>OY986056.1:7321765-8521765 GCA_963920205.1 Stenodema calcarata
ATTTCCTGCACACAAATAGGTAAAAATGAGTGGAAAATGGAATTGTACCAAGTCCACTCTAGTCTAAGAGTTTACTTTATTATAGGAATATTTATGTGCTTCATTTGTAATTAGAAATACTAAGGTACAAGAAATGTGAAGATTCTACTCACTTGTACTACTCCACAGACCACTATCTACCCATGCGGATTGTGGGTAAGCGTGCTCTCCATGTTTCGTTATGTCCAACCCTAAGACCAATAAAGTTTCATGTTGAATGTTATATAAAATCATTCGTCAGAAATATACCTATTTGTGTAATAGTTTATAATATAAAGGATTGTGTAGGTAGCAAATGTTGTACCCTCGAGTTCTTCCTCAGGAGATATCCTCAGGAACCCGGTGAGTTTGAGTCCACCGAAAATAATTATACTGCAGATCGCAGACCAAGCAATGATTGCGCTTAAGCCGACGGCGTTGTAGAAGAGCCCCTGCAAGGAAACAGGAGGTTTCTAGTTGAAAAGTATTTTGAGAAATTCAGGATTTAAAATGAATCAGATTCGTCCGTAGCCGATTTTGGTTCAACGAAGTTGGCTACCATTTTTGCGTCGAGAGTTGTTTGGTAAACGAGGCCATCTGGAGCAAACAATGGCCTTGCAATCACACCCCAGCACCCTCCACCGAGGTGAACAGCCGTCGCTTCGAGAGGGTCGTCAACTGAAAATTTTGCATTATGCCTATTAGTAAAATACAACGTACGAAGCTACATTTACTCTTAGCTGAGTATTAACAATCAAAAGTCAACGCTCACCTTTTACTAATAGTACGAGTCTGCGAAGGCCTAGAAAGACGAGTGCGCCAACGGCCCCTATGAAGAAAGCAGCCCAAGCGGCGTAATGGTCAGGTGCTCCACAAATGCTGACCTTTTGGAAATTAGGATATCAAGTTGTAACGTTTACGGTTTTATATAATAATACGTATCTTATGACTGCATATTCAAAGTGCGATTAATTTGATAGCAGCCATTTTGAGGCTTGGGGCGTCATAGGCTCTCTCATTATGATAAAGCTTTCTTGGTGAGTAGTGAAGTAACCAGGACCTTTGTTACTCACCATTCCAGCAAGAGTGCCATTCAAAGTGACTGAAAACGGCCACGGGGCGTCTGATAGAAGCCCGATCCTCCCCAAAATCAAGCAGAGTATGGCACCTCCACTCCCTCCAACTATGGTGTTGAACATACTCCTGGCAACGATGATTCCATCCCCTTTTTCAGATATGCGTCCCAAAGAGCCTCCGTTGAACGCGAGGAAGCCTGAGACCAGCAGCAGAGCACCAATGCCCACAAGCTACAACATGGGAGAAAATGAATTAATTTCATCAACCAATATGGTGGGAACATCTACAGGATTGTTTGGGACGGTTCCTAAACATTGAATATTAGTAGTAGGCGCGCTTGAATGCTATTGAACTAATTTCTGAGCATTTGAACATACCACTAGGTAGTAGCAGTGGTACTTTTGAACATTTTCAACAGAACAATCTGCAGTCAGGAAACAAGGTGAATGAATTGATATAACTTGTACTTGGAAAGCTGGCTGTTCAAATAACTAAAAATATAGTAGGTACCTACATCAAATGGTTACATGAAATATGTAAAATTGATCTACCTACCAATAATCAGACATAGTAGAGCAGGTGGGTTAGCAAGCCACAGTGATCAAACAAGGTGTTGAGTAGTATGTAACTTTTAAGATTCGATTTAACCAGTGAAAGACAAACCTACCGGCAAAGAATGTCCGAGTATGTCCTGCGGCTTTCCTTCCTGATCGAATCGGCCCTTACGCGGCCCGAGGAAAGCAGCGCCCACGAAAGCACATACGCCGGCCAATGCATGAACGACGCCACAACCTGTAAGTTCATGAACGTATGTATATGAGATACTATACTTACACAATTCAATTATCTCAGGTTATCAGCAGAGATGAAAAACTGTTATATTTTCTACAACCCTCCACTACAACGTTTGCGCCAAGAGTTCAAATTTTAACGTCTCCATCAGTTGATAAACAAGAGTGATCAGGGGTGGATCCAGACTTTGATCTTGGGGGGAAGGGAGGGGGGTCATGAGTTTCATAACCTAACCTAACTTAAATGGACATATGGATTGAATTTTACAGACAAAGTTAATTCTTTCAATTGCATGTAGAGCGGGTTTAGGGAATCACTGACGATAATTGAATTTCTACCTAAATCCTACTTATACATGGCCAAATCAACGTGTTTGGTTTTTTCCAAGAGACTTTGCTAGTTGCACTTTAAAAAAAAAAAACACTTTAAAAACACTTTTTGCGCCCAAAGATATCTATGTTCGAACTCACCCTTAGAATGGACCTATCGAGCAATTCCTCGAAATTTGGGAGGTGTCAATATCTTTAAAATCGACACATTCTGGTCATCAAAAATTCGTGGTCATTGGGCAATAAGGCTGGGCTACGCCCAAACAACACCTATAATATTGCCGATTTTTGGCTCTCGTGGTGGCGGTGGGGGGGGGGGGGGGGGGTGTCATGACCCCCTTGAATTTACCACTGAGATCGATTCTAGTTCAGTGTGATTCAACATGAATTCTCAGATTTTAGAAAAATATGCAGTTGATGAGAAGATGATTCCCAGAGCATCGTCTTTATGGATGAACTTCAAATTATGTGTCCACACTTCCTTAGAATAAGTGCCTTTCCTCAAATTCGAGATGTTTCTGTGGCTGGCATGATGCCCTCAATACTGAAAGTAATAGTAACTACTGGATGACAATATTAGAATTTTCGAATACCTTATCCTACTTTTGAGTTCCACTTTTGACCAAACCTACAACCAAGGGGTTGGTCCATTTATGGATACGATACAACTCGTGGTTCAGCATGCTGATGTTTAGTCCACGATTCGCTCAGATGCATAGAAAAGCATAATATGAAAGCATAATATTATACATATTATGCCTTTGATTAGTACCTACTTCAGAACTATGGCAATAATTATTGAGAAAACAAGCGTCAGTAAACATCAAGAATAAAATGGGGCATATAAGCGCCGTGCAAATAACTGACTGAGATATGTGCATGGCAGAGTGATAATTACAGTTGTACAGCACGATTACTGTTAAGAAAAGAAGGAAAATCGATGTTTTACCAGCAAAGTCTTTGTATCCAAAAGTGTTGAGCCATCCGTTTTCAGCCCAGGCCCAGTGGCTGACGATAGGGTAGACAACTCCTACAAAGAAAAAAATAATGACAATACTTGGAACACATCTCAAATACCTACACTAACTTTAGCACTAGTAAGAGGATGAAGAATTGGTATCATGTAGATAGGATTGAAGGATAGACGGTAATGATTAGGGAGGGTGAGTGAGGACGAAGTAATCATGAGAGTTTTCCTTTTGGTACATTTTAATATTCGACATAATTTTATTGTAATTTGTCGTACTTATGTAACATGCGTGGAACATCTTGTCTTATGTTTTGAACAAAGAACTGAATAATTCACTATATCGTCAGATTGGTGGTAAAAGTGATCAAGTGCACTTTTTTTCTCACAAAATGAGGGCTCCTTTATCAATACTTGGGGGCTGACTATTAATTCGGCCCTACATAATGTTACCTGATCAACTGTTAATCCAAGTAGACGATCACATCTACATCGTTGAGCACTACGTTTTCGACATTTATTCACTACCAAATTTCACGGGTTTTATGAACTAAAATCACCACTCACCGGAAATGATGGCTGAATAAACTATGTAAGCGACGAAGTTGCACCGTTCGGCCACAGCTCCTGAGAGAATTGTGGCGGCTGTTGCAGCAAACACGAATTGGAAGAACCAGTGAGGGAGCGAAGAGTTAGGCATGTCGTTTCCTGCCCAATATGAGTAGCCCAGGAATGAATTGCCGGGTCCGTAGGCGAGAGCATAACCCACCATGTAGTATGCGAAGCAGCATATGACTGAAAAAATAGACTATGTTTTCATTCATTCAGTAATGATTAGGTTCGTTTAGGTTGGTTCTGTAAGGGGAGTCCACAAATGTTTCGGTGAGCTTTATGTTATTAATATTTCATTACTTCAATCGTCAACGATCCTATTATAAACTTACACGATTTCATCGAAATCAGTTAAATAGCACCGTGTATTTGATGGGTAAGGACTTTTCCTTTGAGCATTATTACCTGGAACGTACTACGAGATTTTGATTGAACTCATTTTGGGCCATTGGTGGTTAGTCTCCATGTACGATACAAATGACAGCTGGTTCAAATTGTTGATTTATTGGGATTTGGTTGCTAAGAATTATATACCTACAGAAAAAAACTGAACCAAAGTTCATTAAATGAAATGTTAATTACCAATGTTAATGAACCAAAGTTCATTAAATCAAAGTTCATTTTAAACATAAATTTTATGTTTAAAATGCAAATTGCAAATAAAATTTTCATTTTGAAAAATAGCGTCCCTGACCACTCGTGGAACGTGTGAATCACAAGAGTCGAAGGTCAGAACTGTCGAGTACCTATGATGTCCCTCGCACCACGTTCATCAAGTACCTACAAAAATCATACGGATATCCAGTAGAATATTCTGCCTCGAAATAACTCGGTAGCTACAGTCTAATTAACGTTGAAAATAGTTTAATCGCATCATTGTTCAGACCTTGTACCTTCATTGAAATCCCAAACGGTTCCAATCATGACGTCCCATTTCCAACTTTTCTGGGAACCCGAGTTTGTGAAAGAATTGAGACGTACCTAATTTGGCGGCGTTCGTTTTTTTTCGCTATTGGATCATTACTCGTCATTATTCTTCATTTCTCCGTCATCACGCGATACCTCGCATGCGACGGAAGTGTCACAGTTTAGACGGATTGGCGAAACCAGGATAGGCGGATATGGTTGGACGTTTCTATCTTTTGCCGAACGTACCCACCCACTCGTAATATGTAAGTCGTAAGTCGGCCAGACTTCGGTAGAGCAATTCTTCAGTTTATTCTAAACTGTGACTTTCTCCATTACATGAAAGCAGTGTCAACTCAAATCCAGTCCATTTCCCGATTTCATTTTTTTTCTTCTCTTTTTGAGATGAATATGTTTACCGCTGGGAGTCAGCCAAGTTTTTCGTCACGCGAAATTTGGTTTATGGATTCAAACTTTAGGTGAATGGAAGGGGTTCAAAACAAATTTTGAAATTTTAAAAAATGCGTATCTCGAAACATTCAAATGGAACATTTCATTTGAAATAGTTCTTAGTTCTCATTTAAATAAAGTTTAATTTTTTATTAGTTTTTTTTAAGACCATTCGGAGGTTTGTACGACCAGCCGTTCGTTCACAATGTGGGCTCAAAGTTGGAGCAGATCGAAAGTCGTCAACATGAGGGTCAATCATGCGGCAGCCTGCCGGGTCAATGTTCACATTGGCCCAGCTGATTTGAACGGCATAATATAATGGTTTTCAAATATCGAGTTAATTATTAATAACTAACAATAATCATTTACAATACTTGATAATAATTATTAATGAGTAAGAATAATTAATCTATCATTTAGTGATCTAGATAGAAGGGTGATCTGCACAAAGAAGCGTTGTGTCAAGAATTTGTAGAGCTTTTTATTTATTCGATTTTCTGAATCTACGTATCAAATTTTGAGGGGTTAAAAAATTTTTTCCTTTGTCGATTCCAATGTTTCATTGTCGAAGGTAATAAACCAAAAAGGGAGGAAGAAAAAGATAAAAAAGGAAAAGAAAGGCCAATCCTAAAACGCCTTGTATTTAATTGATTCCGAATTGTTCTTCCTAATATAAAATTTTTTGAGCATTAATAATTGATTTAAATTCAAAATTCCAAAACTATTTTGTAAACAAGAATGACAATTTTTATTCATCTCCCATTTAACAAGAATGGCCGCGCTATTTTTCAGGGCGTTGTTTTCATTTCGTCTAGGGCGTCTAATCTCGTAGAGCGTTCTCTGCGTAAATTCAAATCAAACTATGTGGTTAATAAAAAGCAGGATCGGATTGTGGTAAGTCAGAACTTACCTAGTATTAGATAAATTAGAGCAGTCGGCCCTAATTAATAATAATTATTATTATTAGAATGGGCCATTGCACACAAGGGGCTTTAATGAAGTTGAAATGATCAGGTTGATCTGTTTTTTGCATGATCTCTACTTGAGTTGATCTACTGCGATTAAGATTCATTTACTCACACAGGTCCATGAGATTCTTCATAATAATGTTGGTTGCATTTTTTGATCGTACGGCTCCAGCTTCGAGGCAGGCGAACCCAGCCTGCATAACTGCAATTAAACAAATTATACACAATCATAATTGAATTGAGTGGCAATCAAAATGCAAAACTATTAAAATAAGCCTGCATGTTCATGAATCGTGTGGTACAGGGGTGGATCCGGACTTTCATTGGTGGATTCGGACTTCATAACCTAACCTAATCACACCTAACCTAACCTGACTTATCCTGGGTCTAGTTACTGTGCACACTAGATGAGTAGAATCGCGACTCCCACTCTCCTATTAGGTTCAAATTTCGAAGGATGTTTAAGGAAGATGTGTGGAAGGAATTTGGGAGGTGTCACTATCTTGAAAATCGAGATATCCTGCCAAATGGTTTGTGGCCATTGGGCAATGAGGCTGGGCTACGCCCAGACAACTGCTGCGATATTGCCAATTTTGGCTCTCGGGGATGTTACGCCCCCTTCCCCCCTTGTACCCTCACCTGGGATTATCCGATCAAAATATCTCACATTAATCCAAAACCGTCATAAAATGTTTTGTGAAATGAGTGTGTGAAGATTTTCCATATAGAGTTAGGTAAACCTAGGTTTATCGTACATATCTTAAAACAAGTTAAAAGTTTGAGTAATCGTTAATTTCTAATCGGGAGAGGGGTTTGGCTTTTGTGTACGTAACAGAGGTAACACCCCCCCCCCCTCATCAACAGAGTGAACTAGCAATGATTACCATGATTGCTACCTCTCGGCTAATGAGCGGATACGAACTAAATCACTAGCGACGAAATCGTGGAAACCCATGTTAAGGAAAACAAGAGTACCTATTTGAAAAAATCGTCTGTTGCCACGGAAATATGAGTACACTGTTAGACCGGTTTCGGTGATTAAATAGAAGATTTTCTCAAATACTCTCGTTTTCCTTAATGAGCGGACTTGAAAAACAAACACTAAAAAGCGCATACAGCAATTATGTGAATGAGTACAAGAAGGGGTCTTGTTTAGCGAATTGTCAAAGAAAAGGAAGCTATAATAATTATTGTTCTCGGTCCAAAATTTATAAAACTCAAACTTCCGAAAAATTTGCATACCAAACTCCGTTTCAGACCATCCTGAATAGGTAATGTCTTTTGGCAGTGAATTATTCACTGCCAAAAGACACCAAAAACCATGATAATACCATTATCATGATAATACCATGGAATATACTTATGTCTATATTTTTATACTGTTAAATGGCGGAAACGCGGTTACACACCACTAGCACATCATTCTTCTATCATTCTTCCTGTCCTTTATACTCTGGTCAGAAACCCACCAACATGCCACCACGAAGATACCACTTCAGTGACGCCGCTCTGTGCCTCAAGAATAATATTAATACCTCAAAAAATACCTCAAAGTTACAGTCATGCACCATGAATAATTCAATTATTGATGAGTGAGTTTTTGACGAAACGTACCTTCTTAATTTTACCATTTTACTGGTTATTATATTTATATATAAAACCAGTAAAATGGTAAAATTAAGAAGGTACGTTTCGTCAAAAACTCACTCATCAATAATTGAATTATTCATGGTGCATGACTGTAACTTTGAGGTATTTCTCGTGATTTTGTTCTCGTTGATCGTACGATTAACTCTCACGACAATTTGTTTTATCTATCACAGGTTTTCCATTTGGTTCTCCATTCGGTTCCCACTTCAAGGGACATAATAGTTCAAAGTGACGAATGAGATGGCCCAAACTAAGTTTGTGACAACAGGTGAATATCATCTACTAGTAGTAACTCAGGAGAGCATTCATAACCCGTGGATAACATACTGCTCTGATTGCGAAAAACCGGGTTCATTCATACCAACTGGAGAATCGGATAATTCAGCACGAGGTTTGGATTTGTTTCAATTAGGTAGCATTAGGTAGAATGAATGCGACGCCAAGATGGGCGGCCTCGTCCAACGCGAAGGCAGCCTTAGAAATGTAATTGCCCTCAACGTATTTACTTGTCGGTGACGTTTCTGAAATTATTATTGGTCTTTCCAACCAAACTCTTACGTCAAGTTCAACGATTTTACAATATTCATGCACTTGGTATAATCTGTAACTGGTGCGGTTCCAAAGTACAGTATGTTCTATTAGTTGGGAGGTTTAGCTTGGTAGAAGATGACGGTGTTGGCAAATCTACTGGGACAATATTTCGGAATCAATTGTGGAAATAAGTAGGTTAGTAAAAAAATATTCGCCATTTCATTTGAAGTAAGTTAAAAAATAGGAGTATGTATCACCACTTCAGTATCATCATTATCATTATGACTGTAATGATTGTTTTCTTTCTGTAGGCCGGGGAGGAGAATCAAAACTATCATCGTCTAGTATATCGTGACACCATGGATTATGAGAGTGACAGCTTCTCATTCAATCTCAAACCCAAACCCTCTTGAGGGTCCACTAGGGTATTTTGATATGAGGTACCTAGCGTTACTTATCAATATCGCAATACAAGTATGAAATTGTGGAGTCCCTCTCGGTCTATCCGCCGATTGTGCCGCGATACCATAATCTCAAGATATTTGTAAAAAGACAAACACTTTTAACATGGAACATGTTTTAGCCTTCACATAACTGGCAAAAACCGAGCGTCCGTTACGCTAATCTATTTCCGATTTTATAATGATTTCTGATTACAACCAAACCGTTGATACGGAAATTTATCTTTGCCATTTTCGCTCGTACAAAAATCGTACACCACTCGTTGGAAAGCTCACGATTTAACGAATTTATTCCTGTTCACCATTACTCTGTGACGGTACGAATAGCAGATCTAGGGGCATAACAGTTTTCAATTTCTATGCATATTAATTTCTATGCTAGTCACACTATGAAACTGTAATTTGGTATGTAGCCTCCTCAGGATTTCAACTTGACGCTGCCCAGGACCCGGATCAGCTGAGTGACCAAAACATTCAGCCGTAAGGCTCAAAAGGAAAGGGGAATTGGGAATCCAGGTGGGGAGCAGCCCCCCTTGGCGAGGCCCTCAGACCCAAATAGTCTTATTTTATACTAACGAACAGCAAAATGAAAATGTAAGCAAATAACCTGAAACAATGTATGACTTGAACATACTTACAAGAAACAAATATGGCGTTGGCCAGCAGGAAAAAGTTGTTGAGATTATCCTTCAAGTCTTCTATCTCATTCGACGAGTTAGACGACATCTTTCTGGAATTGAATAACATTTTTCAGATCTTTGAAATGTGCAAACATCGAAAAATATTGCTACAGATCGAGATCAATAGGTATATAAAGAACTTATAAAATCACGACAAATTTGGTGGTACATAAGTACATTAACTTGGAAAAGCAAAACTCGTATTTTGGTAATTGTAATCGTTAATCAGCTCAACAGCGATTCATTGCGCAGCTAAACGATCTGTATTCATCCACATCAAGGCAACTCATACAAACGGGAATGCGACAGGGGTGCCCAGAGTGCAATATGAAAGAATCTGATCGAAGGGGATTTGTGGGGTTGTAGGCTTACTGAGACTTAAATGATATTCATTATAATAACCACTTTGACTTATACAAGTAAACTTACTACTACTACAATAATTGTAATTATTACAATAAGCTTAACAGGTAACATGGAATGGACTGCGTAATCTATCACTTTGATTTGGCGTAGTGAACACGGGGAGAGTTGTTATAGATTGCACTCATTAGTCGGATTTTATTCCTGAGAGAGATTTAATCATCAATTGATACAGACAATTCACTCCTCGCGATGAAACCCGTGCTAACGCACCTTGTATGTAGCTTTCTACTTGACCTTCTCGGTCTTAATCCTAATATTCGATCATTCTTTTCAGGCATTGTCACGGTATTATCCATCTGTTATCACACGGAAACTGAGTGATGTCTCAAAAGGTTCCCTGGTACAGTTTAATCTCGAGGGCGGCCAAATCATTCATCTGACGTGTGACAACTTATGACACAAGTTGAATTGTGAAAAGCACCGTGTCACGACATTTATCGTTGATCTTATAAATGGCAAAACGTAATCCCAAGTGTTCTCTCTCACACCTGACATCACATCAACCTAAAAGCAGTCAAGCATTAAATGTGATATAAGCATCATGGCAAATCACTTTGATTAATTACGAGTAGGTACTAGACGAATTGCGAGTGATTTAATTCCCAATTGATCTCGCAAGACTTACAAAGAACTAATTAGGCTGATGGTGTAACTCGCGCTTGAAACGGTGAAACTGGCGTGATTCAAACCGCCGAAAATGAAAGAATGTGACGAATGTAGGGATTTTAGCATTACATTTGACTGAAATTATAATCCTTAGATATGGTGATTGAGCTCATTTGAAAATTCTGAACGGAGCCGAAATAAAAAAAGAAGCTTTCAGCTGAAGGTGAGGAGTGGCATACAGATGATGTTCCTGTCAAATGGTCCTGTCATTGTGAAAGATGTTTTGAAACTTGGAATCTGTGTATTTTGATTATCATGTTAACATAACACCACTGGTTGGAATAACATAACATATATATTCCGTAAATCCGTCCAAACATGTTAACAATTGAGGTTTTTGTTTTGTTTTCACGCATCAACATCGATCACGAATAATACGTGATAACAGTTTCATGATACCTACTGCGGTTTCGTTGGAATCTTTTTTGGCCATAAAAGGAACACAACTTACCACTTTGGTGTTTTCAATCATGCTGATCAACGATCACGTTCTCTCTGAAGGAATGTTGAAGTATAACTCTTCGCATTTCAAAAGTTAAGTATAAAAGTCAAAAGTTGCACAAAGATTACTGAGATAACGAGCTCGTCGATGTGCGCAACGAACTAATGTTATCGTTTTCGACTGATTCATACAGAGAGAAGACATTGGAATAAGGAAGTCGCCCGAATTGCATTTCTTCTCTGTGTGTAAGGCGCTAAATTACCTACAGATGTGCTCTTCAAGTTTGAATTTTGAAAATAAAACGTTGTTTTAACCCTTATTGAGGTGTATGCCAAATAAAAGTCCATATAAATAGTTTTTAAATGGCACAAATTTCCATTTGAAAATGACGCGAAAGGTCAAAATTGTGAGTTTTTTGGGAAACTTTACTCAGTCATATTTTGAAAAACGTTAGAGATATTGAGCTGAAAAATTAGTATTTTTCTTAGTTTCTATCAAGAAACCTTATGTATGTACCAAATTTCATTAAAATCTGAGATGGTGAATGTTGAAGGTTTTATATTATTTCAAGTGAAAACAATCACGAAAGAGAAAAAGGATTTTATTTTATGTAGGGAACGAGTACTCAGTACTACTACTACTACTACTACTGAGTACTACTCAGTACTACTACTGAGTGAACTACTACTACTGAGTGAAAGTGTAAGTAAGTAATGGCGTCCGATGAGATAGCCCCAATGGAGGGAAAAAAGGCAGTGCTGCCAACATTAGTACAAATTAATACTTCAACAGTGAAGGGACCGTTTTGTACGGTACGGCGAAAGTAGATACAAGAGATGTCGGAAGAAAAACAATACTTCACCATCGAAGAAAATCGCTTCTTTTTCACCTCTGTCGCCAAATTGTTGTGTTTAGTTATAGAAAGTTGCACACTTTGATGGTTTCGAAAGTATATATTTCAAATATATAATATTTGATTATAAGAAGCACATGACATTGTTAATTGAAAAGGTTAGAGAACGGCTATGGCTGAATGCAAGTTAATTGCCTTGTTCGTTACGTCTACTCCCGTTAGCATACGTTACGGTATCTCCAGGGTAAAGTAGTAACCAAGGTCTGGGTTTTCAGTTTGCAATGTAGGTATAAGTTTTCATAGGGTGTCGCTCCTAACAAGCAACTGAACTAATTTACTTTATAGGGCTAAGCAGCTAGTATAACCCTTCATTACACACTTGCTCAGGGTAGTTACCACCATCATTATCATCAGTATCAAGGTTCTGTGTTATCCATTTCATTCAACTTTATCAATTAATTCTTAATAATTTCACCGACCTTGACCAAACGCGGTTCGAAAAACGTAATAACGTGTTTCAACGTACGGGGCCTCATGATTTCTTTCTGTATTTCCCTTTAAAACGAAGTAACTACTATTTGTATTAATGAAAAGTGTTTTTACCATTTTATTAAATTTGTTATCACGGTTTCATGTATGTGATAGATCACTTGACTCGTTTGGAAAATTCTTTTTGTTGAAGGAACGACAGAGATTTTAGATACAGCAAAGTGTGAGATGTAGGTACTGTAAAGAGTCTGTGTAGTTTATCAATAAACTACACAATTTGGAGACTTGATAGTTGGTCCGATTCTAGAATGTAAACAATAAGGTAACCACCCTCATTGTATCTTGGTGTTGTTCGATTTGGATGAATCATGAGTCGTGATGTGCGAATTCACAGACAGGGGAAAAATTGAGTTAATGAAAGTCACCATCGGCTTCAAATATTATCAACGTGGAAAACGACTCGCAATTTTTGATCATTTGATTATTATTGATAATAATAATTATTATGTTTGACAGTTCCTGACATTCACTATTTCGAGAAATGTCGAATGATGTCAGCGTAGGCATGAGTGGGTCACAAAATTACTCACAAACTCTGAGAAATGTGAAACGATGCAATCAATCACCCTTAGGTACTTTCCTACTTCTTTTGTCTTCTGGAAGATTTTCATCCTGTTAAGTTGTTTATAATAATTACTGCGATTTAGCAGCCTTCATCTGCACCGTCTGAAAACACCGGCTTCACCTCCCTTCATTCCATCTTCCTCGAAAGATGACAGACGACCTAGTATTAACTTGGACAAAAATTAACTTGAAGACTGTCACTGCTTTTAAAGTATACGTTTTACTCCCATTGTTTATTCGTGGGGCCTCTGACCTTGTCATGTTCAGTGGGAAATGTAATACGTACGAGCTGCTAATCGCTCTAGTGAGGAATCTGGAATGGACGAGAGGGCTCGTCTTTGCCCTGGATTGATACTCACTACAATAGAAATTCCTACTTGAGGATTTGATCGATCTTTCAACCGATGTTCGGCTTGTTCAGAGGCGAATTTAAACTTTTAAACTCTGTGGGGAACCACTATATTCGATATAGAATTATCACAATAAATATCTACCAAGAGCAGCACAGCAACGGTCGACAACCCCTGTCTGGGGTTTTCCCAAGATTGGTCAACTAACCCTTCACACGGTCAAACCCTTTGTAAGCGAGGATGGTAAGCAGAGGGAGTCCCTATATAACATAGACCAGCCATAACTATGACAGTCTGATAGAAGCTCTCGATCCTCACATATATTCAAGCCTTCTCATTCAACCCAAAAACCTTTCCTCAAGCCTAGTTTATCAAACTCAGCTCTCTTTAAAATTGGTCAGTTTTTTGTCAGCCTTTCCTCTCATACGAATTAAGTGAACGGTGTGTGTATACAAGTATCTGATAACGACCGCCAACTTATTTCGCATCCTCTCTCTTTACATCTCTTCTATACAACAAGGTGTGCAGATATGCATATCTGGTAACACTTGTTATATAGCACCCTTTCCTACCATCTGGAGTCCGGAGGTGACCACCTTCGGTAACACAGATCATTCTTTTCACCATCTTCTCATTATCTTCTTCCTCTATGTAACTCTGGCGTGCAGATATACATATCTGGTAACACTTGATCTAGGAACGCGGTAGCGTTCCGCCCCGCCAAGCAAAGAAGTTGAGAAAACGAACGATGCCGAGTCCATGTTTACCGGACGTCACGAAACGCGTTTTCGAGGTATCCATATCTCGGCTCCTATTTGACCGATCAACTTGAAATTTGGTGTGGGTCTTCTTTGAGTGTATATTAGAAAGCCCTGAAAGTTTCAAATCGATAGGTCTAAAGGGAGCCGAGCTACATAACTTCAAAAACCCGGTTTTACGGCCTTAGATTGTTCTTCTCCTTCTTCTCCTTCTTCTTCTCCTTGTTCAGACAGGCAAGGCTGGAGCCTCTCCACGTTGACCGATTGACTTGAAATTTTGCACAGAGCTTCATTTAACCTTGAGACAGAGCCTTATATAAAATTTAACCCATTATCTCAACCCAAAAAAGTTTTAGAAACAAAAAACCAGAAACTTTAGGAAAATTCTGTCCACTTTGACGAGTCTACAGCCTGGGTAAAAGGACCAATCGACTTGAATTTTTTTACATACCTTCTTTATAGCATGTCTCAGTGCCATTTGAACGAAATAACCCATTATCTCAACCAAAAAAAAAATTAGGGACAAAAAACTAAAATTTAGGGTAATTTAGGCTAATTTTGGCCATATCTCGGCTCCTAGTTGACCGATCAACTTGAAATTTGGTTTGGATCTTTTTGGTGTGGATAAGAGAAAGCTCTGAAAGTTTCAAGTCGCTACGTCTGAAGGGAGCCGGGTTATATAACTTCAAAAACCAATTACCATGTTTTTCTACTTTTTTCAGTCGGTCAAGGCTACAGCCTCTCCACCTTCGCCGATTGACTTGAAATTTTGCACGGAGCTTCGTTTCAAGTGTAGCAAGTGCCTTTTGAAAGATTCAAGTCGATATCTTTAAAGGGAGCCGAGTTATATAACTTCAAAAACCCGGTTTTTCACCCTTACCTGTTCTTCTTCTCCTTAATCAGTTAGGCCTTTCCACCTTCACGGATTGACTTGAAATTCTGCACAGAGCTTCGTTTCAACATCAGTTTACTCCAATTTACTAAACCAAAAATTTAGCTAGTACCTTCCTCATCGGATGGAAAAGTTTAAATAGTGAGGTATTTATTCCACCTCCAATCAATGTTAGGGTGATTCCGCGAAGAGTGGCCAACGGTCAGTCAATATTTAAATCCATTATAATTGAACCCCAGGATAGTGACCGATGAATGACACCTAATAAAAATACTCACGGTTTGGAATTTTGGGACGAATTTGATGACCTCTCAAAGGCCGCAAGGCTAAAAATCGATGTGTCTTGAAGTTGAGAACTTTGGGTACCAACTCCCGCAAGAAAAACCTAATCATAGAAGGGAAGCAGAAGCAGGGAACATTCACTACCAGATGAGACCTACGAAACCTGTAAGACCACTTCTCCACTGTGCTAAAACTTGTAAATTTGCACTTTGGTTCGGCTTACAACTTTTTGGTAACTTTGGGTGTATAGCTCTGAAAAATTCCACCTCCTTGGGCACCTCTTTGGTCACATGTCTGAAAACAAGGCAGTTGACCTCATACATTACCCAGATGCATGACAAATTGGGCTGTAATTTGAATTTTGTAATGTTGAACACAGAATACTTGACCTCATACATTACCCAGATGCACGACAAATTGGGCTGTAATTTGAATTTTGTAATGTTGAACACAGAATACTTGACTGGTATAAATCGGTCCTAGTATATTTTTTGCGATTTTCAAGTTTGTTATGGTTTGAACCTCGGGGCATCTGAAACATCTCAGTCCAAAAGTTGTAAGATGCCCACCTCAAAATCCCCACGACATTGCTCAAAAACGTATAACCAGTTTAAACTGACACCATTTTCTCCAAAGTTCTGCAATTAGTTTAAACAATTCTTAAATCGAGTTGAAAAATTGTTAGTTTGACTGATAAAACACTTCACTTGATGAGAAATGGGGCTTCGGATCATCGTATCATGGAATTGTTGCTTTATACCAGTTTAAATCTAGATTTCCGAACCGCCAGCTGATGGACCGGTGGCAGCCGCCCTCAGCATCCGCCCTCGCCGGCCGCCCTCAGCATCCGCCCTCACCGGCCGCCCTCAGCATCCCCTCTCGCCATGAACTTGCCAATCCCTCTCACCATCCTCACTTACCCACTCTCACTGTCACCTCTCGCCATCCGGCCTCAGGTATCCTCAAAAACCCACCACGGGGTAACCTGTGACGGTAAGGGTGTTAAACCGTGAGGTTTCCACAGGCTTGACTCCTGTGTTCAATGATGACCACAAGACCGTCGTCTGACGCCATAAGGCGATCCCAAGCAACAACCAAATTCCCTGAAGTCTAGGGGAAGTTGCCGGGAGTAAAAAATTGGTGACCGAATACAAAATTTAGTCACCTAGTGAATAATATTCACTAGCAACAATCGCACCTCATTGGTTTCGATATTGCCTATTCACTTAGAGTTCAAGTCATTAGGATTCAAGTGATTCATGTTCGTGTTTCTGACTGTTTTCATCTGCTCTTATAAAATTTATGGATTAGTGGATAAATGAAAACAGTCAGAAACACGAACATGAATCACTTGAATTCCATGTGACAAAGGTGGTACCATGATTAGTGATAATGTTCCAGCACTTAACGTGACGTACACATTGTCTCAGTTCCAGACGCGTTTATCCAGATACTGTCTAATTTAGCAGGTCTAATCAACGAATAACTGATCAATGCGTAGCCATTCAACGACGAGGTATGTCGAGCACGTGATCTTGGTAGATATTATTGTCAAATTTCAATCTCATTACTTCAACCTTTTAGTTTATTATCCTCGATAATGAACCATTGGAATCGACCAAAGAACAACTTTTTTAACCCCCCTCAAAATTTGAGGGTTTACGTTTCAAGGTACGTAGATTCAGAAAATCGAATAAAAAAACCCACGAAGCTTTTCATAACCCTAGGTCAAAGGGAAGGGGTTCAAAACGAATTTTGAAAACTTCAAAACTCGGAAAATTCAAATAGAACTATATAGACCAGCCGTTCGTTCACAATGGCGGCTCAAAGTTGGAGCAGATCAAAATTCGCCAACATGAGAGTGAATCGTGAGGCCAATTCAAAATGGCTCAGCTTCAAATTTCATGTTAATTATTAATAATAATAATTTTAAAAAATTATCAATAACCAATAATACTTATTAATAATTTACACTACTTAATAATAATTAGGTATCAATGATTAGTGATAATTCATAATAATAATAATTTAAATAATAAATTTATTATCTAATTTAGATAATAAACCGGTGTGTCAAGAATTTGCAGAGTTTTTCTATTGTTCCCAAACAGAATCTGTAGACACCATGAAATTACCTACCTCATGGGGTACTTATAGTTGCACCTACAACTAGTCGATATCTTTACACTACGACAAATGTATAAAAACTTGAGTAGGTTCATTAGAATGAAGTAGGGAAAAATGAGCCAATTATCAATAACAGTTCAAACGAGGTACGATAACAGCAATCAATAAAAAAGTAAAAGTTCAACATAATTGGATCATTCGTACGAGTGACCCTCTATTTTTCTCACGTAAGACCAGCGTATACACACGTGGTGTATCATGTTCCACTACAAGCCTCCTGTTGACACCAGTCAATTTATAAAGTGATTAAACTTCGTAGGTACGTTTTCTTTACATTGATGCAATTCAACGTCGATTTGAATAACAGAACTTATTAATAATATGAATAATAATATTTTTGGTGTTTCTTCCAGACAACATCTGACATTAGTTACATGGTAAAAAAATCCCGAATTCGCACAAAATACGAATTATCACAATAGTAAGGATGAGTAGGATGACAAACTGTTGGGAGTAACAAATGAGTGTAGGGGAACGGGACATTATGGCAAATGATCGAGAAGGGCTGACGTATTGGGAGGTTGTAGAAAAGGGTCTTTTCTACCACATGAATACGCATCACTTGAATTCTGCGTGACAAAGATCATGACATGATGAACCAACAGAGATCTCTCCAAAAGTTCATCTGAAACTTCTAGTCTCCATCGGTTGGCATGTATTATTTCAGTTTATGTATACAGCTCAGTAGGGAGGGATGAATTGAACAAGCTCTATTGATACGTCAACTTTATAATGGAGATGTTTCAGTTGCCACGAGTACGTTAGAAGCTTAGGCGTGTCTTGCACTACAACACTCATGAGGCAAATTTGAGTTTTTTCATGTGAAAAAATCCATAAAAATTGTAAATTGATTTTTGAAAAATATCTTCGTGCTAAAGACTGATTTTTTCCCCACTAATTTTAATGGTTAGATAGGTATTGGAATAAGTACATAATCAATCTAAAATGCAATTCATAATCAATTCGATGGTTGTTGTAATCCCTATTGGCGATCTCGTTTAATTAATAAATTGATACGTATAAGTATACTTATTTGAATGAGAAATGTTTGGGAGGGGAAAAAGTGATATTTTTCTTTGTAATTTAACATTGTGGAAAATATATTGGAAACTAAATCATTCCGTCATACTGCACGACTGGAAGTCTTTCCTTTTAACTTAGCGCCTTATCTTCCTTAGAGAGTTATCTATTGTTTTTTCCAACTAGGAATAATATGAATAATTAATTGGGTAAACAGGACATGTCCTGTTTGTTCGTCTAATAGCCATGAATGTTTTTACTTTTATCTTTTTATTTTTATTTATTTAATTTAATTTATTTAAATTGTATAAGTGATGTCAACCTCCAACCCCTCTCAAGAACTTAAGAGACAGATACATCTGTTTGTGTTTTGGCCAACAATCGTTTACATACGATATTAGGTAGGTACTCCATTCATTTTTGAGGCAGATGACAATAGTAATTTTTCCACTCATGCAGTCATAAGATACATTTATATGAAAATGTTCGATTCAAAGTTATTTGTGGGAAAAACATGTTCTTAAATGTTCTTTGGAAATTCGCGGTCTATGTGCCAGGCTTATTTGCCATACCGGTATGCTCCGTATGTTGTTCATTTCTAGAGGAAAAATAAAATTTATATTCCTCCAAGATGATCAAAAGTTAAGAGTCTTTTTTTCTGGAAATTGAAATTTACCTATTCATTCTGTGTACCTACGTTATTGTGCACGTAATTAATAATAGGTACTCAATGATTGGCCAGTTAAGCTTTGGTCGAATTTTAGTTAGAGGTAGAAAGCTAAAAATTATTGTGTGAGCTATACACAAAAATTGGTCGATAATCATGGGTGAGGCAACCAGAAGGGGGAAAAAATGTCTTAATCCATTAACCCAATCAATTAATATGGAATTATTGGATGTTCTAGTCCTCATTTTCAAGTATCAAATAATTCGCATTAAATAAATTTTATATTCGCATTTATAAATGTTATAACCTTAATAATGCTTAAATTCGTATTTATAACGTTACGAATGCTCATTCTTCCACATTCATAACAGGCAAGATATAACGAATAGATTCATAACCGAATAGATTCATACTTAATTACTCAATAAGTTTAATTCCTTTTTTTTTCAGGAAAATGAAATTGACCTACGTATTTATTCTGTGTAGCTTAGTATGCTCATAATTAGACATATTTTTCATCTTGGTATACCCGTGATACGCTAGTAATTTGCTGTTATCAAATGTAATTCTTGAAGTAAGTAATTTAAGCAATTGTTTTAACGGTCGAGTTCAACAGTCATTTTACCTTGTTATTGGCAGAGCGTTGGTGGAAGCCGCGGGAAGAGCACTGAGCTGTGCGAAGGAGCCATTGGCGTCAAACTCCCCTCTTAAGCTAAACAGCTCCCACCTCTTCCGTTTCCCATCCCTCGGGAAAGAAATTCGTTTTGGCCAAACTTGAGAAAAATATTACATTCGCCTCAACCTTGTAATACTGGTTCGAGTTCGGAGATGGGCAGAATCGGGCCCCTACAAGGGGAGGTTGGGGAGTATTAGGGAAAAAACTCGAATTTCCTAAAAACATTTACACCAAAATCCATTTCAGACCATCCTGAATACACGGCCAAATATATATATATATGTGAATTTAAAATTTAAAATTTAAAATTACCCATAAATTCTAAAAATGAAACAGTCTGACACGTAGCTCCTCATTTCAAAGGATTTTCTACGAGTACCCTGAACACGATGGTGAAATCAGAATTGCGATATCAAGGACCTTCAAGAAGAGCAATTGTCGACTCAAATACTTCGTGAAAACGAATAAAAGTTGACTTCATATCGACTCGACGTGTTTATTTGAGTTCGAATGGACCTTCAAGAAGAGCAATTGTCGACTCAAATACTTCGTGAAAACGAAAAAAAGTTGACTTCATATCGACTCGAGGTGTTTATTTGAGTTCGAATGGACCTTCAAGAAGAGCAATTGTCGACTCAAATACTTCGTGAAAACGACAAAAAGTTGTCTTCATATCGACTCGACGTGTTTCTTTGAGTTCGAATGGACCTTCAAGAAAAGCAATTGTCGACTCAAATACTTCGTGAAAACGAAAAAAAGTTGTCTTCATATCGACTCGACGTGTTTCTTTGAGTTCGAATGGACCTTCAAGAAAAGCAATTGTCGACTCAAATACTTCGTGAAAACGAAAAAAAGTTGACTTCATATCGACTCGTCGTGTTTATTGAGTTCGAATGGACCTTCAAGAAAAGCAATTGTCGACCCAAATACTTCGTGAAAACGAATAAAAGTTGACTTCATATCGACTCGACGTGTTTATTTGAGTTCGAATGGACCTTCAAGAAGAGCAATTGTCGACTGAAATACTTCGTGAAAGCGAAAAAAAGTTGACTTCTTATCGACTCGAGGTGTTTATTTGAGTTCGAATGGACCTTCAAGAAGAGCAATTGTCGACTCAAATGTCCGTTCGAACTCAAATAAACACGTCGAGTCGATATGAAGTCAACTTTTTTTCGTTTTCACGAAGTATTTGAGTCGACAATTGCTCTTATTGAAGGTCCATTCGAACTCAAATAAACACGTCGAGTCGATATGAAGTCAACTTTTTTTCGTTTTCACCAAGTATTTGAGTAGACAATTGCTCTTATTGAAGGTCCATTCGAACTCAAACAAACACGTCGAGTCGATATGAAGTCAACTTTTTTTCGTTTTCACGAAGTATTTCAGTCGACAATTGCTCTTCTTGAAGGTTCGTTCGAACTCAAATAAACACGTCGAGTCGATATGAAGTCAACTTTTTCTCGTTTTCACGAAGTATTTGAGTCGACAATTGCTCTTCTTGAAGGTCCATTCGAACTCAAATAAACACGTCGAGTCGATATGAAGTCAACTTTTTTTCGTTTTCACGAAGTATTTCAGTCGACAATTGCTCTAATTGAAGGTCCATTCGAACTCAAACAAACACGTCGAGTCGATATGAAGTCAACTTTTTTTCGTTTTCACGAAGTATTTGAGTCGACAATTGCTCTTATTGAAGGTCCATTCGAACTCAAACAAACACGTCGAGTCGATATGAAGTCAACTTTTTTTCGTTTTCACGAACTATTTGAGTCGACAATTGCTCTTCTTGAAGGTCCATTCGAACTCAAACAAACACGTCGAGTCGATATGAAGTCAACTTTTTTTCGTTTTCACGAAGTATTTGAGTCGACAATTGCTCTTATTGAAGGTCCATTCGAACTCAAACAAACACGTCGAGTCGATATGAAGTCAACTTTTTTTCGTTTTCACGAAGTATTTGAGTCGACAATTGCTCTTATTGAAGGTCCATTCGAACTCAAACAAACACGTCGAGTCGATATGAAGTCAACTTTTTTTCGTTTTCACGAAGTATTTGAGTCGACAATTGCTCTTATTGAAGGTCCATTCGAACTCAAACAAACACGTCGAGTCGATATGAAGTCAACTTTTTTTCGTTTTCACGAAGACAATTGCTCTTATTGAAGGTCCATTCGAACTCAAACAAACACGTCGAGTCGATATGAAGTCAACTTTTTTTCGTTTTCACGAAGTATTTGAGTCGACAATTGCTCTTATTGAAGGTCCATTCGAACTCTAACAAACACGTCGAGTCGATATGAAGTCAACTCTTTTTCGTTTTCACGAAGTATTTCAGTCGACAATTGCTCTTATTGAAGGTCCATTCGAACTCAAACAAACACGTCGAGTCGATATGAAGTCAACTTTTTTTCGTTTTCACGAAGTATTTCAGTCGACAATTGCTCTAATTGAAGGTCCATTCGAACTCAAACAAACACGTCGAGTCGATATGAAGTCAACTTTTTTTAGTTTTCACGAAGTATTTGAGTCGACAATTGCTCTTATTGAAGGTCCATTCGAACTCAAACAAACACGTCGAGTCGATATGAAGTCAACTTTTTTTCGTTTTCACGAACTATTTGAGTCGACAATTGCTCTTCTTGAAGGTCCATTCGAACTCAAACAAACACGTCGAGTCGATATGAAGTCAACTTTTTTTCGTTTTCACGAAGTATTTGAGTCGACAATTGCTCTTATTGAAGGTCCATTCGAACTCAAACAAACACGTCGAGTCGATATGAAGTCAACTTTTTTTCGTTTTCACGAACTATTTGAGTCGACAATTGCTCTTCTTGAAGGTCCATTCGAACTCAAACAAATACGTCGAGTCGATATGAAGTCAACTTTTTTTCGTTTTCACGAAGTATTTGAGTCGACAATTGCTCTTATTGAAGGTCCATTCGAACTCAAACAAACACGTCGAGTCGATATGAAGTCAACTTTTTTTCGTTTTCACGAAGTATTTCAGTCGACAATTGCTCTTATTGAAGGTCCATTCGAACTCAAACAAACACGTCGAGTCGATATGAAGTCAACTTTTTTTCGTTTTCACGAAGTATTTCAGTCGACAATTGCTCTTCTTGAAGGTCCGTTCGAACTCAAATAAACACGTCGAGTCGATATGAAGTCAACTTTTTCTCGTTTTCACGAAGTATTTGAGACGACAATTGCTCTTATTGAAGGTCCATTCGAACTCAAATAAACACGTCGAGTCGATATGAAGTCAACTTTTTTTCGTTTTCACCAAGTATTTGAGTAGACAATTGCTCTTATTGAAGGTCCATTCGAACTCAAACAAACACGTCGAGTCGATATGAAGTCAACTTTTTTTCGTTTTCACGAAGTATTTGAGTCGACAATTGCTCTTCTTGAAGGTCCATTCGAACTCAAACAAACACGTCGAGTCGATATGAAGTCAACTTTTTTTCGTTTTCACCAAGTATTTGAGTAGACAATTGCTATTATTGAAGGTCCATTCGAACTCAAACAAACACGTCGAGTCGATATGAAGTCAACTTTTTTTCGTTTTCACGAAGTATTTGAGTCGACAATTGCTCTTCTTGAAGGTCCATTCGAACTCAAACAAACACGTCGAGTCGATATGAAGTCAACTTTTTTTCCTTTTCACGAAGTATTTCAGTCGACAATTGCTCTTATTGAAGGTCCATTCGAACTCAAACAAACACGTCGAGTCGATATGAAGTCAACTTTTTTTCGTTTTCACGAACTATTTGAGTCGACAATTGCTCTTCTTGAAGGTCCATTCGAACTCAAACAAACACGTCGAGTCGATATGAAGTCAACTTTTTTTCGTTTTCACGAAGTATTTGAGTCGACAATTGCTCTTATTGAAGGTCCATTCGAACTCAAATAAACACGTCGAGTCGATATGAAGTCAACTTTTTTTCGTTTTCACGAACTATTTGAGTCGACAATTGCTCTTCTTGAAGGTCCATTCGAACTCAAACAAACACGTCGAGTCGATATGAAGTCAACTTTTTTTCGTTTTCACGAAGTATTTGAGTCGACAATTGCTCTTATTGAAGGTCCATTCGAACTCAAACAAACACGTCGAGTCGATATGAAGTCAACCTTTTTTCGTTTTCACGAAGTATTTCAGTCGACAATTGCTCTTATTGAAGGTCCATTCGAACTCAAACAAACACGTCGAGTCGATATGAAGTCAACTTTTTTCGTTTTCACGAAGTATTTCAGTCGACAATTGCTCTTATTGAAGGTCCATTCGAACTCAAACAAACACGTCGAGTCGATATGAAGTCAACTTTTTTTCGTTTTCACGAAGACAATTGCTCTTATTGAAGGTCCATTCGAACTCAAACAAACACGTCGAGTCGATATGAAGTCAACTTTTTTTCGTTTTCACGAAGTATTTGAGTCGACAATTGCTCTTATTGAAGGTCCATTCGAACTCAAACAAACACGTCGAGTCGATATGAAGTCAACTTTTTTTCGTTTTCACGAAGTATTTGAGTCGACAATTGCTCTTATTGAAGGTCCATTCGAACTCAAACAAACACGTCGAGTCGATATGAAGTCAACTTTTTTTCGTTTTCACGAAGTATTTGAGTCGACAATTGCTCTTATTGAAGGTCCATTCGAACTCAAACAAACACGTCGAGTCGATATGAAGCCAACTTTTTTTCGTTTTCACGAAGTATTTCAGTCGACAATTGCTCTTCTGGAAGGTCCGTTCGAACTCAAATAAACACGTCGAGTCGATATGAAGTCAACTTTTTCTCGTTTTCACGAAGTATTTGAGTCGACAATTGCTCTTATTGAAGGTCCATTCGAACTCAAATAAACACGTCGAGTCGATATGAAGTCAACTTTTTTTCGTTTTCACGAAGTATTTGAGTCGACAATTGGTCTTATTGAAGGTCCATTCGAACTCAAACAAACACGTCGAGTCGATATGAAGTCAACTTTTTTTCGTTTTCACGAACTATTTGAGTCGACAATTGCTCTTCTTGAAGGTCCATTCGAACTCAAACAAACACGTCGAGTCGATATGAAGTCAACTTTTTTTCGTTTTCACGAAGTATTTGAGTCGACAATTGCTCTTATTGAAGGTCCATTCGAACTCAAACAAACACGTCGAGTCGATATGAAGTCAACTTTTTTTCGTTTTCACGAACTATTTGAGTCGACAATTGCTCTTCTTGAAGGTCCATTCGAACTCAAACAAACACGTCGAGTCGATATGAAGTCAACATTTTTTCGTTTTCACGAAGTATTTGAGTCGACAATTGCTCTTATTGAAGGTCCATTCGAACTCAAACAAACACGTCGAGTCGATATGAAGTCAACTTTTTTTCGTTTTCACGAAGTATTTCAGTCGACAATTGCTCTTATTGAAGGTCCATTCGAACTCAAACAAACACGTCGAGTCGATATGAAGTCAACTTTTTTCGTTTTCACGAAGTATTTCAGTCGACAATTGCTCTTATTGAAGGTCCATTCGAACTCAAACAAACACGTCGAGTCGATATGAAGTCAACTTTTTTTCGTTTTCACGAAGTATTTCAGTCGACAATTGCTCTTATTGAAGGTCCATTCGAACTCAAACAAACACGTCGAGTCGATATGAAGTCAACTTTTTTTCGTTTTCACGAAGTATTTCAGTCGACAATTGCTCTTATTGAAGGTCCATTCGAACTCAAACAAACACGTCGAGTCGATATGAAGTCAACTTTTTTTCGTTTTCACGAAGTATTTCAGTCGACAATTGCTCTTATTGAAGGTCCATTCGAACTCAAACAAACACGTCGAGTCGATATGAAGTCAACCTTTTTTCGTTTTCACGAAGTATTTCAGTCGACAATTGCTCTTATTGAAGGTCCATTCGAACTCAAACAAACACGTCGAGTCGATATGAAGTCAACTTTTTTCGTTTTCACGAAGTATTTCAGTCGACAATTGCTCTTATTGAAGGTCCATTCGAACTCAAACAAACACGTCGAGTCGATATGAAGTCAACTTTTTTTCGTTTTCACGAAGACAATTGCTCTTATTGAAGGTCCATTCGAACTCAAACAAACACGTCGAGTCGATATGAAGTCAACTTTTTTTCGTTTTCACGAAGTATTTCAGTCGACAATTGCTCTTATTGAAGGTCCATTCGAACTCAAACAAACACGTCGAGTCGATATGAAGTCAACTTTTTTCGTTTTCACGAAGTATTTCAGTCGACAATTGCTCTTATTGAAGGTCCATTCGAACTCAAACAAACACGTCGAGTCGATATGAAGTCAACTTTTTTTCGTTTTCACGAAGTATTTGAGTCGACAATTGCTCTTATTGAAGGTCCATTCGAACTCAAACAAACACGTCGAGTCGATATGAAGTCAACTTTTTTTCGTTTTCACGAAGTATTTCAGTCGACAATTGCTCTTATTGAAGGTCCATTCGAACTCAAACAAACACGTCGAGTCGATATGAAGTCAACTTTTTTCGTTTTCACGAAGTATTTCAGTCGACAATTGCTCTTATTGAAGGTCCATTCGAACTCAAACAAACACGTCGAGTCGATATGAAGTCAACTTTTTTTCGTTTTCACGAAGTATTTCAGTCGACAATTGCTCTTATTGAAGGTCCATTCGAACTCAAACAAACACGTCGAGTCGATATGAAGTCAACTTTTTTTCGTTTTCACGAAGTATTTCAGTCGACAATTGCTCTTATTGAAGGTCCATTCGAACTCAAACAAACACGTCGAGTCGATATGAAGTCAACTTTTTTTCGTTTTCACGAAGTATTTGAGTCGACAATTGCTCTTATTGAAGGTCCATTCGAACTCAAACAAACACGTCGAGTCGATATGAAGTCAACCTTTTTTCGTTTTCACGAAGTATTTCAGTCGACAATTGCTCTTATTGAAGGTCCATTCGAACTCAAACAAACACGTCGAGTCGATATGAAGTCAACTTTTTTCGTTTTCACGAAGTATTTCAGTCGACAATTGCTCTTATTGAAGGTCCATTCGAACTCAAACAAACACGTCGAGTCGATATGAAGTCAACTTTTTTTCGTTTTCACGAAGACAATTGCTCTTATTGAAGGTCCATTCGAACTCAAACAAACACGTCGAGTCGATATGAAGTCAACTTTTTTTCGTTTTCACGAAGTATTTCAGTCGACAATTGCTCTTATTGAAGGTCCATTCGAACTCAAACAAACACGTCGAGTCGATATGAAGTCAACTTTTTTTCGTTTTCACGAAGTATTTCAGTCGACAATTGCTCTTATTGAAGGTCCATTCGAACTCAAACAAACACGTCGAGTCGATATGAAGTCAACCTTTTTTCGTTTTCACGAAGTATTTCAGTCGACAATTGCTCTTATTGAAGGTCCATTCGAACTCAAACAAACACGTCGAGTCGATATGAAGTCAACTTTTTTCGTTTTCACGAAGTATTTCAGTCGACAATTGCTCTTATTGAAGGTCCATTCGAACTCAAACAAACACGTCGAGTCGATATGAAGTCAACTTTTTTTCGTTTTCACGAAGACAATTGCTCTTATTGAAGGTCCATTCGAACTCAAACAAACACGTCGAGTCGATATGAAGTCAACTTTTTTTCGTTTTCACGAAGTATTTCAGTCGACAATTGCTCTTATTGAAGGTCCATTCGAACTCAAACAAACACGTCGAGTCGATATGAAGTCAACTTTTTTCGTTTTCACGAAGTATTTCAGTCGACAATTGCTCTTATTGAAGGTCCATTCGAACTCAAACAAACACGTCGAGTCGATATGAAGTCAACTTTTTTTCGTTTTCACGAAGTATTTGAGTCGACAATTGCTCTTATTGAAGGTCCATTCGAACTCAAACAAACACGTCGAGTCGATATGAAGTCAACTTTTTTTCGTTTTCACGAAGTATTTCAGTCGACAATTGCTCTTATTGAAGGTCCATTCGAACTCAAACAAACACGTCGAGTCGATATGAAGTCAACTTTTTTCGTTTTCACGAAGTATTTCAGTCGACAATTGCTCTTATTGAAGGTCCATTCGAACTCAAACAAACACGTCGAGTCGATATGAAGTCAACTTTTTTTCGTTTTCACGAAGTATTTCAGTCGACAATTGCTCTTATTGAAGGTCCATTCGAACTCAAACAAACACGTCGAGTCGATATGAAGTCAACTTTTTTTCGTTTTCACGAAGTATTTCAGTCGACAATTGCTCTTATTGAAGGTCCATTCGAACTCAAACAAACACGTCGAGTCGATATGAAGTCAACTTTTTTTCGTTTTCACGAAGTATTTGAGTCGACAATTGCTCTTATTGAAGGTCCATTCGAACTCAAACAAACACGTCGAGTCGATATGAAGTCAACCTTTTTTCGTTTTCACGAAGTATTTCAGTCGACAATTGCTCTTATTGAAGGTCCATTCGAACTCAAACAAACACGTCGAGTCGATATGAAGTCAACTTTTTTCGTTTTCACGAAGTATTTCAGTCGACAATTGCTCTTATTGAAGGTCCATTCGAACTCAAACAAACACGTCGAGTCGATATGAAGTCAACTTTTTTTCGTTTTCACGAAGACAATTGCTCTTATTGAAGGTCCATTCGAACTCAAACAAACACGTCGAGTCGATATGAAGTCAACTTTTTTTCGTTTTCACGAAGTATTTGAGTCGACAATTGCTCTTATTGAAGGTCCATTCGAACTCAAACAAACACGTCGAGTCGATATGAAGTCAACTTTTTTTCGTTTTCACGAAGTATTTGAGTCGACAATTGCTCTTATTGAAGGTCCATTCGAACTCAAACAAACACGTCGAGTCGATATGAAGTCAACTTTTTTTCGTTTTCACGAAGTATTTGAGTCGACAATTGCTCTTATTGAAGGTCCATTCGAACTCAAACAAACACGTCGAGTCGATATGAAGCCAACTTTTTTTCGTTTTCACGAAGTATTTCAGTCGACAATTGCTCTTCTGGAAGGTCCGTTCGAACTCAAATAAACACGTCGAGTCGATATGAAGTCAACTTTTTCTCGTTTTCACGAAGTATTTGAGTCGACAATTGCTCTTATTGAAGGTCCATTCGAACTCAAATAAACACGTCGAGTCGATATGAAGTCAACTTTTTTTCGTTTTCACGAAGTATTTGAGTCGACAATTGGTCTTATTGAAGGTCCATTCGAACTCAAACAAACACGTCGAGTCGATATGAAGTCAACTTTTTTTCGTTTTCACGAACTATTTGAGTCGACAATTGCTCTTCTTGAAGGTCCATTCGAACTCAAACAAACACGTCGAGTCGATATGAAGTCAACTTTTTTTCGTTTTCACGAAGTATTTGAGTCGACAATTGCTCTTATTGAAGGTCCATTCGAACTCAAACAAACACGTCGAGTCGATATGAAGTCAACTTTTTTTCGTTTTCACGAACTATTTGAGTCGACAATTGCTCTTCTTGAAGGTCCATTCGAACTCAAACAAACACGTCGAGTCGATATGAAGTCAACTTTTTTTCGTTTTCACGAAGTATTTGAGTCGACAATTGCTCTTATTGAAGGTCCATTCGAACTCAAACAAACACGTCGAGTCGATATGAAGTCAACTTTTTTTCGTTTTCACGAAGTATTTCAGTCGACAATTGCTCTTATTGAAGGTCCATTCGAACTCAAACAAACACGTCGAGTCGATATGAAGTCAACTTTTTTCGTTTTCACGAAGTATTTCAGTCGACAATTGCTCTTATTGAAGGTCCATTCGAACTCAAACAAACACGTCGAGTCGATATGAAGTCAACTTTTTTTCGTTTTCACGAAGTATTTCAGTCGACAATTGCTCTTATTGAAGGTCCATTCGAACTCAAACAAACACGTCGAGTCGATATGAAGTCAACTTTTTTTCGTTTTCACGAAGTATTTCAGTCGACAATTGCTCTTATTGAAGGTCCATTCGAACTCAAACAAACACGTCGAGTCGATATGAAGTCAACTTTTTTTCGTTTTCACGAAGTATTTCAGTCGACAATTGCTCTTATTGAAGGTCCATTCGAACTCAAACAAACACGTCGAGTCGATATGAAGCCAACTTTTTTTCGTTTTCACGAAGTATTTCAGTCGACAATTGCTCTTCTTGAAGGTCCGTTCGAACTCAAATAAACACGTCGAGTCGATATGAAGTCAACTTTTTCTCGTTTTCACGAAGTATTTGAGTCGACAATTGCTCTTATTGAAGGTCCATTCGAACTCAAATAAACACGTCGAGTCGATATGAAGTCAACTTTTTTTCGTTTTCACGAAGTATTTGAGTCGACAATTGCTCTTATTGAAGGTCCATTCGAACTCAAATAAACACGTCGAGTCGATATGAAGTCAACTTTTTTTCGTTTTCACGAAGTATTTGAGTCGACAATTGCTCTTCTTGAAGGTCCATTCGAACTCAAATAAACACGTCGAGTCGATATGAAGTCAACTTTTTTTCGTTTTCACGAAGTATTTGAGTCGACAATTGCTCTTCTTGAAGGTCCGTTCGAACTCAAATAAACACGTCGAGTCGATATGAAGTCAACTTTTTTTCGTTTTCACGAAGTATTTGAGTCGACAATTGCTCTTATTGAAGGTCCATTCGAACTCAAATAAACACGTCGAGTCGATATGAAGTCAACTTTTTTTCGTTTTCACGAAGTATTTGAGTAGACAATTGCTCTTATTGAAGGTCCATTCGAACTCAAACAAACACGTCGAGTCGATATGAAGTCAACTTTTTTTCGTTTTCACGAAGTATTTCAGTCGACAATTGCTCTTCTTGAAGGTCCATTCGAACTCAAACAAACACGTCGAGTCGATATGAAGTCAACTTTTTTTCGTTTTCACGAAGTATTTGAGTCGACAATTGCTCTTATTGAAGGTCCATTCGAACTCAAACAAACACGTCGAGTCGATATGAAGTCAACTTTTTTTCGTTTTCACGAAGTATTTGAGTCGACAATTGCTCTTATTGAAGGTCCATTCGAACTCAAACAAACACGTCGAGTCGATATGAAGTCAACTTTTTTTCGTTTTCACGAAGTATTTCAGTCGACAATTGCTCTTATTGAAGGTCCATTCGAACTCAAACAAACACGTCGAGTCGATATGAAGTCAACTTTTTTTCGTTTTCACGAAGTATTTCAGTCGACAATTGCTCTAATTGAAGGTCCATTCGAACTCAAACAAACACGTCGAGTCGATATGAAGTCAACTTTTTTTCGTTTTCACGAAGTATTTGAGTCGACAATTGCTCTTATTGAAGGTCCATTCGAACTCAAACAAACACGTCGAGTCGATATGAAGTCAACTTTTTTTCGTTTTCACGAACTGTTTGAGTCGACAATTGCTCTTCTTGAAGGTCCATTCGAACTCAAACAAACACGTCGAGTCGATATGAAGTCAACTTTTTTTCGTTTTCACGAAGTATTTGAGTCGACAATTGCTCTTATTGAAGGTCCATTCGAACTCAAACAAACACGTCGAGTCGATATGAAGTCAACTTTTTTTCGTTTTCACGAACTATTTGAGTCGACAATTGCTCTTATTGAAGGTCCATTCGAACTCAAACAAATACGTCGAGTCGATATGAAGTCAACTTTTTTTCGTTTTCACGAAGTATTTCAGTCCACAATTGCTCTTATTGAAGGTCCATTCGAACTCAAACAAACACGTCGAGTCGATATGAAGTCAACTTTTTTTCGTTTTCACGAAGTATTTCAGTCGACAATTGCTCTTATTGAAGGTCCATTCGAACTCAAACAAACACGTCGAGTCGATATGAAGTCAACTTTTTTTCGTTTTCACGAAGTATTTCAGTCGACAATTGCTCTTATTGAAGGTCCATTCGAACTCAAACAAACACGTCGAGTCGATATGAAGTCAACTTTTTTTCGTTTTCACGAAGTATTTCAGTCGACAATTGCTCTTATTGAAGTCCATTCGAACTCAAATAAACACGTCGAGTCGATATGAAGTCAACTATTGTAACAGAAAATAAAATAAAGAAAAGGTAAAAGGCAATCATTCCGAAGTAAAATGCAATCTTTTTCAAACTGTCATCGGAACAACAACAAACATGAAGAACGTCTTCAGGTCTGAAACCTTGAGCAGACGGAGTAACATTTAAGAACCATAACATTTAAGGCAGCGTAACATTTAAGAACCAATACCTTCGCAGTGTACGCCAATACCTTTTGTGTGCGTCATTATCTTCTATCTGTCAATTGAGCCACCTAACCTACTAGTTTTGAATAACCTCTGGAGTCCGAATTTACGAGTAGGTTTTCTCCAGATTGACTAACTTTAGTAGGTACCTGCATATAAGTCAAACATATGTAAATAGACGCTGTAACATCGGATCTTCACTATGATTGGTGAGGAGTGAAATCACCTGTAGCACGCAATGTCTCCCTTTGAAAGTGGCTGCTTTGTAATGAATTCTTTCAAGTCCCGCGAGACCTCTTTTAAATGATGTACTCAATATAGAACTGTGTATGTGTGTCGTCAGTTACGAAATTGCTTTGCACCAGTACTCTCTTTGTTCGGGTCGAAAAGGCGTGCACGTAAACACGGACCCGAATCGGATTTGAAGGGTTACAGTTAATAATTGATTGCGTTCTTTATACATATTGATTGATGTGTCAATATTCCATGTTGGTTGTAGGTAGCTATATTGCCAGCCATATCAGAATGTCGTTGGCCATACATGGGACACATCCTTGATCGTTGAAAAGCGAGCACCAAAGAACTGAAGGCACAGGTTAGTATTGAAATGGTTTGATAATTGACTAATGGAAACACAATCCCAGAAAGACAAAATCTTGAAGTCGATGTTTTGAAGGTACCGAACAACGTGAACTGTAGACAATGCGACGCTCATATGAGATGCTGGTTCATACCTACAAATACGTAAATTTACAAGTCCTATGTACACAAGTCTTCACTAATATTTCGTAACTTACCAAAATGAATTAGTCCGACAAGTGATACCTCATTTAAAGTTTTTTTTTACGCTGAACACGATGGTGGAGTCAGAATGGCGATATCTTATTCCATTCTCAAACTGGAGCACATTGAAGGTGAAGAAACGTGGTTGTTACTTGAGATGTTCTTCACTGTTCATCTGCTCTAATCTGATAACGGAATGAGATATCGCAATTCTGACTTCACCATCATGTTCAACGTTGAAAAATAGATTAACTGAGGTGTCACTCGGCAAAAGAAGGAGACAAAGTTAATTATAAAACCAGTGAAATGGAGGCAGTCATTTCTTCGAAAATTGGCTCTTATAGCCATGCTGCATGCCTGTGAATTTTTTAAAATTTATATTCGACTTTCAGGGTGGTATATGCTACTGCAAAGGCCTACCCCTCAAAAAACTACTCCACGATATACTTGTAGCGTTTAGTGGAAGTAGGGATGAGGATTTTGGGAGGATTTTTAGTTTCAATTTCGGGAGACTTGTCTGAAACCAGATATTTTGGGTTTGTTGTTCCCTATTGTACATAATATGTACATATTATGTACTACGTACCTTCTGTGAAATCGGATTAACATAAGTGCTGTCGATTACAGGAATATGTCAGGAAATGTTCAAAATGCAACGGCAGAATTAGAAGACTTGAAGAAGAGCATAGACGACTTTTTCATTATGTCAAACGGCATTTTCATTTCTCGTAAGTTTTGAAGACTTCCTAATAATACGTCAGTGTAAGGTCAGTTCGAGGGGCTGAACTAGAACTTATTGGTTAGTGGTTGCATAGACCCCTAGGTACAATTTCATGTCGTTGTTTGGAAACAAGAAGTTCCTACTCCCTCCTATGGCTGCCGTTCAAAGTATATGGAAAATATTCCCATCAACACTGTAGTGGTTTCCAGCTACAAGATCGATCGTCTTGTGGTTAATTATTCCATATCTATGCAAATGGTTAATTGGATCATAATATGCAACTATGTTTCATTGCAGTTATGCAAGCAGGTTTTGCGTGCCTAGAGATAGGAGCCGTTCGTTCCAAGAATGCTGTTAACATATTGATGAAAAATCTGTTGGACATGGGTGAGTTGATTGCATGTCCGGATCCATGGGTTTAGCACAAAAACTCCCTTATGCAATTCACCGTCGTATTAAAATGGTTTGACCTGTTGAAAGTAGTGATTAACGATATTAAAAGAGCATTGCATGTAGAACAGAAGGGAGATCCGTTATAATTCTGTAATACAGATCCGTTTTCCTATGAAATCCATAAGCACATACTTTGCAATTCAGCATAATTATTATTATTACCTACATTGTCCTGGGTCCAGCTCTAAAAAATGGTCATTTAAACCTTAATGACCTTGAAATCTCGTTTTTCTGACGTAATGGGGCTCAGATGACCTCGCGATCGGATTCAGGACGTAAAAATACGGTATTTTTACGTCCTGAATCCGATCCCGAGGTCATCTGAGCCCCATTACGTCAGAAAAACGAGATTTCAAGGTCATTAAGGTTTAAATGACCATTTTTTAGAGCTGGACTCAGGACAATGTAATAATAATAATTATGCTATTTTAAATACCTCGGAATACCATGGTCCGGACTTTTGTTGTTGTAAACCTGTGTAACCAACATAATTGTCATTCTGTTTTGGTCATCATTCTAGTGATATGCTGTTTCGCGTACTACACGGTCGGTTACTCCCTGGCATACGGAGAAGGTAACCCGTTCATTGGCTACCAGTATTTCGGGGGAGTTGGGCTCCCGGAATCTTCTTACGTCGATTGGTTTTTCCAATTTATATTTGCAGCCACTACTGCAACCATAGTGTCGGGAGCAGTAGCCGAAAGATGTCAGTTCGCTGCCTATTTGATCTACTCGGCTGTCATATCCGGTTCGTAAAACAATAAGATAACAATAACATCGTGTAACAATAAGATTTAGCCCAGTCAATGTAGACACAAAAAAGGCAAACTTTGCATATGCGCATGTATTTAGTATGTAGGTACCTAAATTTGCAACCCTGAAAACCGTGTGCTAACTTCGTGGTGCTTGGAAACAGCGAAATTTTTGCACTAGTTTTAGTATTTGGCCAAAAAAGCGGTTACACAGCCTCCCGGCGGAAAACGTTTTTCGATCCTTTTTTAAGTATATGAAATTCCCTAACATTTCAGTGATAGTGGAACTCTATAGACAGAGTAGAACCCGAGATAAAGCTCTGCAAAAAAGGTCCATTTTTTCCAAAAAGTGCCAATTTTATGTTACGGTCATTTTTCCTGTATCCTACCACCCAAACTACTAGCCCTAAAAAAATGTCGTGGGAAAAGGACTTGAAGATAATCTAATACACTTAAATTTAAGATCACAATGGTGCTTCATACGAATGGTTTTCTAACAAACGAAAAACCGCCTTTTTATATCTTATAATATAATATTATTTTATAGCATAATGTTATGCCTTACTTTCTTAAAGAGCGTTCAATTCTGTGTCACTGAACCCCAGAAACGTTGAATTTGGTCCAGCAGTTTGGCCACTACACGCGTTCAAAGATTGGCTAACGTAGTAAGGCTACGAAACTATTCGTCCTATCAAAAATTTCTTATTTATGAAAGGTAGTTAATTTTACTTTCAGACCCCATATATGAAATGTTAATCAAGTCCCTTAAAATGTCCATGCTAGCACATAAAAAAACCCGTACTGTTGTGAAAACCAATTTTTCGTTGGCCCATTTTCGCAATACAAATATATTATATGAAATCTGATTTAATCCCGAAATAAACACACTCCAGCCCACTAAACATTTCAAAATCGCCTTATTTGGCCAAAATAATGTATACATGTTACATCAGCATAACTAGCATAGATAACTGCTGATGCAGCATCGCCCACCTATAAATACGAGCGCTCAAGACTCCGAACAGCAGTCTCGTCATGTAGGTAATTGTCCGCGGAACGTTACTCTGCCCGTTTTCCGACCGATTAAACCTGTGTTAACGAATAAAGTGTTTTTTAAAAACTAACTTTCGCATTCATCTAATATAAGTTACATACATTATGCGATAGTGTGATAATAAATTTAACCCTAAAATTTCAGTTGTAGTATTTATAACTCCGTTATACCGGTTATAACTCCGTAGACCGATTAGAAACTGAGATAGAAGCATTTAGTGTGCTGGCTTGGATATTTCAAGGGACTTGAACAACATTTCATAAATGGCTCTGCTTCTATTCAAATGCTTCTATCTCAGGTTCTACTCGGTCTACGGAGTTATACTACTACTGAAATTTTAGGTAATTTTATATAATTTAAAAAAGGAACGAATCACTTTTTTCGCCAAGAGGCTTCGTAACCGCTTTTTTTTTTAAGCCAAAAACTAAAACTAGTGCAAGAGGTTCGCTGTTTTCCGAGCACCAAGGTACATAGTAGGTACCCGTAAGGGCCCTAATATAACATAAATATAAAAATAATATGCATAAATATGCAAAGTTTGGTGCCTTTATTCACTAGGCTGTCTATTTTCCCTTGGAGATGTTGATGTTATCTATCTTTGGGGAAATGGCTGTTTGCTGAAGCCGAATTTCTAACTACAGCTGTACCTAAATCATGTGTTCCAGGTATCGTATATCCAATCGTTACCCACTGGGCGTGGTCTCAAAACGGATGGTTAAATACCTTGGGGTTTCACGACTTATCAGGTAGTAAGAGAATGTTGATACAATAGCAATCGGTAGGTATTGTAATACGTTAAGTACCTATTGGCACACTGTAAGAAAAACGTGCTTAATAAGCAACTTCCAGCTATTTGTGAATTATGAATACAGTTTTCCTTGACAGATAATATTAACAATGCCATGTAGATACAGGAGATAGTCATTCATTTTTATGGCAGTATTAAAATGTAGATTATGCGAGTCACCAGATATTATTAAATAATAACTGAAGTAAATGGGCAAGTCGAAGGCTTTTTTTTATTTTGATCATTACAACTGAATTCTGACCGCCTATACAGGGCGTAACGCGAGTGGTGTCCAACAGGTCTCCTACGTTTCTATCTACACATTTAATTGCCGGCCAAAAGTACCTATCTCTTGGACTTTTTTTTAATCCACTTAGAATCCGATTTTTCCCACTTTTAAGATTTTTTTCTGCACTTTCGACCTTACTTCACTAAAGTTTCCACAACTCTTATAATTTTCACTGAAATTCAAACCTGAGAATACCGTTGGAAAGAGCGTTAAATTATCTGCCTGTTTGATGCCAACAACCTATTTTTTGGTGGAACTAAGGAGTGAAATTGGAGTCTGAAACTGAATTTTATCTAAATCTCAAAATCATCTGTTTTTAAACCCCTTCAAGCTTCACCTCGTCCCCCGGATTGTATTTACAAAGCTTTATAAACCTATTGCTCTACAGTTGATAATATATAATATTGCAAGTTAATATTGCGGGACATCAATATTGGAAGTCCCACTAAAGCCCCACGTTTCACAAGTCAATCTGAGAACAGGTTGAATAAAAATATTATCCCATAACGATGATGCGATACTTGAGTTCTTTCATTTTTCTGCTCAAGGGTGCGGTGTTGTTCACGCTCTGGCCGGCACCATTGCTTTCGTAGCAGCAGCCTTACTGGGGCCACGGAAAGGCAGATTCGATGTGAAAGGAAAACCTCAAGATATTGGTGGTCACTCGCTACCGGTAGTATATTGTGTACCAAGTTACTTGTGTCAGTTTTCACCATATTGCTCCATTAGTTCAAGAATTATTTGGTTCCTTGTATTTTTACCCGATTCATTTAAGAACTCATTTCAAAGAAAGATCTATCCAAACGAGCGAATTTTCCAAAGTCACACAGACGGATTCTTGTCAATTTATCTCAATATCCCAATGCAGAAACTGTAAATATTTCTAGCATAATTTAATTTTCTCGGTTCAAACAGGCCGTATCCTACGAATTCCATGGCGATTAGGGCCATAGTAGGTGCTATGCATGGAAATTCGTGAAAACCATACCCACTGGTCAATTTATCCACACTGTAGTTATTCCATCTTGGATACACTTACTAATACTTTCATAGTCCAAAATGTCGAGAAAATAGGAGTGATTTTTAAAACATTGATAAACGTAAAAGTAATTTTGGAGCGTAACGTCAATTTGCATACCAGATCTCAGGAATCGGCGCTCTACTACTTTTTACCGGGTTTTTGGCATTCAACGGAGGAGCGATATTTCACATAACTCATAAAGGTGATGGAGTCCTAGTGGCGCGAAGCATGATCAACACAATCATCGCTGGATGCGGTGGCAGCTTGTTCACTCTCCTGATGGCCAAATTGCATCTTCTACAGTCGGACGCCCCGTGGCCATTTACGTTGATCATGAACGGCACGCTGGCTGGAATGGTAAATCTTTTTCAATATAGCTTTACTCCTAACCCTTAAAAAAGACCAGAACGAGTTCAGTAAGTTGAAAACTGTGGTCGCATGAATAGGGTTTTTGGAACGCTATACACTGGACGGTGATAATTTTCTCAAGTCTATTGCACATTGGAGATGAAACTTGGGTTGCACACCATATGCCTGAAACCAAGAGACAGTCTCAACAGTGACGTCACACCAGTTCACCCTCAACCAAAAAGTTCAAAACCACCTTCTTTTGGACCTCCCCCAACGAAATTCTACCTACTACCGCTAAGATACCTACTTAATTTTGTCATAATAAATTTTGATAACCTGCCATTATAGGTGTGATTGAATCACTCAAATTACGGAGACATAATCATGACGATTATCATTTACAGGCTAGTAGCTGCGCAGCGCCACATAAGTATGCTGCCTGGGCAATGTTTGTTATAGGGATGGTCGGATCATTGACATATCAGTGTCTTCATCGACTGGTGCTGTTTTTGAAAGGTAGATTGGATCAACTTACCTCAATTGAAATGCCCCCTGAAAACTTCACTTGTTTCGTTAGTACATGCCTACACGATAAAGCCATATTATGGTGTTTGTTAGAACTCAAAAACTCTGCAAATTCTTGACACAACGGTTCATTATCTTCTTTGTACAGATCACCCTTCTGTCTAGATCTATAGGTCTAAATGTCTAGATCCTAAATGTTAGATTAATTATTATTATCAATTATCACTAATTATTAACAATTTCATCAAGTACCTAGTGAGAATTATTATAATTTATTGTTAGGTATTAATAATTCGTATTTATTATTACTAATAATAATTATTAATTATGATTAATTAATACGATATAATTCTGGGGTTTTTAATACTACGTCGGTAATAATTTTTCTATAAAAGAAGTACCTACCAACAAACATTCGAAATTACCTTCATTTCCGTAGCACGAAACGCACCTCAAAACAACAAACTCGACATCACTTAAGCCATATGATGTTCAAAAGAGCTCTTAGTATGAAAATGGACCTGTATTTCAACAGTTTGATTCACGATCGGGTTGTGAGGCACAATCTTTGAGCCGTCATTGTGAACGAACGGCTGGTCGTACAAAGCTGCGGATGGTCTTAAAAAATTCTACGGAACAAACTCTATCTAAATATGAAATAAAAAACATACCGTTCTATATGAATTTTTCGAGATATGAGATTTTCAAATTTTCAAAATTCGTTTTGAACCCCTTCCCCTTGACCTAGGGTTATGAAAAGTTTCGAGGACCATTGTGGGGTTGGTCTAAACCCATAAAAAAAAATTTCGTAATTTTAACTCAACGCTAACTGGGCAAAGTGGCGCGGACGGCGTACGGCGGACGGACGGATTTTTTTTTATTCGATTTTCTGAATCTACGTATCTTGAAACGTAAACCAACAAATTTTGAGGGGGGGTTAAAAAAATTTTTTCTTTGGGCGATTCCAATGGTTCATTATCGAAGATAATAAACCAAAATGGGAACGTGAGTAGTTGTATAGAAAATATAACTGTGGGCCTACGATTTTGTTGCGCCATGCTACTCATGAACTGACTGTCCAGTAAAACCATTACAAAGCTCAGTCTATGGCCCCTTGCAGGGGCTTGCGCTACACATTGAAGGGCAGTTCTTATGATTAAACTGTAGAGCAACCAGGTACCTCACATCGCAAATGAAATTATGTCGAATAAACTGACTATACGTTTATTTCTCCATTAAAACTCAAAATTACACATATTATGTCACATCAGATCTGCTTGGTCTCAGTGATAAAGGGTTCTCATAGGAAAACAATACACCTGCCATATTTCCTATACCTATTTACGATACCTAAATAGCCCTTTTTTTAAAATTTGATGTAGTGCATGATATAATTCATTCAAAAACTATACCTACTCCCGAACTCTTTCCGTATAACTTACGAATGGTAGAAGAACTTGAAGAGTTTAATATTTTCTTTTTTCCATAGTTGACGATCCTCTGGATGCTACCGCCCTTCACTTCGCAGGAGGTTGCTGGGGAATGGTGGCCGAGGGATTTTTCCAGCCAGAAGGCCTTTTGTATAAATGGAATTACGATTCGCTTATGGTACCTGAATCATTGAATTTATATTATTATTCATCAGTTTTACTAAGCAAAATAAGGAAACTGAGTAAAGTCAAAGTAGAACATGTCACCTTCATGTCCTTATTCATGTTGGTCCTCATACACTTCCAGGAAATAGTGTATAATGTCGTAGGGCTGTTGGCCATCATTCTGTGGGGCGCCGTTTGGAGCCTCAGTTTATTTGGAGGGTTGAAGTGTGCTGGACTTCTCAGAGTTTCCGAGCACGAAGAACTTGAAGGTAAACAAAAACAGCTTAGTAATTATCAACTACCCCTGTGCGTTCTGAGGAAAATCAAAGATACATTTGATTTGTAGCTGAGTGAACACCATTTTCCCTTAGGGAAGAGCGCGACATGCGAGTTTATTTTCGTATTTTGTAGTTTGATTTGTATGGGACAATCAGAGGAACATAATCTCCAAATTACACCCTTTTCATGCACAGCTGTGGTCATCTCAAAGCTTGCGAAAGATCGATGCCAATATTCATCAGATTAGTTGAATCGAATATTCGATTCTACTTAAGCATTGGAAGAACAGTAACAATATATTACTTAAGAACACTCCAAATCCTTGACACAACGATTTATTACCTTTGTAAGACTGTCTAAATCACGAATTTATAGAGATGACGAACTAATTACAAATAATTCGTACCAATATGATTCTGGGGTTTCTATTTCCACCTATCTACTTCGGCAATAATTTATTATCACTAATTACTCGAAAGTATTAGGAATTATTATTGATTACTAAAAAATATAAACTCGGTGTCTCAACACCAATGTGCTATATGAATCAACCGGGCCAGTATGATCATGACCAGTCAGGCCTCCGATGGTTTTGAGTCTTACGGCTTCATTTCTATAAGCAAGGAACATGTTTTAGCTACTCAGCTGATCCGGGGCCTGGGCAGCGTCAAGTTTAAGTCCTAAGGAGGCCACTTGCCAAATTACAGCTTCATAGTGTGATTGGCATAGAAATAGATTAGCGTAACGGACGAACGAACGGTTTCAGCCAGTTAGGTGAAGACTAAAACATGTTTCATGTTAAGAAAAAGAAAAAAAAAGGTTTTTCAAACTTGAAATGAAACGTCAAAATTCGAATTGAACCCCTTCCCATTGACCTAGGGTTATGAAAAACTTCAAGGATCCTAGTGGGTGATGGCCAAACCCGCGAACCAAATTTTTATCTCGAAATTTTTTTCTTAATTTTGGGCTATTCCAAGGTTCATTATCGAAGATTCTATTGGTGGCTGGAAATCATTGAGAGAAAATTCAGTGATACCTACGGCAAAAACAGGGTATTGTGAAACTAATGATAGTACAACACGTAGTTATATTATATTAGACCACTTTTAGGCACTGAAGTATTGGAAGGACATTAACAGAATTAGGCTCATACGCAAAAATTGAGAAGTGTGTTTAATAAAGTGCCATATTGAAAACATAAGGCCACTACTGAGTGAACGAACCTAAAAGTAACTAAACGAACCAAAGAGCTAATCTATCTTGAATAATATCTATCTATATCTATCATATTATGAATCCTCTGATTCTGTTTGTGTGGTTTTACAGGAATGGACAAGAAAGAGCACGGGGAGGAAGCCTACCCACGTGCTGCATGGGGTGAGAGTGGGTACATGTGGACTGTGAGGCCATCTAGTAAGTTGACTTCGATAATGAGTACATGCATCTACCGTTTCCTAGCAGTAGGTGTTTGGGAAGAACATTCAAATCTTCCCAAAATCATTATTTTGTACCAATGGGCACTGAGATGAAACAAGTAATATTCCATAAATCCGTCTCTATCAATAGCGTCCTTTTGTTTTCAGCAGTTATCAGCAATCCTCCGATAATCTACGACAAGCTTTACCCCGAAAACAAATCAAAAGGTGAAAAAACTCCGTATGAGATGGAGCAACAACCAGTATGGGGCATATGAGACGATGTTATAATGAATGTACGTAATAGAAGATAGCTTGGCACTCATTAAAGAAAATAATGAACAAGTTCGTAGATTCCTTATAGATTATCCCGTATCAACCAACTACGACGGATTAACCAAATTCATGAAATATTTTCGACGTGAGTTCTCATGGACAACAAAAACTCATACGTTTTTTGAACAGTTTTATTCGAAAACCATTCAAGTTATTAGTTGAGCTTGACAAGTGAGCAATTCAAATCACAATCTGTTAAGATTTACACACAAACTGTCACGAAAATTATGTTAGGAAGTACAAAAATACAAATAATACGTAATAGTTGATTCGTCGGGTTGAGATCCTGAAGGTAATGTAATCTATTATGAAAATAGATTTATCAAGAGTAAAAAAGTGGTAGGTATCGTACGTTTTTGTGTTGGAGTAATCTATAGAGAGCAATCAAAGATCATAAAAACAATGATAATGTCAAGAACCTAAATTAAAATATACATAAATGCATAAACTTTGCTATTACAGTAGCAACAACAGGCACCTAATTCTTTCTAAATCTGGCATAAGTACGATTGAGAAATACATATCATTAACAACTTTGTTCATTAAGGACGGTTCATATTTAAAATTTCTTGTATAAAAATAGTTTGATAATTAGTTCGTTAAGAGAGCACCTGCTTACATAAAAAATTACTTGAGCATTTCAGTCTTTTCACAATATTGCTTCATAACATCAATACTGCGTTGTCAATACTGTCTCAATGGAGCGAAACTACAATAAAATTTTAATCGAGATACATCGTAGGATCCCGTTATTAACCTGGATTTCCGAACAAGAACATGAACTGAGGTAACAACTGTCGCACTGAGAAAAATTTCTTTCTAATCACTATAAAACCAAAACATTTCATTTTAAGCACAGAGTAAGCAATATCCAACAAAAAATCTTAAACACCTACTAAATGCATATTCGTTAGTAAAACTATCGCAATTATAAATTCGAAGGTTATTCTTTCATTACTATCACCACGTGGTACTGTAACAGGGGGGACATAGTTATTCCCACATTTCTTGTAGCAATAACCACGCAAGCAATATAAATAGGTAGATGATAGGTATGTAAATAATTTAATAAGTACTTACTGCTAAATAAACAATATAAATTAACGCTGCAAGGGATTTGAAGCAGAAAAAGTTCAAAAAATTACGCAAGTGAGTGAGAGCCCTAGCTCACAAATAATGAGAGAGCGACCGTTACAAATAATGAAACTGTATTTGATCAAATACTAAAATAAAATACGCGCCACCATAGTTGGAGTATGTTTCTGAAATATTTGACTGACTGTAAAGATATGATTTCACGTCGGTTTGTATTTTTATAAAATTTACCGTTTTATAGTCGAAGGGTCATTTGACCGGTAGGATTCACCATCAGTGTTTAACGACCTTGTCAATTCCATTGCTAATCGGTATCTAATTAGACATGGACAACAAACATCGTATCTCTGCCGTCTTAAATTCCAACTACTTCGACTATCTACCCAGAAACACAGAGCTTCGAGAAATTTAGATGAGGCAATTTCCAGTTTTAATACATATTTCACTTTGATATTTAGGCATTCATTTAAGAGAGTAAGGCCACAGGTCATGGTTTTCAAAATAGATAAGGCTTCACAAAAGGACGGCTTCGAAACTTGTCGATATGAGTAGTTGACTGGAATTTAACATTAGATAAAAAATAACACACCTTATCGACCGAGTAGGTACTACGTAGTGTAAAATTGGTACAACAAAATTTGTTGTGTTTGTATTTAATACTAGTGTTTGTGACAGCTACACGACATAGTCAGAGGTTACGACCAACTCAATGTAACTACTATGTAAGCTCCTACTATCACACGGAAATGCCCTTAGAATGCTGTACTGCTCGTCATAGGAGTAGTATACAATGTAATACAAAATTAATAAATAACCAAACAGGAACGATATTTGAAGTGTTATAATAAATAGTTATTTACACAGGTTCGCCCTTACGATGGTCTGCCAGCGATATTTCTTCAAAAAACCCATCGTCAGGTTTTTTGAGCGCAACGCGCCTGCCTATTCCACCGTTTTTCGTGAAATAGACTTTGTAGAGAGAAATGAGATCGGGGTACATACCGCGCAACGTGAGAATTATGCTTAAAATATTCTTCATCAAGAACATGGACGCGTTTTCTCCAAAAGCAAACCACAAGTAGAGACGAATGGCGAGGAACGGGATGTCAACGAGGATGAGATGCAGGATGTAGTAACCAACGGCAACAAGGAGGCTTCTTCTGTCGATTGTTTTATCTGGAAAACTGCAAGAAAGATTGAACTAGGTACTTATATAACCGTGTAACTATATAGTTTAACATGCACATGAAAATATATTTAACGACATACGAGGGGAATAACATCCACCAAGGTTTTTAACACACCCTGCACAAGTTTAGGAAACGCTGGTTGTCAGGCGATCTCTTGAGAACTATAATTGCATTTTTGGTCCCAATTCTGAAAGGTTGGATTTTCCACCTAGTCAGTTTACCTGGTGTTAACTCATTATTTCTTAGTTTTCATGTTAAGGCAAGTCAGTGTTTTTTGTCAATATTTTTTTACAAATTGACAACAAAAACTACCCGGAACCGTGAGGCAGGTCTTAAATTGTATGGAATCGCATGGAACTCCTTTGAAACTTCAAAATGTCGAATAACTGTAATAACTAAGTGCATAGCCCCAATCGGGTTTGCAGGGTATATTCGATAAAGAACCATTGGAATCGTTATTTTATACACGCAAAATCACGGTAAAATCCTGCTAATTTTATACAGAATCAGTATGTTGTTTAGGTACAAAAATAACATGAAGGGTCATTGCCTACGTTTCCAGCATATTTGCACTAATGGCGAATCCGATGTCCCCAAAGGGCGCCATATTTTATAGCGTAGAGACCATGCCCCCACTTCAAATTCGTTGAGACCGTAGGAACTCCGCACCAGATCTGTTGATCTATTTCAATCACTGGATATCACCATCTAGTAAAATGTATACGTATAACGTCCATCCTAAATGCATTTTCCTGTGCCTATAGGAGCTTAGACCCTATAGGGGCTTTGACTGTCGGAGCGTTGGACCACGGATATTGTATACAATATTTGTAGTTGTGTTCTTGTAAAATTTGAGCCACTAAAGCTCTTCCTATACTCAAAGTGGGTGTACAAAGAGAAAAGTTTTGGACACCCCTCTTGAGGTTTTTCAAGATTTTATTTTGTTCTCAAGCTAACTACTGTGTGCATACGAAGGGGTACAGCAAACCAACAGAATTGAACTTTCATACGATATTGAAGAAAATGCCAAAAATACCTGAGCTGATATAACTTCAAAGCTGGAAGGAAGAAATTGAACGCTGAGATCCCCAATATGAAATCTTCCATGCCGCCCGATAAATCAAACGGGTGTTCATCAATCAAAATCGACAGCAATGCGACAGAGTCAAAAAGCTCGATTCCAGTTTTTGCTGAAATATATTCAATAACATGATTAATAGGGTTGACGTTTAAAAAACACCAAACACCAATCTCCAAAATATAGTAATTTGAGTATATGATGATTTTGAGTATTTTCAAACCCACCAGGAGCGTTGAACGACCAACTTAAGGTTAACAAGAGGCTTACAAGGATATTATATACAGAACAGCGATGAACCGTTGTAGAAGAGTTTGAAGAGAGTTTTAGTGCCGAACTGTTGAGATCTATTCAGCTGCCTATTTGAGTAGGATGTGTTCATTAGATGGAATTCGCTTCTTCTATGTCAACGTCAAAAAATAGTGGTTAACGATAACAAACCCGCTTCCCCCTGATATCAGAAATGGAACTTACCACAAACTGACGTTATGTAAGAATATCGCGGCGTTCCTCGCTCAGCCCAATTGTGGCCTTCAAGTAGTAATAAAAAAACGATTCCAGCGAGGGACATGGTAACCTGAAATGATATAGAATCCCTTATAATACACAGGGTCGAATACAAAAGACAGCACATTTCACAGAACATTTATGCTTAGAAACGCTTCAATATCTGAGGCGTCATAGGTCAGTTCGAGGGAGGTTTTTGAGCGTCTATAACCTTCCAGAGACAACGTGGGGTCATTTTGACCCAAACCTCACGATAAGGTCCAAAGAGTCATTCAAAACATTCCAGGAAATAATCTGGTTTCATTTCGGTCAAGAAACAATATTTTTCATCAGTTATAAACGAGGGCTGTTTGCCATGGGTGAAAATGGAATGGAGTTCAACGTCTTTTTCATATCACCAAAGCTCAACGTAAAAGAACAAGAGAAAGAAAATAATAATTATTGACTTTGAAGTAAGACTGAAAGAACAAAAATGATGCAATGTTGGGCCTTATCGATTCAAACTCATAAATCAGAAAAAGAAGAAAATCATAAAATAATACCAAAAATCAGAGACTTGTTTGACAGCTACTCAAGGCCCAGGCACCTCCAACTGCTCCTTTTCGACGCATGCGCGTTTCTCCATTTATCGGGTCATTTTGACCTGCACGTTATCTCTGGAGTGTTAAATATAAACGCTGACGATTTGGTCCAGAGAAGAGAACGACTAGTATTCAACTGTCTAGAAATACCAAAATGGAAGTCACTTGAAACTTCTGGAAACCTTATAATATCGAGGCCATCCATTGTTTGGAACTTCTGGAAACTTTATTATATCTTCAAATTTCACCGTAGGTACCGAAATGCCAATTTCATTGCTTGTAACCTGTATAATTATGAGTCTCACTAGAAATAGTCTTTATCATGGACCACAACTGGCTCTTTGTTAAATTATATCCCAGTCATTCACCATATTAAGGCATAGTTACCAGAAGTTTCAAGCTCCAGAACAGGCCATGAATTTACGATTTGCTTTAAGTAATTATGGAACTTCACAGGGTGAAACTCCGATTGTATGGAGCAACGAGCGATTACAGAGTGTTCCTCGTGAGATAAGCAAGGTTAATGTTTGGAATAAATTCTCAGTTTCTCAGAAGCGTAACGTAAATCACTTAACGGGTATGAGGCCACTTTACTGGGGTGAGTTTACAACATTAATTTTTGATTGGGGGCCCCCAATGGGGGCACGGCTTACCAACCCAGTATACATACGTGTATTTTCTCAATCATGAATTGATCTCTAGGTATTATTTACTCTTGGAATGGAGAAATGAAAGGTTACTACATCCACTCTCAATAAACAATCAATAACATGTTAGTAGCACATTCAAATTCCAAAACTTTAATGCACAATATTTACCTTGAGCAGTTGAGGGCCGAAGAAATCTGAAGGTACCAATGACCGGAGGAGGGGTTGCCTCGAAAATATTATAACGATTTTAGTGACAAGCACAGAAATGTAGAATAACCAGGAAACGTACGAGAGCGGGAGGAGACCAAAATGTGAAATTTTAGGTGCGGCCCGACCTAAGGAAATCGCAGACTCATGGATCGCCGACACTTTTCTCAGATAGCTATAAGATGTGGCGAGAGTGCCAATGAACGTGGCAAGGCATAAGAAATCGGCAACGAAAAGGAAATACGGAGTATTCGTTGTATTGTAGTGTGTAATTATGTAGCTATTCATCACGGTACCTTGAAATAGTAAGATTATGGTGAGCCAAAATACGTCCAAAACATGGAATACGAGTTTCCATGATGAACAACACCAAGATTTTTTCTTTCTGTCAGACATATCAACACTTGAAGTAAACAATTTCGAATGGGCACTAAACCTGACTGTTACGGTACACTTTTCTTTCACGTTTTCTGGAGCTCACTATCACTAAAGCTTCGTCATGCTTTACTTCTCAGATAAAGTCGGAATTGGGTCACCTAGTAAATAAAATATATCTTCAACTCAAATAGAGCCTGCGGACCGAAATGCTACGAATAACCACTGATCATAATGAAAAGAGGACGAACAATGCGACGAGGACAGTAAACAAAAGAAAAGAAGGATGTTCGTTGTCATGGAAACTAGATGGATACTGAAACACGTCTTCCATGTGGTTGACGAAAAACATTGAACACCTCACACACGGAGGAAGGAGTAGGCGACAGTGAAGGTACAAAACCGCCTAAAAGTTGAGTTTTAGTCGAAAATAAGGTTATGAATTTTACTGGTAAAATGTGGCGTCGTGGAGATTTTTTTGTTTGGATTGCGAGCAATGACTTTTCTTTCAATAATTGAGAAAATTATTTATATTATTAAGTATTTAAATTATTTATATCGTGGGTTTCATTGGGTGTGCAGTAATTTTAATGTTAATCCAAATCTTGTGGAAGAGCAAAACATAGATTTTGGTGATGAAGCAACTCGGCTTGCTTCAGAAGTTGTGGCTGCAGAATCAGAAATCCACATTCTCAATGGTTCTCTAATCACTGGTGCTGATCGTATGCTGAAGGATGGTCCCTTGCCATATCAACTGAACAATTTTGACTACTGTAGTCAAAATTGCTCAGTTGATATTAGGGATGGGACATCGGACCCTCACAATCAATTATGCCATCGATTGTAACATCGGAAGCCCACAATCGATGTCACCGATTAATCGCGCCTCCACAATCGATCATCGACGATTTTAGTCGATTTTTTTATTCAGTCTCAACCTTTTTTTTTAATGGAAAATTGGTCGAAATCGTTTGAAACCACAGACTACCCAAATGTGCAACAAACATTGAAAGATGGTAAATAAGAAATAATACTACAGAACATGAAAAATAACGTATGTATTTAATTAAAGAACCTAATAATTAGGTTGGGGAAAACCTTGCGTCTGTCCCCGATGTTCAAAAAAAAAAAAAAAAAAAAAATGTTCGGGCGCACTTTGCAAAAAAAGGAGTTTGGACAGATAGTCCAGTCGGCAGGTAGGTACCTACTTGAACCACGGAAAAACTGCGTAGTCGTCGAAACTTTGGGGTGTAGTTTGTACATGATTAGTGATGATAAACCTAAGTTTTCGACCTCGAGGAGCTTGTGGAATTTTTTTGGCGGTCGAAAAACCTCGAAATTTTCGGACTTGTTTCAGTTTCTGCCTATTACATCGAAAACGGTCAATCCTACCTTAAAAGGTACTATATATACTTAATTAAAGGGGACAAGATTCCCCGTAACCCCCCCCCCCCAAATCGAAATCAGCTTATAGGGAAGTGGCTACAGTCGATCAAAAATTGGCAAATTTTCTCAGATTTTGGTGAAAACTTCCTTGACCCCATTTTCAAAGTGATGTAGCTTTACAACATCATTCCCAATCGCCTACCCCCTCCCCCCCTCCTAAAAGATGTTAAGCATCAATTGGAGTGTTCAAATAGCTCAACAAATTTGAAATTGGCCCATTTTTCAAATTTTGGGTGCTATTTTTCTCCAAAATTGTTCTTTCTCTAAAATGGCTCCCAGTTGCTTCTACTCTCTTTCCGGGGGTTTAACCACCATAATCGCCTACGATACCATTCCATGTTCATTAAACAAATACCTAGAGACGTGGTAAGGGTTTACCTGTATAAATATGAATAGAGGGTTTACCTATTATGTAATGTGTACCTAGGTAGGTATGCATGTGATGCTTGATCTTTTTCAACTATGGATCCTGGTTGTAGAGAAAACATCGATGCATCGTGGCCTAACAATCGATCATCGGAAAAAATCGGAGCTTCACAATCGATTGTGAAAAATCGATGATCGGTGGAAAAAAATCGATTTTTATTACAAAAAAATCGATTATCGATTCCCATCCCTAGTTGATATGGCAAGGGACCATCCTTCAGAAGAAATTGACACTGGCGTGCTAGGTTCTAACGGAGAGGTAAACTCTGTGGAAGTGTCATAACAGGAGTGTCATGACAGCGGTCATATCATGTGAGTGTCAGGTGACAGGTGAGTGTCATAACAGTGGTCATAATATGATGTTGGTGTTGGAGGTCATTTGGCTTGTAAGATGATAATAATATAATAAATATAATAATATAATAATAATAATAATAAATGACCTCCAACACCAGCCAGAGTTTGAAGAAATCACCACCCCCAACACCGGCGTGGGTGGTGCCACAGAACTCGGCACTTTGGCTTCTTTGTTTCCTGAATTGTTCTATTGATCAATATTCTGGCTAACTGGTGTTAGTGCTTGAGTTCAGATATTGCATGGTAAGACCATTCAAGTTACAGAACGCTGGTGGAATCCGTAATTTAGGAAGTTTTTTCGCCTTGTGAAAAATGTGGGTTTTTCAATTTAGGCGGTTTTGTACCTTTACTGACGATAACTGTCGAACCCCCTAAGAATCAATTTATTTCACTTTGGTACCAATTTATCATACAAACCCCCCTCCCCCCCTTTCTGACGGCTTTTATTCAGTAACGAAATCGAAAAATTGTATTATGCGGAGTTTTTTCGGCCATGGACATTTTTCCTTCTTCCATGGTTTTACCTATATATAGGTGGCTCAATGTTGAGTTATCACAAGTGATAACTCCTGTTGCACAAAATGTAAACAAACCGACGTGTCATTTCAGTCCAGTCCCCTGTTTCCTACTTCAAATAATTATCTTATCTACGTTAAGATTCCTTTTTATTTGTCTTATTTTTTGTTGAATCAGTTCAATACGGTTCGAATCCGTACCTAATTATTGCGAGCTACCGTTTTCTTAAGGTTTTCAATTTGTGTGAATTTCGGTGTGTTTCATGTGCAAATGATGGTGTGAGAACTAAAATTAGTGGTTCAACTTGTTTGCCGCCGGTACATCTCATCATGTTATCTGCTTCGTTGTTCAACATTCGAAGATGTGCCTCAACAAAAGCCATTTCGCGCGCGATGGATATTTCTCCGGAGATTCGCTCCGCTTTGGATTCCAACAAGCCGGTTGTTGCGTTAGAGTCCACGATCATCACCCACGGGATGCCGCATCCACACAATTTGGAGACGGCTTTGTCGGTGGAGTCAATAATTAAAGATCAAGGAGCGGTCCCAGCGACGATTGGGATACTGAATGGTCGCATCAAGATCGGTCTGGATCGGAAGGAACTTGAGTTGTTATCGAAACCGTCGGCAAGTGCTGTCAAAACGTCGAGGAGAGACTTCCCTTACGTTCTAAGTCATGTAATAATTTTGATTCATTTTATTTGTTGACAAGTGTGAGGGCACCAGTCAGGGCACACATTAGGGTAACTGCAACAGTAGTAGCCACCCAGTTTAGGACTTTACCTCATGGTTTCGTAATTTTTTCGTTTTTTCGTTCAATCTTGATTTTGTTCTCCCCCCCCCCCCCATTCATCTGCTTTACCGAATGACTGTTTCAAAAACTTGATTGCATTGAATGGTTTTTCAGAAATTGAAGGAGAGCAAACCAACATTAAATGTTAAACAAATTTTGTTGCCAGTAATAGCCCCCAAAATTGCAGTAGTAGCCACCGTAAGTAGTAGACCAGTAGTTGCCACCTTCGAATGTTTCTTGCAAAAAACATATTTTAATCAACGAGAATTAATAATATATTCTGAACTCAAGGTTAATATAAGTAGGATTCATGATAGAAAGTAGGTAAATGCGGGAAAACAATTTATTGCAACTGCAAACCTATTTTTATTGAATTTTTGTGCTCAAGATGGCTCGGGACTAAAAACGATCACATAACATCACACTGGGTGTCTGCCCCAGGATCTAAAAACAGTTCATAACGTTAACCATAAAGCCCAAAACGTGAATAAGGTCCAATAAAAAGCGGTTGCTTCCCAAGGAACAAATTTAATACCTAGTTCAATGCACCTCAAATAATAAAGTCTAGGTACGTGGTATAGAAAATCAAATATCACAGTTTGTTGCTTTCTGGATGGCTTTCAGTAGGTATGTCTTCTGCGTAGCTCCACATCTGATTTTTTACAAGAGGCATGCTGATTTCTCATTTGTTCCTTCACAATAAATTGAAAACTTATCAAAAATCGAGAATAGGTAATCAGAGATGTCAAAATTTATTTTGTGTTTAATTTTTTATCACATTTAGTAGAAGCCACCATGATTGCCTAGTTGTAGCCCCCCCCCTCTGACTATAGCTGGAACCACTATTTTTTTTAAAAACTAACCTATATTAGGTACTGTGATTCTGATGGAAAAATGCCTAGCTATTATCTTAATCTTAGAGAACGAATCCGTGGTTTATTTATTTATGGATTTTAAAAGTGGTAGAAACAGAAGAGCTACAGCAAGCTCAAGCACGATGTTGCAACCACACCAAGCTGAGCAAGAGTTCAGCAATCCCACTGCATTATTGACGAAGGGTTGGAGTTCAGATTTCGTGTACAGTCTATTTCAACTGTGGTATTAACCAACACTCCTTTTGACACCTCAATTAATTTATTGATCATGATAAAAAAATTGTGTTTTTTGCAGAATCTCAACGGTGGCACTACAGTTTCTGGCACTTTGATGATCGCCTCTCATGTTGGAATCAAAGTTTTTGTCACAGGTAATTGGCCCTTAGATTAACTTTATGATTTTTATTTAAGTAAATTGGTGTTCAGATTGGCGTTGAAGAGCTTTCTGGTTAACGATTCCCATTATCATTTTTAAATTACCAGAATTTAGTGATTGATTGTACAGCTTAAAATTATGTTTTGGTGAACTGTTATTGTTCTAACAATTGACAATTATTGAGGATGATGCATTGGAAGTCTTGGTAATTAGTTGTATACTGGTGTAGGTATAATATACATGTATTATAATATAAGATTTTGATGATATTTTATACGATTTTGATGTTTCTCGTACTGTAATCAACCAGTGTATTTTTTGTGGTGGTGCTCCCTAGGTGGCGTTGGAGGAGTTCACAGACACGGAGAGAGCACTCTAGACATAAGCGCTGACCTTGTTGAAATGGGCAGGCAACCAATAATGGTGGTTTCCAGTGGAATCAAAAGTATTCTAGATATTGAAAGAACTTTGGAGTATCTGGTAAGTTGATGGCTTCGGTCTTCTATGAACTCTGGTACAAAGTTGTGCTGTGTCTCAAGGCTCATGTACTGAATGCTTCTCATGATTTTATTCACCTACCAGGAAACCCAAGGTGTTTGCGTTATGAGCTACGGACCATCCAAACATTTTCCGGCGTTTTACTGTGAAAAATCCGGTTTCATGGCACCCTACCACGTCACCAAGCCTGAGGAAGCTGCTCGGGTTCTGTTCCAATCCAACGAGCTTGGGATAGGATCTGGAATTCTCTTGGCAGTGCCTATACCTAAGCCTTTTTCTATTGATAGTATGTGCTTGCTGTTGATTCTTCACCATTTACATTGTGCAATGTGTTGATCATGCGTGGTTTTAGAAACCGGAGTTAACCCCACAGAGGTTTTCAATAAACTTGGCATTTTCTTAGGTAACGTGAAATGTCTGACTTGACCCAGACTCTTCGGTGACCCCAAATTGGAGAAAATAGTCGTTAAAAAAAAGCTGAGACACCTCCATAGGCCTCATGCACAGGGGCGGGGTTTGAGTCCGTTGTCTGACTTTGAGGTCTTGAACACTTAACTGCATGAAGTAATGAATCACAAGAACTGGCTAATGATTAGCCAGTTCTTGTGATTTATTATTATTATTGGCATGTCAGCATGTTTTTTACATGTTAAAAAATCCAAATGTTCTCCTCATCATTTAACGAGCAATGTAATTTACAGCAGAAGAGTTCGGGATTGGCTAACCCTAAATTTTACACCTTGGATTGGTAGAAGCGGTGTGATCAACTGGCCCGCCGGACCTCACACCACTGGACTTTTTTGTGTGGGGATTGTTCAAATCCATTGTTTATGCTACAGAGGTACAAGATGTAGAAGATTCAAATAGAAAGATTCAAGACAGTGCAAGAACGCCAAGGTGACGCTAGGGCAAATCCGTAAGCGTGCATAAGAAATAAGGCCTGTTTTCAATTACCTACGCTTTTAGGTGAACATTTGGACTTTCTAACATGCATAAAGCATGTTGTTATTACAACTTTTTGCATTAAAACCATTTTTTAAATTTGTCTACCCTCTTATCAAACTTCCCCTTTTAAAATGCCTATTTTTCCCCCATTTAAACTTGAATTTCGGGTGAAGGAACAAGATAATCTCAAAGTTGACCATTCCCTTGAAAAGCTTATAAAATGAAAACATTTTCATGAGATTTGCCAGTTTCCAGGATGTTTTTGGGAAAGTAGTAACAGATTTTCAAATTCGTCTATGTTTGAGCTGTTGTTATAGTCATTAGATGGTATTTCTCAAGAATCAAAGTATACCAATCTTATAGAAAATTTAGCACTAATTCCGAAATTGTGGCCAAAAGTTAAAATTGAATGAAGTAAAGTGGAGAAATTCGAGTTTGAAAGAGAAAAACGTGGTTTTTCTGAGGAGAAAAAACGTTAAAAAATCATATCTTGAGAACGGATTGAGATGAATTCCTACATTTTTGATTTAGTTCAACGCAAATTTTTTTTTTTTTTTTTGCATCTACGAGGGGATCACATTGTATAGACACTAACACATGAAGGAGATTCCTTGGTGTTTTTGCCATTTCTCGAAAACGGGATCTGTTTAGATTTTAATTCCAACGTGATTATATTTTGTGAACCACGCCAATCAAATCCTCTATACCAGGTTTCGTTGCCAATTGTGACAAACCTAAACCGTGAGCAGGTAGCATGGCAGTCACTGTGCTGCCTTTAAAAGTGATCTGCGCCTGGGGAAAGGTGGATTTACTTGTGGTTCGCTGAGTAAACTCCCAACGCATAATTTGACTCATCGGTTATCGATCAAAATGGCCGACCATTGAACTCTCACAGTCAGTTATCGATCAAAATGGCCGACCATTGAACTCTCACAGTCAGTTTCTAATCAAGGGTGAGATGAGAAAGCTGGAAAAACGTGATTATGCTGACAGAGACTCCACCGAGGATTTAATGCTCACGCTCCTGAATGGGCAGCGTTTTACCGGGGTTAACTCTTGGTTTATTGAACAGTATCTCATCTTGTATATTTGAATTTACTGATCTCGTCATACCTTCAAATTTTCAGGAGAAATAATGGACACTTCGATAAATTTGGCGTTGGAAGAAGCTGATAACGTTGGAGTACATGGAAAGGAAATTACACCTTTCGTTTTGGAACGCGTTGGGCAAATAACTGCTGGAAAAAGTTTAAAATCAAGTATCCTTTCAGACGTTAACCGCACACTCTAACAAAGACTTTCTCTTACATACTTATAGATTTTTCTTACCTTGTCTGATTTTTCCTCAACATAATTTTAGATATTGCTCTCATCAAAAACAACGCTCAAGTCGGCAGTCAAGTGGCAGTCGAATACCAAAAACTCGCCGCAGGAAAAAGGTGATTTGACTTCATGTGGGACAATAAGCTATTGAATTTATTTCGTAAGATTATGTGACAGTGTACCTACTATTTGACAATTACCACTTCTTTTTATTGGTTATTATCTTATAACGAAGATGATATACACATTTATACCTCAACAATGGTGAATTATATGGTGTTTGACTGATAACTGTAGATACTTTTACTCTTCTGAATTTGTCATAGTCTGAAACAAATTTTGTTCCCTTCTGTATTTAAGAACGGAGAACAACAAATGGTGCGAAAATTCGGCGTGAGTTTGAAACTCAGGAAAATGAACATCCAATTACATGTTTCTAATATTTCTAAATAATAGTCGTAGGGTGTAAGAATGCAAGTGGCTCAAAGTGTTTCAAAATCGTTGACTCGTCTGAAAGTGTCATTCCTGTCAGCAGCCTCAAATGAAGGTATTTACAGGGCTATTGTTCTTATAGTCGACCTACTTATCTAGCTTGTAATAATTTGACACTCCCTAGATTGAGGGTTAAACTTTCACAAAGAAAATTAATTTTGTCTGCTGTGCTCAGGGGAGTCAAATGTGAGTTTCTCGTAGAGAAATGTCTGATGACACGACCCAAAACGTATTTTCTTTTCATTGCTGGTAATGTTTCAGACGTGTGGTATTTGGAAATGGGAAGACCAACAAAACAGATGACAAGGTAATGTTTTGTTATACCTCTAATACAATACTTCATTTCATAAGATCTACTCCATCAGATTTAAACCAGTTGTCTTATTCTGTCTAGATCGTAGTGGTCGGAGGAGCTGTTTTGGACTGTGTCGCGACTTTACTAACTGAGTATAAGGTAAGTGAATTGAGTGTTTCATGTTGATTTCAATATCCAGTTGATCGACTCGCTAATTCATTCGAAGTATCGTGTACAAAATATTGGTAAATGGTGAGTTAATAATTACGGTATTTTTCTCGATTCCTACGGGTTGTGGAGACCGGGGCTGGTTGGCGTTAGGGGTAGGTTGGCGATCTGCTTTCAATTTTGTTCACCAGGGGTGCTGGTGCACCTTCTAACCACGAGACATTCTGCTCCACAGGTAGTTGTTACTAAGCTTTCAGTGTTCTGTGTTGCTTGATAAACAAGTGGTCTACAAAAGTTGGCACCACTGCTTGGTAAGTAAATTTGTTCTCCAGAATTGGCATGTCAACCAAAATGTCATTTGGTTGTCACATATAATTCTTTGCTCTAATCTTTGTCACATATAATTCTTTGCCCTAATCTGATTACTTTAATGTAAAACTCCGTCTCAATTTCAGTTCCCATGGACTTCGGCGGACATTTTTGTTTTGAAATCCAGCTCGGGGCTGGTTGGCAATGATGGTTAGGGGTAGGTTGGCATATAGAATGGTGCTCTGAATTGACAAGCTAAGATAAAAACCGTAAGAACTACCTATAGGTACTGCTATATTAGCATGTTTAGTTGGTGACTAAATAAGTATAAGTGAACTAGTTACTACAACTTACAAGTATTTCTTTGAGCATAGCCTCATCGGTGTAGTAGGTACTCAGAGACAAAAAGAGCATTGGCACACATCAACCTCATTTTGCAAGAAAAATTCAAACGCGAAAAGTGTTGCCAACCATCCCCGGTCTCCCCCTATTAGGTAAAATAAGGATTTGTGTAAAATGATATCGACAAGCTTTGGTGAGTGTAGAAACCCTTGTTGAGGAAGAAGGTGTTTTACAGAGTATCCATGGGATGGCTGTGAACCTCAACCGGATCGTCTTCCCAACAGTTTGCCTAATTTTATAATATTTCAAGTATAATTCGTTCTGGGTGAGGCTCAAAAGGTCTTGAGATGCTCAAGGAAGGCTTGGAATCGTCTAAAGATGGCATACTGGCGTATGCGTACGTAACAAATTATTCGCATGTACCTCTGGATAGTTAAGGAGGACGTGGGAAGGTTGAAGAAGGCTGGGGTTAGCTAGGAAGTTTTAGGGAGGGCTTGAAGCTGGGGTGTTCTATATTGTCTGGGGAGAGCTTGAAATGGCCCAAAACGGCTTGGAAAGGTTAAGAATGACGGGATGGTTGAGGATGAGTGAGACGTAACCAGGTTGATACTTTCAGGACAACACATCAGAAATCAAACTACAAAACATATCACGAGTAGGTGTTTAGTAAAACTTCCACGATCTCCATTTACTCATAAGTTTTTAATTTTCATTTTATTCATTAAAAAATAATTAGATCTTACATTCTGTAGTTTGTTGACTATCAACTACATTATGCACAACGAAATTAGAGCTCAAATAATATTATTACGATAACAACTTTACGGCTATGCATTTTTTAAACGTAGGTACACATCAACTTAATTCTACGCAGTTGTCATTATCTCGCTTCTTAGCACCTTAAACGAAACGTGAACATTGTAGGTAGGTATTGAATGTCTTCATCGTAAGTCCAGTTGAATTTTGTCGGGTTTATAATTATCAGGTCTCAATAAAATGATCAAAAGTTCTGATAATGGTGGATTTTGGTGTTGTAATGGAAGTGCTAAAAGCTTGAAAATGAGAAAAAACCCTACTTTTAATGACGTTATAAATGGTTTACATCTGAATATCAGGCCTTGTGGCCTTCACATGAACACATTTTCCCTTAGTTCAGCTCTTTAGCCCATTTGGAGTATGGGATCGAAGATTACGTTACCTATGTAAGTCTGTAAACATTGAAGTACGATAATTGAAAATACGATGTCTCGTCTTGTTCTGAAGGCGTTCTATGGAAATAAGCGTGGGAGCACATTTTTAATTAGACCGTTAGGCGTCGTTTCAAATGGAGGATCAAAATATTTTCAATTGGTTCACTACGGAGGACGCGAAATCGCTTTTTGTTACCATCTAACTAACTACGTTATCGAATGAGGTCTTTCGAATTGAATTCATCCGGCGAACGAATTTGAATAACTCAATTTTCTTGGAGTCACTACACAGTTAATTAATGCCGGTGATATTTGCGGTGTGTACCCTGCTCATCCACGTTCAATTAGGTCCCTCTTCTTTGTTTTCAAATTCTCACCAATACAACGATTTGCCATGCGACTTTCACTGAAAACGCCCTTCGAATTCTCCAGTTATATTCAACATCATTTGTGGTTATTCATAACCACAGGAATGCGTGACGGCTACTACTTAATGTTTTCAACATTTTCTTTTTTATACGTTAAAAGGCCGGAACACGCTTGTCATACTCCGATCCGACTCAGACCCGAGTTGACCCTGAGATTCGGGTCGTTACAACTCCGACTCTCCCCTGATTTACTAACAGTGATTTGGAGGTTATGGCAATTTGTTTGGACGACGAAGAATAAGGAAGTCGATGATGAGGGGGGGGGGGGGGTAGGGTGCACCTAGCTTGGAGACAAAGACGTTTGGAAGGAGAATTTTACTCTCTTACCTTGGTCTGCTCGCAGGCCTGGCGAGAGGGAGGGGGCACTGGATCAATAAATGATAGGGAAATTATTGGAATGAATTCAAATAAAAAAATAAATTGCTAGAGACTTCTTGGTAAGGTTATTTTGAAGGAGACCTCTGGTGGACATGCAGGCATCATATGGGCTATGGGTATGGTGATCCATCATATGAGGAGCTACTCATTAGTTCTGGCATTTAACTTTGAGAGGAGGTTGAAGGTTAGAATGAGTGGATGAGTGGACTGGACACATCGTCATTTTATAGATGGCACTAGCATAGATGGGATGTCAGGGGCTGGGGTCAGTGGTATGAGACCTCGGACAGAGGCATCTTGGCCGTCGGGCGTGCAAGCTATTGTATATCAGGTGTTGCAGAGATTATGAGGAGGAGATTTGGAAGAAGGAAGGTAGTCATTTTCTCGGTCAGCTAGGCAGCGCTAAAGGCCCTTGTAGCGGCCCAAAGCAGGTCAAGACTGATAAACGAGGGCTGGGAGGCGCTGAATTGTCTGGGGGCTGGGAACAGAGTCACCCTGATGTAGGTACTGGGACACACTGGTGTGGAAAGGTGCAAGGAAAGGGGCCTCCACAGCTTTTGTGGGGCCGAAGCCAGTCTTAGGTATTGATAAATGCTCGGTAGGATCTTCCTTGGGAGAATGGGTGAGATAAGGACGTAGGAGGCATTGGGATACATCCCGGCACAAAGTTCTTGAAGTTGACTATGGCATCATCCTTTAGGAGAAGGACCTCATAAGCACCGGAGCTGCTTAAGAGGAAGATGAGACTCCTGGTGGGGATGCTGACGAGTCACTGGTGCTTCCGGAAACATCTGCACAAAATCGGAGTTTACGCAGGAGATCCGTCGTGCAGACATTGGTTAGAGCGAAATCGCGCCTCATCTCCTCTTGGAGTGTCCAGCACTTGAAGCTCGACGGTACAGAATCTTCAGGTCTCAAGTACCCGAAGAGATTGTACCGGCAAACGACCTGGTAGGGAGATCATCAGTCTTGTGAAGGGATTGGACTGGACTCAGAGCCTATAGGTTAACCTACGGGGCAATGCCCAGCTGTCAGTGCGGCGAGTGGGGATAGGACTCACCCTGAGTCCCTGTTTACAATCTAATCTAAGGTTATTTTGACTTCACACTATTTGGCGAGATTCACAGTTGGTGCCTTTGCGCTACTTTTCATAAGAGCACAACTTAATGTGAATAACAGTCATTCGAGTTGAGTGGTGTAATTGTGAGTGCTACAATATGTACCAACATAAATGCGGAAGGAGAAAAGAGTGGACCTAGTAACCCTTAAAGATTTTTTTTTCTAGAAATGGAGGTGATCCAAACAGTCCAAGCTCTGAAAAACCACCAACTAAGTTGAGGTGAAGTTGAGGTGATGCCCCCTACTTCTGCTGAGCCTCCAGATGACCTGGATTCGCAAAATGAACCCCAGTTTCAGTCACAAGTACCTTCTGAAATGGAATTGAATATTCCAACTGGTAACTTCTCTGCCTCAAGAAGCACAATCCAGCGAACGTACGGTGAGCAGAATCGGTGCATGATTGGACGCGTGCGGGAAAAGTGTTCAAATTCCAATACCACCTTCCTCTCCGACGCTCGACATTCTGTATGATCGGAGTTGGATCGGAAGGTTGCATAACAGGCGTGTCCCGGACTTAATACCTTAATGATGACTTAGAACACAAAATATCGAGTATCGTTTCTCGTCTATGTATCCACTTACATAATGCGTGAATCACTTAGTAACAATAGGTACTTTTGTAACGGGATATTAGTACGTTTGCGACAAAATCATTTAATGATACATTACCACCAAGTGAATCCTATTAAAACAAACTAAGTTAGCAGGTTATAAATAATTTGTATTGGGTAAATAACAATTTTAGGTTTTCTTTGGCAATTCTTTAATGCACCCTTCAAGAAGGTACACCTACAGAGTACTAATCACGATGTGACCAGAGGATTCAATTGATTTCCTCTTTTCGGTGATCAAAATTTAAACCTAATTGCCCAATTTGAAAACTCAAACTACTCAAGTTAAAGTTAATTTAACGTAAGAAGCAACACAGCCTAACCCACAATTTGGCCAAAATAAATTTGTGACACTTTCTTATTCCAATTTAAGCGCTGGATACCGTGGCGTTGTCAGAGTTTCGAAAATGTTTGATTTTTCGCGAGGTGGAACTCCAAATTAGCGAAAATATACATCAAAGACTGGTATAACAATTGACTGTGATAGTAGTAGTGCTAGAGTTTAGTCCAACTTTTACCTCGGATTTTGGTTCAGCGAAACCCTTAAATTCTTAATCTATGTTAAATAGTCTCAAATATCTACTTAACATGATAGTTGGGAATATTATACATAGATTAAGAATTTAAGGATTTCGCTCAACCAAAATTTTGTTCTTAATAACGTTTTCTTTTGTAGTTGGTAATTCATTTCTCATGTTGTTATCATTGTGACCATTTTGCAGTATTACAGGTAGGAAACTCTAAAAATCATAATCATTTGCACAATAGTTTTCAACACGAAAATTTTTGATGAAGAAAAAACTCTTGAAGCAACTCTACCGATCCCGCCGTTTCTTAAGACAACATCACATTCCCCTCACGATTTTTCGATCGGATCATTAATTCATCTTAAATCACGGTAGGGCATTTCTAGAGAGACTAATTTAAGCTAAAAGTAGTAATCTTACTAAATTACTGGTATTCCAAGACTACCAGTATTTTGTCTCTCCTGAAAAGTTGGGGAAAATGGTTTAGGCTGTGTCGTTTCTTAATAGTCTCAAAAGACTTTTTTCATTACAGTATCACTCTAAAATGTTCAATTAGCTATTTCATCCTCGAAACGTTAAACTTGTAACTTAGCACCTATGATTCATTTTTTCCGTCATGCATTATTTTTCCTTGGTTAGAGATTTACATTGAAGTATAAAAATAACAGTGCTCATTACTATAAATTGTGTAATTTTTTGATCGGGCTTTATGTTCAGTGTATTCCAAATAAATCTACTTTTTACATTTACTTGGTGTTTGACTGATTCGTAATCGCTAACGAACCATTTCTTACAGTTTGCACATTTTAAAAGAAGATACTTCAATCGTTTAATAAATCTTTTTTTAATTTTCAATAGCTATTCTAGTATCATTTAAAGTCATATTAATTCTTTGTTTAAAGTTCAGGTGTATACAACAAACGTCTATAATTTTATAATTTACATTATTTCTTCAAAATATGGTTTCACTTCAAGGTTTTCTACTTGAATGAATTAAAAATAAAATTTCTCTCGAAATTATGTTTTCATAATCGTAAAGAGGTAACAGTTAGCACAAGAACACATCAAATTATATTCATGTATAACTATTTGCCAATCTAAGGGCGATGAGTTTTATCGCTGTATATCATGATGTATATTTGGAACTGACGTCTAGGCGTTTTCTTTTGAAAAATATTGTCTTAACTTAGTGTTTGTATTCGGGTGTAGGTTGCTGTACTATATTTTTATGTTCGTTTTACGATAAGCGAGTATTCGGTAGCTTTGCAGTCATTCCAAATAATGAAACGAGTTCGTGGTATGGCGTCTATTTTATCAAAACTTGTCAGAAATTGGTAAAAATTATTGCGTTTAGCGAAGGCTTAAAAAAATGCGCATTCAAGCTTCAATCAGAGCTTTCAGATCCCTAATACTGGTCAGACCCTGCTATCCATTCAAAAACTACTGCCAGTATAATGTACATGGAAAAAGAGACTAAATCTTAAGTACAAATTTTTTTTTAATTTCTCAGAGTTTTGTTTTAAAAATATTGGTTTCTCTATATTATCCTACTAATAACAAAGTAGATTTCTAAATTCCTTAGTAGCTCTGATCAGATTCATCTGAAATCGAATTTGAAATCCTTGACTCTATAAGCTCAAACTGCTATGTAGCGACTAATCATGTTACACTTTCAATTCAACCCTTGTACTGTAGGTTCCTCTATTCTTTTTCGTGTCCATCTACGTTTCCAGTATGGTTTTTATTCTATAGTTTTATGACGTTGTGGGTGCATTTACTTTGGGTCGGGTACTTAACTGGAGAGCTACGAGGAACCACCAGTTCTAAGGTTCTGGAGAATTACAAAATTTACTGTAAATTGATTTCGAAAAATTTGATCCAGTCAAGGACGGACTTGAAATTGGTCGAACAAACGGTAAAAGGGAACGTCGGGATACGAGTGCATTGTGTGGTGTAACCATACTGTCAGGGGTGTGCCGTTCCAGCTGAAACCCTCCTTCAAACGGCTCCACTCATTGGAACGGTTTCTGTGATTGGAATTTGAGTGAATACACTCAAACACGAGAAACGTCACAATTACCGTTCCCTGGAGCATCTCATCTGCTCCACGAGAGAACCAGTAGATTCAGGAGCAACTCTGGTTGTTTGGATACATTCTCCCATCCATTATGATAGAGCTCCTCTAATGTGTGCCTTGTTACCTTCACATTCCAAGGTTCCATTTCAAGTTAAATTCCAGCAATTAAGATATCACTGGAGCGGTAATTGAAAACCACTGATTGCTGTTATTGGAATATTTAAAAAAAATAACAGTCTTTTCTCAACACACCCCCACCAACTACAAGTTACAAGACCTCTCATATGTCTTTGAAAATAAATTTGTAGCTTCTGAATTGAATCAGACTATTTGACTATTTCAGCGATGAATTACTTCATTAGGTGTAACAACTAGTTCTAGATTCCACTAGCGCTGGCCTGTTGACTGTTAATCGGTTAACTAGTCGAACTGAGGCTTTGAAGCTTTAGTTCAATTTAGGTACTGAATTAAAATTTGTTTTTTCCTGTCATTAGTAGCTCCTTAGATCTTGTTTGGTCGTTCTCAACTTTTATTTTGAATGGGCAGTGTGATAGCTTGGGAAAATAAGGGTGTGCCTAAACCAAAAAGAGAAATTGTAGCCTAGTTGTCATTTGTTCAAATCATGCATTAAGCTCTACAGTTTTCTTTCTTTGTATTTAATTTTCCTTAGAGTGATTTTCAATATTTTTAAGATCAAATTGGTCATGTACCCACATTTATAATGACAAATTTAAATGTTGATTAATATATACTGCTAAAATAGAAAGTTGTGAATGATTTCACTTTATTACGTAGGTAGTTTGGTTAGTAGGTTTCATTAAATCGTAAAATTTTCGACATCAGAAGATTCATGAATCTGCATTCCCTACGACTGAAATCAATAGCTAAGCCCTCAGTTTCCAATTTACATAGCACCTATGCAGCCATAGTCAAATACACCATAGTCTTAATGTACATAATTAGTTTAGATTAGATTGTAAGCTCTGCTCTAACGATTTACTTCCCCAAATCCTTGAAGAACGTATTCTTACCTACTCTTGCGTTGACTTGTATGATAATACGACAATGATCGTAAGGTATTAAGTACCAAACTAACTACACGCTGAAAACGTGCGATTACGTACCTACCTAATTATGTTCGAATATCATGCCAGATGTCAGAACCTAAAACATCAAATGCTGATAGCCTTGTTCGTCTTGGGAAGTCGTTACAGAGGCATCGTATAAAGCCTAATGAAAAAAAATGAAGCTCAAAAACCGTAATCCGCTCATTTTCTTTGTGTGACTGCAAAGCTTGCCGGATACTTTTCTACAATGGAAGAAACATTTTAGCACTTATTGGTCGTTCAATCATCGAACTACAGGCTTAGTAGTTTTGTGGTTTTCAGCCTGAATTGGGACAGCAGTAAATCGAATAGTCAGGTTCTTGGGCGGTGCCCAGACAGATCTCCCATCTCGTAGTTGTTGTTTCCTGTAATCATAGATTGGTACTTGTGAGTAGATTTATTACACGGTGCTATTATGGTCCTTAGGGTATTTTGGTCCTACTAGTCCATGTACACAAAGAAGATGCTGGAAGACAAAAAATGGAGGAAGTAACCCTGTGACTGCAAAGAGTTAACTGTATATATGAGGGTATTTTTATATTTGGAGGGTTGTAGGAGGTTGAGTGAGAAGAAAGAAGGAACGCTGTCTCCGAGCTTTCGGCTTTAGTAAGCCATCTTCAGGGATTGGTAGATATTTGCTCCTCGTCCCAGTCTCTACCTCTGTCAGTCCACTCGTCAGGTTTAATCTAAGAGACTGGGACGAGGAGCAAATGTCTACTAATAGCTGAAGATGGCTTACTAAAGCCGAAAGCTCGGAGACAGCGTTCCTTCTTTCTTCTCACTCAACTTCCTATAACCCTCAAAATGAAAAAAACGGCCGATAAGCCAAGGAGAAAATGAACAAGACGTATGAGAGTAGAATGCATTCATTGCAGGGGCAGTTCAAGAGAACCAAATATTATAGTAGTTTTCTATGGCCACAAACTTTACAGCAGGACATCTAGATCTTCAAAATAGTGACACCTCCCATATTTTGAGGGGTTGCTCGATAGGTCCACACTAACGCTGATTTCGAACATGGACGTCTTTGGAGTGCAAAAAGTGTTTTATAGAAACAAAACAAAAAATGCAAAAAGCAAAAGCAAAATCGCTGAAAAAACAGTGATTTGGCCATTTACAAATAGGAGTTAGGTAGAAATTAGGTTAGGTTCAGTTAGATTAGGTTAGGTTATGAACCTCATGAGCTCCCCCTAAACCAAAGTTTTGATCCGCCAAGACCAGCACAGTCCTGGAGAGTAAGGAGTAGTTTTTAAAAGTATAAAAGACTGTATTCCACGATTTTACAGACCCTAGGAACTAGCCTGGTCGTTCTGTCAGCGAATCTGTTTTTATTTGAAGAAGACAGATCTTTTTGCCTCTTAACCTGTGCTTAGAGGTTAGGGGTTGTTGATTGTTGTAGGGCCTGAGTCATTTCGCAACTTTTAATTGACACCATAATATTTTTATTAAAAAAGTAGGCTTATTCGAACCTTTTATGAACGTGGGATGTTAAAAATTCGTAGGTCATAAAACATTGTCACTGAGATGGTCTTCTCTCAGCGTTTAGTGCGCAAGTATCTACATCCAGGATGTAATTTTCATTGGCAATATGAACGCGGATGCCAACATAAAAACCTTTAGAGGGACAATTTTTATAGTGATTCTTGGAAGCTCCTTAAGGATTAAAAGCACCCGTAATCACCGTACTGCCGGTTTACCGGACATGAAGGTTAGGGATGGTGACATTTCATGTGTGGAGGTGGAGTGTGGAGGTAATTATGTAAGGGCCGAACTACTGTGCTCATTTCTTATGTGGATCAATAATTGCACTTTTGGGAGTTCTGGGCAGGTACAAGTACCAGCTTCATAGATACATGTTGTTTCAATAGGTACCCGAATCGCTCCTCACCGTTTGTGCCTGTTGCCCCAGCCGTTCCTCCGGTGTGCGCAGGAGTGTCCGAAGCATCGTTCAGGATGAGTGCGCAATGCGAGTTAGTGTCTGAGTCCGTCCCGGCGTCTTGCAGGACGTTGGAGACGTGTCGTTTGTCCGGTTTCGAAGGATTGGATTTTCTCTCACTTTCTCCGCCGTCTCGTACTAACAATTCACATAAACAAAAAGTATAATTAACATCTTTACTTAGCAATATTCCCAATTTATACACAAATTATGTCAACCTATCAGCCAGTGGCTTAGCCAGGAATTTCATTCGGGGGGGGGGGGGGGGGGGGGGGTGAAAATGTCAAAACCTGGGGGTCCGGGGGAACGCCCCCTGGAAAATGTTTGAAGAACAGTTATAAACTAATTTCAATACATTTTATAACCGAAAAAACTTCGTCTTTGAAAGAAATCTTTTTTAAATTCATGATATTTTCATTATGTTTATTTCTTTTATGATGAAGAATCATCAGTAATAATATCATTACTAATACAGTACCAATATTAAATTTTAGTTGTTTAGCTATCAGCTGTATGCATAGTACTGTTGATAGCTAACTAACTAAAATGTAATATTGGTCCAAGTTAGGTCCAGGTTCCTTTATTAGGTACAGGTCCAATATACGAGGGGTTCTGAAAATATCCTCTCAATTTTTCTGGAGGGTTTAAAAAAATTTTGAAACCAGTAAATCAAAAGTTGAGTTGTAACTCCACCTTATTTTTTGGTTTATTATCATCGATAATGAACCATTGGAATCGTTTAATGTATAATATAATCAGAAATCAAATATTGTCTCAAATAACGAAGAACACTTTTTTGGACGTAACGGTCTCCAGTAGACGAAATATCCCCACTTGCCACAAGAGGACCTTATGAGCAATTTTGAAAATCCTCATTTATGTTTGCAAAACAGTAGAATGAATAATGAAATTGTGCTTAAATCGCACAAGTCCTGCAAAGTTGATAATTATACATTTCTTATTGGAAAGTACGAATTAACAGTTGAATTGGGGTACTTCGTATAAACGTAAAATCACTTTCTACGACTGTGTTGGAATAATGACACCAACAATCCAAAGCCTGTTAATGTTCATCTTGAGTAAAAACTTTTAAATTTGCTGGAAGCCCTGAGAAAAGGTCTCGAGATAATTAAGAAAGTGCCTAAGCTTGTTAGCGAACAATAATTTTAAGAAGTGAAGAGTTGACAACGTTGGTGGCTCCTCATTTCTTAAATAACACTCCCCTCTTCGCAGGAGCCTTACATAAGAAAAAGATTAAATGGTTGCTCCAACTCAGCATTAGTGTAATACAATCTTGACTAATGCGTTGAGCAAGAAGTAGGTCCATGTTTTAAAGAGGGATTTTAATCTACAGGTAGTAAATGTAGATCACATCATTATCGTGGCCTTAGTTCACGATTAATTTACGTGCAAGTTGAAAATCAAATATTATTCAGTATAGTCACTTGAAACATAGATCACTCTGAAGATGTTCCATGTCCGATATGTTCCGTACTGTGTGCACACGCTTAGGTAGGTACGTTGCACAGAAGTCAGGAAGGAGGAAAATATCGAAACATTATTCAAATTACACAATTCTTTTATCTTTGGTTTCCATCATTCACTAGTCTAACTGGTATAAAGAATTTTGTCTTAACGTTTTCAATAATGAACCATTGGGATCGACAAAGATTAAAAAAAAAAACTCTCTAAATTATTGGGTTCGGTGTACAATACAGGTCTCTGTACAACCCTTGGAAGTCTTATAGGAAATAGTTTGATTCTGAGGCTAAGTTCGTAGATGGGTCAGACAAGTGACACCTCATTTTGAAGATTTTTTGACGCTAAACACGATGGTTAAGTCAGAATCGCGATATCTTATTCCGTTCTCAAGCTGGAGCACTTTGATGATGAAGAAAAGTGTTTGTTACTTGAGATGCTCTTCATGGTTCACCTGCTCTAATTTGGTAACGGAATGAGATATCGTGACCAGCGTTGAAAAATGTATAAGCTAATTTGGGTTTTGGGGAGTTCTAAGGGGGGAGGGGGGAGGGAATTACCCATAAAACCAGTTATTTATTAGAAAATTTGCTCTTACAGCCATGCTGCCATGACTGTGGATTTGTGATACCGTGTGTTTTGTTGTGCGATACTTCTTGTGGATCAGCTTAGATACCATCGTGATGAATGGTACCTATCGTTATTTTCACTTTTGTAAAGTTGGTATGATTAGATTTTCGTTCATCATGCTCGAATTGCCATGATTAACGTGATTATGTAGTGCAGGTACTTCTATGTACCTTTCCAATAACGTATAGTTTGGTTATGTTAGTAGTAGGACATACACTGTGTTAGTTTAGAGTGTCACATTTGCGGTTATGGAGATGTAGCACGCGAGATGTGAGCCAATTTGAACTCAATCTTGTTTTCTATTAGAACTACGACCACCCGTTCTACGTGGTTTTTGGGTTATGAAGAAAAAAGTTCACTTCCAACTAGTAGTCCAGTAAAAAAGGGACAGAACCTCAAAGTGACCTGGGGAGACCTGGAAATCGTTCTAAAACCTTAAGATAGTCTTTAAAACGAGTAATCTGAGTTTGAACACCTCCAGGGGTTGAGCATAACTTTTGGTGTGGAACCCCCCTCCGCCTTAATCACGTTACGATGCCAATTACAGGGCACTCGTCAAATTGAATAAAAAATGGAAATAATAAAAGAACACAAATCAAGCGTTGATAATTCATCGAAACTTGACATATAATGTGGTTAAAATTTCTTTGAACTCGCCGTTAAATTGTCTACAACTTTGCTTTCAACAGTGTTTTGATAGGACCAGTATCCTGAATGCTCCGAACTACAGAAAGTCGTCAAATGGTACATTTGGGATATGGGAAAAATTGTCGTCTCACAGCCGTCGATAACTACCTTATAAATTGGCCCAATTTCAGGATTAAGGAGTCAATTGAGGCCAAATTTAATGCTTTTTAATTTGTCTCTTGTGTAAGGATTGCGCTAGGATGCGATGTTTAGGAGTTATAAGCGAAAACCCGAAGAAAGTTCGAAAAATCTCGTCTTTTGGGGGTGCCAGAAGGTATATGTACTCAACCCCTGTACAAATTCAGATTACTCGTTTTCAAGGCTATCCTAAGGTTTTAGAACGATTTCCGGCTTTGATTTTCAGATTCACTTGGGAGTAACCACCCCGTCCAACGCTTTCAGGTCTAATTTTACTGGACTGTAGTAAGAAGTGCTTAATACAACATGAAATGACGGTATGAGTTCCACTTGAAAATGCGCTGTATTGAAGATCTTTGGCGTTGAATATTATGTACATTCACATAACTTTCCTGCAACATCAAATTAAGGGCCTGCAGGATCTAGGTTGGAAGGTTTATGAAGGATATCTCACTATATTAATATGATTCACTATACTAATAAGAAAAAGCCTCCTCGTCGATTTTTGAAATTCATAAAATGAATTTATTTATTTAAAAAACGTGACGAGGGGCCATTTTTGGATGCTGATATACCGCCAAGTGCAAACGTCGCAGTGTTAAAACATGTAAAATAAGCGAGGAGGATCTCAAATAAATGTCGATTTTTCGATACATTTCTCGTTACCTTCTTCCTGTTGGATTTCTTGGCGCTTCTATAGTGGCGAACACCCCCCCCCCCCCCCCCGCATTTCAAAATTTCAAGTCAATCACAGCCTGAGATATCCTTCAAAAACCTTCCAACATAAGTCCTGCATGCTCTTTAAGTTAACATTACACAGCCCCACAACAACAAAAATTCAAGATTCGAAAGACTGACTATGGAACCCCTATGTATTTTTTGGCATTGAATCCGAATCTGGTGTACGAAAAACCCTCACACCCCTTTAATTGGCAGATCATCCTCTAAATAAGGGTTGGAAATTGATTTGTGGGTGGCAAGTACTCGATGATGTTGTTTGTCTCTCTCCCTGTGTATGAGACGCTGAATCCGAATCAGGTCCATGATGGATCCACAAAAATTCGTTCACCCCTAAAATTTGCGCTTGAAATCCTTCCTCATCTCCGTTTGAGCGTAAGCAGTTCAGCGACTGTAACAATTTCGTACAGGTTCCATCTTAGTTATTTCCGGCTTTCTTTGTAGATGGGATCCTCTAGTTTGTATGGGGGCTGATTCATATTAAATATGGCAAATTTTATCAACCCTCGCTGTAGACATGAATCCACTTTTGCACTCATTCGGTTGGTGGTATTTAGGGAATGATTTTGACTGTAGGTGCCAATTTTGGACATTTACGACTTTTTTGGATACTTACCAGATTCGGATTCATCGTCGAAAAATGCATAGATACCATGGTTAGTCTTTTGGATCTTGAATTTGTTTTTGTAGGGCTTTTCGTGTGAATGGGGAGTTTGGTAGTTTTGAAATTGAGAATATCCAAATAGTTTTACACGCAAGAAATTCTATAAAACATGTTTTGATTTGTTTGTCACGAGTATGACGCTTAAAGCCTACAATACTACTCACGATCTACGAGTAGATAATTATTACAGACTACTAGGTAATTATTTCTGGTCTATAGACTAAAGACTAATTTTGTTTCACTCATACATCACTTCATATCTACACATTAATCCAAAGAAATAAACATGTAATTGATGACATAGATTCTATTCTATTGTTTCATTCTATATTTTCGGAAGTGAATGATCTAGACTAGAACATTTAATATAAAATGTACGCTATTCGATTTGTGGTTCTATTTCTATACCTACAATGTAGAAGTACAGATTTCTCGTTTGGTACTGTCCAGTTGAGACTAATCACGGGGGTTTAATGAAAATACCTACCTTCAACTTCCATAAAATCGTCTGAATACAGTTTAATTACTGCCACGCGCTTAGACAGTTTCCTGTCTTCGTCAGGTGCATAAATTATTGAGTGTTTGCGTTCTGAAACCAACAGATTATTTATACTTTAAATGATCAAAGGCTCCAGGGAGAGCCTACGCATTGCTCACAACGCCACTTCTAGGACAAGTGTAGTCGGTGCATTTATATTATTCATGTAGTTAGTTATTCATTTCGTAAATTCTCTGTGGAATTCAATTCTCCTCAAAACCTTAATGAATCATCATTACACATTTAGGGAGGTGAACCACCAAATCTTCTTCAGCATCTCTGGATTTATACAAGAAGTTCTCCTCACGAATCCAGGATCACTGAGATTTCACTGCGTATAGGTTAGAACCGACCACTTTAAATTTATATTTCGTAGTATTATCTTGAAAGAAAGCTTACCAATGCTGTGAGATTGTACTGCTTGGAGTATCGTGCCGTTATTTTGCTTCGTGGTTTTCGCCATTTCCGCTCCTTCTGCTTTTTCGGATTCTTGGACCAATTTTATTTTTTGGATCATTTCTCTGATCTCGTACCTGATGAACAATTAAAAAAAACAGTCAATAATAATAATTATTATTATTCAAACACATTAGGTACCAACTTATACTTGGCTCAGTGACACCTCATAAAATGATTCAATAGAATTTGATGTAATATTTCAACTTATTTATAGCGTGTGATCAGTAACACGAAATTGAAACTTCACGAATACCCATTAATCCCTGCGGTCAGTTTATTACAAATAATTTATTAAAAATAATTTGTAATAAACTGAACCGAAGGGATTAATAAGTATTCGTGACGTTTTAATTTCGTGTTACCGATCACTCGCGATAAATAAGTTATTGGCTTTTTGGAACCGGTTATATCAGAAAAACTGTTCGCGTCGATCTAATGAGACCTCGGAACTGTGGAAAATTGTCTCTAGTCTATAAAAGCTGTAGCTCCACTGCATAATATACTGTGGAGCTACAGCTTTTATCGACAACTAGTCTTATAGTCAACTAGTTGAATCATCACATATTATATATGAAGGAACCCCTGGACAACTTCCCCCCCTCCCAGGGCTACGCCACTGTGTGTTGTTGTACATTGCCAAATCAATGTTTTTGAGCCATTTTGATTTTTTTTGAAGTTTTTTGATAAACCACTTTTTGCACGCCTAAGACGTCCATGTTCGAACTCAGCCTTAGTATGGACCTATTGAGCAAACCCTCGAAATTAGGGAGGTGTCACTATCTTCCTCATTAGGATTTTTGGCTCCTTGTTATCCGCCACTGGTTAACTCTCCATTTTACATCTTCCGTTCAGAATCTGACCTCGTCTCGAACGAGTCCAATGCCCTCAACTCGAGAGTCGCAAGTTGTAATTACGAATAAATCATTTCATCGGGGGATCTGAGAAGTTTTCATCCCGCCTACCCAATCCAAGAGCTCGCAGAACTACAAACCACCTATTACAGTTCTCAATCCCAACCAAGATTTCTGGTTTATGCGATAAGAAGTTACCAGTTTTATAACGGAATTCTCCGAAGCTCAAGTTAGTGAATTGTAAGGTCCTCTCCCCGCCGCTGTTTTCCAACTTGCGAAAACCGAATGCCTCCGCGAAAACTCGAGGTTTGAGTTGTTCGAGTTGGGCCGTTAAAAAAATGGCTTGAAAAACAACCCCACCCTGTGAAACCGCTTTCCGTGATTGCGTTTCTAGTTAAGACCTCTTTTCGGTTTGGTTTGAAAAGGGGGAGGAGGATTCGTTTCGAGGGGTGTCTTCAACTTTCGGGACAAAAGCGGGCAAAAGTGTTGGAATGGAATTTAATTTTTGACCCAGATTTAGACCAGGGGATTTGTAAACTCCTCTTAAGTCCTGACCTTCTCTACAATATTAAAATTGTAATGGGTACGAGTTCTAAATTGGTGCTGCATGAAGAAATGGGCACTCATAAAAGTCCTCGTGGAAAAAGAAGAAATTTATCCGATTTGAATGAACAAGCCATAAAAACGAAGATGACGACTGATGTTTATAACCTACAGGGCTTCTCCACAAAAAAGCCTGGGCGTCATCTTGTATAAAAATAATTGCAAAAATCTCCCCAAACTCTGGCCGCTATGTCGAGGAGTTTCGAAACGGACCTAAAACCTTGTTCGCGGTTAGGTGCTCCCAAAAGCAGTCATTTACTGAAGGCAACCGTGGAGTGGGAAGGGACAGTTTCCCTACTTAATATTCCAGTGCTGGTCTGTAACATAGAACCTTCGGGTCCTTGGGATCAAAGGAGGACCCTTCGTATTATCATTCTCTAAATAACTTTTGCTTTAGTCGCAGTTTCTTCGAGCGGAATCCAGGCGTTTATTAAATACGTTCTGCCGTTCAATTTCCACGTTAGACACGAAAAGAGCTAGACATTATTCAGTTGTAAATACCACAGTGTAACCCCCCCACCCCGCCACAATGGTAGGGAATTCTTCTTGAATAAGTTAGGTTAGTATGGAGACTGAAAGAGTGTTTGATTTACGTGTTTGATGTGTATCTCATCATGGCGTTCAACACGTGTTTCTTTTGGTATTCCCAAATACGTTTGAATATGGAAAGTACTTGAAAGCCAGTCCACAAAATCCAGTATTCATCCCAAGGCTGTTACTAGGTACCAGTCAACTACGTAGCATCTTCCAAACACCTGTCTAAATTTCACCGATTGATTCTGATGATGGTTTCTGACTCTGCGTATGTTCAGAAATCCATTTGTTGCGTTAGTGAGGAAGCTGAACTGACCATTGTAGACGTTTTTCGGTCCTTATTGTTCGATTTTACTGTGTCATATTAAATATATACACATTTTATGTATATATTTGTATTATGTATATATTGGACACAAATTTTCTGATTTGGATTCAGCACACTGGCAAAAACCCCAACACCAACCCTCATCTCCTCAGCTCCAAATAACACCTTCTTGACCAATGCAACCAACGCTCGTGTCCCTCACCCAAACGAATAAATTGTTTTTGATTTGTGTTGCATATTTGACAAATAAAAATGAACAATACAGGATTTTTCATGCTAATTCCGATTTTAGAACCAGATTTTTGACATCTTATGTCTTTGCTTTGGCACATAAAAAACTGATAACCGTACGGAGAGGTTATATATAGGATATCCGTACTGGGAAACAAAATAAACCTGACGAGTGGTTTATTCTGAAAGAAACAGAGACTGGGCCGAGGAAAAAAATACCTACGTAAGTCAGTAACTGTATTATTAAAATTATTTAGAATTATTAAGTCAGTAACTGTATTATTAAAATTATTTAGAATTATTCTAAATAATTTTAATAATACAGTTACTGACTTACGTAGGTATTTTTACAATTATTGTAAGTTGGTGATACCGACAACGGTCAGGTCTCATAGTAGATTGTCGTTATATGTTACAGCCCTGAAGATGGCTTATTAAAGCCGAAAGCTCGGAAAGAATTCTCCCCCGTTTTCTTTACAACAAACCTCCTTCAACCCTCCAAATAAAGGTTATTCAACCAAGGAGGATATGAAAAACAACCACAAATTAAAATAATATTACATCCAAACAAAGTTGTTCGTATAGGAAACTGGGATTCGTTGTTTCGTTATTGTTAGTTTTGATTTAGCCATCGGCGTGAATACATGTGTGCTCCGAATCTTACATATTTGTGTATTGGTGTAATTGGTTTTAAAGTGATTAATCGACCATATCAATGTGATCAAAAATAAATTTGTTACTGAACGGTTTATTAAGATTGGATATTATTAATATTGACATAAAATATCCCAATGTGTTAGAGACTCGTATGCAAGCATTTAGACACATTTCAATGGCTTTTTCACTGAAACCTTTGATGTAAGTTAACTGGAACTCATTATAAGAACCCCATTTTTAGCGAGATATCAATATGACTTCAGACAATTTCTGTCGAATTTGGATTCTGCACACCGAAGTGTGGTTGGAAAGAGTAGGTTTTTGTTGGTCAGTGTTACTGGTCATACCTCAATATTCCGAGGAAACAGAGCTTTATGAAGGCTATGACGCAGTAGCCTAAAACGAAAAGTATGTGCGCAGTCGAATTGAGCCAGTCGAGAATTATCCTGTGACAATTCTGCTGGTGGATGAGGCCACCCGAGGCACAACGTCGCTCGTCCACAGCTCGACTTCCCAGCGTTGCAGGTCGGCTCGCAGCCGTTCGCGTAACGATGTGAGCTGCACCAGGGCTCGAGGGTGACGCCGTCGTCGTCGACGTCGACATTGCATAGTGGAAGTTCCTAAGAGCTGCTGCCACCAGAGGCGACTCACGGCAGCAGCTTTTCGGCAGAGCTATCGTCCCTGCAGGCGGTGGACTACCAGCTAGACCTGCAACAAAACACTTGAAATTCAAATTTGTCCTTGCCATTTCGGGACGAAGGTTTTTTAAAATTTTTTATGTCGTTAAACCTCCTGCAGTCCCACAAATACCTGTCACTACTTTTGGAAAGCCATCTGGCTGATCCAGTTCCGCTTCGGGCTCTAAATACGTACTTCTTCATCATTTACACCCAGAAATGTCTGTGTTCCCACCTGACTTTATTAGCCCTCGCTTTACTTCCTTCCCTATCAACATATCTACTTTATATTCCCGTAGGTTAGAGTTTGGATGTTGTCGACGGTATAACCAGAGTGGATGAGTGGATGTTTTTCCCACAGGGCACATCGAGACTGATATTAAACACCCCCTTCCCCAAGGGGTCGATACGATTCTAACCCCCCCCCCCCCACTCATGTTAGCGTTCCTGATGCCACTCTCATAAATTCAGTTGAATACGAATTGAAAACCGTGAAACAGACCTTTTCTATTGACCGAGTCCCGCGTTGATGGACGCTGTTGCTCACCTCCGTCGACTGTTGGCGCACCAATGAAGTTTGATTGGCAAGCCTTGGGCTTTCGAATTAACTACTCATTCACCAATTCAGCATTCAAATACGCGTGATAACGTGTGAGATTGGAGTGGACATGGAATGTTCAATTCACGAATATTTTTTAAATGAATTAAATTTTCATTTGGAATTTGTATTTCCATGAAGATTTTGTATTTCAAACGGATGAGTTTAGGTCCTGAACCGTCCTCAAAATGAAACATTTAACCCTCTACTGGTACGTTGTGGGTCGATCCGACCCGAGCATTCTTAACTTTGATACCTCTCTCCTCCACGACTTTGCAGAGGACTCAAACAGTCAGATACCCCAATTGCAGGTCCCATTGTAGGTGCCGAGGTGATTGGCGCTACTTGGTGAGTTATCATTTAATATTCTCCTTTCTGAGAGGTTTTGGGGTCACATCCGAACCGACTGTACCAATAATGCAACAGATTTTACTTCGGTACGTTTACGTTTATTCTGCAGTACAGTCCCTAAGATGCCTCAACCACCATTACTCAGAAAACCTGTGAAGATATTGGGGTAATTACTTAGTCAACAGGACAGGGAATCTGATGATGAAAAGGAGGCAAGGTCCAACTTTTGATGAAAATGTTTCTGAATCGGAGGTCGATACTCATGAGAATAGTGATATTGAATGTGATACGTTTCACTGTGAAGAATAACAGAGAGATAGTGGTAGATGATATAAATTTCGATTTGGGAAAAAACAGTGAGACAATAAGGGTATTCGTGGTCCAATTCGTCCGTCGAATCGTCGTAAATCGAAGACGAGGGCTTCATGAGGCTCATAACCGTTTCCACGTCGTATCGTCGAAAATCGAAATGCACTATTCTAAGTAGTATTCTAATCTAATCTAAATGCTCCTTGAGAAACCAAATCAAATCTTATCCTTATAGGTGTCCACCATTATCAATCCGCGGTTGTTCATGAAAATAAATATATCTCTTCTAGTCATGCCGAAAAAAAGCCAGAAGGCGAAATGCATCGACTGGATCGACAGAATTCGGACGAGGAAGAAAAAAATTCTTGAAACCTTTTTCGAGTACTATCGACTATCGACACTTGACATTTCGAACTGGATGTAATGAAAGAACGAAAGAATGAGTGAATTTGAATGTTGACGTAAACCTCAGAGAATTTCGAGTTCTTATACGATAACACGAGCTGCGGAAAGCTGTCGCAACAATCGCTGCTGCATTTTGATTACTCGACTTGACTTTCGACCATGCCTTCGTAAATCGAATCGTCGAATTAGACGGAGCGCGTGCGCATTGGCTCCCTCTCAAGTTTCGGAGTTTTCAAGAACGTCTTCTTCGAATGTAATTATTTATCTGCCTGGGCCTATAGATGGGAGTAGTATTCTAATCTAAGTAGTTTTACCATCTGCAGTATGTTGCAATTTCATTAGTTTCAATTTCATGGTTGCTTTGATTTGGATATAAAATTTATACTGAGTTTCTAGTAGAGTAAGAATAACTTTAGTTGTTTAGTCAAAGGGACAATAAGTTAAAACTATGTTGTTGTCAAACACTAGTGAATTTATATAACAAAAATACAATGTAATAAAACTTTATTTTTCTTGAAACTTCGTTTAAAGCAGTGGGGTCGGATGTTACCGACCTTACCTAGTATGCCACCACTATCAACCGTACCAGTAGACTCTACTGAGTAGAGGGTTAAAAATGGAATTGAGTGGTATACAGCGGTAGGCAAATGTTTGTTGCTTCAAGTTTTAGTTGTTCTGCGCGATGTGTTACGCTTTGTATAGTCTAGAAATGTTGATGATTCTGTGACATCGCTGTTTTTGGTTTCTGATTCTTGTAGACCCTCTAAGTTTCGAATGAAGGAACGATAACGCGAACTGGATCGGTAGTAAGAGCAAACTCATGTCAAGTGGTTCTTGCAGCTGCCAACTCACCAAGAAGTTTCCCCTCATGTGGAAAGTTCGTTTGGATGAGATTGTACAAGTTGATCAATCAAGTTGACGTTGGCAATCAAGCTAGTCGCTAGTTGTCAAGTAGTCCGCATGTTTCAGTTGGAAGTCACTCGAACCGAGCAATCCGTTGCTTTAATATAGGTAGCGATTTTCCATATATTACCATGTGAGATGTCAAGGTTTCCTTCTTCGTCATATCTTATGTTGAGTCGTAATAGTTACTTTGAAAATTGGATCACTGGGTCAAACTTAGTTCTAGCGGAGTGATCTGCTGAACGTTTATCCAGCTCTTCTCTTACCGACAAAAGTACCGCGGGTTGGCTTGAAGAGATCAGGGTTTTAGCTGGTTCAGCGAATAACTTTGGAGGGGAAACATACAAAAATTGAGTTGAGATTAATAAATTAGTAAAGTTCTTTAAGTTGATTCAAGTACAAAGCCATTTCATCGTGGTGGAGAGAACTTTTGTGATCCCGCCACAAAATGACCATTTATTCGTACAATATACTGCAGCAAATATTTATTCTATTTGTGAAAATATATTCAAAAGTATTTATATCGTGTAACTTATAAGTCAATTTCTAAGTTGTAAGCTATTAAATGTCAAATTTTATCTCGCGGCAGTCTGTGCGCGATATAGGAAGGACGCTTATTCTACAAGGTTCGTAGCGTATATCTAAATAACAATCAGGAGTTGCTCCTCCACCCAGCACAGAACAATGTTCTTTGGATGGGGAAATTAATTGGATATGTTTCATTTAAATATGTGTTTCATTTTCTTTTTTTCTGTGCTTACTTGTAACCAGTGTTGGAGGAATAAATTTCATTTTCATTTCATTTCATTTCATTTCAAATAACCATCGGTTAGGGACAATCCAAACACGGAATTAAACTTCTTCAAGTTGGATCACTCCCCAATTTAAATGGCTCGTAAATTGAATTGATGAAGTTTTGAAGACTCTCAACGACAATGAAAATACATTAAAATAGATTATGGGGTGAAATAATTATTATGCGCGGGTTCGTTGACGTCCTCGTAGTGTATCTTAATTCCCTTGAAATTAATGGACAAGTATTTCTACTCAATCATCGGAAAGCTGTAATGGTAACTTTTTGCCATTTATCCATATCACACCTTTGACATCGCAGGCGACGACAACTCATTTTCCTATCTCTCAAACTCTTCAAGATACCTAAAATTCGATATTATACTCAACAACCATCGCACAGTGTGCAATTTTGCCAATCTAGGAGGACAAAAATCGAATAAATGAACTATTTGACATTTTATGTCTTTACTCTGGCACATAACTCGAAAAACGTTACACAAAAGCGTTACACGAAATCGTCACGAACATTTCTGATGATTTTCGCTTACAACCGATTCGTTGCTACGGAACTTTAACTTCGCCAGTTATCATCGTACAAAAATCGTTCACCACTCGTTGGATAGCTCTCGATTTACCTAACCATATTACGTTAACCACTGCGGAGTGCGTGGCCGACAAGCTGCGGTATGAGCGTGATTGTTTAAATAATTGTTCACACACAGGTGATCATTCTCAATAATTTATATTGTCTATACGAATGCAAGCTTCATAATTTATGATGAACCCTACAATTAGGTATAACAACTACGCTACAGGGGTAGGTGATGCAGCATTGTTCGAAGGTTCTTGAATCACTTCTTTAAAGATATAAAATGTCCCAATGTGTTGCAGACTCGTATGCAAGCATTTAATTCTCGACTGTATCAACGACAGGATGGAGTTGACATTCTTTTGACATTTTCATGTCTTTGCTTTGGCACATAAACTGAAACGGGAAAAATTTGTTTCCTTGATTCACCCTTTCCCTCAGATCACGTCAGAACACAAGCGACAGGCGGGCCACTACGTCAGAGCCTATGAAGCACGAGCCTATGACGTCAGACGGCCGGCCGGAGGCCAACTAGTACGTCAGAGCCTATGACGCACGAGCGTATGACGTCAGACGGCTGGCCGGAGGCCAACTAGTACTGCAGAGCCTATGACGCATGAGCGTATGACGTCAGACGGCTGGCCGGAGGCCAAATAGTACGTCAGAGCCTATGACGCACGAGCGTATGACGTCAGACGGCTAACAGGAGGCCAACTAGTACGTCACAGCCTATGACGTCAGAGGGCTGGCTTGCTAGGTGATCGGGTTTTAATAAGCCTCTGGAATTCCGCGCCTTCATTTTGCATTCATTTACATCTTTACGTTGAAAAATCCTTCATCTTGTCGCTTTTCCGTGTAACTGATATTCAGTTTAATCACAATATTTTGTAAGGGTTAGGAGTTTTTTAGAGTAAACTTAGGAAGCTAGAGAAGAGAACATGACAAGAAAGGTTTGCCCGTTTTGTCGAAAATTAACAAAAATGTTTCTGTATTTTAGAATGGGCGAAGTAGTCACCTACGAAACGCTGTATGAGTCCATAATATGGATATTATCTGAGAATGTGAAAAGGATGCTAGATATGAACTCTCTAAGACTGTATGAGAGTATCATATATCTATCATATAGATAACTTAGGGGAAAAAGGGGTATCTGTCACGGGGGAGAACGCGGGGCAGGAAATACTAAACACGTCGCATGATTTGAATGGACAAAACCCGCACGACCGTCAATTTTCCGTATATCTGACACAGAGGCTAGTGAAGATAACCTGACACCTGAGAAGTAACAGCAGGGCTACGCTTTTCCCGGCTCAATCCCTGTGCCAGATATCCGGAAAATTGACAGTCGTGCGGGTTGCTGTGGTCTCCTCCTTGTAGTTTTCCAAGTTTTCTCCAATTTTGACGGAAACCATTACATTTTAGTTTCCAATCGCACTCAAGGTGTAAGATGATCACCAGACGGAGGTTGTATTTAAGCGAGTTGCTCTTGATATTCGATGATAATTCAACTAGTGAGAAAAATTACCACCTACCCCCACTGCCATAATTTAGTTGCCCACATTCTGCGGTGGAATCGTGATAAATGAGGGTGCCGACCTAGAAACGCTTACTACTTAGGCTGCCTGTAATTTCGCACCGTGAAAGTGTAGACCTCAGTTTTCTAATTTACCGAACACCCAATTTCCGTGTAAAAGTAGGGCAGAGGGATGGGCTAATGTGTAGCCGTGATTCACCCTCTGAAACTCTACACAAGCGTTCGGCTGCACACTTTTAACAAACTTTCAACTTTTTACCTCGGCAGTAACCTTACGAACTTCAGACGTAGTAACGAAGGTTCCGGCTAATGGGTACAATCAAGTTGAGCTATAGAGCGTATCTTCCTCTGAAAGCTTTTCCCGATGCTGCCATCATTAGTTGGCGCCATCTCAGTTCTTCTGCGAGTTAGTCCGTGCAAGTGCAAGTGCAAATGCGTTTAGAAGAAACAACTTCCAAGGGTCTAGCGTTGTGCTAAAATTACGAAATTTGGTTTACGTGTTCTGACCAACCCCGTAATGATCCTCCTAACTTTTCATAAGCCTAGGTCAATGAGAAGGGGTTCAAAACAAAGTTTCAAATTTTGAAAAATTCATAGTAATAATTATTCAATCATTTAATGATCTAGACCGAAGGGTGATCTGCACAAAAAAATATAATAAACCGTTGTCTCAAGAATTAGCAGAGTTTTCCCCTTAACTTATCTACATGAAACTCTCAAACGCATAGCTTTAAAGAGTTGAACCATTTGTAAGCTGGTACACTTGGGTAGCGTGATTTGTGATTAAGATGAAGGTGTGTACCAGTTACATACGCCGACACGGACACGGGTGACTGAAAGAACAACACTTGTGTAGAGAAAAGATGGTGTAATTATAAGTAATCAGAATAAGAAATAAAATAAGCAAAACTGCTGAGCGTGACTCACTCGCAACTCACGCGTAACATGCGTGTACTATACCTCGTGACCGTGCAAGGTCTTTCCTACGTGACAATTATATACAACAAGTAAGAAATAATCAGAAGTAATCAGAAGTAATCAGGAGTAATCAGGAGTAATCAGGGCTGTCCATAGGAACAGGTCCCTGAGCAAATGAAATATAATGTTACGTCTAACCGTCACAAGGTTACTTGTGACTAAAACTAACTGATGACAAACAATCCCTAACACCTATCTGGCCAGAAAAGGTAGATAACTCACAGTGTTAGAGATCTCGTATGCAGTCTTCACGTGATTCGCGGGTACACGTAACTATTCTCACGGCGTGTGTGTAACGCAACTGGCTTCTATCTCGCGTAACTGACGCTAACTTCAACACAAACACTGTCTAACAAGCAGCACTCGGAGGGGCTATATCGCTTGCAAGGAGAGGTCAGGTTCGCTTGAGGGCTATCTGACAACTGGCTTCCAGGGCTCTGCGCCTCGACTTAAGACAGGCGCTGGAGGGGGGAAACACCTGGAGGCGGAAGTACGGTGGGGCCCGGTTCGACGATTTCCGGTGGTCGTTCCACGAACCCAACAATCTCATTCTGACTGCTCACATTCCCCTCCCTCCTGGGAGCCGGCGTCCTCGCCGGTAACCAACGACTCCCCGACAAGCGGAAGGCCAAGGTCCGAGCCTGGGTTGTACTGCAGTGCGGCATTCTGGTAGCGGACTATCAGGCAGAATGGGCAGGTTAACGGGCTTGATGTTGTGAATGGGTCATGGCTGCAGGGTGGGTCCAAGCGGTCAGGTCGTTGGGTGAGGCGTCTCCAACGTGATACAATTGTTATTCACACACAAGTTTGAGATTATCTAATCAATTCAAAAAATAAGTTGTTGACAAAAAGCGATTTTGGTTAAGTACAAGTAAAATTTTAGTTCTTCTGATTTTACAATTTTTACTCCACGATTATTGGTACCTTAGGTCCAACTTCGAGGTGGAACCGTCTATTACAGGAATCTCTACAATTTTTGTATGTTATCCACAGTAAGTCGGTTGGTAAATTAATACCGTCCATCACATTGGGAGGTAAGTAAAGTTTAGCAATTAAATGAAGTAATTTTTTTTTTTTTTTTTTTTTTTTTTTTTTTTTTTTTTAAACATTAAATTTGGTTATAATTAGCAAGTTTTACAAAAACAATATGCACAAAAGGTAAGTAAAAGATTACAAGAATGACAGGTAGCAGAGTAAGCTATAAATCAGCAATTCACGGTCCCGAGAGTAAGTCACACCAAGCAGCAGATAGCTTAATTTCTTAAAATTTTACTAGATTGTAAAGTGGTTCATATATCAAGAAAAAGGGTGTATGTGCGTGTAATTAATTACAAAAAGGTATATGTTAATTAAAAAGGTGAAAAAGGTTAATTAAAAAGGTGGAATTAAAAAAAGGTGTATGTTTGTGTCATTAATTTCTAGACAGGTTAAAGGTTACCGTCTTCCTTTTTCCTTCCCCGTAGTCTACGGCGTCCCCTTGGGTAAAAAGTGTCCCGTGTAATTAAGTTGTCGCAGCGTTGTATGGCTTCAGGGTTACGCGTAGTTGGTTGCGTACCCTGCATCACCGGTTCGTCATATCCATGTATAGGTGTAGAAGTATGCGTCACTGGGTGCGTCACTTGCGTCACCGTCACCACCGGCGTCACCTGTGTCACGGGTATCTGGGGCGTGTAGGTAGTTCTTTGGGTTGGCGTCACCTGGGGCGTCACCGTCGTCAATGGCGTCACCGTCGTCACCGGCGCCACCTGGGGCGTCACCGTCGTCACCGGGGGCGTCACCGTCGTCACCGGCGTCACCTGGGGAGTCACTGGGTGCGTCGCATGCGTCACTGGCCCACAAAGTGTGTGTGTTGGGTCAGAAGTGAGCTTCACCAGGTGTGTCACTTGCGTCATTGGTCCTTGGTAGGGTTGTATCAACTCAGGAGCAAGCGTCACCGGGTGTGTCACTTGCGTCACTGGCCCACCATGTGTGTGTGTTGGGTCAGAAGTGACCGTCACCGGCACTCTGAGAGAAAAACCTTGAATGGACTCAATAACCGTCGCTAAGCATTCTTCCATCACCTCCTCGTTGGCTGGATCTTGAAAGGTGATGCTTGCTGTTGAGGCTCGTGACTGTGGGCGTCCTCCTATGGCCAATGGTCCAGTTGACACGTTTCGTACCCCAGGTGGATGTGAAATGGGTAGAAGGCTCCGTTTCTTGATACAGTCAATCTCAAGATGTTCGTGTACCCCACAGTAATTGCAGAAGATAGTCTTCTGTGGGTTGTGACTGCAGTCCACGGGGAAGTGTGACATGTCCCCACAAAACATGCACGGGAACCTGGGGTTAGGTCTTGGCGTCTTGGCGTCACGTCGTCCCGTCATTGTCTTCTTTGGGTCCCATGGATCTATCTCCATGACCATAGAACGCGGTATATTCGTCCTCCTGTAATCACTGGCGTCTGAGTGTAACCTGGGCCCGTGGTCAAACAGGCGTGACAGGCGGATCAATGTAGCATTGATTGTGTCCAGTACGTCGGGTGACGAACCGTTCCCCCCGTTCCCTTTTGGTCTTGGCATGATGAAAATGTGTTTACGAAAAATGAAATGTGACGCTATAGGGTTATGGGTACCCTCTGTTGCAATAAGTGTAACGTGTAGAAATAACTATAAGTGTAACGTGTAACGCGTAGAAGAAAAAAGAAAATGTACGTCAATGTGACGCCTTATGATGTGTAATGTAACAAAGAAAAATGTGTAATCAAAAATACGTCAAGGAAATGACGGTGTATAATATTCTGTGTGTGTGACTCTGTTGTTGTTTTGCTTTCTTCTCGTCACCTCGTGTCGGCGTAACTGGATTCGTGCCTGGGCTTACCAGACAAAAATCCCACAAGCTGCCACCAATATGTAAGCTGGTACACTTGGGTAGCGTGATTTGTGATTAAGATGAAGGTGTGTACCAGTTACATACGCCGACACGGACACGGGTGACTGAAAGAACAACACTTGTGTAGAGAAAAGATGGTGTAATTATAAGTAATCAGAATAAGAAATAAAATAAGCAAAACTGCTGAGCGTGACTCACTCGCAACTCACGCGTAACATGCGTGTACTATACCTCGTGACCGTGCAAGGTCTTTCCTACGTGACAATTATATACAACAAGTAAGAAATAATCAGAAGTAATCAGAAGTAATCAGGAGTAATCAGGAGTAATCAGGGCTGTCCATAGGAACAGGTCCCTGAGCAAATGAAATATAATGTTACGTCTAACCGTCACAAGGTTACTTGTGACTAAAACTAACTGATGACAAACAATCCCTAACACCTATCTGGCCAGAAAAGGTAGATAACTCACAGTGTTAGAGATCTCGTATGCAGTCTTCACGTGATTCGCGGGTACACGTAACTATTCTCACGGCGTGTGTGTAACGCAACTGGCTTCTATCTCGCGTAACTGACGCTAACTTCAACACAAACACTGTCTAACAAGCAGCACTCGGAGGGGCTATATCGCTTGCAAGGAGAGGTCAGGTTCGCTTGAGGGCTATCTGACAACTGGCTTCCAGGGCTCTGCGCCTCCACTTAAGACAGGCGCTGGAGGGGGGAAGCACCTGGAGGCGGAAGCACGGTGGGGGCCGGTCTGACGATTTCTGCTTAGCGGCTCCACTCCGGTGGTCGTTCCACGAACCCAATACTCTCATTCTGACTGCTCACACATTCTACTCAGCGAGCCCGATCCCTTTTCAAAATTCAGAGTCAAGTTTCGAAAATTTCTAATTGCAGTTAAGATACTGGAAGGCTTACTATAAGTGAATCACTTCGACCTAATTAGACCTATTGTGCCCTTCTAATTGCAGTTCCTCAAATAGTTCAATCGGCTCACCGAAATAATTGATGTTTGTTCAACATTCACCAATTTTGATCGAGTGGGTTGGATAAAGCTTGCGTACGGTGGTAGGTTAGTATACAGAGTGGCCCTTAACTAGTGGATATGAATTTGAATTCTTTATTGGGAGGGATTTTGAAAAATTCAATTGAAGAACCTTGTTTCCTTTTTTATCCTGCATTCAGCTGCGTTATTTTCTATTTTTCCGACTGGACCAAATTGGATTAATGCACACCAACTTCGTTTTCCCAAATGGGAACCCCCTTTTTTTTAATTTTAGATTTGGATTCTACGTAAAATTTCATGAAAATCTGACCCCTCAACCGATCTTGCGTAAGTAAACCCAAGTGTGGCACATGAAATGTCATTATTTTTTTACGCTGATTGACGTAGTGCTGTCCGTTTTTTCGATTTCATGAAATTTCACGTAGAATCCAAATCTAAAATAAAAAAGTGGGTTCCTATATGAAAAAAAACTCTGCAAATTCTTGTCACAACGGTTTATTATCTTCTTCGTGCATGCAGATCACCCTTCTGTCTATTTCACTAAATGGTAGATTATGAATTATAAGTGATGCGTACGGCGGACGGACGGATTTTGTTTAATTCGATTTTCTGAATCTACGTATCTTGAAACGTGAACCAACAAATTTTTAGGGGGGAAGGGAGGGAGGGGGGTAAAATTCTTTCTTTAGTCGATTCCAATGGTTCATTATCGAAGAAAATAAACCAAAAACGAAGTTGGTGTGCATTGGGCCAATTTGACCCAGTCGGAAAAAATTGAAAATAGCATAGTTGAACACAGGATGAAAAAAAAAGTTTTTCAGTTTTTTCAAAATCCCTCACAATAAAGAACTAAAATTCATATCCACTAATTAAGGACCACCCTATATTATCGAATTTTAGGTATATTGAAGAGTTTGAGAGATTTGAGAGAAAATAAGTTGTCGTCGCCTGCGATGTCAAAGGTGTGATATTAATAAATTGCAGAAAGTTACCTCTACAGCTTTCCGATGATTGAGTAGAAATACTTGTCCATTAATTTCAAGGGAATTAAGATACACTACGAGGACGTCAACGAGAGGTAGATATCAGACAAGATCAATTCCCTGGAATTCAATTTTTTCCCGATTCGTTAATTTAATCGCTGACCGAAAGAATTGTGATCATTTGATCTGTGAGGTATTCCACCAGTATCTGTATTACTTTAGTTTGCTCAGAATACGAACGAGCAAACTGAAAGGGGGATTGCGTTCCTGTTGAAAGGTTATCTAAACAGTGTTGTGCGTGGAAAGAATTCTTACTAAGGTTGGAGGGGCGGATGGAGATGAAACATCATTTGCCACTGACATAAAGATTTCGTGTTACCATCTGAATAACCAATAAGGATCCGGGTCGTCTTTTATGAGGACAAAAATGAGAAACGGAAAAAACAAGGGTGACAAAAAAATTGTTCCGTTGGCATCATAAATAGAGAGGATTTGTCGAAGTATTATGAGGAATGAAACTTTTTCTGCAGAAAAAAAATATACATACTTATTTATACAAGTCAATCGATGTGTGGGGAGGGAGAAAATGTTGGGAACTCAGGGACAATTTGTCCCTTCTATTGCCGTGGGGTCAGGACCCTTCGGCCACCCTCGGCGAACAAGGTCGCCTAAATTAAGAGACCTTGTGCGTTTATCAATGTCCGAAGCTCGAGTGTATCGCCATTGGAATATTTCCCGAAGCTTTTTGCTTCGAAACCACTGCTCGGTCTTTAAAAGACTGTATGAATTTTTACTCGGGGGACATGAATTCACGACGCTTGCATACTTGTAACTTCACGGGGTTATTATGTGCCGTTCCATAAAGTATGGAGGAAAAGCGAGAGAGATAGACGGTGAATCTAATAAATAAACCTCCCTCGAGTGGAAGATAAAAAATTGTCCATGTGTGGTTAGCCACACGGATTCTCATGATGAACTTTTACCCCTTATCTCCTGTGTTAGTCCAGTTATTTACCACTACATTTTTTCAACTTACTCATTACTAGGGGTCGAATTAGTATGTAATTAGTAATAACTAGAGGGCGGATTTGTATACAAATGCGTATTTTCTCCCTCGCCGAATTTCAAAGAATTACCCAGTGATCTGCCCGTTTCACGTCTTTCTATTTCCAAAAACACCCATTTTATTTTGCATAAAATTGCATATTTTGAAGGTTAGCGCATAAAATATTCGATACTAGATAAATGCATTTTTTTATTTTGCCTACCAACATGACCAGCTACTCGTTTTGAGGGAAAATATCGAGGGTCTCACGGCAACTTCCCACATCGTCATTTTTGGCCAAAGTGAGTTATTCATACCATTTGAAGCGCCTTCCCGGCGGATCGACCTAACTAAGTATAAGTTAGGTAACACTAAATCACACGATTTATTTTACTGAATTACTCAGTAAACATAGTCATTGGCAGATGGTTTTTTGGCTCTGCTGCAAAATTGCCGAAATGACGATGTGGGAAGTTGCCGTGAGACCCTCGATATGCAGCATGGCTTAAAGAGCATACATTTAAAATCAAACCGAAAAGTTCAATTTTCCTCCAGAATTGGTTTCTTAAGAGAATGAAGGACCGGTCTAGGTAGCGACCTAACTATCTACCTCCCTGTGTAGATGCGCCCATGTCCTTCAGAGGAAGAGGAGGCACGCAACGGTTGAAAACCTGAAGATGGCTACTGTGACTAAAATATAAACGAAATAACGGCGACAAGGTACACGATTTTACCCTACTAACCTTAGTTGGTACCTGATATCAACATTTATCACAGAAATGAGTGATAATAAACCGTAACGTAAATCGTTAATTTGATTTAGCCATCGAAATTCCAACAACAGAATACAAAGAAAGGAAAGCTAGTGAGGTTCTATATTGTCTTGTGAACTTGAACCACTAAGTATTCCGAACGATATGATCAAACAGGTGCATAAGATTTGTAACTTACAAACAAATCATATGATAAGTAGAATTTGAAGTATACAAAACTCCTCTGCTGTGTGCAATGTAGCCTGAAAATGTTCTGTGTCACAAGTTGAAACTTCGGTTCATTCGACGTGTCACGACACAAAATGCCATTCAAATAACTACCCCTAAGGGCCATATTTCCCTTAGTGGCTCTTTAAATGTCAGTAAACTCGCTCGAGTGGCTTCCAGAGCCGCGGGACACTCACAGTATTCCGGAGGTAAAACTAGATTACGACTATAGAACCCCTCATTATACGCATAATAAGACTTTCCTTTACCACCGTTTTCTATCCATTCTGCTCTAACGCTGAAAGGAAGAGGAATCGCTTGGATGTACAATAACTCCCACGCGCTTACGTGTTTTTAACGGTCCCCTCTTGATGCGTAGGCACCGCCTTCACGCCTCATAAATCTTTATGATGTCCCCATGTAAACAATTCCATATATTTAGCGCAGTCTTCATTTTTATACGGTTATTCTTAAAAAAAAAAAATAATAAATAAATAACTTTTGACATGAAAATGAATCATTGTACTCGTATGACTATCTTGCATAAATTATTAAGGTTTCTGTTCTAAATAAAGCAACCATAATAAGCAGATACTTGTGAATTTTATATCGGATGTGAACCATTGTATACCACATCCGATAGTATCACGCCTAGAAGTGGGAGGCGTGAAACAACACATCAAGTCGAGAACAATGCCAAATACTCTGCAACTTCTTGACATAACGGTGTATTATCTTTTTGTGCAGATCACAATTCTGGCAAGATCACTAAATGATTGATTAGTAATAATTATTATCAAATACCTAGTGTAAATTATTATCAATGATTAATAATTATTGTTAGGAACTTACGTTATAAAGGGGGTAGGTGCCAAATTTAACAAAAACATTTAAGTACAAGCAAAAACGAGTGGGTAAGTGAAATCTGCAGGAGCCAGTGCTTTCGACAGTGCCAGGCAAGTTACAGTTCAATGTTTCACGGGCAATGCTATTCTAAAACCAAGTAGCAAAATTTATCAGGTAGGTACTATAAAATAGTTTTCAAGCCTATAAATGTTTCAGAATTTAGGGCAAGGGGTAAGTGCCACGTGTCTTTTCCATGGTGCTAAGTGCCAGAATAAATAAAAACTTGGTATTTTGAACGAAACTTTTTAATAATATTCACTCGCATTTTGCGGGAAGACAAGAGAAAACGAAAAACCGAAAAGTAACAATAACAAGTAACCTTCCTACAGGTGGGCACTTAGCACCAAGAAGGAATGTTGCAGTGGGACTTACCACTCTAGAGTGTGAACAGTGATGGAGTTGTGGGAAACCGCATTCTGTTGGGGATTTTTCGAACCCTTCCGCGTCAGATAGGCACTTGCACCCTCTCTTGGGACAATCGCACTGGTTTGCGAAAACGCGAAAAAACCTCATTTTTCGAAATTTTGGCACTTACCCCCTTTCTAACGGAAGGTCCTCAATTATTAATAAAGATTATTAATTAGCATTAAGAATTATTATAAATTAACTCGAGATCTGAAAACCTTGTGCTATTTGAATCAGCTGGGCCAGTATGAAAATTGAACCAACAGGCTGCCTTCGTCATTGAAGATAATAAACCCACACCGTGTAAATTAGTCGGGAAATGGTATATTTAATTGAATATATAGAATACAATTTGAGAAAAATTGCACTTCATTCGTGAACTTTTGTTCAACATTCACGTTTTTGAGACTCAACCTTCGTCCAGACCAGTTCAGATTGGAGATTGAGGAAATGGTGTTTTGTTGGGCTTAAAATAACGAGTACCTATTATAAAGGTCGCTATAGTCACAATAGTATAGAATCTGGTAGTCCAATGACAGGAGACATCACCCTCCCAATTTTTATAAGAAAGACTTCAAATTTCAAACGATGTAGGTACCTACTAATTGTTACCTAGACATTGTAGACCTAGAATGGTGTACCTAGAACTTACTGAGGTTGCAAAATGAAAACGAAATCATGACCCCTCAGCATAATTGAATATAAAATTCAATTCATGAATTTTAGGACATATTCACACAGATAGGGAGGAAATCGATTCCAACTCAGCAATGCGTGAGGGAGGCTATGTCCCTAAAATTGGGAAAAATTTCGCGTTTTTCGTTTCACACCCCAATGTCATTTTCTCCTCAGCCATTACCCTAAATTTCACTAACAATCAAAATTATGACATCTACCGAAAAGACTAAGTACACGGTTGGAAAACTGAGAATGGCGAAGAGTTATTAGAGGCGAATTGAAGGGGAACATGGCAATGAGTTGTAGATATAGCATGCTAAGTTTCCACGATTTATAAAAAATGATTCCGTAACAGGAACGCGATTTGTGCGGTTGGTATATAATACTGAATTTGACGACAGTCCTCTGCGGATCAACCAGTCCAGATGTGTTGGGATGTTTGGATGATGGGGACACGAGGGTCATTTATCTCTTGGGGACGGAGAGAAGATATTATAAGAAACGTTATCGTCGGTCTGATCCAGAGCAAGTCCTTGTAAGTTGATCACATGGTCATCTGAATCCGAATAAGCCAAGAGAACCCGCCTACGCTCGCCGGTTTTCCCTTATAATGGTACAGGGCACAAAACGGAGGAGGTGATGAAAGGGCGTGAGAAGTCCAGCGGGGCACCAGGTCTTGGGAGCTTCTTGAAAGATAGACGACGTGCGAGGAAAGAAGCAAATCCCCTGCGATCCATCATGACAATACGACAGCCGAGTACCACCACTCATAGCTCAAGGATTTTATAATACGAGTAGATCCAGGGAAAGGATATCTCGTCGAGGTCAAGCGTGGACGGGGTCGCTACGAACACTATTGTTCCATGTACCTAATGCTAAAGTATGTCCTAGCAGATAACAGCTGCTATCTGGCATATTTCGACTCCTTCGATGACCTCTACTCAGCTATTTTGTTAGCAAATCGTAGGGCTAGTTAAACCATCTTAGGGTAAATTACTTTACCCTGACCACTGGAAAAAATTATTAGTGTACCCTCGATTCCATCGAGGCTTCCTGCGGGGCTCTCTCTATAGAATCTTTAGAACTTTCCAGAAGGCAAGCTAGGTGAAGGAAGGACACGCTCAACGTCAACCCCTGATGGGTTCTTGAGGGGTTGAGATGTTGGTTTAGCGGGGAAAGAGATTGCAAAATAATGACAATGACAAGGTTGGTGGACTAGCAAAGGCCGGAGGTATTAATGGGATCAGAGTAGATCTAAGAATGCTTAAAGACGATCTGTTCTTTTCTATACTAGATAAGTGGAATGCTCTGTACAGCGATTCGGAAAAAGGGTCATTTTATAAAACCATTCACCTCAGTGCCTTGGTTTTCAAATGTTTCCAACAGGGGTATGGTGGTGTAGCCGAACAGACTGCGTTCGAATAAGGGAGTGTGCGCAGTTTTTAAGTATAGAACAGGCGTTTTGGACACCCCATTATGTCAAGCTTGGAAGAGGAAGGGACGTTAGAACATATGATGATGACTTGTCCGGAGTATAGGGAGGAAAGAGAAGTTTTATTTGACAAGTGTTTCTCCCTTACTAGTCCACGCCTTCAATTATATAGATTTGTTGAGGAATGTTAATTTGTATATGTATACATGTGATTTCTTTAAAAATGTGAAGGTTTTTATTTGAGCTTTCTGGAAAGAATTGTTATTAATCGCTAAGTGGCACCTATGTAGTACGAGTATATAGTAAGTTTTGTATTATCTAGTTTGTATGGCTGAATGTATTTGTACGATGCCAAAAAAAGGAGCGCTATAAAAATCCATGAACGCAATGTACGTTTACCTGTAGTAAAGTGTATAGATAACTATAAGGAGTTTTTCAGAAAATAAGAACCCTCAAAATAGACCTGTTCATTTTCTTGAACTATTTTAAACTTTTTTGTAGGTCACCTCGGATCTATTCCTGAAATATTTCTTCATTACTTCGACGACTTTCGGAAAATCGCGTGCAAAATAAAACCTGGCATCTGACGAATCGATCCTGGTCGGTTGTCTTGTGCATCTGGAGTTGGGAACATCACCCTAACGATTCCAACTTGGTCATGCTAATCAAGTCAGATCACGGATGGGATTGACTTCGGTTAAGGACAGTAGAATTGCATGACAGACTGGAATTATAAAAACCGCCGCAAACTCACGAAGGTCCCACATTTCCTGAATTGACGATCTTTAGGATTCACACTACACCTGAGTCTTCACTATGAGTGGAATGAACGCATTGTATTCTCGGAGATTATATTCGATTCGGCTGATGTTTTCCCTACATGAGATTCATATGGTGATATTGTTGGTACCTATGTTGAATTTATTCACGCATTTTTGGCTTTGGATTATCCAAATCGATTGAGATTTAGTTCAAAGCTCCCGCCAACAGCATTGAAAGAAGCGAAAAGCTCCCTAAAGGTGCACTGAGGAAACATATTCGGTGAAACCGAGGGTGAAAGGGGGTTGTGGGAAGAAGACAGGGAACAGGAAAATGTTGGTGGTGGTGGTTAAGGGTAGGAGGATCAGGTTCCATCAACAGCCACGCCTGAAGCACCGAGCATCCTATATACGTGGCTGGCGGGCAAAATGGATATCATTCCTTTTTGCGGCTGAGGAGGTTTTTTGGCGGGCCAGATTTTACAACGGAGTTGCTTTTGGGGGATACAATATGCAATTCTACTCAAGATGACGCAATACATCCGATGGTTTATTATAAAAAATAATAAAAATTCCTTATAAGCAAATCATTTTTTGGATCGAGGGTGTTTTCGTGAATGCGATATGAGAATGTATGTGCGATTGTATGTGTTCATCTACACACATTTCCAGAGTTGTTGTCAGGAAACGGTGTTCCACTGAGGTCAGCCCTGACGTAAACTCTCCAACGTGTAATTTACGAGCCCTAGAACTTGCGTTGTTTTCAAGGGAGGGCGGGAGAGAATATTCCATGTAGGCGTGTAAGAAGCCCATGTGACGAGAAGTGAGTGAGGCCCCTTATCGATTTCGAGCCGCGAGCTTAAACGCTTATTAGGCATAAACACCGCAAAACTAGCGGTGGCGGTAATTATTCATCGATGTCAAAACTGGTCAAGTATAATATAGTATGAATTATTGCTTACAACTGGGTGAAACTATCGATATTTCACAACGCGCGTGATTGTGATCGACGGTACCTCCCGGTAATTTTCAACTCCATCGTTAGAGGACGGGCAGAGGCAAATATTTACTCATCTGTGTTTTAACATGGGGAATGCTCCAGTTTTGCCTCGCTTGATCGAGTAGAACCCAATTTAGTTGTCTCAAGAACGATCACAAACCCTACGGTGGCAGTGTTTCTATTAGTACTATTTTCTATTTACGATCAAACCTTAGTGAAATAACACTCTCGAGCGTAGACAATTTATGAGTTATTTTGGCCTGCAGATGGTACGCAAGAAGCTCGGCATCGTTTCGTGAATTGATGCTGAACACAAGATTAATGTTTAAACAAATTAAAATTGGCCAATGAGACTTGACATTTTAAACATGGGTTGAGGATGGATGGCAATGCAATATTCACAGGGGGTCTTGTCCGTAAAATTGATTAAAACAATACTGATTATTGGATGAAATTTTAAAATTTAATTTTAATGTAGGTTGGTACCCTGCAAATATTTGGATGGTAGGCAATGCGAAACGGATCTCTCTCATCGCATTCTGCTCTCTTAACAAACTGCTTACACGGCCGAACTTGTGATGGAGAAGGATCTGAAATTGTATTGTTTTAGGTACTTGATGAAAAAACATAGTCTAAGTCAAAAAATAAGTCTTTTAACCCTAAAAAACTAACTAAAAAAGTAATTAAAAAAAGAAAGAAAAGTTTTGATGAGACATTTATGAAACTCTGACAGGGCCAGAATAACAAATTCCCCGTGCATCGCACATCCTGTTTAGCTCTCAATTTCTGAAATTCAAAATATTACCTTTTACTACCTGTAATAGTTCAAGCAGGTAATATTTTGAATTTCAGAGATTGGCAGCTAAACGGGATGAGCAATGCACGGGGAATGTGCAATAGTGGCACTGTCAGAGTCTCGTAAGTGTCTCATCAAAACCGATAGAAATCTTTCATTCAGAAATAAGAATTGAATAAAAAATGTTATTTAATATACCACGTATTTAAGAGGGACTGCAAAGTACTAAATAATTTTTCATGACCCTTCTAAATTTTAAGGGAGGATCGTTAGTGGCTGTGGGTATATTTGGAATACATTAGAGAGAAAAACGTGGGGCGCAGCCAGTAAATAATACAAGTAGACAATCCGGATGAATGCACAGCTAATATCATTGGATTGGAAATGAGATTCACTGTAATTTAATTCCTCAACTAGAATAAATTGCCTACCCCATTTCCAATTCCCTGAAATTCAATTCCTTAACTATCATAACTAGCCTACCCCATTTCCAATTTACTGTAATTTAATTCCTTGACTATCATAGATTGCCTACCCCATTTCCAATTCCCTGAAATTAAATTCCTTAACTATCATAACTAGCCTACCCCATTTCCAATTTACTGTAATTTGATTCCTTGACTATCATAGATTGCCTATCGCATTTCCAATTCATTGTAATTTAATTCTTTGACTATCATAAATTGCCTACCCCATTTCCAACGTACTGTAATTTAATTCCTTGACAATCGTAGATGGTCTACCCCATTTCTAATTCACTGTAATTTAATTCCTTGACTATCATAGATGGCCTACCCCATTTCCAATTCACTGCAATTTAATTCCTTGATTATCACAGATTGTCTACCCCATTTCCAATTCACTGTAATTTAATTCCTTGACTATCATAGATTGCCTACCGCATTTCCAATTTACTGCAATTTAATTCCTTAACTATTATAAACGGCCTACCCCATTTCCAATTCACTGTAATTTAATTCCTTGACGATCATAGTGGCCTACCCCATTTCCAATTCACTGTAATTTAATTCCTTGACTATTATAGATTGCCTATCCCATTTCCAATTCACTGAAATTAGCTGTGAATTCATCCGGATTGTCTACTTGTTTTACTGGCTGCGCCCCACGTTTTTCTTTCTCAAGTATTCCAAATATATCCACAGCCACTAACGATCCTCTCTCAAAATTGTAGAAGGGTCTTATACTTTATATATAAGAACTTATACTTTATTTTGTAATTTTTAATCCGTCTTAAAACGTGGCATGTTCCAAGTCCTGTATGCATCCGCGATTTTCAAATAAACAACTTCGTGTTTACTTTGCGTTTCGCAAGTTGTTCTCGTCGATGCTGTTCGGTGCTCGGCTTCAAATGAAAGTTGACCTTTTTACCGTCGATGCGGTTCGAAGCCCGTTCCTGATAAGGTCAGACAGCCGTAACAGATGGCAGGCCGCATTCAAAACTTCCTGACGCGCTGGACAGATGAGAGAAAAGTTGTGTCGAGGAGCTGGTGGGCAGAAGTGCAATATCCTTTTGTTGTGGGGGCTTTTCCCCTAGAGATAATGTCACCTGGCGTTCCCCGTCAGTTCGAATTGTGTCGTTATCATCTGTCGCCTCTGAGCCTCGGCGATTAATTATTTTTTTTTCGTTGTGACAAGGTGATGGAAGGTGGACTGATGTGTTGCTCGTTTAACTTCGCCTCCCATTAACGCCGCTTCCGTCGCGCAGAGCGACGAAACTACAGTTGAAATGGACCAAATTCTGATTATATTTGAAAATGAACCGTGCTGATTTTATTGGAAGGTCACTAAGAAGTCCTTAACAGCGCTGTTAGTAAAGGAAAAAAAACTCCGAATATACTTCGACGACGGTTATTAACATCGTGTATGGATCACCTTTCTGTTTAGATCACTGTTCTATATGCAATGATATTATCCTTGTCATGCTCAAAACTACACGAGAATACGTTGCGTAACTACGGTTAAATTGTACCCTCAAAGTACAAGTTAAAGGGTACCTACAATTAAAAATACACTTATGAAAAACGTCAACATTTCGTGATTGTTTAACGGGTGAACGAATAATCACGCGAAATGAACACCGGATAACAACTCTTTATTTTACACAAGAGAACGGAAGTAACAGGATAAATAAGGACGGTTGTCGTTTTAGAACTGCATTAGCCCTGATTGACCAACGTCTGATGTTCTTCAACAGGTCTTGCTGAGGGGCACTCAGCAGATCAAAAACGGCGGGATCAAGTTGAATAGACTTATTCTTGACGACATCATACGAAGATGAAACTGGATGAACCGATTGAACAACCGCATCGTCCGGCGGAAAATCCGGGTCCGATTGACGGGATCTACGCTTCATAATTCCTTTTGGCGGCATTATTGGACGGTAGAACGCGAAAAACGGGGAAAAACGACGGTAAAACGGTAAACTCACGAGGTAAACTAGGTTAAATTCGGACACGCTCGACATTAACCACAATCCGCGGGTTTACGGCACCAAAATGTTTAACGGGTGAACGAATAATCACGCGAAATGAACACCGGATAACAACTCTTTATTTTACACAAGAGAACGGAAGTAACAGGATAAAATAATCGGTATTATAAATGATAACGGTACAGCAACTTGGTAAGTGATAACAATCGGTCTATATCAACGAGTCGGGTCGTGGGAACAGGTTGGACAACCGAACAACGGCTCCTACCAGCCATCATGGCGAGCACTCTATTGGGGCAAGCAAGAACCACTACCTACCAGCCCAAACAGTGATATTGAGCGATTAAGATTAAATCATATTCGCAAACCTCCTTTTTCTGCTGAACCAAATTAGTTTCCGAATGTCACTCATCACGATTGTTAAGGCATGCATTGATCCTCCTTATTTTAGGAATTTGTGGACGTAATGGGCTGTTACAAGAGCTACAATCACGGAGGAAAATCACATTCGTTGATATCTGGAATTTTATTATTTCCGAAACATGAAACGTCCACAGAACGAGTGTAGAAAATCTTTCCCAAGTCGCTATTCACACCGCGGGAGGTCGAAAAGGAAGAGATGGGTCCAAGGACAATTTCACAGAGACTGAAGAGAGTTATTCATCATTCTGTTTGCTGAAATGTCATCCCTCATCGTTATCTTCCATTTCCTTTCGCCACTCACCCCGGAATGAATCACTACTAGTGCAAAACAGAGGCGGTATAAACCATTAGTTGGGGCGTTCGTTGACCAAAACCTAAAATGAATCCCGTGGATGAAATACGTTTATTGTTATAATGGAAGATGATAAATTAAACACACCATGATATAATTTAGACAACGAACCTTTTGAATCGACAAAGCAAAAATTGATCTTAATAGATACTCACTCATCTCCGAATCGAGTGGGATTTTTCTAGGACGATATCAAGCCTTCCTTTCATGGGCCCAAAGTTGACGCAGAGAAGTGTTGATATCATTTCAGCTCCATTTCATCATAGGTTCCCAATTTCAAGATTCCAGTTTTGAGGTACGTTTGCACATTGAAACAACTACCAACCAAGTACGTACCTACACTAATTTCCCAAATCATCAACATTGAACACTGGTCAGCAAAATTGTCGTAGAGTTGCGCCTGTTTAAGGATCGATAGGAAATTTAATGGACTTTTGAATGAGTGTAAGACACTCTGTCACTTTTCCCAACGGTTCTCGAGTTATTCACGATTTTCGGTCAAAAATCGTGGGTTTTACGTTGTGCAAACCTTCTCTGATTCTCTTCCACACCAATTATAATGATTCTCAACAACAAAATTTTGCATAATTCCCAAGGAAAACTTGAGGGAGCGTGAAGACATATTTCACTTGTTCTGCCTATGTCCTGTGCATAGGGCAATATTAATTTTAAATGGGGGCATGGGTTGGTCATGTGTTGTGTTATATTGTAAAACTGCTTGGCGCTATAGAAAATTTCTAGTTAGAGAATTTAATTTTTAAGTTTAAGATTAGTAGTAGGTAAGTCATGTTCTTTTTTTCTTTTTTCTCTCTTTTTTTTTAGTTATTATTATTTACCAAAGGATCGAACCTCCGGCGAACAACTCAAGCAGCTACGCTGTAATGTTTATTAGTGGAGTTCCGTTTGTAATATTTTGACTTATTTCTGTTCAATAAACGTATTTCTTCTTCTTCTTTCAAGGAAAAATTCAACAAATTTTCACACAAAAAATTTAAAGCATTGAAATTGAAGTCGTCCTCAGGGGCACCTTGAGAGTTGGTGTACGAAAAATCAACTCCCGAGACACTCAGTGGAGACACAATCATTGGAAATATTCACTCATCTTCACGCACGCCAAGCTTCATATATTGAAGGCCTTCGGTTGATATTCCTGAGTACATATTCCTGAGTACATATTCCTGAGTTCATATTCCTGAGTACATCTTCCAGTGGATTCTCGAAGATAACCTGCCAATTCTTCCCAAAAAAAAAAAAAAAAAAAAAAAAAAAAAAAAAAAAAAAATGGTACCATGATGGTTCTTGAAACAGGCATTGACTTAGTCATACTAATTAGGCCTGGATTACCGGACGTGTAGGTTGACATTTCTGGTCTGGTGCTAGTCCGAGGATACCGTTTGTAGGTTGTACTCAATGAGGTCATGCCGCATCACTTTGACTATTTCTCATTGAAGTCGTCTATCTCGACTGTCATTATTATGTCGGAATAAGCTCCAAGGAGAAGTCCCTCGACTAAAACGAGAGTTTCTCAGATCGTTCTCTCTAGCTCCTTTGTACCGACTATTCTGGCCCTCAGCAGTGTTGAACAATCCATTTCCAATTTCCATTTCGTTTTTCGTCTACGATTGTTCTTTGAGCGGTTCGTTTGTATACTCCCGACCTACTTTCCTTGTAATAATTAAAATTTAATAAATTATAAGTTCAATGGTGAAGTTTAAAAAGAGATACATAAGTAGATATAACCTGTACATTTTCACTTGGCACTTTTCACCCCCTCCACTTCTACGTAGACATATACTCTGACGTCATGTTATAAGGTGGTAGTGTAGGAGCTGAAAAGTGCCTAGTGAAAATATACAAGTTATATCTACAGCTCTCGGTTTCGGAATGTGACCTAAAAACTATACCGTTCCATTTGAATTTCGAATCTAAATTTTTAGATAGAGTTTATTATTTAGAATTTTTTAAGACCATTCGCAGCTTTGTGCGACCAGCCGTTCAAACACAATGAGGGCTCAAAGTTGGAGCTTATCAAAAGCTGTCAACATAATATTATATTATTATAATGTACGGGTGGGGGAGGGAGGGAGGGCCAACAACCCCTATATGCTCGCTTTCCTCTTCTCACCCGCTCCACATTCGACGACAATTGAAATTTAATGTTTGGGTGGGGGAGGGGGGAAGAGCAAACAACCCCCATCTGCTCGATTTCCTCTTCTCACCCGCTCCACATTCGACGACAATTGAAATTTTATGTACTGGTGGGGGGGGGGAAGAAAGAGCAAACAACCCCCATCTGCTCGCTTTCCTCTTCTCACCCGCTCCACATTCACCGACAATTGAAATTTTATGTACGGGTGGGGGGGGGGGGGGGGGAGAGCAAACAACCCCCATCTGCTCGCTTTCCTCCTTCTCGCCCACTTCCACATTCACCCACAATTTCAATTTAAGTAGTTGTGACGACGGGAGGAGACAACCCCAGTCCCGTTTCATCATGTCCATCGTACCGCTCCCCCCTCCCATTCTTCCCCGCCTTCTTATCCCACCCACAACTTCAATTTATTTATCCATTGATAAATAATATTCAAATATTCAAATTTTGATCTATAGATCTATCATTACGTCTATTTAAACCATTTGTTGGTCCATTCTTCCAAATCCGAGTAAGTATACTCGTACAAAGAAGATAGTATATCTATACAAAGAAGATAATAAACCGTTGTGTGAAGAATTTGCCGAGTTTTTATTTACAATACAGCGATGGGCAATGGGAAAAACGTGTGAGTGACTGTTGCCTGGCAAAACCCGCATGACTGGAGGGTCTTGCATCTCAGACCATATCATTACCACCACACCAAAAGCGCCAATCTTCTTTTTTAGTCATTTTCGTTTTCAATACGTCAAATGCTAATTGTGTGTGTCGAGCAGATCTGGCATGGTGTGCTCCACTCAGTAGTACACAACTCAGGGTACCCAAAAGTACACTAAAACAATAATGGCCAGATTGAAGCTTTTGGCGTGGCGGTTACGATAGGGGCAACAATATGAAGGATATCAGTTTACTTGGACTCAGTTTTTCATTTTCTTCTAAGGTTTCGCTCTTCTAGCTAGTAGCTACTCATTATATCGTCTAATATTGGTGGTTATTATTGGGAAAAACTAACTGAGTTATGGTAGCCTGAATTCACTGTCCTTTGCAGAAGAATCATGACAGTACCCATTAATATTTAATCAATTATAATCTCCTTAAATTAACCTCAATGAGGAGTATAATACATAAATTTACCTTCACTACTAAGTATCCAAACTTGAGTAGTTTATCAAATTTAAACTATCGTCTTACCGGAGTCTACCGTGAGGTTGTACTGGAGGAAGTCGGCGTATCCATAAACCCCGCAGCATCGGTATTGGCTTTGCACTGCATCCCATAACGACGTGAATTCGGAATCGACTCCGTACCTTCAGAATCAAAAATAATATTAATTTTATTTCAAAATACAGTGCTTTATGTGGACTTGAGTAGGTACAGATACTCTTGTAATTGGTGAGTAATTCAATAATGGGCGAATGCACTTGGTGCTTGACTGAAAAACTGGCAGTTCCATCTAGGGAGGCAACATCGGAACCAAATAATCGATTATGACATCAAATGAGTAACCGTGAGCTAATAATCGATGTGCCTGATTAATCTATTTTGAACAATCGATGTTCGATTAATCGAAACCAAATAATCGATTTTCAAGTACTTATTTCAAACGCATATTTATTTGCTTTCCGATGGTTTCCTTCGTCTATAGGTGACAAACTATTGTTAAATTACAAGGCAACGGAAGATAAAGGAATGCCACAACAAATAAAATGGCATTTTTGACATTTTCATGTCTTTCATATGGCACATAAAAAAAAAAATCGTCACGAAAATCGTCACGAAATTTGTCCCAAGTCGCCACAATGATGATTATGACCATCAGAAGTGAAGTTGTTCGTTATTGGAATTAGGTAGGTACTTTACAGTTTGATATTACTTCCCAGTATATTACTCGGTATACAAACTCTTGAGGGAACTCTAAATTCGAATTATGATATGCGCATGACTTGATACGAAGTTTGTTTGCACACAACATGAAAATGTCTCAATGTGTTGCAGACTCGTATGCAAGCGTTTACTTTGGTTTATCTCGATTCCATCGTTTCATTATAAATTGAGGGTACCAAAAATTGAACCGATAAAAAGTGTATACTAAAAAAAAGTAGTGTTTTGGGTCATCTTGTAAAAATAAAAGTTTCGTGAAGATATCACCATTCAAGCAGTTCTGCTCTTGGGTCAGAGTCAGTCCCGCTTTTGAGAATATTCTCTCAGCAAGAACTGACGTGGCCACAGATCAGATGCAACATACTTTTGGTTTATTATCGACCAAAGAAGAAAAAGTTGAAACCCCCCCCCCCCCCTCCTCGAAATTTGTTGGTTTACATTTCAAGATACCCTACGTAGATTCAGAAAATCGAATTAAAAAAATATTAGAATGCATCAAATCCTGATGTACCTATTGGAAAACCGATTAATCAGTCATAATATCGATTAATAAAAATAATCGACAGCTAAAAATTGATCAAAATTAATAGATTAATCGGGGTTCAATAATCGATTATTCGATTAATCGATTAGCATCCCAAGTTCTATCCTCTAGCCTCTAACTGCTCTCTAACATTTCTTGCTCGTTAGGTGTGTTTATGCCTACTTACTGAAATCTAACGTATAATTTTTCGGTACTGACCTAAGTACTAATGAGTGGTTGAGAAGTGGCCTGAGGTCGGTGGATATTTTGTCGTATCTGAATAGCCACACGACCCCCAGGAGGATGTCGCCTAGAAGGAGAACTAGGAGGAGAAGGAGATATATATTTAATAAACGGTCGTTCAGTCTGGAGGCCCCCAAGCAACCGATTGTCTGTAGGACCCCCGATTGGAAGAGAAGAGCGGCGTAAGCGTATAAGAACGATGGCTGAGCGAGGGAGAGGGTCGGCACGAGCTGCCGTCGCGGGTCCAGGATCAACACCTGCAACAGTACAGTGTTAAAGTAATATTAAAAACTTTAATAGATCTTAGGGCATGAAAGCACATGAGAAAGAAGTAGTGGAATGAAAATATATACCTATATATTAAAAAAAAAAAAATCCACAGTCTATAAGAGCGATTTTTCGATGAAAATCTTCCTTTTACTGGTTTTATAACAAATTTTGTCTCATTTTTGTGGCCGAGTAACACCTCAGTTTATAGATTTTTCAACGCTGAACACGAAGGTGAAGTCAGAATCTTGTAGTGACAAAATACGGAGAGTCGTTAGCTGGCCCTACTGTAGAAATGCCAATGCATGAAACGTCTTGTAGAGCACCAAAAGCTGGTAGACTTCTCTCTATGCTTCTGGTACTCTACAAGACGTTTCATGCATTGGCATTTCTACAGTTGGGCCTGCTAACGACTCCCCGTATTTTGTCCCTACAATCCCATTACCATTTTAAAGCAGATGAACCGAGCAGAGAACATCTCAAGTAACAACCACGTTTCCTTCACCTTCAAAGTGCTCCAGTTGTTTAAATTAGGATTGTTATTGACTGGTCAAGTGCTTATTTATTTATTTTTTTTTACGAGAGCACCACCTACTTGTCAATTTTTGTAAATTTTAAAAAGAGTATCAAAATCATTTATTAGAGATTACTTACCTATTATTAAAAACAGAATTAGTCATAATTTGACTCATCAAATGTCTTTGGAATGGAAACCCATCTGTCGATTGTGGAAAATTTAATGCTATCAACCATGCCAATCCTTTCCGAGCCAAATGCTATCTTAATGACAAACATCGATTATACTGAAAAATCTCCCGTTTTTGCATTAAAATGTAATTTTCTTCCTTAAACGTCTCTAATTTATTGTGAGTACGCCGTTGGAAAGGTGAAATTTCAACCAAGTTTTCCCATAGGCGACCCACCGAAAAAAATTTGCAAAATTGGCACTTTAGTCTCGTTTTGTATCCATTGAATCCGCTCAGAAAATTTTAACTGTAACGCTCTTTCTAACGGTATTTTCATATTTAATTACATTTAAATGAAACTACTGCGAGCTGGTCACATTTCAACTACATTTAAAAGCACTGCGAGCTGGTCACATCTTTGAATAAAATTAATGGTCAATCGTGTGGTCACAACGTAGGAAGTTGTTAAATTGGAGTACCTCAAAATGACCAACACTGCTCAAATTCTATTTCTGAGCATAAACTACGAGTACAAAATTTGTAGTTTAGTGTCGTGATAAAGAAACATTTTAGGACCAATTTGAATGGCCTTGTTCACATAACTCTTGGTGAACTACGTTTCATTGGGTTGAAGTGAATTAGATCCACATGAACTGTGTGATTTCAAATGAGAATCCCTATTTTTATTAGATTTTCAATTAATTGTTGAAAAATCTCATTAGAGGACAAAGGTTGTAAATCGAATGAAGAGTGATTTGAGTGACTAATGCACTGTTTTAATCAATTAGTGTTGATTGTTTTCTTATAAGATCCAATATTACAAAATCACATAATAATGGAGCATTAATCTCAGCGTTAATCATCGGCAAATGATTCATTGCCTCCCTCGGTTCCCTCGTTGAATTTTTTTATTCTCTATCGACGTATATGATTTTATGGAGAAATCCGATTGCTAGTCCACTCCTGGGGCACCCAGTTTACGAGTATCGTATACAACGTTGATCGAGTTCTGATCCCGAGATTAAATCGTGATCGAAGCGAACTTTGAATCATTTTCCCACCCATTTTTTCGATATTACAGGATACCCCATCACATAATAATAATTATTCGAGAGGTCTATCCGAAGTTAAATGAAAAATGCGTAGATAATTCTCTAAAATGTCCTCGGCAATGGATTTACACAAAATCTGCTCATTGATCCTTTCATCTGAAGTCTGTCTCTTATTAACAAAAGGTCCGATCCTATATATTAGCCAGGAGCCAGGGACTAATTCGTTTAGCGTCCAACTAATCTCATTTCTCGATTTCATCTTTCTCAGTCTTTGAGACGCTGAATCTTGTAATCTTTGTGACAAGATAAAACGTATATATAAATTAAACTCTTGGAATCAACTTTACAACCCTTGGAAATCGCAAAAAAGGCTTGAAAAATCTCGAGTGGATCACTATAATGCTTGACTTTGACTTGCTTTTGACGACTTTTTGATACATAACTGGAGGTTAATGTATTCAGCCAACTTTGGCGACAAAAGCTTAAACAAAATCAAAAGTTTGTTGCCAAATGTCTCAGTTGCCCTCCGAATATTTGCAACGATCCCTGCTACAGTTGCTTTGTTGTGAATAAAGATATTTAGGTGAATGTAAAGACGGATTTTAGCTTATCAAAATTGTTAGCAAAAAAAACAAAGTGTGACTATGAGTAATTTATCCTGTCTATTATGACTATGTAGTAATTCATTATAAATAATGTCATGTATTTCATTGTCGATAAATAATTTTTCTTCAACTTATACAAAAACTTTAAAAAATAAATGCAGGCCTATACCTACAATAAAGACAAGTTGAGAATGAAGTAAACTAAACTTTGTGTTTATTACAAAAAATGATTATTTTGTTAATGCAGCTTATAAGGTAACCAAATTTCAATGTTCTATTTACGTCAATGTTCATGACAAGGTTAACAGTACTAAAAAATATTAAATTAACCTTACTGTTCATTTATAATAGTTTAAGTTTTGGTCGTTTAAAGTCCCGACTTACATATTGCGTACGTAGTAACAAAAACTTGGTAACAGTATTAAATATTTTGTTACTGATTCAATCAGGAAAATAGGGGCCCAGTGAAGATACATCGCCGGCCCTGGTGAAGAATACATATCATTTCTTCACCGTTTTCGATTAATGTGGTCACAAGACTACTGGGATGCTGACAATGTTGTATTCACGTATGAGTGAATATGGTCGTCATTAGAGGGGATACGTCCAAGATATGTCTATTTTATCGCAAATTATGAGAAAATGGTAGGCGATGTAGTCACAGACAGGTGTTCCACACCAACTTATTTTCAGATTACTTCTTCTCGTTGCGTGTAAACAGAATTTAGGGTTGATTATATAATGCGGGGGCTATTACTTGTCTCGCCGCTGAAAGGACGAAAGGGTGGTTCAGACCCTAAAGGCCTGAATTAGGTGCGAAATTACGAGGGCCTCCAATTAACTCCTAACCGTTTCAGGGGAGTCGTTCATCGGAAATTTTGTGTACTCGAGGAAGCGGATTCAGAGCGCGGCTCTCACGCTAGTCTCAAGAAACTGTAAGGCAAAGAGAATATAATATACTCGTAATTCCAGGATTAGAAGGGTTTTAAAGTAACAAACTAACTGGGAAAGCGGTTCCGCCGCCGGAGTTGGCCTTTGGAGTGGGACGAGTTGTTCTGCACCGCGGGATGTCGTGGATTTGCCGGTTGCGGAGACAGGCAGGTAGAGTTTAACTGTGGTTAATCACGATTTCCCTGAACCTTGTAGTTATTTAAAGATCCCCCTCTGTCAGGCTACATCGTTGATGATATAGAATTTCAGGACTATCCATCAAGTAACCAAGTAATACAGTGGAATCCACCGTACTTTGAACCCAATGAACGGATGTGGGGCAGAAGAAAAATAGAAAAATTAGGTAAGCATAAAAATGTATCCTTTAAAAAAATCAAGGTACATACATAATAAGAACAGAGTTCGTCAAAAAATGGTCATAATAAAGCTACATATGAACATATGAAGGGCGAGGAAAGCGGATATCGTAACTCAGTAGGTCCTAGCGACTTGAATCTTTTAAAAGGCTCAAGTTGAAACGAAGCTCCGTGCAAAATTTCAAGTCAATCGGTGAAAGTGGAGAGGCTGTAGCTGAAGGAGAAAAAGATAGGGCGAAAAATTGTGAGTTAGAAGTTATATAAATCGGCTCCCTTTAGACCTAGCGACTTGAAACTTTCAAGGCTTTCTATTATCCACACTAAGAAGATCCACACCAAATTTCAGAATGATCGGTCAAATATTAACCCGGAAAAGAATGTTTCGACTGTACCTACTCCTCGATTCTACGAGTATAATGATTGGCAAAGGTCGCACTATAATTTTGGACGCTTCGTATCAGCAAAGCCAGGGCTCCCAACACTACCCGGTGGCTGGTGGGAGGAGGGAGTTCCCTTTCCTCAGATTCCTTACCATGTTCTCAAATGAGGTATCGAGAGTGCGTTCATTCCGGTTGCAGAGTTGTTAAAGACTTCTGTACCAGTATAATCTTCTCCTAACCACCTCGATTACCACCAATCGCGGAAAATGAATACCCTGGAAATGAACTCTAGTCAAAGTCCTAAACTCTATAAGTGTCCACCTAACTCGGAAACATAGAAAAAAGAGACCTAAACCACATTAAGCTGTGACTTCTTCGTATGCCCCGTTTCCCACTCATCACTAATTGCAAGTCCTCGATGTCAAAAGAGGCCAATAAAAAGCTGCATCTCCAAATTCGAGTCTCAATTCGAAATTAACTCTACTCAATGTCCTCAAATCGTTGGGTGTTTGACTCGCCGAGTTTCACAGAATTATCATTGTCATAGATGTTTCAGCTGATTCGCTTTGCTGATGGCCTTTTAGTCTACTGTTCCTAGAACTCGAACTCGTACTGTTCCTTTGGGGTCTTGGAGGACACACGTGGAATCGTAATATTCAACGATCAAAACTTCATCAAGGTTGACTTTCAAGGATTCTAGGACTTGAAAAAAAAAAAAACGTAGACATTTTTGTTTGTTCTACCCAAAACGGACTGAATCCACCTGCATTCACTTCATCAACTGCGAAACAATCCAAATTAGCCGACAAATTTATTGAATTACTCGTATGAGGTTGTAATATGAACTTACCTTGGCTAAAACTATGGAGAAGCCTATGGCGGACATGAAGAGCAGGGCGTTGCACGTGTAGATCCATAACCGATAGTAGCGCATGGTTGGGTAAGGAGCGGCAGGTGCCGATCTCAACGGGTTTACAGGGTACTGCGGTTGCGGGTTGTACACCGCCCCCAACACCATAGTACCTGCAATCAGTAAATAAATACTTGTAGATGGAAATTTCAGACGCATTCGGGTCGGGTTTCTTGTGGGAGATATCAAGTTTATTTTAATTAATTTTTCATTTCCAGGGAGTCAGGAAGTGGAGAATCAAATTACTTTCAAAGGGTTTTGTGCTTGTATAACAGTTTTTATTTCGCTTCAATCGTTTTCTTCACCAACTTATCAGCTCGACTATAGACAAGTTAGGCTTGTTCATTCAGAACTCTTACTCAGTTTCACGCTCTCAATGTGTCGAGTTAATTACAGTCTAAAACTGTTGAATGTACTTATTATGCTCAAAGGAATGTTGATTGTGCAAGTTTTGATATTATATTCTTTTTTTTAAGAATTTGCTGTGAACTTGGAGTAGGATTTGCGGTGTGAAGAAATTATATGTTTGCCTCGTAAATGTTACCCTGTTTTTAGCTTACCCTGTTCTCGGTCCAAAATTTTTTAAACTTTGATTTCCGAAAATTTTTGTACCAAAATCCGTTTTAGACCATCCAGGATTCACTGCAAAAAGACACTAAAAATCATAATATGGTTTTGAACTTGATATGAAATTTGAACTTTTTATCTCAATTCTATCAAGATTTATCGTCTGGAATGACATAATATGTTATTCCTGACGATAAAGGTTGATAGAATTGAGATAAAAAGATCAAATTTGGCAGTCGAAAGACTAAGTTCGTAGATGGGCAGAGTCTAAGGGGGGTTTAGGGGCATTTTAAGGGGGGAGGGGGTGGAATTACCCATAAATTCCAAAAATGAAACAGTCTGACAAGTGGCACCTCATTTTAAAGATTTTCTAACGCTGAATACGATGGTGAAGTCAGAATTGGGATATCATGTTCCGTTCTCAAACTGGAGCACATTGAAGATGAAGAAATGTTCTTCATCTTCAATGTGCTCCATCTGATGTTCTTCACGGTTCAACTGCTCTGATCTGATAACGGAATGAGACATCCCAATTCTGACTTCGTTATGAAGGAGACAAAACTTGTTATAAAACCAGAAAAATGGAGACATTCTACATAAAACCAGTTATTTCTTCCAAAATTCGCTCTCATAGCCATGTGGATTTTTCCATTTCGACGTTTGTTCCACGGTTATTTCCAAATTTGTTGGATGAGTTGAATATAAATACCTAATACAGGATCAAAAACATATTTTCGATATCTGGAACAATTCATATCCAAAAATTGGGAATTTAATTTAATTTCTACAAAATTGGATCGATTTAATCAGTTGTAATGAACATCGGACCTGCCTTTGGTACAGAAATCTTATAGGTTTAGGAAATCATGGCTTAGGAAAATCGATTTGTGGGAAGTTTTGTCAGTTGACGTCTAATCGTCATATAATGTCGAACATATTTATATGGTCGAACTGACAATAAGATGGTGTAGGGATGTCTGTTTCAATATCGAAAGATCTAAGCTTTCAAGTCCTTTTTATTGCTCATCTTCCTCCGTAACACTTCGAACGCTGCGATGGGAAAACTTTTCCTTTCACAAAGGAAGTTATTCGCTTGCAAAGAAACACGATAATTTACTTTTTAATTGTTTCTTGACAACTAAGTTCTAGTTATGGAGTGAGAGCTCTTCTATTGGCACGTGCGTATTTGCTCTCGTCTGGTTCTCAGGTGATAACTTCACTTGAAACTCTCTCGTATAAACGCCTCTGAATAATAAATGTTCTGAACCCGCAAGATGTTGGAGGGTCGCACTTCATTACAGGACAATGTGCTAAGCTTGTTGTTATCTGTTGTGCCAGAGTAATTTGCTTATCGAAGTTTACGTGCGGTAATGCTCTCAAGTTGTTAAATGAGAAGTCGATTGATGTTATGGGACAATAATGGTTGGAGGGACGTGTGCAGTAACACCATTACGGCAGTTTCTATCGATCAGGACATTTCAATCTTCGTCACTTGTAATGGGCGTCCGTTGGTGCGAAAGTGCTCATGTGCTTCAAATATGAGTTTCATTCCTTGAGAAGACTTTTGTTGGTTTATTATCTTCGGTAATGAACCATTGGAATCGACCAAAGAAAAAAAATTTGTTTATCATCTTCGATAATGAACCATTAAAAATCCCCCAAAGAAAAATTTTTTCTAACACCATGTCAAAATTTGTTGGTTACAAAAAATCCGTCCGTCCGCCGTACGCGGCACTTTGCCCGGTTAGCGTTGAGCTAAAATTGCGAAATTTTTGTTACGGGTTCCGACCAACCCCACAATGATCCTCAAACCTTTTCACAACCCTAGGTCAAAACAAATTTTGAAATTTTGACAATTTCAAAACTCGAAAAATTCGAATGAAACGGTGTATTTTTGATTTCATATTTAGATAGAGTTTATTTTTTAGAATTTTTTAAGACCATCCACAGTTTTGTACGACCAGCCGTTCGTTCACAATGATTTTAACTATATCACTCATTAACTATATCACTGAAATGGGAATGTATTCCGAGATGTATTCCATTTAGTTTGGAAGATACATGTGGACATTAGTGCACTAATGATGATTTTCATGTTCATTCTCAGGACTATTACAAATGGTAGGTATATACACAAAATGAACATGAAAATCATCATTAGTGCACTAATGTATATACTCATGATATTTATACATGAGTATATATTATCGATTATGATCACTAAGTACATATTAGAAATGCATACATTTAATAAATTTAAACTCTGGAGAATAGTTGTAACTGTTGGATTTTTTTCAACGGCTGGTTAACCGTCCAACGTACGTAGGGGTCCGTCCAGGCGGAACCCAGGTGAACTCTTTTCTTTCTGCACATGCGCCATCTCGGAGCTTGTTGTCCTGAGTCGGTACCTTCTTTTCCAGTTGTTCTCCAGCAGTTGTGCAAATTATGCCAGCCAATACTTTTCTCTTCGACTTATCAAATCGCTCGTTTTTTCACTATTCCTTAACAACAAACCAACGTACGTACTCCACCCAACCAGATTTTTGATCGATCACTTAGTACCAAAATTACGACAAACCTGCAACAATCCGAGGATTTACATCTATTTATCTATTATTTGTTTTGCCTCCTAATATTATTCAAAATAGTAATACTGAAAGCATCCCGAGAAACCCTCTAAAACGTCCGTGGCTTTAGAAAAGCTGATAATCCCCGAGGCACTATCTCGCTCATCTGGTTGAGATGAAAGGAAATTACCGCCAGAAAGAATTGAAACGAGCCACCGCCCTTGGAGTAATAATGGCGCCTTTCTGAATAATAGTTCATTTTATCACATTACGTAATAATTCGTAGATTTCATGCTAATGGTTTATGGTTTATTTATTTCTGCTAAGAAGTTGTTCCTAATTCAAATAAATAACAGAATTATTAAAACGTTGTCTATTTCCATTCAAAATTCAAATAATTCAATTCAATATTTCAAAGCACAGTTAGTAACAAAGAGTGCCTTGTTATTATTGTTGTGTTAAATACGACTTTTGATTTTAATTTTTATTTCAAATGGGTTTCCACGACTTCGGTGTGAGTGATTTAGTTCGTATCGATCCCAATTTGTTTTAATTAATTTTGATTCGGATGTTTCGATGAATTCATGTTGTTATAGATTCTCCATTCTCAAATTATTTACCATAATATTTTCTCCAAGTTGAGTTTTTCGACTTTTTTAAAAATTTTGGGTTCACAATGGAAGTCTAAGGTTAATAACACGCAAGAAGAGAAGTTTATGATTTGACATTGAGTTCTTCGACGTTTTTTAAAATGTACGGTTCACAATGGACGTCTTAATAATGGAGGTTAATACCGCTCAAGAAGAGAAGTTTATGATTTGAGATTGAGTTTTTCGACGTTTTTAAAATTATCAGTTCACAATGGACGTCTAAGGTTAATACCACGCGAAAGGGGGAGTTTATGATTTGAGATTGAGTTTTTCGACTTTTTAAAAATTTTTGGTATTTATACTTATAAGTACAGTGGAATGTTCGAGTTCGTAATGTTAGACTAGTAAGGGACGTGAATGTGACATCAGATTCTGTATTAGGTATACTGGGATTAAAAATAATTTTTATTGTTAATAAGGATCATTGTAAAGCAATCTTCAATATAGTTATTTCTTCCCATGTTATCTCTTCATTTTTGTTTTCAACATTCGGTACTAAGATACTACACTACAGACTTCGAAATAAACGGAGTATGACGTTTTCTCGCTCAAGATGTTGGCAATTACGTTGTCGACTCTCAAACCCAGTCACCAACCAACTGAACGCTCTTAATTTTCCTCACGGCAATCCTGGGAACGTCAATTTAGGTTTCATCCAATTCAAGGAAAACCTAAACGCTACTGACATTGACTGACTCGGCCGTATTGAAATATGTGTACTCGGAAAGCGGGCAATTTCAGCACAGCGAGGAACAATTTCCTTGAGCCCTACTAAACATATTATTAATCAATTCCGCTACAAGAACTCTTCAAAGCACAACTCCCGTTACTCGCCGTGTTTATCCAATTCAATATTCGCCCTCCCAGTTGCCCTGAGATAACAACGAAGCTCGACAATTTCCTGAAAATCAACCTCTAGAATTCAAGCTATTATTGTTGTATGAATCGACAAAAAGATACAAGGATTTGCATATTTATATTCTAGAAACCCGAAGGATGATGCACATGGTGGTGATGGTGGTCCAATCACTAACAGCTGTTTATTTCAATGGTTATCGGTCCTCATGATCTGAGTCAAGTTGGTGGTATAGTTTTGTGTTGAAGATGGGACAAAATAAGTGCTGGGCGTTTGGTGGTTAGTGAGAGATTTTAAGCTGGGAATTCCATAAATCACCGCATGATTTCAAAATTTGATATGAATATATAAAATATTTAACATGAATGTATTTTAACGTCATTTGGTTCACGTTGATGAATTCTACTATTCCATTATTACAACATTCAACTCACAGATGTCAGGAGGTACGCTCTCGTATCGTTCACCAGTCGCCATCTCTCTGTAATGAAGAGATTTAGGGCAGATCGTGGGGCATATTGTGGGCATAACTCCCTTTTTCCACCCTACTAACTCGTTCTACTCCAGTTACTAGAAACGGGATGGACACCGATTAAATTGAGCGTTGTGCTGTTATCGAAGATTGAAGGGACATCAAGATTACAAAAATAAACCTAAAACCCCTGTCTGTTATCTTTTATCTAAACGCTGATCTGCTCCAAAAGTTGTTGTTGTTCTACAGTGGTATTTTTTTCCTGAGAAAAGTATTTCATTGTACCTACGTATCTATTCATGGAAATGTATACTTTTTTGTTGAACAAATAACTTTTCGGAACTTTTTCAACAGCCTGTTAACCCTTCTTCCACTATGTGGGGTCCAGACGGACTCCTGGCGCACTGTTCCATTTCGGAAATTGAGCTATTTATCCTGAGTACCTTCTTTTCCAGTTGTTTCCCAGGAGTTGATAAGAGAGCATCTGCCCATGAAGTACGTAGCTCTTCTTTTTTCTCGAGCATTTTGAAATGCATTGTGGGGGTTCATTAAGACCGCACCTGGTAGCTTATGTAAGAACAAGTTTGCATGATAGGAAACGCCTGGACTCCAGTGGGCGGAGATTGTAGATTTCAAATTTTGATGTTCCTTTCATTCACTGAAAAATGCCAAGTTTATTACGAGTATGTATGAGACTAATCAAAGTTATTATACAATTTATCTTAAACTAAGTTCAGATTTTCAAGCAATTTCCCCGTATTTCTTGAAAGTATTACAACATGTTACATGTACGGTACATGTTGGGGGCCGGCCGGACATTGTCCCAAAAACCTCACCTGGTGGGTGAAGGGTTAAAGTGGAAATACCTTTCATTAATGTGAATTTTCCAAATGTGTGTCAAAGGCTTTTTTTTCTTTCAATGTAATGATTTATTTTCGAAAATTATTAACCAAAAAAAATTCCCATCAACATGAGCGTGAATTACATTGTAAGGTAATGCATCAGAAGTCGACCCGTTAAAGGAAGTTTGAACTTTGAGCTTACCTTTCACGTAGGGAAATAGTTTTTTCTCATTGCAAACCTGTTAATTGTGTACCCAAGATCCTTCCCTAAAAGACCTGGCAGCGGGAAATATTATTCAACATGGTTTGAAAAGGAAAAACAAGTTTTGTAAAAAATCCCAATGCTCTAGTAGTCGACACCAGTGACCAACATTTCCTTCAGTAGTCGACATGGTTTTGCACTAGTAGTCGACCTACATGTGTTAGAAGTCGACCGTATCTCTTGAGTCAGTAGTCGACAGGTTTCGTCATTCCATCGTTTTCACTTTTTTCGACTTCCATATAAATAAAATACATTCAACTGTGAATCGGAACTTGAAAACAGATTAATAAGATGTAATAAAGTAGTTATCAGACTTTTTATTTGCAAACAGCTCATTATCAGTCTCAAATTGCAATAAGTACTTAAGTAAAAAGGTATGAAAACTATAGTCGAAAACTCATTGTCAGAAAATCGGCATTACAGTTGGGCTTAGGTACCTATTTACATAGTTTTTGACATTTTCATGTCTTTGCTTTGGCACATAAACTGAAACGGGAAAAATTTGTTCCCTTGATTCACCCTTTCCCTCAGATCACGTCAGAACACAAGCGACCGGCGGGCCACTACGTCAGAGCCTATGACGCACGAGCGTATGACGTCAGACGGCTGTCAGGAGGACAACTAGTACGTCAGAGCCTATGACGCACGAGCTTATGACGTCACACAGCTGGCAGGATGCTAACTAGTACGTCAGAGCCTATGACGCACGAGCGTATGACGTCAGACGGCTGTTAGGAGGGCAACTCTTACGTCAGAGTCTATGACGCACGAGCGTATGACGTCAGACGGCTGTTAGGAGGGCAACTCTTACGTCAGAGCCTATGACGCACGAGCGTATGACGTAAGACGGCTGGCAGGTGGCCAACTAGTACGTCAGAGCCTATGACGCTCGAGCGTATGACGTCAGACGGCTGTCAGGATGCCAACTCTTACGTCATAGCCTATGACGCACTAGCGTATGACGTAAGACGGCTGGCAGGAGACCGACTAGTACGTCATAGCTTATGGCGTAAGAGCCTATGACCACAGAGGGCTGGCTGGCTAGGAGATCGGGTGGTAGCGAAGGGAGGTGGTGATGACGTCAGAGGGAGGCAGATATCTGAAACCCCCATCTCTTCTTTTGTTATACAACGGTTGGGATACATAAGTAACATAAAGATTGAGTAAACCAGAAAATGTTAGTAGATCCCTTATGCATTGGCATCCATCTGTGTGCGGGTTATCGGTGTAACTCTCACTCCCAGTACAGTGTTTCTGTTTCGGGGTTATCAAACTGAGATAAAAAGTCCCTAGTCATGCAGCATGACTATAAGAGCTTATTTTCGAAGAAACTGTACATAAAATGTACAGCTTTCGTACAAGTACGCAACCACGAGGGACATTTTATGTCTCTGCGCCCCCTCCCACACCCACACCACGTACCTCGTACTTTTTTTTTTTTTTTTAATTGTTGTATAAGTTATTGAGAATGATCACCTGTGTGTAAACAATTATTTAAACAATCACGCTTATACGCTACGTGGTTAACGTAATATGGTTAGGTAAATCGAGAGCTATCCAACGAGTGGTGAACGATTTTTGTACGACGATAACTGGCGAAGTTAAAGTTCCGTAGCAACGAATCGGTTGTACGTGAAAATCATTAGAAATTTTTCATAACGCTTTCTTCGTCACACCGTAATGTCACACTTTTTGAGTTATGTGCCATAGTAAAGACATAAAATGTCAAAATGTAGAGCACAGTTTTAATTTCAAGAAAAATATTGAGCTTATCCTGCTTCTTGAAATATTCTCTAGAGAAATACTTTGCATGATTCATTACACACTAGCTGTGGACTATTAATAAATCACATTACGAAATAAATAAAATCACAAGATAAATGTTTAATTAAAATCACAAGTTGGTAACTTATTATTGCAAAATGAACAAAATCACTTGGAAGAACTTGGCAAAATGTATCTCCTGTCCTCATCGTTGTCTTCCCCAATCAATACAGGGTTTAATGTATCTGTAACATCTTTCACAAAACACAGCTGAGAATCTTCTACTTTGGCCCTAGGAACATCGTTGTTTTTTGCTGCCTCCTTGATGCTTACTCCACTTCTTACGTCTTGAATAGCCTTAGCCATTCGGTCCTCTGTGTACTGGAGGAGTCGTCTTCCCTTCCTATTGGGATTGCATGTTTTCTTCGGTTTTTTGGGAGCCTCCTTCGTCTTCTTCTTCGTTGACGAGCCAGCCATTTTTTAAATTGCTGCCATGAAAAGAAAATACAAAGTTAATAAAATTCCATCCTCTAAACTCTGAGACCATTCTGTGAACTTAGTTGGTATATTTTCGAAGAAAATACTGCTAGTGTCGACTACTGATGCACAGCAAATTCTGAAAATTTTCAGAAGTCGACACCCCCTGTCGACTAATAAATATGAGCCGAAATTTATGTCAGTAGTCGACATCCTCCCCGAACCAATCAAAACATCATTGGATACGCAAATAAACTGAATAAATGTTGCCTAGAAGCAATAAACGACACAGAAATTTAAAAGAAATGTCAGGTAATAAGAGTGAAATACACTTACATTTCCAGTCTGTCCTTAGCCAAAACGCCAACAATCAGCATAGAAACGTGGTCAAACGTTTTGTTCGTTTGAAACGAACGATAGCAGCTTTGAGCGCTCTGGCGTCCTTTAAACCCAAGTGTTTCTAAGGCAACCTTATCTCTCTACACTGAGAAGAAATAGTATAATAGGAAGCAATAGTATAATAGGAAGCATAATATGCTTCCTATTATATAATAATATTATTATAATAGAATTTATTTAAGCATCAACTAAAAACGTCAAACCATGTCTTTATCCTTAGCTTTTGCCCACTTTTGAAGAGGGTGTCGACTATTAGTGCAGTGTCGACTTCTGACGCATTACCTTAACATCCGAGTTCAATTTTCTTTGCAGGGAGCAGCTGGCTCAGACCACACACGGTTTTGTGTTATCGAGTTTTTGTTCTGAGATACTTCTCGTTTTCTGACTTAACAGCTGACTCCAGTGAAGATCTGCCCTTTTCACCGAGGTTGGACAAATTAAACGCAAACGAGTTACTCCCACTTTGTTGATGCATTGTTACACTAAAAAAAGAAAAGAAAAAGAATAAGAAGGAAGAGAGAGGTTGAAGTGTGACCTACATTAAGGGCTCTTCACTCCCTTCCATCTTTGTCCCTTTTGCTCCCTTCCAACCGCCAACTGACGAGCCTCTGTTGTTTAATTAAGAGTGGAAGATTCTTGTATAAGAAGGACGACCCTTCCCTCTTCGCATAGCCGTTGTCTTTCGAGATGCTACAAAGGGATTGGATGCTTTCTCAAACGAATTGTTCGCCCATTAGAATCCGAGAGGAGCCACGCTTATTAGGAATGCGTATAATTGTCGCAATTTTTTGTTGCCATCCTCTGCAGTTTCGATGCACAACTTCTCGTATTTTCAATAATCTTCTATTTTATCACGGCATCTCTCCATCTAGAAATGATCCTCACTCCATCCTTTTACAGTTGTAACCTTTTTTTTAATGTGTCTTACAAACTCTATTATAACATACTCCAGAACATTGAAAATGTATCTAAAATTCCTCTACCACCACATGAATGTGAGTGCATCTGCATGAGTGTCATATTAAAATGCCGAACAGTGAATGTGCGGCCTGCAAGTATGAAATGCCGTATAGTTCATTGCTAATAGTTCTCGATCATATGCGGAATACGTTAAACTTAAACAAACTTTGTTCTGTAGTTGAGAGCTTCCTGGAGTAGGAGGCAAGAGGACTTTGAGGCCGTCTTGAACTTGGTGAATTGCTCCACCAATTGCAGTGTTTGAAGCATCTGGCATTACAGTGGGGCTGCTGGATCTGGGAAAGCCAGAACAATGTCAGATGCCAATAGCTGTTTACAGTTCTCAAATGCTTCATTCATCTCAGGAATCCAGATTATTTCCATGCTGTTAATCTATGAGTTAGATGGAGTGGTGCCTGTAACAGAGCCATTTTGGGTTGGAAACGGTGTAGAAGTTTATCACCCCCAAAAACCGTTTGAGTTGATCAACTGTCTGTGGTTCAGGGTACGACACGATTGCTTCAATTTTGTCTTGTGATGGAGATACGCCTTGATTTCATATCCAGTAACCCAAGAATTAAATGGTTGTTTGAGCAAACGCACATTTGCTGATATTGATTTGTAAGCCATGTTGAGCTAAACTTGAGAACAGTGTACAAGTGATGGGCATGTTCTTCTTCAGAGGCTGAAAAAATGAGGTAGTCGTCAATGTATACTTTCACACTTGGTGAATCACACGTGTCCATATGTCGTTGAAAGGTATGAGCTGCTGACCGAAGTCCAAAGAGCATTCTCAGAAATCCGAAAAGCCCAATTCGTCTTTTTGAGTAGAATCTCTTCCGATTCCTAAAATGGTTAGCCTAGAAATGAGCGAATTGCTTCCAAAGTGGTCTGGTACTGGGTATAGTGCTTCACAGTAGTGGAAGTACAGTAATTTGACTTTGAGGTACCTATTTCAGAAAATTAAATGATTTAATGAGACGGCGATAGCTTTAAAATTGGATCAGCTACTTACAGTAAATCCTACTGATTTCTCCTCTAAAATGTCCAAGTACTTATATGTCTCCCCTCTTGTCTGATTCAACGATTGAACTGACTTGTAGGTTTAACGCTCTTAATGAAAATGTCTCGGGGCTTAAATTATAGGGATCATTTCTTCAAATCGATTTTAATCAACTGCGCTCGTTCAAATTGATAAGAAAAAAACCGAGCGAAGACAGATTTATTGGGTGTTGTCCTGGCCACTATCCCTCTGGCTGACAAACCAACTTAGTTCGGGTAACGCCCACACAGGTTCCGGCCCTTTTCCAGTCACGTTACCCACAATTCACGCTATAACGGGACTCCTAGACGAAGTGGTCTGAACGATAAACTGTATTTCTCACTGTGGCACGTTCTTGGAGTTTCCGCGCAGTTCGGTGTTATTATAAATTGAAAATGTTGCCGAAGGACTCCTGAAATAGTCACTTACTGTTATTTTATGGATTGCAGTGGGATTGTGGAGAAGTGTTTGAAACTTACGTAAATTTATCATCACTCAAACGAAATTAAGATCAGGAGCGTCAGAAGTTTTAATTCGAAACGGAAGTTGGGGAATTGAATGTCCTTGACTGTCGATGCCGGACAGTGAAGGTAATTGAAGGTAAAGTGGCGAAGGAAAGACCAGTCTAAACTGTAATTGACAACCAGCACTCAGACGCACCAGAATTGGAGTCTTAAACCCTTCACGCCAAGTAATAAATCTTTGCGTTTTGTATGCCAGTCTTCTTAACTCGTTGAGTATACTGATTTTGGGCTACAAATGAAAATTGAAGTTCCAATACCAATGGGGAATTTGAGTAAATTTTTTGTTTATTTATTTTGACATGAAAATGTCTTGGAAAATTACACATAAACTAGCTTGTCAAGGAAAGACATTTTCATGTCAAGGTTCGAGACTCTCACTGGGGCCTCTCCGTTTTTGTTAGTTTTCGTAAGTACAAGCAGCTTGTTGAGAGAATAATGAAAATGATGGGCAGCTGCCTGAAAAGTCTTCCCGAAAATGTAAGGAATTTATAGTAGCTGGCGGCTTTTGATAAAGACCGCGGAAGCGAGAAGACCATATGACGTCAAAGACGAAACCCCCTCGTAGCTCGACACATCGCTGTCTCTGATGCCCGGCGATGTTAGCGCCCCAACCGATGGTTACGTCCTGTTTGTGACGTCACAAGGTGCCTTCGATTTTCGCGCCATCATTCGGCGTCAAGTAAATATTTTTAAATGAAATACACGTTATCGCTGGCAATACACGTTAAGGCTGTACTAAGCAACAGGAGGATGATATTCGGAATCGATAATTGACGCAAATGACCCATTGTGGATCGAATCCGATTTTTTTTTCTCGCGCTCAAGTTCTTTTCCCACGAAGAACATGACGGTAGCTATCACTATCAAATTGCTCCGTCACTTATTCGCCAGATTCGGTCTAATGAGTTCCAAACGTTTTGTAAAAAAGAGCGGAATAATTTTAAAAACGGGTGCTCCATTCTCCCCCCGAACAATTGGCGCTGCTGCGAATGCCGTGCGCGCTATAAAGCGTGCCATTAATTCTGCGCTGGCAGAGGAAGGGGAATTAGATGTTATTTATTAATAGAATTAATATGTATTAATAGAATACAGAAATACAGAGCATTCAACCACAGGCAATGCACTGGCTGAAGCCTTGATGGGGAGGAAATTACGAACCAGGTTGGACAACATCAGATCTCCAACTAAGGGACAGTTAGTGCTGAGACAACAGAAAGTTCTATCTAACAACCATGTGTGTATGGAGACCAAAGAATGGACCATAGAAGACCTTTTGGATAGAAATTATAGAAAAAATGAAAGTAAGTGGGTTCTAGGCCCTCGTATCCGGTGCTAGGGTATCCGTTTCTATTCCAGATCTAAATGTGCTATGGATTAGGGTTTTCTGAAGACATTACTATAGGTTATCCAACTACACAGTTTATTTGTGGTCTATATAGTTTATCCAAACTTTACTGTTAGTCTGAAGTGAATGCTTGAGTTGTTATGGATTTTTATAGCAGTCAGTGTTATATATTTAGTGACAAATATTCAAATATACGCAGCTCAATCCTAGAATTTGTGAGAGCACCACCCAACAGTGTCAAGTATCTCAGGAAGTTTGATAAAACTTTCATATCTCAATTAGGTGAAAGGGAATAATGTTGGACCTTTGAATCGTTCGATCGGACGGATTCAACAGTAGGATTAATCTCTTAGGTTGACTCGTGCTCGAATCAAACAGAATCGGATACACAGTCGGCATAGTTGATAAGGGATAAACTGACAACGATATCTGATGGTGGTATAATCGAGTTGGGGAGAGGGGGGTCAAGTTGTGAATATTCCATGAAAGTCACAAAGGAGACGGCTAACGGGGTCATCAGGGGAATATCAGTCAAGCTCTGGTGTGAAACTTGAACCACGAAAATTATTCATCGTTAAATCCGTGAGGATCCTTCCGATTGCGGATAGTCACCGTTTTAGTAATTCACGAACTACGTTTGTTCCAGTAGACAGCAGCTGAGTAGGTATCGTTTTGGGTAAATTTAAATACCCCTGAGATAGCTTGGTGCTACAGTTGTTGTTAATAAGGTTACTTCGTGGGTTTTGTCGATTTAACTCCGATTCAATCAAAAATTCACTGAGGATAGCCTACACTTTAAACTACGTTCGGCGAAATATTCCTTTTAAATTTAGAGTGTCCTATGTACATGTGTTCTTTGTAAACAAAACCTCTTGCCTTCAAATGACGAAACCAATTTTTATGAGGGTTTTCGTGGTTAACAGCTACAGAAATCCACCAAATCCATGGATAGACAGCGAAAGAATCACTAAACATGAATGATGAACGTGCATCATATTCATTTCACTTTTCATTCGTTATTGTCAATGTTTATTTTTTAAAATAATAAGTGGATACTTTATTGTGTGGTTCACCATCAAGTGTGACTACAAATCTGGATTATACAGTATCCCACGGTATTTGTACCTCTTATACACAGGGTGGGCCCAAACGAAACAAAGAGAATTTTGAATATTTATACGAAATTTTATTCTGAATAAAAAAGTTCCAGTGAACATGGGTCCTCAAATGAGGCTTTCTATAAGAAAAATGTAAATAACCTCTAGAAATCGTATTGTTTTAGCGTCTCTTCATGAATTACTCCCAAATGGCTTCATGTCTCAAAATAAGTATCGAACAGAACTTTTTAGAGCATTACATTTTGAGTGGAATGGGACTAGACGAGCGTTATTATCTTAATTTGATACCAAGGAATCATTTTTTTTAAATGTTAGTAAATTGTTTAAAAGGAGAAAGTTAGGAGGTCAGTATGAATGTTGATCAACATCTGGACAGAGTCCGGTTGAACGATGTTGGTATTTGAATCGCTGTTGTCAACTCAGTTTGCCATAAAAAAGCATAGGACATACACAAATGAGGAGTAATGCTCTAAAAGGTTCTCTTCAATACGTATTTTGAGACATAAAGCCGGTTTGGGAGTAATTCGTGAAAAGACGATTTCTAGATGTTATTTATATTATTCTCATAGAAGGCCTCATTTGCGGACCCATGTTCACTGGAACTTTTTTATTCAGCATAAACTTTCCTATATATCTTCAAAATATCTTTGTTTCGTTTGGACACTCCCTGTATAATGAAAACACTAAACGAATCATTTGAAAGAGAAAAAATCTACTTCCTGTAAGTATTTTAGACTTAATTACATAACCACTACATGCTGTTGCACGAGTATGTTTGAGATTACGCAATTCTGTTTCAAGCTTTGGTAATTTGAAAATGAATGTGTTGTCATCCAAAAGTTTATGTAAGAGTTTATTGTTAGGTAAGAGTGCACCACTTTTTGGTGAGTGATGAGAGCGCGATTATTAGGTCGAAAAACCACACAAGAAAGTTTTACGAGTCGATATTTAAGGGACTTGATTCATTCTGAACATAGATAACAGGGTAAATATGCACTGAATGTGGCATGGATTCCCAAATGGAAATCCAATATTGACCTCCATTTACTCGCCAGAGTTGAAGGCCTCTTCAGCAGCTTAGCAAACTGTACGGGTCGTGGCGGTGTCCTGATTTCGTGTTCTTCAGATCCAGGTTGCGTGCGAACTTGCTAAGAGTAGATAGATCCAACCCATGAGGCCTTCAGTATGAATTCTTTAACGAAGATTTTCTGTTTTGGTAGTTCTAGTTGTGCAACATTACCGGCCAGTTCCAGACGTCCATCACAATGAAATTTAGTAGTTAATCAGAAATGAAGGAAAAATCCACAGTCATGCAGCATGGCTATACGAGCGAATTTTCGAAGAAACAACTGGTTTAATGTAAAATGTCTCCATTCTACTGGGTTTGTAGTAAATGTTGTCTCGGCCTTTTGCCGAGCAACACCTCGGTTTATAGATTTTTCAACTCTGAACACTATGATGAAGTCAGAATTGGGATATCTCATTTCTTTATTAAATTAGAGCAGATGAACCGTGAAGAACATCTCGAATACAACCGCGTTTCTTTATCTTCGAATTGCTCTAGTTTGAGAACGGTCCTGATTTCACCATCGTGTTCAGCGTAAAAAAACCTTTAAAAAGACATTTGTCAGATTCTGCCCATCTACGAAATGGCCTTTAGATTACCAAGACAGAGTTTTTGTCCAAATTTGAACTTTTTATCTCAATTCTATCGAGTGTTGTCTGGAATGACTCAATATATGTATTTATATTATATACATATATATTTAAATCATTCTATCAAATGGGACTCCGACATATAGTTGCGCTAAATTGGCGTCCACCTCAGGGAAAAGGGTTTTTCTCTGGGATGTTTTTCTTGTGGGAAATTCTTTTGGATGCTTAAGACGTAAGTATGAAATACATATTATAATTTAAAAAGCATCCTGAACTCATTGCCGAAAGACACCAAAAATATAGGTACATAATATGTATTTCATGTAATATATTATATTATAAATACCTATATTATTATATTATATTATGTACATTATTATGCTCTGAAAGGATGTTCTGTCTTTGGTATAACATTCTTTCGGAAATTCGAGTTTTAAAAAACACGAGTGGGGATAGTGAGGGAAGTGAGTGAGTGACGCGGGGTCGGAGGGAGGGTGGGATTTACAGATAATGAAGTAAAGACGCGGGGGGTGACGGCGTGGTGAGGGGGTGACGGCGTGGTGAGGGGGTGACGACGTGGTGACTTCGTGGTGAGGGGGTGCTGGTGTGGCGATGGGCGGGGGGGGGTTATAGAGGGGGGAGAGTGTATTTTGTGTAATGTGGTTGTTTTCTCTCAAGACTTCTTCCTCTCAAAACCACAAACTCCCGCCACCGCCCCAAAACTCCGCTTCCCCTCACCCCCTCAAGCAATTGATCACAAAACAAGCGGCAGTGTTCACTATATCTATTTATAACATAAAAATATGTATAAGTCTGACATAAATACCAAGAACAAATACGCAAAAAATGCGTTATAATTCGAGAGGTTTCGATCGAATGGAGAACGATTTTTGTCCGATGAAAACTACAGAAGTTTCATTTCCCTAGCAACGGCTTCGTGGTAAGTGAAAATTATCGTTAAATGTAGGTAACGCTTTTCGAGGACACTTTTTCGTGACAGTTTTTTTATTTTAATGTACCAAAGCAAAGACATAAAATGTCAAAAATTTGGACCGAGAACAATAGCTTCCTTTTCTTTGGTAATTCGCTAAAACGGATAGCACTCATACCAAACACATTTTTTCTCTAACTTTTCTGTAAAATCTGTTCTGGTCAAAATAATTTTTTGTGTTTTTTCGAGTTGAACAAGTTAGTCGAAGACCCTTTCCATCTAAAATGAATAGATCTGTTTGAAAAAATTCTACTTCTTTTCGGCTTATTATTTTTTGGGTTTTTCGTATTTTTTGAGTCAAATGATGGCCCTCTCGGAGAGAGGTCTTCATCTCCTAGTCGAGTTTTTTTCGTGCATTGGTAGAGTTGGGAAAATGGTAGCTAGAACTACTAACTACAACTACTTTGGTTTAATGTAGTTACTATTACTAACTACAAATGTAGTTGTTAGTTGAAAGCCAGAATTTTGATATCCAAATTTGAGTTATTCAAAATAATTTTGGTACCTACTTTTTAAAACGACGTCTACATGATGTCCTGGACCGAAAAAATACCCATACTTGGCGTAATTTTGGATTTCCCCTAAATTGGGTGGTACAGGTACTCAAAAAGTACTCAAAACCCCCAAAATTGACTTCCTCTTGAAATGCTGAACTCAAAAAGTACTCACACTTGGTGTACTTTTGAGTTGGATGTGTGTAGTTAACTTCCTATTCAGTTAAACTACTTTTGCCGTTAATACCAACTAGTAGCTGGTAGTTGAAGATTTTCACTATTTATCTTAACTAGTTGTAGGTAGTTAGAAAATGTAACTACTTGTACTGTAGTGACAAAACTAGCATTTTCAACTGCTAACTGCATTTTAATGTTGCTCTATAACTTGTTGTTAATAGTTAAAAAATTTATTTATTTATTTATTTATTATGTTACATATTCTTTATACAAAAATAATGTCAAATTAACAAATCTCCCAACATTATTGTGGGCAATAGGCATAAGCCTGTGTCGCCTCACAAGAGTTGCGCCAAACTTAATTAGTTAACTACCGAATGTAGTTAACTGCTTGTCAACTCTGTGTATTGGTATTGTCCATGGGGCCTTTTCATCCCAAATAAGTAGTACTATCTGAATAGAAATCGACCTCTTACGCTTTTCTTCGTCTTTTGCGACTCGATTAATGAGTTTCAATGATTGAGAATTTCAAAATGATTTTTTTTCCAGTCTATCAAAACTATCGCTATAATTATTATAGGCGTCGCGTGAAGTTGGGTATAAACAACATACATTCATAACTTCATAAACCCAGCCGTGTAGGAACGAATGGCAAAATATACGTGAGCAGGTGCAGAATCTGACAACCTTGAGTGAACCTTGCGGTGCTATGAGGCTAGTACAGAGTAAAGCAAACGACCTGTGGCGGGAGAATGTGGATGCCGAGGTTGTTACGTCGTTATGTATATGTCAGCTTAGAATCTAAATATAGACGCATAAAATACGTGATTGAATCTCAAAAGGAAAAACTACCGTTTCTATACTAAACATTTTATTACGAAACATCGGATATCGAACGGGAAACGAGGGTTGGGTTTACGGGTCAAGGCAGTTCTGTGTAAGCAACGATGCAGTACGCTGTTGCCAGACAGAATACGGTTATTACCATCAGCCAGTTGAGGTTCGCTTTCTCCTCGAAATTCAACTGCCTTGAATGGCCACTGCTGGCCTTGGCGTGCTCATAGGACGTTTTTTTTCATGGCGGAGTGTTAAATAAATCAATTTATTCTTCCCGAATGTTTCGTGACTGTCTTGCCGTTGGCTATTGCGTTATTTATTATTACACCCGAATCAGGGTTGGGTGTATCATCGGCTATTTCGCGCCGTACGGTGACTAAGGCTCATTCTTGTCTGTCCACGACCTTCAGACTGTACAGGAAGTTATGTATTCATTAGGTGTAGCCGATGATTGCTAAGGTGCAAATCTATATACGTCCCTCTGACACTTCGATTACCCATCATATCCTTCCACGTGTATGACACGAGATTCTGTTGGGAAGTGAACACGTGTTTTGAAACATACCCCGACAATTTGGTTGGAATATATTCATTTTCGATTTTTAACAAATATTGTTAGCTATTGCGTATTTTATTCTGCATATACTCCCTATATAGCTCTTACATATTCCGGTAGTCAGTGGCTAGGATTGGGAGAGCAGCTGACGCCATCTAACCAAATACCAGCCCTCTGGGCTTCAAGGGAAGAATTGAGTGAAATATCGGAATGTTGGATCACGTCCTCAATGCCGTTAGCCCTTTTCGAAGTGAAAGATACTTCACGAAGTACTTGAGTAATTTATATGCCGAAGTTACATTTCCCTACCAATCACAAAACCGCCGGTATTTTGTAACCAAATTTTGTAACGTTTTTGGGCTGGTAGGTATGCTAAAAATTCAAAGTTATTTTCTATTGTTGGTAAGTAACATGTATCCAATAACACTATTCAAGCACTATCCAGCACTATTCAATAATAATGGATATAACTATTCATGTTACTGCCATCTTCATACTTAATTGATAATCAATAATAGTGAATAATATTCTATATTATAGAATAGTGAGAAATATTGGATATAACTATACATGTTACTGCCATTTCATTTAATTGTCTGAGGCAAAACTATTCAAATTATTATATCGTTTGTTTTTAATTTTATAAACAAATGACAAAGAATAATCAGAGAAATGATATAATTTATTATAATGGATCAGGGAGGGGAGAGTACCTAACCGTTTGAATAACGATTTGAGTGTTTATTCAAAAATTCATTCATGAAGTGCTACATTACTGGAACAAGTTATCGAATTCAAGAGAATCGGAGGTGTCGAAAATGAGAGTGTTTATAGTTATGTCCAATATTTGGCACTATTCAATAATATTGGATGTAACTGTACATGTTACTGACATCTTCATATTCCATTGATATTGAATATTGAATAGTGTGGAATATTGGATATAACTATACATGTTACTGCCCTCTTCATATTTAATTGATTTTACGAAACTTATTGGATATAACTATACATGTTACAACCATTTCATTTAATTGTTTGAGGAAAAACTATTTAAATTAGTTTTGAATATATCTTTTGTTTATAATTTCATATACAAATGACAAAGAATAACTGTTTGAAGGTGGTTTGTGCGTTTCTTTAAAAATTCATTCATGAGGGAAATTCCCCATAAATTCCAAAAATGGAAATGGAATAGAAACAGTCTGACAAGTGAGACCTCATTTTAAAGGGTTTTCTACCCTGAACACGATGGTGAAATCAGAACTGCGATATGTTATTCCGTTCTCAAACTGGAGCACTTTGAAGATGAAGAAACGTGTTGTTGCTGGAGATTTTCTTCACGGTTTATTTGCTCTAATCTGACAACGGAATGAGATATCGCCATTCTGACTTCACCATTGTCTTCAGCGTTGACAAATCTATAAACTGAGGTGTTACTCGGCAAAAAATAGGGAAACAAAATCTGTTACAAAACCAGTAAATTTTACATAAAACCAGTTGTAGCTATGACCTTCGAAAATTCGCTTTTATAGCCATGCTGCATGACTGTGGTCATCACAGTTTTAGGTTTATGCGATGCCAGGAATATCCACGGAGTCTCAGTGCTAAAATTTGTTGAAATCGAGTGGGAATGTCTCCTTTGGAGAATCGCAGTTGTTCACCACTTCACATTTAGGTTTGTGTGACGCAGGGCTAAAATGTCTACTTAGGTAGAACTCTACACTACCATTGATAATACTGCATTTCACTCCCCCCTTGATATCTACCTTTAACTGCCTGTTTTGTTGAGCTCAAAGGAAAATCAATATTGAAGTCCGAGATAGTAAAGACCATCGTGTAACATCACATGAAGTGTAGAAGGTTGGTTCTAGTTGTTACAGCGTTCCCGTTGCTTTTGAATAGTTTATTTTGCGTCGGATGAATACCCATTACGCTCCATTAATAATGAAAGCCGAATTGCACTCCGGTGTAGTGGTCAAGAACATATGCGTGGAGCGGAACGGTTATAAATACTAATCAACAAAAGTGATAAATGTGAAATACATGAAAACGAAGTAAATACAGGAGATTTTAGTTTGTTGACAACGACCGTGTCTTGACGTATTCTCCCAGCAACCTATTTCGTAGGTTTGTTTGCACTACTTCTATTTATTTCCCCTTCCAATGGTTACTATTACATCTCCAACTCTAAATACACCTGACACCGTCTTGTGAGCTCGTTTTTAAAAATAGAAAAGGTTTTCTGGCGGTGAATGTATAACAAACGCGTATCGATCCGTGGCTATTTATAAAGTTTGAATGGAATCGCCTCATTGAGTTTCCTTCGGTCGGTTCCAAAGATAAGAACATTCTTTCCGTTCCCCCGTCCGTTATTATCGGCGTATTTCCTGCCCCTTCCGCACTACTCAATTTGAGCTTATGTTTGAAGATACGTGTTCATACCGAACCGAAGCTCAGATAGGGAGTCGTTAGCGGTATGATTCCCGAGCTGAACGAAGTTGGCCGAAGTTTTGCTCTCTACAATATCAGATAATTATTCCCTCCAGCGGCATCTAATGGAAAAGTTTCCTCTCAACCCTACCTACAGCTTGCTCGGAGTGCAAAGGTGGAGACTTCCACAACAGATTTCAGCGTTTCGGCTCGGATTCAAAACTTCCCGTTTGTTATGAATATAAGCGAATCGGACCATCGTATCTATAACAGTGCAAAACACCCCTTTAAGGTGTAATTGGCACGATAGCTAACGTTTTCTTAACTGATGCTCAAGTTGAAAAAAAATCAATTCAGCCATTAACCCTCCGAATACCAGGTGGGGTCCCTAACGACCCCACGATCTTGTTTTTCGGCAAGTGAAATTGAAAAACAAATTATTTCCTCATGAAACTCTTTGACATTTATCCGACGACCATCTGCGTTACTTGCATGATATTAAATATTTTTACATCATTACATTAAATTTATTACGATTTTTTATGCATCAAGAAACATGGGTGGGGTACCTGGTATTCCCCGTAGTCCTAATTTAGGTAGCTAAACTTCTGGAAATCAACATAATGGTTACCTAGAAGCAATTAGTCATATTAGTTTTTGCTTTTCATGTACCATAGTTGTAAGAAATTTGTGATTGTGATTGTACTTAATAAAAGAAAACAATTTTTTTTCTAAAGCTTTTTTTATTTTTGTAATTCAAGAGAAGATTTCTTAATAAATTATGTTTTAAAATATCTAAAAATTTATTAAACTTGCTTTCCTTTGTTCAATGCACTCATTTTTGTATTTATTAACAATAACTAGGTATCTTAGGACCAGCCTACTGAAAAAATATTATTATTATCAGGCTTGGCCTGAAGTGACGACTTCGTATGTCCTTGGCCTCATCCTAATAATTTGAATTGAAAAAATGCATTTAATAACATTTAATTAACATTAAATGTGCAAATTTTGCACTTAATAACATTTGCATTGAATAAAATTAAGGATTAAAGTAGTGGGGTCACCAGAGACCCCACCCGGTGCTTGGTGGAATTTTTATCACCCGGTATTCAGAGGGTGAATCACTTGCAATATAATATGAATTAGCTGTATAGAGTTTGAAAATTTGCACAGTTTCACCGTTTTAGGCGCTCTCATGTTGACCTTTTTTTCCATTGTGGTGATGTTGGTCGTACAACGCTTGGGGTGACCTTAAAAATTTTTCTGAACCAAAATCTATTCAAAATATTTAAAAAAACTATACCGTTACAATGAAAATTTCTGATATGTGAAATTTTGAAAAAGTACAACCGAAGAACAACCTGCCTGTGGAACGGATGGAAGCGGTATCAAAAATACTTTGTACGAGTAATCAAAGGGCGTATAGGAATATGTTCATACTTGATTCAAGTGACTTTATTCAAATTCTGACCCCGTATTTGTATACACTCCGTATAAAAATATCGGAGCTACGTTTCAAACAACGTGGGACGTTTTTTGGGCGACTATGCATCGCAGTTAGGGATAATTTGATGGGTTTCATAACGAAATCAGGTTACGTATGTCAACTCATTCATTAAATAGCCGCACACCAGAAGCAATTTACTCGTTCTGGAATGAGCAATGGAGTTTTGACTGCGAGAGAATAAGAGATGGAAAAAAAAAAAAAAAAATTTGGGAAGATTTATTGACGACTAAACCAAGTACATGGAGAGTTGCAACAAATCATGGAACGGTTGGAACGGACAATGCGATCCAGAACGATTTGGCAAAGATAACAAAAATGTCTTGAGTGGATTCTTTGAACAAGTTGCCAAGAAAAGTAGGTCGCGTTCTTCTTATCAGATTTTATACACTCCCCAGCACCCCCGCCTTGTATGAAGTTACTGGGACGTAAATCGCCCAATATCTAAGAAACGTTTCGAGTTATGAAACGCGTTCACGTAGTGGTAATTGGGAGAAGAACGTTTGGAAAATGGGAAGAGGTGGTTAGACGGCAGGAAGGACTTGCGTAACCGCGGTTAATTTGCTCCTAATCCATTAGAGTGAATCACATCAGAGAGATCATCATGGGATTTCGTGTTTCATATTAACCCACAAGTGGAAGCTAAGCCGCATCCCATACCTCACCCGAACTCAAAAGTCTGAAATCGTCGGTAGCAAACGAGGATGTCCTCCATTTCTTTGGAAGCTGCCCAGTTTTGGGGGAATTTAGGCTGCGTTTTCTTAGGGAGGTGGTTCTGAACATGGAAAAAATGGTCTGCTTGCTGAACCACGGTAAGCGTTGGTTAAGAGTGGCCTTCAGGCGTGGAGGTACCGAGATTCCCTGGTGGCTGAGTTCAATTGGCGAAGTGAATGACTGAGTCAAATTGCCCATTATTGCATCGTGTTCAATTCCAAAGTTCTTTTCTGTTTCAATCTGGAAATCTAAATTTAAAAAAATTAAAACATTATGGCTTAGGTTGCCCCGGCAGACGTATGAAAAATCCATGCCGTATCATTTTTTTTTTGTGTGTGTGTATATATACTTATACAATTTATTATCCTGTATACCGACTTGTATTTTATTTACACGATTGTAATTAATTGAGGAAATTATTTCTAATAAACATGTTTTCTTCTTCGTCTTCTTCACTGGGGTTTGCTGGTACTAGCCCATAAATGGTCTCACACGATTTTCCTTAAAATACTGTAGGTTTCAGTTGGGCTTGAATAGAAAGAGTGAAGTTTGATAGCATTCTTGTTATTACCCTAGCACTGAGCCTACTGAACCGCAGTTCAGAAATCATGTTGATAGGGGTTAGTGGGAATCCATTGATTGTTCGAACCCAATATTGTGAATGATGTCTGGAATATGCAACTATGAGAATGAAATGAACGCGTAATACTCCAACTAGTGGGCAATCACCGCCGGACACGGCTCCTCTTGAACGGGCTGGAGCAGCGAGAATATTTTCTGCGTTCATGCATATGTATCTGAATTTATTTTCCCCTTGGAAATACCGCGTTGATGGCGGCCGAGGCTGTTGCCTGTTGTGCTGTAGGTTTTATTTAGGTAAAACCATCTCACCTCAGTCTGGTGTTGGTTCCAGTATGGAAAATGAATCTAACGAATTTTTTCCAAAAACTTGATGAAATTGTGGTGAAGTCTTCACCGACCAACCTTACTGTAAACCTGCCTGCTCGACGGAGTATCCTGGCGTATTAATCTGTATCTGATATGATGGATGGGAGGTGTGGAAAGTTTGGTCATCGACGGCGGGTGTTAGTTGCGGGTACGTAGCGATGACACTACAATTAGAGCATTGACAGGCATGTGTTTCGCGAATTTCAAGGGTAGTTTTAGATTGGTTCAATGTGGTTTCTGTATTAAATTAATTTAGTAGCATTAATTATAATCGCGAATCAAGAATACTTCATTAGCTTATTGGTGTATGAAATAATGAGGTATTGTACGTAGTAATGTATTGCGCTCCTTAGAACATGCCTTCAACCTCTGCTGTTATTGACACTCATAATTTGGTTCAATTCTCTCCGTTTTTTTGGGGTGAACAGACTGCTGATAGGTGGTTGTAAGTAAATTAATCAGTTTTTTGGACTATATTTATCATTTACAATCGATATCAAATATTGACCATCGTTGACTCCGAAGGGTTTTTCGACTCCACAGCACGTACTCGTACATACCACACTCTTTTCTCTCTTAATATTTTCTCAGGGTTGCTCTCAGTTCTCTACACAATCTACTGTTATTATTTCATTCTGTTCTGAGCAATCCTCTCCACCAAGACCTCGTATTGTCCTTATCGAATTACCTTTGCATTTGTATGGAGTCGTCATAGGTCGAAGAACTATCGACGGGGCGAGAGAATTCTATTCTCAACACGCAATTACAATACACTATTCATCATTTCCGGTCAATTCAGAGAGGAAAAATGTTCGATTCGCCGGGAATTCAGAGAGTTTTTAAAAACTAGTAAATCGCCTATAAACCAGGCTGTTGTTGAAGAAAGTTGTTGAAACTGTTGAAGGGTCTCCCGCAGCAAGTCAGGGCATCAGATTATACCAGAAAAAAGGAGAAAAAAATCGTAGCCATTCCGTATAACATGTTGAATAACATTGATCCCGTCCACCTTTTTCCGCCCCCAGGGGCGGCGGCAGATGCTATAGGCAACGTGATAGGCAACTATCGGGCCGACGGGGGTCTTGAATAATTGAATTCTATTCCCGACCCTACAACCTTCTCCATACGGGACTACACCATACGAAGAACGTCTTCATTTTTGAAGGATTTTCGAAGAAAATGTATGTGTCACATACATACGCGAAACATGCATTTTCTGAACAAATCCGTTTCAGGGCGTTCTGATTCAATCCCTAGATTTGAACAATTTTACCGGCACCGGTGGCGTCATATTAGATTTTGGAATGATGAAGATTTTCGAACTAACAACGTTAAGGGTTGCAGGACCTAGGTTGGAAGGTTTTTGAAGGATATCTCAGGCTATGATTGACTTGAAGTTTTGAAATGAAGGGGGAGGGGGTAGATTTCCGCCACTATAGAAGCGCCAAGACATACAATAAGAAGAAGGTAACGAGACATTTATCAAAACATCGAAAAAAATTTACCCACAATTCAAGAAAAATTATTTTATGAATTTCGAAAATCGGACGACGAGGGGGCTTTTTCTAATTACCATAACATGTTAATAATAATGATTATTGAGTGATTCAATAATAATGGATATTATTGAATTTAGGAATATATTTCAAAAGTCTAAGTCAATCACAGCTTGAGTTATCCTTCAAAAACTTTCCAACCTAGGTCCTGCAGGCCCTCCCTTACAGAAATCAATCACTTGGATTCATTAAAAAAGGTATTGATTCAATAATTGCAGTAATACTAGTGATTATTTGGCGGATCACTGCCGTGATTGAATCATTGGTGGGGAATCAGTCGCAATAATCACTTGGAATCATTAAAAAAAATGTAGTGATTGGATCATTAGTGCATCATCAGTGCATCACGTGCGTTAATCACTGCCTCTGCAGTGATTCAATCGTTAAGGAATAGTTAGGAAAAAGTGATATTCAACACAGCTAATCTTAATTAAATTATAACGTGCAATACATGTAACTGTAAAACGTGATCTTAGCGAACTGTAGTCCTGGAGCTCCAGCACTACACCGAGAAAATAAATTGCTGCGCTGCTTTTGCTAAGTTTCAACAACCGCTGCTAAAAAATAAAATGAAAAAAAAAAAAATAATAATAAAAAAATAAATAAAAATTCGGGATATGGATAACTGTAGTAGTTTGTTCTACAGTTCATCTCATTACACACTCGTATGGAGACCCAAGAATAGTAGAACAAAATTGCAGAAAAGTCTGGGCACACGTTTTTTGTCTCTCCTGTAAAGTTGGGAAAAGTGAGTCAGCCCATGTGGGATCTTAAGTGACGATATATTATGATAAAATACTAGTGATTATGCCTGCCAATTACTGGAAATCACTAATTTTTAATGATTAAATCATTAAATCGCCAATTATGCATTTCTGTAAGGGCTTAAGATGAAAATTGCCACACGTGTACCAACGAGAAATAATTTTCGCCTCTTGGAACATACCCACACGATTCGAAACAAGCTGCTGTCTTTCCTTTATGAGGCAGTAAATTAAAGTAGTGCCCAATTTGTGAGGACGGTAGTTGCTTCAGTATTACCTGGTGAGACATTATAATGACGGATAGGGTGATGGAATGGCTCCGGTACCACGGAAATAGACCATTCATTTCCTGTTCACGGTGAAACCCTCCTAGCAATCCTATAAATTCTGGGATCAGACGAGGCTCCCTTGCAAACCAGTGCGTTCTCCGAAGAGTTATGTACTTATTAACTAGACAAATGCCATTTCCAGGTCAAATTAAGCGAAGGGAATTTTGTATCCAAATCGATGTCGTGAGTATACCACAAAGCTCAGGACCTTTATTGGGGGTATTAAAAAATTAATCTATCATGGCATTTGTAATTTTGGACATCGATGTGATTGTCGACGTGTTAGCCAATAACGTTGGATTACCTACAAGGATTGCAAATGTGTACCAATTCTCGCATTAATTTATTTCATTGATTAAATTTGATCTATCATGGGTGCCACAATATTTGAAGATTAGGGTCGATCTCAATCTACTACGAGGTGGAATCCCGAACGAAGGGGAAATACATGAATTTGGAGTTTGTAAACAAATAAGCTATTGCATTTTTTTGAAAGTTGAATCAAATTGGCGTTTTTTCTGCAGTAGAGAAGTATCTGCACTTTCTTATGCACTTTTGAGTACTCGAATTGAATGCGTCGCTGAGTGGAGCATTATTAGCATTATGGAGAGATTATTTGAGCCGCAGTAGGAAATGGTTTCTGGCGGTGGTTCATGTTATTTTTTGGAATTTGATATCCAAATAAATAAATTTGTATGAAGTGCAGTTTATAGTCTTTTGAGGGTCCGTAAGTAAATTCGTATGTCATGGGTTGAGAAAAAGAGGTGCCCTTCGCATATATTGCCAGATCAACAGTGCCCTCTTCAAAACTGGTGGTCAGGGCCAAACTGGAACTCAATACGGAGAGGGCGGGGGAAGTGATAAGATTATGGGCCAGTTGGAACAGAGCCAAAACGCCGGTCTTCGGCGGTATCTCGCGGTAATTTAGCGAGATAAAAAAAGGGAAGGGACTACAGAAGGGCCACAAGACGGGTTTGGACGGGCGGAAAGGCAGAGCGAGTGGAAAAGGGCTTCTATTGCCTCGCGAGGGAAACCCGAACCGTACGATCTAATTTCTTTCCTTCTTCAAGATTAGGTAGGTGCGCTTCGTACTACAGATTACGTTACAATATTAATTAGATGAGTCAATCCTCTAGGGCAAACACGCTTTTCCCCTTCCTTTGGTTCCCACGTTTCCGTCTGCTACAAGTACGAACACAGTGTAGCTCACATAATTACTAATAAAATCATGTCAGAGTCATTCACTCGAATATATATTATGAACTGTTGAAGGAGCTTCCTGAGAGACGACTAGCGTATTATGTAACTTATCTACGTATTAGTACAGTATTATAGCCGTGGAGAGGGGTATTATTTTTGGTATTATTTACCTTTCTGAAAGAGTCACTAAAAATATCAATCTGAGTGTGGGAGAAGGCCGAATCCAGAGATCTGAGCGCACGTAAAATAGGGCTGTTGTACAGGTAATTCGTTGGTGTTGATTGAACGTAAAAAAGGTTGTTCGAACGTGTGTGTTAGTGAAGGGCATGGAAGTCCATCAGCTGCAGCAGATGGCTAGAAGGAGGCGAGAATCCGAAAATCCGACGCGATTCGCCTCCAGTGTCCCATCATGCACGTATCATGGATGTATCGCACTCTTGGCGCTGAACGCAAAGTTGTATTTTCCTGGTGCTTTATGAGAGCAATCTCCGAGAGAAATAGGATAATTTCCACTTTGTATGAAATTGTCTCGCCTACTCTGAGTTTGGTTTGATTGCATTAAAATTTTGGTTAGACAACGCTTACGAAGGACGCTGCACTCTGCTAGCATCCTGAACGGCTCTGATTGTTTTACTTTGATAGACCTCTGCAGGTTGGCCTGGTCATGTACATATGCTTTGGCCAACCTGCAAAGGTCCACCAAAGTAGAACGATCAGGGCTTTAATATGAAGTTCATGGTTGGCAAATTCAATTTTCTACTAGTGTCTCGCCCACACAATGTCATTATACTCGAAGACGAGTAGGCATAATAGTATGGAAGACTGCGTAGTTATTCCCTCATGTCGTAAAGTTTTTCATCTTCCTGAGGACTTTAACTTGACGCTGCCCAGGCCCTGGATCAGCTGAAAGGCTCCTAAGGCTAATTTCCATGCTATTCACTTAATGAAGCGGTAATTTGGTATGTAGCCTCTTTTGGTCTTACATTTTAACCAGCATATGCCTAGGATCAGCTGAGTGGCCCCTAAAGCTTATCTATATGAAGGGTACAGGGGAAGAAGGGTACGATTCCACAATTGGAAAATGTCCAGGAGAGCGGAAACTAACTTAACCATCTCATGCTACGTTGCCAAGGTGTGATTCCCCGCAAAAGAAAGAATAATAATAATTATTATTAATATTAATGAATAATAATGAATAATTATTACTCAACTGAACTCAGAGAAAAATTTGACAATAATCAGATCTAAGAAGATAACTGGGCTAAAAAAATTATCAACTATTCCAAACCAACATGGAATGAAATCGTTTTTCACTAGTACCGACCTACCACGTGCAACTACTCCCAGAAAGCCTCTAGAAGGCATTGAAACCTCGAAATCGACAAGTAGTGGAATTATACCCTTCTTCCCCTGTACCCTTCATATGCTATACGTTAAAAAAAAAAGTTCCATGCTTATAGAAATTTAACCATAAGGCTCAAAACGAAAGAAGTAGGGGGGTCCAGGTGGGGTATGGCCTAGTTTTTTTTCGTTTATGCACTTTATAATAAACATGATCAATGACGGCAACGTCACTCAGAAAATTGCAACAAAATCGAATTCACATAACATGGACTTGATGAAAACTGCTCCAGCTGTACAAATAGGTGTACTATTGGCATGATTATTAAGACGCTATATGGTTCTTGTAATAATAATAGTAATAATAGAGAAACGACGATTTGCGAACTTGACTTCTTGAAAATTGGGAGAAGAAGAGTAAATTTCTTCTGCGTTTATGTATGAGGTTTTGAAAATTATTATTACCATTTTAGCTTGTGGTTTTTACGTATTCAACAAGTACTCGGGGTTTCCACTACTTTCATGATGGAGATGTAGGTATGTAGTGTTGATAGTTACACTTATTAGTGCACTTAACTTGCGAAAATAGCTGTGAGACTGCATGCGCCGATATAATGACTAATAGCTGAATAAAAAGAAACGTTTACCTAATTGACTTCTCAAGTAACTGGAGAGGAATTTCCGGGATGCACTTTTATAGTGTCACAGCACAGATCGAAGGGTCCCGCCTCAAACACTCTCAGCTGGAGACTGACGAACCTAAAAAGGACGCGTCCGATATTTATGTGATCGTCTGAAAACCCGGGTCCTGACCTAGTTTTCTCGTTCTACTGGAGTATCTCCACTGACGTTGGTTGCATCATTCATGCACCCTTTTAAATTTTTCATCGACGAAAATTTCTGTCGTTGCAGATAGTATCGTTTAATAATGTGGATCATTGAGCGTCTAAATCGTCGTAACTTTGTGATAACTTTAACGCTCGTTCGTGGTGTCGAAATATTCATTACAATCTCGATTGGATCTGATTCACGCGATACACTACACGAACGATTGAGCGATGAAACGAGGCGTTTCTGACTTTTATCTACTTCGAATAAATGTGACTTCACAATCACTCGCTTGGGTATAAAATAATCCATCAACCACAGTATCAAACAATGATTGAAAGTACGAATGTACATGAGAGAGGTGAGGTTATGTAGTGCAGCACTGAAAGGAGGTCGACTTTGATTAGCTATTGGAGTGAAAGGAGGGTCGAGGAGGGAGGAGCTGTATTGGAAGAATGGATTGAAGGGGTGGCCGCACCATCTTTCCAGGTAAACGAGTTCATTTTTTTGAATGCTGAATGCTACACATTTTTCCACTCAGAGTTAGTCCTGATGATGATGGATATTCGTGTTTCGACCAGGACTTTCATATTGGAAAAACAGAATCCCTGTTTTTTCGAAGATATACAATCTGCAGAGAAGTAGATCAGGCCCAAATCTATGATATCATTCTCGTTGGTCGTCCCGGTAAATTCAAACAACAACGTATGTTCTGACAAAGCCAATGAAGAATTTAATCCTGACGACGACAGATGGTTGCCTACTCGTCCTCTCAATGTTCACCTAACTATTCTCTCATCATTCGGTCTTTCAACGGAATAGAAGGGAAGTGAAATGAGCATGAATATTTCACCATGCGAAGGGACATCCTTTGCTCCACCGCGATCGGAGATCACGCGCACCCTAGTTAATGGCTGCAGCTGAACGCGAATCATTTTTTATGAATGAGATTGATTTATTCCTCGCTCAAGTAGAATCGCCCAGTGACGATTCTCCTCTGTCGACGGGCCACGAAATTTTCATCGTCAAAACTGACGATGGAGTTGGTACGAGAATTACAAACGTTATCTTAGACCAAGACGTTGCAGCATGGCATCACGATCGACTTTTTCAAGTAAACGACGAATTGTGTAAGAGAAATGGGGTCATTTTAACGCAACCGAAGAGTGCTGATAATAATTGCCCGTTGCTCTTTATTGGTATCGCCTTATTTTTATTAACATATTATTATTATTATTAACATTATTTTTTCCGTGTAACAAATTTTTTTAGAAATTAGGTTTAGGAGCCCCTCAGCTGATCCCAGGCCTATTCTACTGAAGTGTAAGTCCCAAGGAGGCTGCATACCCAATCTCCCAATTTTCAAGAAGACAAGTACGCAATAGGATCCATTCTTTTGGCTACAACGTTCCATTCTTTTGGCTACGTCGTTTTTCTATTATTACAAGAACCATTGATATTTAGTGATATAGCGTAGAAGCATAGCTTCATAGAGTGAATAGCATAGAAATTTGCTTAAGGAGTCTTTCAGCTGATCCGGGGTCTGGGCAGCGTTAATTTCTAAGGAGTCTAGTTACCGAATTTTTTTATCAGATTTTTATTCTGAAAATTGGGGTGAATTAAATAAAACATGACCTCCAGCCCTGTCCATGTCAAAATAGTCTTCTAGTGCAAAATAAATTAGTTTTGTAGGATGCTCTTTTACAAGCATGCAAAATGTACTTTACACTTAAATAATTTAAGTGTAAAGTACATTTTGCATGCTTGTAAAAGAGCATCCTACAAAATAATTTATCTTGTAATTATTAAAACATGGTTTCATTCACTAAATTATGTATTTTTATGCTCTTTTTTTGTCAGCGGATCAACCGTGATTTCTCATATCCGTGGCCCTTCTCCCCACCATTGAGCTTCCACTGTATTATACATCTAATATCTGACAATTTACGTCGCGACTTGCCCTCGAACGAGTTGTTAATTAGGGAGCGAGAATCACCCCTGGGGCCCAAGGGAGTGATGTACTTCGCTCAGCGAAGACCGTAATGAGGCTCAATTGCAATTACTCAACGCTCCCAGTTATTGCTGGTTCCGCAATTTAATGGTTATTGCGAGGGAAATGTCATTAATAGGGTACCAATTACGCGGAAAATTAATGGAGCTGGCGTCGGGATCTCCAGTATGTGGAGCGCGTGAGAGGAGTGGGCTGTGTTTGGGAAAAACGTTTATTTGGGCTTAACGTACGGAAGTTGAGTGAGATCCACGTTAAGTTCATGCGCTAAAACTTAATTTCAATGTTCGAAGTGAGGAACGTTGTATAATCGAGTTCCTTGTTCTGAGATACTTTTTTTGTAAAAACATAAAAACGTAAATTTGATAGTTTTTATTGTTTGATTGTGGAACCCTAAAAACAATTCATACGATTTAAAGTCGTTACAGTAACGTTCGAGATCCCTTGTCTAAAGAATGGGTAGTGTTTAATCTGATTGTCGAAACTTTCAAGGCTTTGTTATTATTTCAATCCATGGGTGGGTGTCAATCAATACTTCCTGCGGGAATCGGTAAAAGGCATTCGCACAAACGAGGAGAAGTTGTCCCGAGCGCCGAACGTCATTGGCGGTCACCCACTCGGTTGTTGATTCGGAACTTTAGCGGCTCCCGAACAGAGTCGGGTGGTTTAAAACGAGTATTCCGAAAGCTGTCAATGGTTCAAAGCCTTGTTACATCCGCTAGTTTCTCACCACTGTACTAAATCCCCCTGGAAGCCCTTCTCTGCTGCGAGAAATGGTGGAGCGTGAGTCAGTGGGCCTCAAGAGCTGGTGGTGTGCATTCGCATGAACAGTGTACAATTCATAATTAAATATTATATAATATAATATAAAATTATGATATTAACACGACTAAAATTCATTATTCGGAAAATATGAATATGAATTCGAATACTGGTATGAATATGAATACGAATATAGCCATAATCACATCTTTTTGTGAATTTCCCAGAAATTCTCATTTTTTGGTAAATTTTACTGAAGTTCACTGAATTTTTTGAGAATGTCACTCAAATTGTCCTGTTTTACAATGAATTTTATTGACATTTTTACTACATTTTCCACATGAATTCTACAAAAAAGATCACATCTTTTTTGTGAATTTTATAAATAATTTTGCCATTTATGGATAAATTTTGCCAAAATGTGAAATGCACTGGAGTTCATTTCGAAAAAAAAGATAATTTCTGTACCTCAGTACTTACATAAACTTACATACTTACATACTTTACAATAACATAAAAAGGAGAAATGTTAGTGAAATTCATCCATAAATGGTAAAATTATTTATAAAATTCATAAAAAAGATGTGGAAACTATATTAAACTATATTTAAAAAAAAATGAATTTTTGCAGAATTTTGTGGAAATTATGAATTTTATTCGTATTCAAACTTATGATTATGAATACGCCCATCTTTGCCCACAGCTCTAACGCAGTAGTGTAGCCGCTGAAGAATAACCAACGCATGTTGTGTCCCCAGTCCTCATCAAATCTTATCGACCTAGTCACATTTAGTTGTAGTAGGTAATTCTGCTTAAAAACCACTCATAATAATTATTGTGAAACTGAGAAAAATCTGCAAAATATTGAGTGTTCACTCAATGGGAAAAATTATAAATATCACTTCACTTGTAATCTTCGTTGTTTATCTAATTCTACATACACATGAGACTAATGAAATCATGAAATCAAGCAATCATTACCCACGATATCATAAGTCTCTATTTCATGATCAAAAATAGAGTAATTTATTGAATGCATGAAGTGGAGTATTCAGGGTTGTTCTCATTGCTGGGGGTGACTGGGTTGGTAGGTACCTTTTGGAATTGGTAGTTATTTTATTCTTTATGTTGACCTACACGCACGGCAAGGGCGGCCTTCTAACTTTCTACAATTAATTACCAAATGGACGGGTCGACCTTCCTCCGTAAAACCCGGCTAGATGTAATAAAGGAGCCCGAAATCAAGTTCATATCCGAGCCCTTGTTTCATCAGGTTAAGATGAAAGTCGGAACAAAGTTGAGATGTTTTCACAGACAGGCGGCACAACCTTTATGGCCCGTCTAAGCCTGAAACTCCGCTAGGGATTCGGGCCTTATCGCTCTCTCCCTCAGCGTAGGCCATAAACCGAAAGGACGACTTGTGAGGAAACGGTGTAGCTCGAACAGAGACTGAGCCAAGTGTGCTCAATACAACTCTGCCAGCTACCTTGCTACCAGCTGTCAGTGGAATCGTTCATTTCAGATGATAAAATTCGATATCGCTCTGTTTATCATCTCTATTTTCACCAGAACAATTTCAGAAGGGGCTTATTCGTTTACGACGATCCTACAACTCACCAAAAATTATTGTAGTGATACTCTAAAGAGGAGTTATCCTGTGCTACTATCGGAGTTTGTCATGCATTTTCGCTTAAATACAATTTGTTTTGTATCTACATCAGATATTTTAACTACGGATGTGGATATTTATAATGATATCGAAATTAGAGATATCACTCCATTATTATTCATTATTATGAACATTTTCTGATAGAACCTTGTGCAGCAGTTGTGGGACAATAGAACTAGCACGGAGGGAAAGAAAAATGTGGTAAAATAACTGGAAAAATCTGTGAAACGCTGCAGGTAGCTCAAGGTGTCTACTACTGGGGCCGTTACCCGACCGAATCGATTAGAATCTAATTGGCGCAACCTACTAATTATGAGGTTTCTACCCGTTTTCGTGTACCTGGATTCGTGATACAACGTGAAAATACCTCCCTTTGATGTACAAATGTACCAAATCGCACTACTCGTGTCAACGTGATGAACACACGCTCATTGGAAACATGAGCCGATTGGTACTTACTGCAATGTGTTGCAGAAAAAACAAAGGAGGTTGAGTGTAGATGTAGTCGAATCTGGGAAAAGAAAATTCACAGCGAACCCAGCGTCCTTGACACCTCCTTTATAAACCCTCTTCCTGGCTTAGACTTTGTTACCGTCCTTTGTAAATTTTTTTTCCCAATATTCGCGATATTTTTTCTCGAAGACTTTTGAAGTCTTTTCATTTTCCCTCAACCCGAATCACACTTTTTTTCGGGGGTCTTGTTGGTTTTTTTCGTTCATCGCTTGGCCTCCGCGTTGAGGCCGTGACCTTAAGTATTGATCTGGCAGTTAACAGATTTCGTCTCCCATTCGTTTCCTACATGTATCCGTGGGGCGGGTCTGCGTAAGCTATGTGAGACCATATATTATATGGCCTACCACGTTTGATCGTGAGACATCAAATAAATTAAGCTGTTATCAGATTATCCTCAGAACAATCTAATCCGATCGGATTTCGAGAGCACTTTTTATTTTTGATCATTTTTCCTCCAAAGTCACAATTTGTACTCGCGTTTTGCTAAATTGTATCAATAATTATAAAGCTACTATTTTTTTAGTTCGACTATGATTGAAAATTGTATAGTACGAGTATTGCTGTGCTGCATGCTGCTAAAAACTCCTTATTTTTGTAACTAAGTACAACAGGCGCCCAAGTATCCAGTGAGGAGTTGTAACTACACCACGCATAGACTGCTGCGGTGTCGGTCTATTGCATACTCTTCTGTAAATAGCGGCCGATTTGAATCTGCAATCTCCAAATGTGACAAAGATCGCGCCCATTCGTATCAAGTTTTGACGGAAACCAGAACTTATCGTCCCGGTAGTATATTAAATTTATCGGTTGAATGCTCGCTCTAGAACCCCTATAACTTCGAGAGCCAGCCTTCGATATCTCAACATCCGATTTCCACGCCGGTTCTTGCTTGGGAAAGGGAAAACGATGGGAATCTCTTCATTACCATAATAACTCGGCCCAGTGTAAACCCTAGCGAAAGCCTTTTGCCTGTTCCACGGCTTAGGAAACCCTATAAAGGTGAAGGTCGGTGTGGTGTCAGCCATCGTTGGCTTAGTTTTTGCCAGGTCTTTGATCCCGAGTAACGGATCATTCGCTCAGCCAGTTTAGCATTAGACTCTAATAACTTGGGTATAACTGTGTTGGTAACTGGTGTAAATGAATCAGCATTATGAATAAATAATCGATGTTATAATCAAATCGAGGACTCTCATTTATGGTCGAACGCATGAAAGTATGCGGAAAGACATCGTCATAAGGGAAATTATTTTCAATTTCTCATATTGGTTTATTATCTTCGATAATGAACCATTGGAATCGCCCAAAGAAAAAAAAATTTTAACCCCCCCTCAAAATTTGTTGGTTTACGTTTCAAGATACGTGGATTCAGAAAATCGAATAAAAAAAAATCCGTCCGTCCGCCGTCCGAGGCACATTGCCCAGTTAGCGTTGAGTTAAAATTACGAAATTTGGTTTCTGGGTTTGGACCAGCCCCACAATGATCCTCGAAACTTTTCATAACCCTAGGTCAAGGGGAAGGGGTTCAAAACGAATTTTGAAATTTTGAAAATTCCATATCTCGAAAAATTCCCATCAAACGGTATGTTTTTTATTTCATATTTAGATAGAGTTTGTTCCGTAGAATTTTTTAAGACCATCCGCAGCTTTGTACGACCAGCCGTTCGTTCACAATGACGGCTCAAAGATTGTGCCTCACAACCCGATCGTGAATCAAACTGTTGAAATACAGGTCCATTTTCATACTAACAAGCTCTTTGGAACATCATATGGCTTAAGTGATGTCGAGTTTGTTGTTCTGAGGTGCGTTTCGTGCTACGGAAATGAAAGTAATCTCGAATGTTTGTTGGTAGGTACTTCTTTTATAGAAAAGTTATTACCGACGTAGTATTAAAAACCCCAGAATTTTATCGTATTAATTAATCATAATTAATAATAATAATTATTATTAATAAATACGAATTATTAATACCTAACAATAAATTATAATAATTTTCACTAGGTACTTGATAAAATTGTTAATAATTAGTGATAATTGACAATAATAATTAATCTAACATTTAGGATCTAGACATTTAGACCTAGTGATCTAGACAGAAGGGTGATCTGTACAAAGAAGATAATGAACCGTTGTGTCAAGAATTTGCAGAGTTTTTTTTCAAGACGAATTATAGAAATTTAAGAACCGGATAAGTAAAGGACGAACTAGTTATTTGACCACACGTTGAAATCGCATACCTTCTGATTACGGGAATGTGTTTTAAACTCGTATAACCTTCAATTATGTGTATTACTATAAATACTTACATGGTGTTACTGAGCTCTTACTGGTTCTCAAGATCTCGATTAAAATCTAGGGACACTACTATTCTTACGGAGCGTCTCGTGGAGAACCCCTGAGACCGATATCGTGATTCTAATCAACCTATGGATTGACTTAATATTTCATTAGTTTCGATTCACGAAGTGGGAAAGTAGATACTAACCTTACAACTCTTCTGTGGTTTGGTCAGGTTTTGGTTACCTACTCATTCCATAACATTCAGGTTTCACGCCCTACCCATTTGAAAGGAACTTCGAATGCTACAGCAATGTAAATTTCTCGGTACTACACCAGCTGATCTATACCAGTATAGTCCATACATATAACTAAATTTAAAGACGAGTTCCTTGGGTATTTCCGGAAAATTTCACTACAGTTATTCGTATCGCGTGAAATTCGAACCATGCCGATTTTGAATTTTGTGTCTGGGTGTTTGTTTGTCTGTCCGTCAATCACGCAAAAACGGCTCAATGGATCGAACCCTTCTTCCGTATTTATATACCGGCATCGATATCGGCATCGGTGAAAAAATAACACTGGTTTTCAACAAAAAAAAGGGGTCCAGACTATTTGACCGAACCATGATACTCCGAGGTATTTTTGCGTCCTGAATCCGATTCCGAGGTCATCTGAGGCCCATCACGTCCAAAAAATTATAGGGAGATGCCTTGACAGGGAGATCGAAACCCGCGAAATACAATGATCATAGCTAGTGACGTTCCGATACTCCTTTCGATTCGATATTTGGTATCAAATCAATATCGAAAGCACGGTATCGATACTCCGATATTATGGAAAGGAAATACCGATATTGAAAGTATCATTTGATATCGATAATTCTTACTTTTTTTTTGCAATACTTATAATATAAAAAATGGAATTAGGTACAGAATTTGAAGATAATATTATTGTCTTCAAATTCTGTAATTCCATTCAAAAAATAAATCGTGTTTAGACCAACCTCAGCATTATGATCAGTTTCGGTACATACTATAGGAGTGGAAATAATAAACCCTTGGGTAGATTTTGAAGTTTTTATTGTTATCTATATCAAAAACTCTGCAAATTCTTGACACAACGGTTCATTATCTTCTTTGTACAGATCACCCTTCTGTCTAGATCACTAGGTCTAAATGTCTAGATCCTAAATGTTAGATTAATTATTATTATCAATTATCACTAATTATTAACAATCAAGTACCTAGTGAAAATTATTATAATTTATTGTTAGGTATTAATAATTCGTATTTACTATTAATAATAATTATTATTAATTATGATTAATTAATACGATATAATTCTGAGGTTTTTAATACTACGTCAGTAATAATTTTTCTATAAAAGAAGTACCTACCAACAAACATTCGAAATTACCTTCATTTCCGTAGCACGAAACGCACCTCAGAACAACAAACTCGACATCACTTAAGCCAGGTCCATTTTCATACTAACAAGCTCTTTGGAACATCATATTATGATGTTCCAAAGAGCTTGTTAGTATGAAAATGGACCTGTATTTCAACAGTTTGATTCACGATCGTGTTGTGAGGCACAATCTTTGAGCCGTCATTGTAAACGAACGGCTGGTCGTACAAAGCTGCGGATGGTCTTAAAAAATTCTACGGAACAAACTCTATCTAAATATGAAATAAAAAACATACCGTTCTATATGAATTTTTCGAGATATGAGATTTTCAAATTTTCCAAATTCGTTTTGAACCCCTTCCCCTTGACCTAGGGTTATGAAAAGTTTCGAGGACCATTGTGGGGTTGGTCGAAACCCATAAAAAAAATTTCGTAATTTTAACTCAACGCTAACTGGGCAAAGTGCCGCGGACGGCGTACGGCGGACGGCGGACGGCGTACGGCGGACGGACGGATTTTTTTTAATTCGATTTTCTGAATCTACGTATCTTGAAACGTAAACCAACAAATTTTGAGGGCGGGTTAAAATTTTTTTTTCTTTGGGCGATTCCAATGGTTCATTATCGAAGATAATAAACCAAAATGAAGTACGAGGTACGCGGTGTAGGTGTGGGAGGGGGCGCAGAGGCATAAAAGGTCTCGTCGTATGACGCACTAGTTGGCCTCCTGCCAGCCGTATTACGTCATACGCTCGTGCGTCATAGGCTCTGACGTACTTGTTGGCCTTCTGCTAGCCGTCTTACGTCATACGCTCGTGCGTCATAGGCTCTGACGCACTTGTTGGTCTTTTGCCAGCCGTCTTACGTCATACGCTCGTGCGTCATAGGCTCTGACGTACTTGTTGGCCACCTGCCAGCCGTCTTACGTCATACGCTCGTGCGTCATTGGCTCTGACGCACTAGTTATCCTTCCAGCCGTCTTACGTCATACGCTCGTGCGTCATAGGCTCTGACGCACTAGTTATACTGCCAGCCGTCTTACGTCATACGCTCGTGCGTCATAGGCTCTGACGCAATATTTGGCCTCCTGCCAGCCGTCTTACGTCATACGCTTGTGCGTCATAGGCTCTGACGTACTTGTTGGCCTCCTGCCAGCCGTCTTACGTCATATGCTCGTGCGTCATAGGCTCTGACGTACTTGTTGGCCTCCTGCCAGCCGTCTTACGTCATACGCTCGTGCGTCATAGGCTCTGACGTACTGGTTGGCCTCCTGCCAGCCGTCTTACGTCATACGCTCGTGCGTCATAGGCTCTGACGTAATGGCCCGCTGGTCGCTTGTGTTCTGACGTGATCTAAGGGAAAGGGTGAATCAAGGGAACAAATTTTTCCCGTTTCAGTTTATGTGCCAAAGCAAAGACATGAAAATGTCAAAAAAAAATGTGTAAATAGGTACCTAAGCCCAACTGTAATGTCAATTTTCTGAAAATGAGTTTTCGACTATACTTTCAAACCTTTTTACTCAAGTACTTATTGCAATTTGAGACTGATAATGAGCTGTTTGCAAATAAAAAGTCTGATAACTACTTTATTACATCTTATTAATCTATTTTCAAGTTCCGATTCACAGTTGAATGTATTTTATTTAGATGTCGTAAAATTCGAAAACGATGGAATGACGAAACCTGTCGACTACTGACTCAAGTGATACTGTCGACTTCTAACACATGTAGGTCGACTACTAGTGCAAAACCATGTCGACTACTGAAGAAAATGTTGGTCACTGGTATCGACTACTACCTAGAGCATTGGGATTTTTTACAAAACTTTTTTTTCCCTTTTCAAACCATGTTGAATAATATTTCCCGCTGCCAGTTCTTTTAGGGAAGGATCTTGGGTACACAATGAACAGGTTTGCAATGAGAAAAAAACTGAGTGAATATTGAAATGTCATCCATTTCTGACCTATATTTAAAATTTCAAGTATCTAGCTCATCATCAAAATTTAATTTGTTTAAACAAATAGGTATTACCTATTTAAACAATTTTACAGACAAGAAACCGAGTGAATATTGCATTGTGATCCAGTTCTGACCTATTTTTAAAATTTCAAGTCAATAGCTTAGCATCAAAATTTAATTTGTATTATTACAAAAAGGTATTATTTAAACAATTTTATAGATGAGAAACCGAATGAATATTGCGATGTGGTCTATCCCCGACTGACGGTTACAATTTCTAGACTGTAGTTTACCTGGAAGATGAAACACTAGGTCTAAATGTCTAGATCCTAAATGTTAGATTAATTATTATTATCAATTTTATCAAGTACCTAGTGAAAATTATTATAATATATTGTTAGGTATTAATAATTTGTATTTATTATTAATAATTATTATTATTAATTATGATTAATTAATACGATATAATTCTGGGGTTTTAATTACTACGTCGGTAATAATTTTTCTATAAAAGAAGTACCTACCAACAAACATTCGAGATTACTTTCATTTCCGTAGCACGAAACGCACCTCAGAACAACAAACTCGACATCACTTAAGCCATATGATGTTCCAAAGAGCTTGTTAGTATGAAAATGGACCTGTATTTCAACAGTTTGATTCACGATCGGGTTGTGAGGCACAATCTTTGAGCCGTCATTGTGAACAAACGGCTGGTCGTACAAAGCTGCGGATGGTCTTAAAAAATTCTACGGAACAAACTCTATCTGAATATGAAATAAAAAACCGTTCTATATGAATTTTTCGAGATATGGCATTTTCAAAATTTCAAAATTCGTTTTGAACCCCTTCCTCTTGACCTAGGGTTATGAAAAGTTTCGAGGATCATTGTGGGGCTGGTCCAAACCCAGAAACCAAATTTCGTAATTTTAGCTCAACGCTAACTGGGCAAAGTGGCGTGGACGGCGGACGGACGGATTTTTTTTAATTCGATTTTCTGAATCTACGTATCTTGAAACGTAAACCAACAAATTTTGAGGGGGGGTTAAACTTTTTTTTTCATTGGGTGATTCCAATGGTTCATTATCGAAGATAATAAACCAAAAGTACAAAGAGTGGAAAACATAATATGTTGTGGTGAATGTTTAAAAAAAAAATTGTAAACCCCAATCTTCGGAAGTAAATTCCAAAAAGTACAAAGAGTGGAATGGAAAATATATTGTGGCGAATGTTTAAAAAAAATGACAAACCCCAGTACTTTTTCAGAAGTAAAGTTCGCCAAAAACAACAATCTGTCCAAATGTTCCGGTGAAAGACGAACATACATAAACATAAACAAATGGCAAACGCACACCACAATGGTGGTAGCCTGTATAATGTAATGTAACCTCTTCTTTCTCCTTCTACTTTCCCCTTCTCTTTAGGTGTGCTATGTTGGACGTAGGTAAGTAACCTCCTTCCGATGTTGTCTGGATTCGATATTTCGATTCGATACTGTAAAGCTTCATTCGATACCCCGATATTATCGAATTCTTGATATCGATACAAATATCGGAAGTATCGAAACAAATGTATCGATATTACGAATATCGGTAATATCGGAATGTCACTAATCATAGCAACATTTTATCCACTGAGGTGGTTCTGTGGTACTCCCGGTCGAGATTTAGGACTCCAATCCAATGTTTGGAAGGTATTCAAGACCTAGACAGCTACCCTCAAACCTTACATTGTCCCAGGTCCAGTTCCAAAAAATGGACATTTTAACCTCTAAATGACCCTGAAATCTCGTTTTTTGACGTGATGGGGCTCAGATGACCTCGGGATCGGATTCAGCACAATTGTTTTTGGTAAACCAGTGTAATCGATTAATGTTTTTTAGAAACGATTAATCATGTCGCGCAACCTGTTCGGAGCCCTCAAGGATTGACGTTAATTAACTCAAAACCCGCGAATTTATTATCATTCTGAGTCACCTACTTCTTCTGCAATACGTAACTGTCCTCCGAATTGAACCAGTATTCGTCGATTTAAAAGTTACCGGAGACGGAACGAGATGTGGGGTTGCATTCAGTATTCGGTATTCGTACGGGAGTATTCGTTTTATGATCCATCCGAGACTTCCAAGTATCCAAATCTCTGTATTCAGCCTCCGTTGCTCGGATTCATTTTCATTTTAATGCGTAGCGGTGGGAATAGAGAAAGATTCGTTATTCGAATGTTCGTCGCCCATCACTGTCATACTGTAATACTGCAAGTGGGCTCAGTAGGTTTGTTGAAGTAACCTGAAAAATATATGGAACGTGGTATTACATTCAGAAGTAGTTACAGCGAATTCCGAGCCTCGGCATATTATTTCGTTACTAACTTGTCGCTACCTCGCATTTAGCGTCTCTAAGCTCACTGAACAAAGTTTGTTGCTCGACTGTTTGTCTCCGTCTCTCCTAACTTGGTAATAAACTTGACCCGCTCGACATACGAGAATCAGCTGTTCGCTGTCGGCCGTAATTATTAGTATTGTTGGCGAAGACCGTCTGGAGGTCAGAGCGTGCGTAACACTGAACTTGGGTTTTGCAATTCGACCATCCCGTGGTCATCAAAGCCCCGAACTCGGCATTAGAGCGTTGGCATTTGGCCCATTATGCGAATCAGCTCAATAATCGGATTTGATCCTCCTGAGCGTTTGTTTCGACCGATCCAGACTTTGCATTTAACGCTCAGGCCGAAAACTCAACGTTCACCAATCACTTCCCTCGAAATCCGACCGCGACAAACGATCAGTACCTAACTAACCAAAGTTCATTTGGACACATCCGATTAAGGAGACGTGCTTGTCAGGACTGTCTATGGGGTCAACGCTGGGAGCGAGAATTCGTGAATTTTAAAACTTTGAAAGCGTCACATTCGTAATTGACAATATAATAACCTACTGCTGCATAATTCACTCCTCTCTTATAGAAATTTAAATGCACAATCCCTCGAGGAAGTAAGCTTTGATTACAACTTCATTACCGATATCAGGGTCACCAATCCATTCGCAATTAGGGTTCGGTGTTTGTCAAGCCTGATCAACTCTAAATCAATTGATCAATAAGGTCATTTATCAGACTCTCGGGTACGCGTAGGTCGCATTACAGGCAATTGGCCTGTTCGAAAGTGAATGATTCTTTATTGTTAAAGGCAGATCAATTCTTTACTGAAAATCTTCCACTCAATTTTTCTTTCCTCTGAGGCCAGCGCGCTTTCTATTTGCCGAACTAATAAAAATGTTTGAAGGCAGTTTCTTAGGAGTAATTTAAACTGTAATGTTTCTAAGAGCAATGTTAAACATAAACCGACTGCTAAAAGAAATGTTCTTTATTTTTCTCAAATGGTCTTTATTTTTCATATAATAGCAAATTCCCTGACAGTCCCAGCATCATCATAAAAAAACTTGTTGTATTTTACACCAACTGAGGAATTTCATGTCTCATCTGAACAGGGTCAGTATTATTACTGTCACTGATGCTTTTATACAAAATAAATACTTTTCATTTGTAAATGAAACTCTTCGAAATTGAGAGTTTTTCAAAAATCTTAAACGCTTACTGACCGATTTGTTTGTGAGGTTTATGGTGTTATCGGTTGGTGCAGCTGTCGTGAGACAGTAGTTATTTTGAGTTCCCATCACCTGAAACAAAAATATTACAAAAATATTCAAAATGAGCGTGAGTAGGGAAAAATGTTTAGGACAAATAGGTAGGGATGGGTATCAAACTATAAAACATCGATTACTTGCAATATATTAATATTCTCACTATTTAATCGACAACTTTTGAAAAAATCAAATTTTTGTCCAATTTCTTGTTGAAATGTAGCAACTAGATATCGAGTTAATCGTGATGGTGGTGATTAATCGTCCACTTTTAGAAAATGTCGCCAAGTTGTGATGGTATGCTGAGTGTCCTAGGTTCTCGATGTTTTTGTTCGACCACTCTGGGCATAGCCGGCTCTGAGAATGCAGACGAGGTATCTCTAAGGGTGGGCATATTGCCTAACCCCCGAGAACAGAGGGAACTCAGCAAACCATACATTACATGGTAGCAGAACGTGGTAGGTAGGTACGTGCTGGCTTAGCCTCGGTACCTCCTCCACTATTTTTTTGAAATTTACGAGGAGCTTTCCCAGAAGGGACTCCTATATAGGGATCACACCCATTTTGCGTATAAGCATTATTATTACCCATTTCGTGGGTAAACTTCTACATTCAAATTTCTTTATTTCTAACCCCTGCCAATAACCATGCTTGTAGGAGCATAGTTCTCCAAAAGTAGTAATTTGCAGTAGTACCATTACGATGGTGGTTAACCATACCTTGGAGTTTTCCAGTTGTTCTTCCTGGATTGGAACTCGATAATACTTCCAGTCCCCCTTTGTTTTTATAAACAACAGCCTGGCATATCAGTTGTTTGAAGGCGGGAGTGTGATGGTTTTCTGAGTGTCCTAGGTTCTCGATGTTTTTGTTCGACCACTCTGGGCATTATTCTGTGAATGCAGACCGGATATTCCTCTGGGTGGGCATATTGCCTAACCCCCCGAGAACAGGGGTACTAAGCGAACCATACATTACAAAGTTCTCCTTTTTTCAAAATGCTTCCAGACTGCACTTTTTGGGTAAACAACAAACGAACAAACAAGTCCAACCAGGCTATAAGATAGTAAACGTGAAGGACTGAAGAAGGTTATATTTTCCGCTACGTTATATACGCTATGTTCTGAGGGAGTGGGGACGGGCCCAGAGCCAGAGTGATAGATAATTATCTCGGAGTTATGGTAACATTATATAGAATCGATTGTGGGATACATGAATGAAAAACTCTGCAAATCCCCATTGATTCTCCGAAAATCAATTGAATGTTTTCGTACCGGTTATTGGCACACGTTGCACTCAGTTTTACAAAATCCCTACTCCATCACCATCAATCTGGCGTTGATAATGTAATGATTACGTGGGTGCTATGAGTGCCAATAATCTGTGAAAACCACGCGACCTACTTTACAACGTTCATCGAACGTTGACCCCCGCCCTCTCGTCCATCAATAATTCAAAACCGCAATGAATCCCGATGCCAAAACCAACCACCGACGCTATCGTTTTCCAGAACCAGAACTAAACCCCTCCCGTTTCTCCCATTCCCAAAAATCATCCCTACCCGTTCGTTCTACCAGTGGAAATTACAGGACCGTTTACAAGGAACGGACTTGGAGCGTGTCCAGAGACAGTTCGCGCTCCGCTAGGCCCTCGTTGTTGTAGCGCGGTGAATCGCGAGCGTTAAATCGGTCCAAGTGGCACTTATCAGAAGTGTCGGTGCTTAGTGGAACGCACGAGTGAACGCCAAGTGCATCTCACTATTCCAATAACTGTTACATATTTCCACCCGTTTTATTGTTGCTGGGTATTGTGTTTGATCAATCGCATCGAAGCATAATTCGTTTAATGAAAAGGTCACGTTTTCTCGCGAAGCTCGAATTTTCAGTGGAGTTTTTGCCTTTGAAACAGGCGATTATGAAATGAAATAACGGAGAGTTCGGTTTTCCCGTTGATGCTTTGATTTCAAGTGTAATTTATAGCTTATTAATTGATAATGCTTTGAAAAAAAGTAGAACACCCAATAATTCCATATTAATTGAATGGATTGGTAGATTATAATATATTTCCCCCTTATTATTGTCTGGCCCTTGATTACCGGAAAATTATTGTGTATAGCTTCCACCTCTAACTAAAATTTGATTATTTCCACCCATTACGCAAATGGCTAAACTATGCAGTCACTTCCATCTTGAAACCATACTAAACCAAAATTGTGTTATTTCGTCACTATTTGTCGTTTGGGCATCTTACCCCTCCGCCTAAAACGACCTGAAAATTCATTATTGGCCAATGTTTTTCCCAACTTGATACCATTCAAAATTGAAACAGGAGTAGTTTTATGCAAAGTAAAATTTAGGGTGCAAGGAGGGAATCCAAAATGTTGTGTATACCAGACAGTGGCGGATCCTGAACTGTACCAATGGGCGTGCCACGCTGTCGTTTGTTGTCCCCGTGAGAACGTGATGTTGTCTCCCCGACAACATCACCCCCGCTAGAACTCCCCGTGATTCCCCAACTTCCTCCCTTCACTTGTAGACCCCCGATTGGCCCCCCCCCCCCCGCATTAGTCCCCCGTCAACATCACCCCCGCTAGAACTCCCCATGATTCCCCAACTTCTTCCCTTCACTTGTATACCCCCGATTGCCCCCCCCCCCCGCGGATTAGTCTCCCCAACAACATCACCCCCGCTAGAACTCCCCGTGATTACCCCTCTACCGCCCTTCTAGTCTCCCCTAGAATCCCCCGTCCCCATCCCTATTGCCTCGTACTCCTCCTCATTCATAAGTCGGTTGTTCATAAGGACCTGGCTCTCAGAGGACCGTAGGGACCATATGTGAAATACGATTTAGTAACGTAGGGTAAAGTCGTGTACCTAGGGCCATTTCTTTTTTTTTTTTTTAATGATGATTTATGGGGTAAAAACAATCTCAAATCGGCAAAACCACTTCAAATTCTGATAAGGGAATAAAGGTAGACCAAAACCCCACAAGATTTCTTTATTTCTTTATTTTAGTACTAAAATTCAAATTATGAGAAATATGTTTCTAAAAAATGAAATTCGGCTCGAGGTACAAGCATAGCTTGTACCTCGATAGGTCATGCAGCATGGCTATAAGAGCGAATTTCCGAAGAAATACCTGGTTTTATGTAAAATGCCTTCATTTCACTGAATTTATAATCATTTTGTCTCCTTTTAACACAGTATGTGTTTTAGCCATGGACTAACTAGCCAAAAAAGCTAACGAAATTTCGTAACGAAATCTGGGACGACAACATGGATACCGATGATGCGGAACTAAGGATCGTGTAACCTGGTGTAACCTATGAGCAGGGAACTTCTCATTAGACGCATGCGCAGTAGCGAGAGTTGACTCTGTGTGACGTCAGAACGGAAGGGATACAATAATTTATGGGGTCTAGCAAGGTTCTCAAGTGCGTCAAGCGAAGGCGCAGACCCCAAAATCCACAATCACGTAGTAACGGTTTCGTTTACCCAGAGTTTCCTAGTATGGCTACGAGTGAAATACTGACTTTAAAAGGCTATCGATGATACGGAACTAAGGATCGTGTAACCTGGTGTAACCTATGCGATATTTTGTTGACGCTTATATATAAGATTCTGATTTAGTGGGAGGAAAGTAGCGAAATTCTGATTTAGTGGGAGGAAGTTAACCAATCTTCAACCGAAGATTGAAGACGGGTTTATGTGAAACGCGAGAGCTAAAACACATTCTGTGTTTCTATAATTTCGTCCGAAGTATGTAAATAGAGGTAACCGGGGGTCCAGGGGGGCTTGAAACTGTGAAACAATAATTTTTTTCGAGTAGAGCTACACCAAGAAAGGATTCTTCACTCCAGACAAGAGCCAAAAATACTAAATTTAATTAAAAAAAAAGGTTTTTTTCTAATAAATCTCGATTTTAAAACGAACTAAAATTGGAAATGGGATTCACTGTAACTTAATTCCTTGACTGTCAAGGATTGCCTATCCCGTTTACAATTCTCTGACATTAGCTGTGAATTCATCCGGATTGTCTACTAGTATTATTTAGTCTACCTATTATAGATCAAGTTCCATAAATCAAACTAAAGAAGTAATAACAATTTATTTTATTTTTCCATGTTCATGAATTAAAACAATACAACGTCACAAAGTTCGGACCTGTAAGCAGTTTGTTAAGCGAGTAGAATGCGATGCAGATTCTGCAGTGTGGGATCCGTTTCGCACTGCCTACCATCCAATAACTTGCAGGGTACCGACCGACATTTAAAATTTCAAGTCTCTAGTGTATAAGCTCATCATCGAAAATTTGGATGATACCAATTATTCCATAAGAGCATTTAATGAAGTATGTTTAAACAAATAGTTATTATTTAAACAACTTTACAGACAAGAAATCGGATGGATATTGCACTGTCATCCATGACCCATGATTAAAATTTCAATTCTCTATATCATTTGCCGATTTTTATTTGTTTAAGCTAGTTTTTTAGTGTTTATTTGTTTTATTAGTTTAAACTTGATTGCAAAATTCCAACCGGAGACATAGACACGATGCGGAGCTAATATAAATGTGGTAAAAAATGGTAATTGTTCATTTCACACCACTTTTGACTTTGTGCTGCTGATCCACCCAATACTTACGTTAACACCAATAATTATAAACAATCTAATTTTTGTATCAATCACTACGGATTATGGATCATCATCATGTTAATTCAAATTTGAATATAATTTATACGGTCAAGTTCGAAAAGGCATATCCACGTGGTCTTGTGGAAATCGACTGAGTAGGGTCACCCCTGTGGGAATAAATATCCTCAGCCATCGTGTGAACCTTCGAAGAATCTTCAGTAACCAACATCAGTGGCCAACCCTCACACCCGCTTCAAGTGAGGGTAATCCACCCCAAGTTCCAGTCGGGCTGAATAAATATTTAGTTAATCATAATTCCATTTATATCGTGAAGGTCGATCATATACTTTCTTCTGGATTACCATGATACCTGAATTATTTCGTATATTTCGTAATTGGCTGATAACTTTGGCAATACCTGTAGTAAAATTAACTGCTCAGTTCGACTCGTAATTTTTGTGGGGTTTCAGATGGTTGGTAGCTAAACCGTCCATAAGTCTCAAACCGCTCAATAGATTTGACTTGATTCGGATTTCGCTAGAATTCTTGTTAATCGGTTTGCCAACGCTATTTCACTTAATAATCTGATACCGGTTCACTGAAAGCCGCCTGTAAATTCATTGGTAGCCCAATTGATTGGTCCAATATCCCCGGATTTTCAGAGTTCGTAGATAATTGAATTTGAATTGGCGCAGAAGTCCTGCCTGACCTTCATTTGGCCGATGGGTTTTGCGTTCTTGTTCTGTAATATGAGCAAATGAAATACGGTTATAATATAAATTAATTTGCGCTAATGTATATATCAACAAGCCACTGCAGAAGTCGGGTGTCATCGTTTTCGATGCCTCGTGTTCATTGCGAATATCGAAAATTCCCTTTCAAATTCCATCTTAATAGTTTTGGTGGGCAGTGCGAGCTGAAACAAATGGAGCTGAAAGGAACCGAACCGAAAGAGGTTAAGGGAATATTAATATTACATGAGATGGTGATATAAAGGAACTGGTATGGAGGGGTCTTTCCCAAAGGGTTTGTGCGGAATTCGGGGTCATGAAAGATCCTCGTCTCAGATAACTACTTTCCCGTGGCCTCACTGTTTTTATAATCTGAGAGTGATATCTCGCTAGTACTACAGTAAATGACGTGTTTTAAGATAAAGTTTAACGTCGAGTTATTATATTCACTACCAGTGGCCCGAGTTCATGTTAACGTACGAGTACTAAGCGTACGTACTTTGCAGTGGACGGTCGATGGCCGTGCGTAGGTTGATTCTATCGCTTGATGTACTAGCGACGTATTAGATTATTTCCACGTCATTCGAAAGACAAAATATGGCTGTATTCCGTTCGAAAGACCTCAACAAATTCTCTCGGGTTTCAACCTAGTACGGAACACGCATACGCAATTACATACCTCGTCGACAAAAAAAAAGGAGCAAACAGTGACGGCTTATCTGATGGACGTTATGTCACTGGTAAACATGCTACTTTTCCCAACTTTATAAACAACTTTATTTACGAAAACGACCTGGCCACTTTCTAGGGTCAACCTACTGACACACTTCTCCTTCGGACCAAATTGAACAATACAGGAAATGTACGAGTATGTTGGGAGGATGCATTCAGAAACGTAAGTTGGAACCGATAAACGCTGTTAGTATCCCTGAGATTGAGGCAGGAATTAAAGTGTTGAAAACAAGAAAGGCATCTGGATTTGACCTCATCACAAGGCAAGTAGAGAAGCCCCTACCAGAGCAGGCAAATAAGAAACTATTGTACCCAATAAATGCAACTTTCAGGCCCCGCTATGTCCCGAGTTTCTGGAAGGTCTCCTAAGGTCTCCTATGTTGAAACCAGGGAAGGATCCCACTGATAAGAAGTTCTACAGACCAATACCTCTGTTACCAGTATTATCTAAACTGATAAAAAAATGATTGCTGAAAAGGCAGAAAGTCGTCATAGAAGAGCGAAATCTTATCCCTGATCACCAGTTTGGGTTTCTTGAACAACAACCAACCATTATCAGATCCATCGAATTACCAACGCAATAGGAAAATCATTAAAGAACAAGATAGTATGCGCCTGTGTGTTCTTGGATGTTTCACAAGCGTTTAATAAGGTCTGACATGATGGCTTGATTTGCAAACTGCAATGTAATTTGCCTGCTAGATACTTTGAAATACTTAAATCCTACATCAGTAACAGAAACTTCAGAGTCAGGTATGAAGAAGAGTATTAAGGGCTCAACAATATCTGTGCAGGGGTTCCACAATGTAGTGGCCTTGGGCCAGTGCACAAGGCTAATGTACACAAGGGATATTTTTGGGAATGCCAACAAACTGTGTTGATAAAACAGACAGTTTATGGAATTGAACAACACTTTGATACTAAACACCTGTTCTCAAACGCCCTTTTACAGTATGATGTACTTTAACTCCTTTGGGGCTTCAACTCGCAGCCCTTAAAAATCACAAGGAAATCTTTTCCCTATAACTACTACTCGACCATCCAATAACAGTCGTAATTGTGGGTTGTTCAGTTAGTAGTATAAATACCACCGTACTGCAACAGCGATAATGAGGCCTTAAGTGACCCGCCCCTACGGGCGGGTCACTTAAGGCCTCATTAACGCTGTTGCAGTACGGTGGTATTGATAAAAACTAATTAAGTTGGTTGTTACGGATTGGTTTCAACTCATTAACGCTGATTGATAAAAACTAATTAAGTTGGTTGTTACAGATAGGCTTAAATGGGAGGTCATTAACCCTGTTGCAGTAAGGCGGTATTGATATAGACTAATAGACTAATTAAATTGGTTGTTACGGATTGGTTTAAATGAAATAACGGGACTGATATGTGATAATTACTAGTTATCATTTGTTGGAGCAATTAGACCCATATCTTTGGAGCTGATAAACGTGTATATAAGTCGTAAAATTGAGGCAAAACGTGCAAAAGAAAAAAAATGTGTGACAGTGAGTGGACTAGAACATTTTGCGGTCTTTTAAATTCATTTAAAATAAACAGTTTCATCTTTTCATCATCGTCATCATCATCATCATCATCTCCAAGTGTTGAACTTCTCAACGGTGACTTACTAAATGTAATTAACAATATTCGTGACGTTATAAAAGATAAATTATTAATATTTTTACATAAGCATAAAGGTGTGAAGTGGTATATTATTGTTAAGGTGTTACTTTATAAATTAGTTAGTGAAGAAAGAATAGAACAGGAACCACACTTTAATGGTAAAGTACATACATTGTTAGATGGAGAGGCCTTTTCCACTCAATATGACGAAACGATCAATACTATTAATGAATGTTTAGATAAATTTGTAAAAGAAGGATCAGGATGGATTTATCAAAAAGTAATCAATGTTGAACTACGTTATGTTAAATACCAACCGATCTATGGAAGTAGTTATATACCTACACCCAAACCTTTATCAAATCCTAAATTAACAATTGTCAATGTGCGCAATGTTGGAGATAATGAATGTTTTAAATGGTCAATCATAGCTTCCATTCATCCTGACCCATCACGTAATAATAGAATATCATATTTAAAACGATATGAAAATGAGTTAAATTTTGAAGGTATAACATTTCCAGTTCAAATCCCTAAAATTAACTTGTTTGAAAAACTCAATTCTGAAATATCGGTTAACGTCTTTGCTTGGGAAAAGAATGAAGTTTACCCTGTAAGAATTACTACATATACAAAAAGAAAATTTCACATTAATCTACTGCTTCTAACCGGCGTGAAAGATGGAGAAACTCAATCTCATTTTTGTTTGATTAGAAATTTGAATAGTCTATTACGTAGTGTAACAAAAGTTACTTTTCGGGGGTATTATTGCAATTACTGTTTACATCGATTTGCATCACCTAAAACACTCGAAGAACATACACCACGCTGTGAACCTTTCGGTCCTCAAAAAACTAATCTCCCAGACGAAAAGGATAAGATACTAAAATTTACAAACTATAGTTTATGTATGAAATCACCAGTCGTCATTTATTGTGACTTTGAAGCGTTCGTTAAACCAAAACCATCGGATGAGGAGGAGGAGGTTCAACTTGAAGACGATGTGATGGGGGGAAACGAGGATGAAAACGAGGGAGGTGAGATTGGGCGTAAAAATGTAAAAAATACGATAGAGGTTGCTAAACACGAACCATCAGGTTTTTGTTATATACTAATTGGACCGGAGGATGAAATAATGAATGTGGAAGTATATTCGGGACCTAACGTAATTGACGTGTTTTTAAATCATTTGTTAAATGAGGTTGAATTTATCGATCAAACAATTTTTGCAAATTATAATAAACCTTTAATTGAAACCTTAGAAATGAGACAAATGAAACAAGAAGCAACGGAATGTTATTTATGTCAAATTCCCTTTTCTGAAAATGACATTAAAGTTTTTGATCATGATCATTTTACCTCTAATTTGCTCGGTATAGCTCATCAAGCTTGTAACTTATCGCGCCAAATTCGTCCTTTTATTCCCGTCGTATTTCACAATTTAAAATCGTATGACGGACATTTATTATTACAAGGTTTTCATAAATATCCTAAATTGAATATGAGTTGTATCGCTCAATCATCTGAAAAATATCTTTCGATTAAACTGGATAAACTAAGGTTTCTAGATTCATTAGCATTTTTAAATGAAAGTCTCGATTCATTGGTTAATAACTTGTATAGTGAAGGAAACGTTGAGTCAAACTTTGATTTATTTTTCTCTCATTTCCCAACTGAAAAACATAAACTTATTCCTCTGTTGCTACGTAAAGGAGTCTACCCATATACTTACATGACAGATAGAACAAAGTTTACAGAAACACAATTACCCGATCAAACTAAATTTTACAATGATCTTACGAAAACAGAAATTTCTAACGCAGATTATGAACACGCTCAAAATGTATGGCGTTCGTTTAATATGAAAACAATGCGAGAATATCACGATTTATATCTACTAAGTGACACTTTACATTTAGCCTGCATATTTCAACGTTTCAGGAGAATGGCTCTTTCCTATTATCAAATTGATCCTTTAAATGTTTACTCTGCTCCAGGTTTAGCTTGGACATCAATGTTAAAAATGACGAGAGTTCAAGTAGATTTAATAACTGATATATCGCAATATATATTTTTTGAAAAGAGTATCAGGGGTGGACTAAGTCAAATTTCTCACAGGTATGCTAAAGCAAACAATCCGTTCATTCCAGACTTTAATCCTAAAGAACCAACCACATGGATAATGTATTATGACTGCACAAATTTATATGGTACAGCAATGTCGCAATATTTACCAAAATCAGATTTTAAATGGGTGCTAGAAAGTGAAATTAAGAACATAGATTTTGCAAACATTTCCGACACCTCAAACGTGGGTTATATTCTTGAGGTTGATCTTAGTTATCCTCACTCTTTACACGATTTACATAATTCATATCCTCTCGCTCCTGAAAGTTTGAATATAACGAGTGAAATGTTGTCACCATATTGTAAGAATATTCAAGAAAAATGTAATATCCCCTCAAGCTCAAACATTAAAAAACTGTTAACTACCCTGAATGATAAAAAAAAATATGTATTACATTACCAAAATTTAAAATTATATTTACAATTAGGTTTAAAATTAGACAAAATACATCGCGTTTTATCTTTTCAGCAAGAACCGTGGATGGAACCATTTATAACATTTAATACTGAAAAAAGACGAAGCTCGAAGACCAAGTTTGAAATGAACTTTTTCAAATTGATGGTTAATTCAGTGTACGGAAAAACTTTGGAGAACATACGTGGACATACAGATTTTAAGTTGGTGGCGGATGAACGGAAATTACTTAAATGGGCATCGTCTCCGCGCCTAAAGTCTTTTCATATATATGGTGAAAATTTTGCAGGTTTAGCTTTAAGGAAAATCTCCTGCAATTTGATACGTCCCACCTACGTTGGTTTCGTAACGTTGGAAATTGCGAAAAAGATAATGTACTCTTTTCATTATCATTACATTATGAAAACGTATAAAAAAGAACAGGTAAAATTACTTTTTACCGATACAGATTCAGTTACCTATCTAATTGATAGTCTAGATGTTTACGATGACATGTTACGTTCTATACACTTGTTTGATACATATAAATATCCTGAAGGTCACAAATGTAGGATCACATACAATAAAAATGTGTTGGGCACATTTACCGATGAAACAGATGGAAAACCAATAGACGAATTTGTAGGTCTACGTCCAAAGTGTTACTCTTTTGTAACGGGTGAGCAAAATGAAAAACGTGTAGCCAAAGGAGTAGCACGTAGTGTTATTAATCATAATCTACGACACAAGATGTTTAAAAAATCTTTATTCAACTTTGTAAAACATTATACTCAAAATAAAACAATTAGATCTAAAAATCATCAAGTACTTACGTTAGAGATTCAAAAATTAGCTTTATCACCTTACGATGATAAAAGATTTATATTGCGAGACGGTATTACTAGTTTAGCTTACGGACATTATAAAATAAAAAGTGGGGAGGCCCAACAACTATAAAACCTAATAAAGATTAGAGTGACCTCTCAGTAGTTATCAAAAACGTACAAAAATAGACATCTCTTTTAACTATCATCAACCATCAGAAAGTTTCTCCATCTAAATCTTTTATTTTATTTATTTATTTGAAATGGGAGTATCATTAGATGTTTGTGCACAAGATGTGATTACCTATTGTTGTTCAAAAAAGTGTTTCAAAGTGAGCGGAGACCAAGTTGATGGAATGGCATGTAGAATCTGTAAAAATTATTGTTATTGCGTGTGTAGATGTCAATCTAGGAAAAATGAAAAATACTTTTGGCCGCTGATTAAATTTGTAAGAACGTGTTATTACTATATGACTAGAATATTATACTCAGAATGAAACGATTTGGTCCGACAATAACAACTATAAAACCTACCAGTGATTAGAGAGACAACTCATTAGCTAATTGTGTGTTAAAACAATGACTAATATCAAAGAAGCAATCGCGCGTGAACTTCACTCTCCTGCACGTAAACTGTTTCCAACTAGACCGGTTGAGGTTAAAGACATTCATGACATGTTTGAGATTGACCTAGTTGAAATGATTCCACATAGTAAAATCAATTCTGGGTACAAATATATTTTAACTATAATAAATTGTTTTTCTAAGTATGCTTACGCAGTCCCTTTAAAAGATAAAACGGCCGATTCAATAATTTTAGGAATTACTCCCATTTTAAGAAATAATCTTCCGATACGTCATTTACATTCAGATTCAGGAACGGAATTTTTAAACGTAAAGTTCAAACAATTAATGAAAAAGCTTAATATTAACCATTATATTACGTACAGTGACAAAAAATGTTCAATAATAGAACGTTTCAACCGAAGCTTGAAACTGTTGATGTATAGAAAATTTACCGAGCAAGGAACTTACGAGTGGATACAATTGTTACCAAAGCTAATACGTGAGTATAATAGTAGATATCACCGAACAATTGGGATGAAACCTTCTTCCGTTACAGATCAAAATTCAAAACTTGTACTCGCTAACATTCAAAAAAATAGACAAAAATATGGAGCTAAAGATAAAAAAGTTAAATTTAAAATTGGTGATAAGGTGCGAATTAGCAAGTATAAACACATTTTTGCTAAAGGATACTTACCAAACTGGACAAATGAAATATTTACGGTAATTGGAGTGAAAAATACAATTCCCGTCACTTACACGTTGAAAGATTATAAAGGTGAACCTATTCAAGGTAGCTTTTATGGGGTAGAATTGAAAAAAACCAAGTTTGAGAACGTTTATTTCGTTGAAAAAGTACTTAAATCGCGAGGTGACAAACGTTTCGTTAAATGGTGGGGTTTTTCCGGTCAACATTCAAGTTGGATCCATAAAAACGACCTAATTTAACTATAACTAACCATTTTACAAGAAGTATGGGTGGTGAAAACACATTACCAATAGTCAATTTTGACAAATTTTGCAATCGTAATAATAAGGAAAATATGATAAAACGACATGGTCCACTTCTTCCAAATCATGTAAGATGTTTAATTTGTGGACCATCAAATTGTGGAAAATCTAATATATTGTTGAACTTGATATTTTCCCCTCAAGGTTTAACTTTTGAAAACGTTTACATTTTTTCAAAAACGCTTTACCAACCTAAATATCAACTGTTGGAAAAAGTGTTATCCGACTTGACAGAAATAGGTTATTATCCGTTTTCAGAATATGACCAAGTACTTCACCCCAATGAGATTAAACCGTATTCAATCATGATTTTTGATGATGTATCAACGGAAAAACAAGAACACATTAGAGATTATTTTACGATGGGTCGTCATAAACACGTTGACGTATTTTACTTAAGTCAAACTTTTAGTCGAGTCCCAAAGCAATTGATACGTGATAATGCCAATTTTATCGTAATATTTAAACAGGATGACACCAACTTGCGACATATTTATCACGATTACGTTAACACAGATATGACATATAATAAGTTTAAAGAACTTTGTCAACAAGCATGGGTGGAAACCAAGGGATTTTTAACTATAGACCGCGAACAAGAGCTTCATGATGGACGATATCGTATCATGTTTGACAATTTTGTTTCAATCTGAAAACTAGTCCACTAGGAAGGTATACATACGTTTTCATCTTGAACGTGAACGTTGAACGTGAACGTTGAACGTGAACGTTGAACGTCGAACGTGAACGTTGAACGTGAACGTGAACGTTGAACGTCGAACGTTGAACGTCGAACGTGAACGTTGAACGTCGAACGTGAACGTTCAACGTTCACGTTCGACGTTCAACGTTCACTTTCGACGTTCAACGTTCAACGTTCAACGTTCGACGTTCATCGTTGCGTTAACCTTTACGATAGAACCTCCTTTCTAGACTGTTCATCGAGGATGGAGAAAGGTTATAACTACTGTTACCTTCTACTTCTCAGGTCTGTCAGGTTATCCCCACTAGCCCCTGTGCCAGATCTCTCTTATTTCCCCGTCGAACGTGAACGTCGAACGTGAACGTTGAACGTCGAACGTGAACGTCGAACGTCGAACGTGAACGTTGAACGTGAACGTCGAACGTCGAACGTGAACGTTGAACGTGAACGTTGAACGTTCAACGTTCGACGTTCACGTTCGACGTTCGACGTTCATCGTTGCGTTAACCTTTCTAGACTGTTCATCGAGGATGGAGAAAGGTTATAACTACTGTTACCTTCTACTTCTCAGGTCTGTTAGATTTGGTTCTGAATGAGTTGGAGAAAGGTTTACAATGTTGACTCACTCTTATGACGATGATGGTATATATTTGTTACGTAGACAGTTTACATTTTATTAATTAGGTAGAAGTGAATTGAGCTGTTGTCAAAATGGGTAAAAAGGAAAATCAACTTTTATTACAAATTCGTCAATTACGAGATAATATTAAACATAAATATGACCAATTAAAGGTTAACCAACTAGTGCGCGATAGATCATTGGAAACTCAATATAAACCACTAACGGCTCCTCTCAACACATTATCAAATATACTTTTATCGAAAATGAACACCAGCACCTCCTCCACAATTAAACAAGATGAGGAAGTAGAAGAAGAAGAAAAAAAACATAATATTAAAAAAGAGGAAACAATTGAAACAGGAGGAGAAGGGAAACTATTAGATTTAATTACACACTATCAAGATTTAATCATTCATCCTTCAACACGAAAACAATTAGATACTACCTACGGTGTACATTTTGATCTCGAGGAAGGTTGGAAATTGGGTAATTCTTTAGTTTCCTTCGATAAAGATCAAATATATATTGATAAGGTGACATCGTTTGAATTGAGTCCGGGACTTTTACAATTACTGTTTCTTCGTGAACCTGATAAATATACTACCGAAGATGAAAACGTATACAAAACAATTCTACAAATAACTGGCGCGTACAAAACAAAGAGTGGAAGACTTCGGTCTAATAAAGGTCCAAAATATCGAAATATTATCTCAAAGTTGTTTCCCTCCTCTTTAAAAAATGTGAATACTAGTAGTAGTACTACTAGCAGTCAAATTGACAAAGATAAACCTATAGAGTCAGAAACTTCATTTACCGGTACTGGATTTCAAATGAAACAACCGTCTTCATTTAATAACGTTCAATACGTTTATTTTGATAATGTTAATGAGTTGTGTCATCGTTTAAAAAAGTTGATTGCTTCCTCTCAGGCTGGAAATAACTCCCATTCGAACGAGATCATTTCAATTTTAGAAGAGTTGACAGAACATGGCGTTATAAAAGCACCGAAATCGTTCATTTTATAATCATTACTATTCAGGATGAGCGTGGATAAATTTGGTCGTTGGAGTGGTGATTCAATCGGGTCTATTGGAGGTGTATCTAGTTACGGAAAAGTTGGAATTCAGGGTCCACCGGGCATTGGTTTTAAAGTTAACGCTGCGGGTAATTATGATATGGGTGGAAAACGGTTGGTTAATGTAGGAAAGGGGAGAGGTGACCGTGAAGTAGTAATTAAGGAACAATTAAACGCTTTAGATAAACAATGTCTTAAACTCACTTCCAACGGTAACGAGTTTGATATGCAAGGGAAACGAGTCGTTAATTTAGCTGAACCTATCATAGATACGGATTTGGTCAAAGTTGGTTATTTGAAACGTCGTTGTCTAATGAGTGAGGAACATGATAGTAGTAATGAGAATGGTGAAGTTGTTTTTAACATTAAAAAAGGAAAACTGACAAATTTAGAGCAAACACCAACACACCCATACGATGTTGTAAACAAAAAATACGTAGACGATAGTTTCCCTAGAAAACATGATGAGGGGTGGGATTTTAAAAAGGAACGTATAACAAACCTCGGTGAACCCACTTTTAAAAATGACGCTACGACGAAACTTTACGTAGATGTAGCGGTTACAAATAGCCAACAATTTAACGTTGAATATGCTGATAGTAAAACAGCATTTTATTATAACGATTCACATTCAATTGATATGATGGGGAAACAACTTAAAAATGTAGCGGATCCTAATAAATTTTCTGATGTTTGTACGGTAAATTATATTGTGAGACTGTTGTCGAAAATGTTCCTTTATTTTTATACTTCGTTGACACCAAACAGCGTAATATTTCAATCATTAATGGCAATACCTACTGAACGTGACAAGTGGATTAATGAGAACATTATTCATCCCTTTTTTATGGCTCCCAACACTGATGTACTACGTGAAACTTGAAAAAACGTTATATTACGTATAAATCAACTTGTTTTACAATAATAGTCACATTTCTTAGTATAAAATGGTAAAGAGAAGAATAAAAAACGCTAGTTGTAAGAAATCAATTAAAGGAGGTGGATTGTTAAATTCTGTTATAGATAAAATTCCGTTTGAGATTCATATCCCATCTTACGAATTTTGTGGTCCAGGAACTAAATTAGAAGAAAGGTTAAAACGTGGTGATCAAGGGATAAATCAGCTCGATAGACTTTGTAGAGAACACGATATTGTTTATTCTGAATCAAAAAAAGATCCTTCTTCGTATGAGTTCACTCGTCGTAAAGCTGATTATAAACTAAACCTGGAGCAGAGTAAACATTTAAAGGATCAATTTGATAATAGGAAAGAGCCATTCTCCTGAAACGTTGAAATATGCAGGCTAAATGTAAAGTGTCACTTAGTAGATATAAATCGTGATATTCTCGCATTGTTTTCATATTAAACGAACGCCATACATTTTGAGCGTGTTCATAATCTGCGTTAGAAATTTCTGTTTTCGTAAGATCATTGTAAAATTTAGTTTGATCGGGTAATTGTGTTTCTGTAAACTTTGTTCTATCTGTCATGTAAGTATATGGGTAGACTCCTTTACGTAGCAACAGAGGAATAAGTTTATGTTTTTCAGTTGGGAAATGAGAGAAAAATAAATCAAAGTTTGACTCAACGTTTCCTTCACTATACAAGTTATTAACCAATGAATCGAGACTTTCATTTAAAAATGCTAATGAATCTAGAAACCTTAGTTTATCCAGTTTAATCGAAAGATATTTTTCAGATGATTGAGCGATACAACTCATATTCAATTTAGGATATTTATGAAAACCTTGTAATAATAAATGTCCGTCATACGATTTTAAATTGTGAAATACGACGGGAATAAAAGGACGAATTTGGCGCGATAAGTTACAAGCTTGATGAGCTATACCGAGCAAATTAGAGGTAAAATGATCATGATCAAAAACTTTAATGTCATTTTCAGAAAAGGGAATTTGACATAAATAACATTCCGTTGCTTCTTGTTTCATTTGTCTCATTTCTAAGGTTTCAATTAAAGGTTTATTATAATTTGCAAAAATTGTTTGATCGATAAATTCAACCTCATTTAACAAATGATTTAAAAACACGTCAATTACGTTAGGTCCCGAATATACTTCCACATTCATTATTTCATCCTCCGGTCCAATTAGTATATAACAAAAACCTGATGGTTCGTGTTTAGCAACCTCTATCGTATTTTTTACATTTTTACGCCCAATCTCACCTCCCTCGTTTTCATCCTCGTTTCCCCCCATCACATCGTCTTCAAGTTGAACCTCCTCCTCCTCATCCGATGGTTTTGGTTTAACGAACGCTTCAAAGTCACAATAAATGACGACTGGTGATTTCATACATAAACTATAGTTTGTAAATTTTAGTATCTTATCCTTTTCGTCTGGGAGATTAGTTTTTTGAGGACCGAAAGGTTCACAGCGTGGTGTATGTTCTTCGAGTGTTTTAGGTGATGCAAATCGATGTAAACAGTAATTGCAATAATACCCCCGAAAAGTAACTTTTGTTACACTACGTAATAGACTATTCAAATTTCTAATCAAACAAAAATGAGATTGAGTTTCTCCATCTTTCACGCCGGTTAGAAGCAGTAGATTAATGTGAAATTTTCTTTTTGTATATGTAGTAATTCTTACAGGGTAAACTTCATTCTTTTCCCAAGCAAAGACGTTAACCGATATTTCAGAATTGAGTTTTTCAAACAAGTTAATTTTAGGGATTTGAACTGGAAATGTTATACCTTCAAAATTTAACTCATTTTCATATCGTTTTAAATATGATATTCTATTATTACGTGATGGGTCAGGATGAATGGAAGCTATGATTGACCATTTAAAACATTCATTATCTCCAACATTGCGCACATTGACAATTGTTAATTTAGGATTTGATAAAGGTTTGGGTGTAGGTATATAACTACTTCCATAGATCGGTTGGTATTTAACATAACGTAGTTCAACATTGATTACTTTTTGATAAATCCATCCTGATCCTTCTTTTACAAATTTATCTAAACATTCATTAATAGTATTGATCGTTTCGTCATATTGAGTGGAAAAGGCCTCTCCATCTAACAATGTATGTACTTTACCATTAAAGTGTGGTTCCTGTTCTATTCTTTCTTCACTAACTAATTTATAAAGTAACACCTTAACAATAATATACCACTTCACACCTTTATGCTTATGTAAAAATATTAATAATTTATCTTTTATAACGTCACGAATATTGTTAATTACATTTAGTAAGTCACCGTTGAGAAGTTCAACACTTGGAGATGATGATGATGATGATGACGATGATGAAAAGATGAAACTGTTTATTTTAAATGAATTTAAAAGACCGCAAAATGTTCTAGTCCACTCACTGTCACACATTTTTTTTCTTTTGCACGTTTTGCCTCAATTTTACGACTTATATACACGTTTATCAGCTCCAAAGATATGGGTCTAATTGCTCCAACAAATGATAACTAGTAATTATCACATATCAGTCCCGTTATTTCATTTAAACCAATCCGTAACAACCAATTTAATTAGTCTATTAGTCTATATCAATACCGCCTTACTGCAACAGGGTTAATGACCTCCCATTTAAGCCTATCTGTAACAACCAACTTAATTAGTTTTTATCAATCAGCGTTAATGAGTTGAAACCAATCCGTAACAACCAACTTAATTAGTTTTTATCAATACCACCGTACTGCAACAGCGTTAATGAGGCCTTAAGTGACCCGCCCGTAGGGGCGGGTCACTTAAGGCCTCATTATCGCTGTTGCAGTACGGTGGTATTTATACTACTTCAGTTAGTTGGATCACACACTAGAGGAGTTAATTAAGTTCAACGGGGGTTCTTCAACGCATTAGATTGAATGTCACACTCAGTGGGTTGTAAGCAGAGCTCGAAGCGCACCCATCTCAAGTTTCTCTTTGTATATCCACTTTTACACTTGTATGAAAAGACCGCTTTGAACGTGGTACATTCAACGACGAAGGTTTTTACGGGTTTTCTTTGCGTTTGTCTACTTTTTTCACGGACCACGTCACTTTTGTAACGTGATTTGCCGCTCCTCTCTCAACTAAATGGACGTCTGTGCTCGTTTTTCTCGTTATATTGTAACTTAAATTTTGCTCCTGTTAGTAGGTCTTCTTGACTTACATAGGAACCGGAAGAAAATTGAAGAAACGGAAGGTGTACGGGTTCATATGAGTGGGAGTCAAGATTTTATGTGTACCCACATACAGTGAAACCTGTCTATAGTGGAATCTCAAGGGACCAGAGAATTTTTCCACATTAAACAGTTTTTCCACATTGCCCAGGTTCCAAGATACGAGTAATCGAATGGAAAAAGATGAATAATATTCACACATATTATGTGTGTATTTAACAAATTGTTACATTATTTACGTACCTCTGTACAGTACAAAACGGGTTCATAAATTCATCAAATCTTAAAAAATGATTCATTTCATTTAAAATTTCAATTCCGCGTTAGACAGGTTGTCCACATTAGATGTATAAATGCACAGGTTTTCTGAAGGAACCAGAGATATTTCCCAGATAAGGCAGGTTTTCCTCTTTACGCAGAGTCCACTTTAGACAGGATATATCCTGTATATATACAGTTTTCACTGTAGTACCAGAACCTTTATCTTGATAGGTAATGGCCGGCACGTCCCTACACAGAGATGTGCTAATTGAATTATGTAATCCGTACATCTAACATGAATTTCATCATATGGTCCAAAGCGTGATTTGGAACTGTAATACAATGTAATTCAATTAGAATTGTACAACACAAATAGATCCACTCGTAGAACCCAAAGTGTGCCGTAATTTCATTGCAATTAGTCAGTTTTCTCAAGTCGTACAAAAATGCTTCGAGGACGTAATTTAAAACTTTGTTCCGTTGTCATGTCAACCGGTTTGTTCGTCGTAGCCGAGGAAAAGTAAGTTGTTTTCTTATGTTAATCAGAGGACTAAAACACAAGATTGAATGAATCAACCGAGACGTCGCCTTAACACGACTTCCCTGCATTTTCATTCCGGTAACAGACGACGGCTCTTCTGTGTGCAAAAGATTCCGAATATAAATGCGCATTTAATCCGTCTCCTCTTTTCTTGACTCCAACGGAATTTCTACTAACAAGAGACTGACGCCAGACGGGTCCAAAGGTCGGGGCGCGGAGGTGGATGGAAAAGGTTTTGTGGGTAGGGAGTGTTTATTGTGTAGACCGCTTCTCGTCCTGAAGAACGTTCTCATCTTCTAGACAAATGCAAATCCTTGAGAGGACCTTCTGTGACCTCCTCTATAGATTATTCATGAATGTGAAGCGGGCTAGCAAGTGGAGGTTTAAAGCGGATTATTACTGAAGGGGCCTAAGCTTTCTCTCACCGCCGGAACGAAAGGAAAATTTCCAACGTATCCGTGGGGTGGTATATTTCGTTATTTTATAATTTCGTATTGAAAGCTTCCTCATGAACTCAATACTTTCATCAATCTCTTCTTGTTACGCCATCTCCATACGAAGGTCGGCGATTCATTCGGCAGTTTTCTCGCGGGAAGTGGCTCCTCTGAAGATGTCGACAGACGTAATCCCGAACCATCGACGAAGGTCTTTCATCCAAGAGTTCTGCCTTCTCCCTATGGACCTCTTTCCGGCAATCTTCCCCTGGATGATGAGTCTCAGCAACTCATACTTATCACCCCGCATCACGTGACCGAAATATCTCGTTTTCCGCTCTTTAAACGTCAGAAGTAGCTCCCTCTGTTTGCCCATTTTTGCCAAGCCCTCTTCATTGGTAACCTTCTGTACCCAGGAGATTCGGAGCATGCGACGATAAAAATACAACTCCAGTGCATTCATCCTCTCCTCCAAGACGGGATCGAGTGTCCAGCTCTCGCATCCATACTTTGATCAATACTTGATGATTAAAAACCACAACTAGGTGTGATTGAAGCTTCATTCGATTGTCACATGAAAAATATTACTACCTGCAATGATACGCTTACTCTTGTTGTGATAAAACAGCTGCAATTATTAACACCCCCCCAGTGGGCTCCGTTACACCAATTGTCAATCAACTGAGATCAACGTAAAAAAGTGATTTGACACTTAAAGTCGTAACATGATTATAAAAGCGCGATAAAGGTTCCCTTAATTGGTTTCCCCCGTGAATTCGGGGGGCTAATGACTTGAGATGATTAGCCTGGCGGCAAGATATGGAAGCCCAGCTTGAATAAAACGGGAGCTTCCCCCGGAGCCCATACCAATTTCTGAAAAGCCATTGTTCAGCGAAAATGGTCCCCCAAGGTATTATATCGTTGAAACAAAACTCGATTACCTTTCACTGAAAACGCGATGGGGCTCAAGTTACATTGAAATCTCCTCATCCCTTTCTGTACTAGTTCTCGGAAAACTGTAAGTACTGCAACTTCAGTCTTCACGATGAATAACCCTGTTGTGACATCAATTTGAAGAGAACTGATACAACCCTGCAACTCAAGAAAGTCGAATCATGTCACTTTTCTGGGTGAACTTTCCTGATTTTTGAACACTTGGGTGACGTTTTCCTATCCACTTCTTCATCTTAAAACGGTAGCTTAATGATGGACCAAAAAATGTACTAAGCTGGACCGTAATGTTCAAACTATCAATAAAAGTGTTCCAATTTTCAAGTGAAAAAGTGTAATAGCCACGAATGTATGGTTGCTTGAACGTGGATTTTTCGAAATTTTTAAGTGCACAACATATTTTGTTTGTTGCAATTCGACTCTCTACTTGGATTGGTTACACAATGCTGCATGAATTACCATGTTTAGTTTTAATTAAACATTGGTTTAACATTAAACATTTTTTTGTTTAAACATTGGTTTCTGAAAGGATTTTTCGTGCTGAATGTTTAATATACATATTATGTTTATTTATACATTTATATAAGTATGTGTCATTCCAAACGATAAATCTCGATAGAATTGAGATAAAAAGTTCATTTGCACGACAAATCATTCTTGGCAATCGAAAGGCCAAGTTCGGGCTACTCTAAGGGGGCATCGCAATTCTGACATCTCACATTTCAGAAGTCGTCAAAATGCAGCATTGTGTTATTGCAATACATTATATCAGATTGACGAGTTATTTGATGCATCGTCGACCGAGTTGTGTAAATTTGATCAATCCGATGGGTTCGGTGGTAAAGGCTAAAGGTATGAATGCTTGCGAATTACAAAGGATCGTAAATATGATGATTGAACCAAAACACACGCTCAGAGAGCGAAACCCACAGCTCATCTCCTCGAAAACAAATTAGTGTTCCCTTGTGATCCGGTTGAGATCAAAATGTTGAGAACAGAATAGAAAGCGGTCGCTAAAATAAATTCCACTGCCAGTTCGCTGCGCTCACCCAATTTTCAGTAACCGAGAAGCCCGTTTGTAAAATCATCGTACTCGCTAACGTTTGGTCTCTCCAAATAACACTGCTCGAAGGGAATGTTTAGTTTAAACGTTGCAGAACCCCCCATTCTGTATATCCCGTGGGTTCAACCATTTCCACTTGACTAAATAATGTTCCTTCCTCCTCGGGCGTGAAACTTATAACTGCCGCAGTTACGAAACTTTTTTCTTAGGACGTCCGCGCTTTTTGCCACTCGTCTTCATTCTTTGAGTGAATTTCCGGCTTTTGTTTCAGATTTATTAGCCGTTGAGAATGAACCATTGAAATGGCGCTACTTACTCGCAACTTTCATGAATAAATGTTTGCATTAAGGGGAGCTCCAACAAACATCTTTTGAATTTTCATTCATGCAATCTCATTCTGATATACGAATGCCGTAAATATCAATAAAGCTATTGTGAACCTAAACACACTTTTTGAACCCTAGGGACCGTCTTCCGTTATGTAGTTTAGTGGTTACGGGCAGTGATATAACCACGTGTGTGCATTGGTAGGCATTGGCAGTTGTACATCTTCATTGGCAGTTGCGGATCAATTGTATTGATATCTTCATTCGTTGATGTCTTTTTTCTCGTCGTTTTTGTTGATTCCTCTTTCCCTGCATTGGGAATTATTGGCAAGGAGATGTGTAGAACGGTATGCGAAGATATTATAGGGTTATGTCAGAGGGTTGAATTAAATTAGTGAATATGTTTGTTAGTGTTTCAAATTGGAAGTTAAGTTATATAAATTGTTGTATGGGTTGATCATCGGGAATGTTGCTATTGATTCTGAATTGTGTACAATTAGGGCGGTATTTTATGCAGTGGGTCAGTATATGGTCGACGTCTTATAGTTGTTGGCGTTCACTGCAGTTCGGTGGGGTTCTGCTGTTCTTCTCCATCATAGCACGACCCAAACCGAAAATAGAAGTCTACTAGACGTCCAATAGACATCTATTGGTAGACGTAAAGACGTCTAGTAAACGTCTATGGTAGATGATCTGCTAAAGGTCTAAATGGTTACTTTTGGTCGGTCTAATTCGTCTAAATATGCAGACATATCGCACCGTGAGAATTACATGGTCACATCACGAAAAAGAGGGGTTTTGAGTTAGGTCCATAGTTTGATGCGCGGAGGTAGGAGCTTCACGTCTGCCGCTGTAGAGCTAGATAACCATTGTACTCTTGGAGAGGGAGTAACTGATAACATAGGTAGGCACAAGTCAAACTATTTTTGCATTGTAATTTACCTACTGTTGTTTTATAAGTACTTGTCTACTTACTGTTTTTGTATTAGAGGGATCCGTCACTTAAAAACATAATCATAAATAACTAATGAAACAAAAAGGGAGAATATTATTACTATACCTAAAAATTGTGATAAAAATTTATCTTTGTGATAAAATCTTTACTGAGATCGGTATTAGTATCAAGTTATTATTATGACCTGGTGAGATAATTGTAGTACTATAGGTAGATACCTACCTACCTTTTAAGGCTGGTGGTGGAACAGTTAAGACTGAGAGTCTATTAGAGTGGACTATATTATTGACCTTGATTTTCAATTAACCATCAACTTGGTCATTGAAAAAAAAGGAAGTAAGTAAAACAAAAAAAAATATGCGTTTTGCAAAAGTGTATTTGTAATTGATTTATTTTCCCTGTATTCCATCTTCTTCATAATTCATAATGAGAAATATCTTATTATAAAGGACATTATCAGAGGAATGATGAGATCAGTGAAAGAAATTAGTAACAACTCAAAGAACTGCGTTGTCAAAAACTGTGTACAGGGGCACAACTCGAAAAACAAATTGGAAAACCGAGTTTTTTTTGTTATTGGCAATTTAAAATCCGATAAAGCAGAAACGGGAGGTTGTTTATGAGTCATTTTATTGTGTTAAGAGAGAAAAATAAATTGTGTAGGGTCTCTTTTCAGGGTCCAAGAGGCGAATCAAAGAAAGCCAAAACTTTAACCGGAGTTTCCCAGAAAACAGTGTTTTTAAGTAAGTCTCACAGTGCAATTACACAGGCGTAGATGAACTTGCGACGTCTCGACGGTGTCTATTGACGTCTAGACGGCGTCTATCCATGTCTAACGGCGTCTATCGACGTCTAAACGATTTTTGGAACTTATCTTGAAACGTATACCCTCAAATTTTGAGGGGGTTAATTTTTTTTCTTGAGCGTTTCCAAAGGTTTATCATTGAAGATAAAAAACCAACATTAGCGTTCGATTGGTCTTAACAGTTCGTGAAAAGTAGAATTTTGAAAGGCTTGAAAGATCGAAGAATAAAACTTCAACAACCTGACAATCGTTCAAAGAGCACTTATCTTAGAACTAAGTGAAATATGCTCGACTACGTCATAATGATGATTCTTCATTCAGAGGAGGGAAGTTTTTCGATTCCAAACTCAGTCGAAAAGGTCACAGCTCTATACTCCGGTAAATCGTGAACTTCACAGTGACCGAGCTCCACCAACGGTGCTTTTTATACGACATGGTTAATATCAGTATTGACGTAACTTGACGTTTAAGAACAGAATACGCGAGAAAAAGTGTATCCCTCACCCCTTTGTTTATTAAAATCTATATATCCCCGTTGAATGAGGTTGACGACCAACTTGTATGAGATCCTTTTGAATAAGCCGGTTCATAATAGTTTTTGTAAGCCTTGGATACCTCGAGGCCCCTTTTATCTTACGTCATATCCTCCCGTAGTGAGTATATACTGGTAATTTGGGGCGGTGAATGTCGCCATTGTCAAGGCATTATCAAAGCTGTAGACGTGGAAAAGGGGTTAGTATATTAATAAGGAAACCATTTTTTCCCCTTAATCCGATGACACGGTCATGTCGCTGTGCACAGCGGTCAGACATATTTACCGTGGATTTAACACTTCTTTTCCGCAGGACGACAGCCACCCATTATCAAAATACTGTGGAAAAACAGGAAATTTCGTGGTTTTTGGGCGCCAGAGATGTTAACCGACAGATATTTTAATGTCGCTCTCAGCGAGCTCCCACTGATTTTCAATTTTTTGTTAGGACAAGATTTCATTCGTTGGGTAGACCTTTATTAATTTACATGTAACTGCATCAATATATTTTCGTCATTGCTAAATTCAATCACCCAGCAACGTCACTGATTGATATATTTCTCATAATGTTTCTGTAATCATCAGGCGTTGTCTTAAATTTCAAAATCTGAAACTTCATAATTCTGTAAATAAATTTAGGATGTGAAACATAATGAAATGTGAGTGTCCCAGAGGTTAGCGTCAGTCCTTCACCCATTCGGTTTTCATCGTTTTATTTCGATTACATACAGAAACATTATGAGAAATATATCAATCAGTAACGTTGGTAGGTGATTGAATTTGGCACTCACGTTGACATTTTTTATTTATATTTTTTACCCGAATAAAAAAGTTATTTAAGCGCTTCTGGCGGTCTCATTTCATCACAAATACACTAAAATACTTTGGCGAATTTTTTCAGGATATTATGTGAACATTTAAAATATAGATTATTTAATAATCTACTTCAAATTTCACGTTTTTGAGAGAATGACTGCCACAAAAATGGAGTGAAATGCCACCAACCGCATATTTTCATCTCAATCCGTTCTCTATAATATATTATATGACTTTAAAAATCTTTTGTAAAGAAAAATCACGTTTTTTCTCTTTTAAATTCCGATTTCTCCCCTTTACTACATTCAATTTTAACTTGTTATCACATTTTCGTGTCTCTATATCATCTCAAAGTTGACAATATCGTTGAAAAGCTTATTGAATGAAGACGTTTTCATGACATTTGCCAATTTCCAGGATTTTTTAATGAGTATTTACTTAGTGCCTAACGTGCTGAAGATTTTCAGAATTTTTATTTTTTCAAATTTGTGTAGGTATGTTTGAACTGCTGTTATGGTCATTATATGGTCCTTTCAAGAATTAAGTAAGTAATCTTATAGCAAATTTATTATTCCGAAAATGTGTTCAAAAGTTGAAATTGAATGGAGGAAAGTGGAGACATTTGAAATCAAAATTCTTAAAAAATCATATCTCGAGAACGGATCGAGATAAAAATATGCGGTTGGTGGCATTTCCCTCCATTTTTTATGTAGATATACGCAAAACATTTTTCATCAACGAGTGGATCACCCTGCATTTGATACGGATTGAGTCGACAAATAAACACTAGGGAACCGATTGTTCATTATTGGACGTTCCAATAACTGAATGGAAGCCCAAGTATAAAAACGAGTCTGCGACCTGGCAAGATTTGCTACACGTGCGGTCTATTTCAACTTCACTTTTCCAATAGGTGAAGCTGCGGCTCAATCTGACAACTTCACCTCTTCCTCAATCTCCGTTCACTTCCTACCACGCTGCTGTTCGCTGGGAGGTGCTCCCTTTGATCAAGAACTGGGTCTCTGAGCTGAGGATCGACCGGAGAGCTGATCAATGACATTCAAGCCCTCGACTTTTTTTTTTTGCCTTCACGACCCCTCCAGTTCGTTCCTTGAGTCGATGATCCTCCAGAAGAGAATTAAAACTTTCCCACCCGGAAGGTTTTCGGATTTCCTACCCTTAGTTCTGGAAATTAGTCTAACACGCCATTGAGCGATCATTCATTTTCCCATTTTCTGTCATTTCGCGAACTATTCTCCAGCGCCTTCACGCCTGCTTCGCTCCGACATTCGGAACTCCACTCAAAATTCTAAACATGATTCGAGATTTATTGAAGGAGGTAATGCAGGTTCATTCAACTGTCAACTCGACTTGGGCCTCGCAAACGATTACCGAGTAGGTTGAATAAACAGCCCTCAGCATAAACACTTCTCAGAACGTCGGTATTTTCATTTTCACCTTCTATTCGGTATTTCGTATAACAGCAACATCTTGTTAATATCTAATCACGAGCAACGAGATTTTTCGGAAACTAGTTTGTTCACAATTCAGATTCAGTTGACTGAAGACAACATATTAATATATTTACCGCCCCTATAAATGCCAGATGTTGTATATATTCCATGGCGCTAAGACCACCTGAAAGCGTTGCGCAGACACTTATGTACTCTTGATATTAACCAGGACAAAAATAATCAATTTCTTCACTGGAACAGTACAAATCGATACCCCTTCTTCTCAATTTTATTATTGTGAACATAATGGAATAATATTATATTATATTATAATGTTATGTTCTTGAATATAATTTTATTCTTAACATAATGTTAAGAGTATCGTTTGATTCAGATTAACTTCAGCGTAAATTCTGACACGGTTTCGTGACTCTAAACCAATTAAAAACGACGAAAAACGGAAACGAAAGGTTGTTAAGGTTTTATAAATGGCTCGGGTAAAATTAGATAAGCCTTAAAACGGTTGTCGGCCGCGATGTCTCTGACCGGCACTAAGTATCTGACGTGTTGAGTATACAGGGATAGCGGGTAGGTTCAAATTTTTTTTAAGACCGTCTGAAGCTTTATAAGACCAGCTGTTCGTTCACAATGAGGGCGCAAAGGTAGTGCAGATAAAAAGTCATCAACATGAGCGTGAATCAAACGGTGGAACTGAAGGGGACAAGCTGATTAAAAAGCACACGATTTCTTGTTTTGAGATATTTTTCGTGACTACGGAGAGAAGGTTATTTTGGATATAAAGCTATTGTTCTCGGTTCAATCCTTTTCAGACCACCCTGAGCCAAAAGACACAAAAAAATGTATATTCATAAGTTTATGTATGTGTCATTCCAGACGATAACTCTCGATAGAATTGAGATAAAAAGTTCAAATTTGCCCAAAGAATCTGTCCCGACAATCGAAAGGGTAGATTCGTAGATAGGTAAAATCGGGCCAATCTATGGGGTGTTTAGGGGACTCTCAACGGGGGGAAAATTATCCATAAATTCCAAAAATTGAACAGTCTGACAAGTGACACCTCATTTTACAGGGTTTTTGCTCTGAACACGATGGTGAAATCAGACGTGCGATATCTTATCCCGTTCTCAAAGTGGAGCGCTTTGAAGATGAAGAAACGTGGGTGCTACTTGAGATATTCTTCATGGTTGCAAACGGAATGATGTATCGTAATACTGACTTCACTATCGTGTTAAGCGTTAAAAAATCGATTAATACATTATTTCAGACGTAGTTACAAGTAAAATCACCGGAAATTCATGAATACAAATTAATAATTAATTTGTATTCATGAATTTCCGGTGATTTATACTGATCATTAACTATCTATAATAATTATAGACGACGAATTGAACATTTATACTGATCATTAACTATCTATAATAATAATTATTATTATTATAGATAGTTAATGATCAGTATAAATGTTCAATTCGTCGTCTATATGAGTAATTTAGGGACCATCACTAAGCTATTAATCCAACAATAATTGACCTCTAATGTAAACAATTAGTTCACCCCTTTGGTCTGAAATCAGGGTTCTAGAATCAAAAGCCGTTGAATGCCCGCTACTGTTCCCAAGCACGTTATTTCCACATTTAAATTTTAAATTACTTATGCTGTTAATCTGTTGTAGTGAGTTTGTAAAACTTTAGCAGGCATACGTGAGAAAATCGTATCACAACATCTGCATCTGACTACATCATTCACAAAGTAGTTTTTGCTCTTGTAAAGCCCTTTATCTTTCTCCAAATTAGGAAAATGAACTCCTGGCGTGCAACCTTATCGCCCCTCGTATCTTCTAATCTGCTGAAAACTCCCAACGTCGGTTGAGCAATGATGAAGTCGACTCAGCTATTTTCAGTAGAATGAAGATGGAAACGTCATCTAGTCGAATTCTTCTTTTCCTCTTCATTCGTCATTATTTCCCCTCCTTTTTTATCTTTGCCTATTTTGACCGTATTATGTGAGTATAATCGAAAGGTGAGTGTTTTATAGAAACTGATCAATCCATTTTTTTGAACAGAATGTCGTCGTTAGCGCCGAGCAGTGTTCGAACCAGAGGTGCTTTACACCGACTCCATACATCAATATGGAGATGAGGCTGTGACCCTGATCACAGGCCCTTGAGAAAACGATTTGTTTCAACGAACTACCGTTCTGGAGGATCTGCTGGTACTTGGAAAAAGACGTCAGCATAGTTTTTCACCAATTTATATAATATATAATGGTCACGATAACCGGAATGTCTACCACGAAGCACAGAATTGAATAATATACAGCGTAATAACGAAGATCATAACAATTTGAGGTTGTAATACTTGATATGGTATAAGTAACGATAGGTAATTACCATGTAACTCCCCTTCATGGTGGATCTTGAAAATTGGCGAGTGAAGGATATTATTGCGTTGGGGTAAGCGTAAGATTCGACGCATTTTTGTATGAATATTTTACTTATATCTACAGTACATATACAGTACATCTAGTGTACATTTTAAACAGTCAATTAGGTATACTATAATATTATGGATTTTTCGTTGGTATTATAACCGTGATAATATAAAGTTATTTGAGCCACGTAGGAGAGTGAGTACAAATTAATACTTAATAATAGTAATTTCCACGTGATGTTTTTTTTTCCATGGATGTTTTTTTTTACTGTAAACATTGATGCATTAAAAACATTGCATAAAAAACATCGATGTTTTGACACATCGTATAAAAAACAACGATGTTTTTTTCCGAAAATACTGTGGACGTCCACAATCGATTTTCATGATCATTCGCATAATATTTCATTTCAAGCACGCCGTGTGTATTGGCCACGCTTTCAGTTTTGGTTTTTATTTTAGGATGGAATATGCTTTAGCTTTGACCTGCCAGCCGGAAAACGACAGAACTTCTGTTACGGTTTGGAGCCTCGCTCTGACGCTTTTCCCCTTTTCCTCCCGCTTATTATGACGCTGGTTATTCCCTCTTTTGAGCTTCATTTTGGTTTGGAAACTCGTTAAATATTATGTCATTTCGTCCAGCTGTTGAAGGGCTCGTTAACTCAAGCTCAATGCAATCGTCCGTCATGAAGGCCTACCAGAAGGAAAATACCTTCAGATATTGAGTGGCGAAGGATGATAGCGTGATTTAATGGAACAATCCAAATTGAAACGCTGCAAAATACCGGCCTCCTTTTGCCCGCCCACCTGATCTACGTGGTCGATAGAGATCTCCCAAATACTAACCACTGGGTTCAGCACGGCTGGGCGACAGACAAGTGAATTATATTTCACGAATGTTCGACACGCCATCCGCGTTATCGTTTGCAGACCGTTCCCACGTCACCCCAACTCACAGCAGAATACGCTGATGATTCACCACCTGCATTTCACAGAGACCACCCTCACACTACTCTTAGTCAGGAGCTTTGATAGGGCAATCTTGTTCTCATTATCCGTGATGGAACGAGGATTGCCAACTCCAATACTGCTTACATCACATCCTAAAGGTCGATGGATCGATCACTTCTGTTTAAACATCTTCCTTTTGGTGCTATCATTGTAGTTACAACATGTTCTGGTGGGTGGTTATGTAGGGAAGTCACATTTTCGGCTTAGAAGCTTGGTATTTTTTTTTAATGTCATTCAAGCTCACTGCGTACAGTATGGGTAAGGTCTGAAAAAAACAGATCCTTTTGTGGATGGATCGGTGAACCTCATGCTGACAGACGTCTTTCGTAACTTTGGTAATAATAAACCATTGGAATCAAACTAGAAAAACAATATATATATTTGTTATGATATATCATACAGTGGGACACGTTTCTTAACAGCAAGATTGGTTGTTCCGTACAAACACCCGAGCCAATTCGTGTTTTTCAAGCGTTACGCCTACGTGAACCGATACCGTGGTCTCTAAGTTGTCTACAAATATAATTTACGTGTCGTGTACGCAGTCATTATACAGAAACATCCTTAAGCGCCGGTTTCACCGAAGAACCATGAACGCGGTTTATTGGAAACCTAGTTCAACGTAACCGATGGATTGATCTCAGTTTGAAAGGTTTTGGGCTTCACCAAGTTAAACGAGTTTCTAGGATCGTTTCCTTTGAGCAAGAGAGAATGATAGAATAAAGTTATATTAGTAATTTTCGAGGTCTTGAAAAAAGGCTGGGGTTTAGTTTTCTTATGAACGTTATGGCAATTTTGCACACTATTATTCATTCAATTAGAACATTATAAACATTAAGAAAACGCCACTTATATTTAAATCAATTTCACAAAATTATTGATTTGTCAATTAGCTGTTGCCTCGCTGCCTTGTCTTGTGCGAGACTGTTGAATGGATAAGCGGGAGGGAAAAGTAATCTTGAACCGAGTTTATCCCTGATGACCAGCCAAAATCGAGCGTTCAACGTGTGATGGTTTGCTGATTCTCCTGTTCCCGATGTTTTTGTTCGACCGCTCTACGGATATCCGGCTCTGTGAATGCAGACCGGATATACCTCTGGGTGGGCATCCCCCCCGAGAACAGGGAGTACTCAGCAAATCATACATTACAAACGCTGAACTCCCGTTTAACTAAGTTCAGAACGCCCGTGGTGAAACCCAACCTGACGGACAATCTCCGTTTACCGCAATTTGAACCGAGGCCAACTCCTTCGTTTACTTGGTGAAACCGGCCCTAAATGTCTGGAACTCGGTCCTTCTTGTCGTATTTGAATCACTCTTGGTAGCGCTGTCATATTATTAGACAAACAGATCGAGCTTTGGCTGTTGATTACTTCTCGGACCGACCCCTCGCAAATAGGACTCAGTGGAATTGATGACGGGCAGAAGTCAACGCTTTACTGAAAGTCCCGGCTGTAGGAGCAAACCAACAGTGCCCGTCTTCCTTTCATTCGCTCCTTAATGAGAACTAATGTCGAGCTCCGTACCGTAAAGCGCGGTTCTCTTTGTTCGAGGCGAAACGGATTTTCTCACTGGATGCAGTACGCTCCAGTTAGTTTACAACAGCGCTGAGGGTAAATTAACTAGGCGTACTGTTTATTGATCGCTTCACATGTGCGCCTCAAATTCACCGTGTCAGCTGAAGATCCTTGGGGGACAACTCCTTTTCTAAGAAGGTCATATCTGCTGAGTATGAGTAGTTATTCCCCCTAATTACTATTCTCTCGTCGAGGTTGTAATTACCTCATGAGGTACCTGGGTGCTTCTACCTCACCTAACTTCAAAGTGAGAATCGCCATAACAATGAAAGAAAACATACCCATATTCGAGACACACAATCGTGTTAAACGCTCATCATGCTTTTATGAAAGATAAACTGATGTAAGTTTGCATAATATATTATGTTCACCTGATCAGTGGCTAACGCTCATCAATTCTGTGGCATCATGTCCACCTAATGGTACAAGTGTCTGAACGGCTGGTGGTATAGACAACTTGAGAAGAAACGGATTCAAGACCAGTATGAGTTGGCGTCCTTGTGTTTACGGCAATGACGAGAAAACGCAGAGACTTTGGGTCAAACGCTCTGGGGGCACTCATTGAAAGACTGATGAGTGCTGCAAAACATTGTAATTATTAAATGAGGAGCATCCAGCAACACATGCCTGTCTCTAGTGGACTTCTTCAAAACATTTGTAGCTCCTAAATGTTATCGTACCTACATTGTATTTTGGTTGTATTTATTTTCATTTCATTATTTTAAACGTAAGGTTCAAGTACTTGAAAGTAATTTGAAAACAATGTATTTAGCTTGTAATCTTCAAGTTTACTTCTTCTTGGATTTCTTTTAGTACTTCCACGAGTATATGAACATTAGGTTCTCAATGAGCTCTTTGGTGGAGCAGCAGCCCAAATTTCAGGTGGAAAAGAGCAGCCCTCTCCTATGTAATTTGTTAATATGCAGTACGTAAAATCCATAGCCACTACAGATGCGTTTCCCATCAAAGTGGTGAATGCGTTATAAACGAGATCGGGCGGAAGGAAGCATAAGCCAAAGAATTGTTGCAGTTTTGCCCATTATTATCCATTGCGAAGCACTGTTCAACTGACGGGATAATCTCAATTGTGATAAAATAGTGAACATAGGTAGGTAGCGGACTATTGACCCAAACACAACGTACCGCTAACTGACATTCACTCACTCCTTTCCCCAAACGCATCGCTACGCTAGCCAAATTTCACTTCCGATTGCCCAAAACGCATTAACGTATACGTATGAGTTGAATAGTTCGTTGGTTCAACAAACACCTCGTACTCGTATAAAGTGAGGTGTTGTTTTTGTCAACTCAACAGAATTTTAGTTAGGTGGACACCATAGGCTGTAGTGTAATCAGAGGTTTTTTTGCTTGGTGCTCTAAAACTGTTAAATTCGCCCACAGCCTTTAGCATAATGTCACGTACTGCTCCATTCTCTGACATGAAATACTCCCTGTAGGTTGAGAAGCTCAGTTGCTTCCCATAAGAAATGTCATCCTTTTTTTTCGTATCAGAATAGCTTCAAAGGATAAGGTGACGTTGTGATCATATCCTTGTATACCCATCACCTCAAAAAGAGCGCCCATGTATGTTGGTATAACGACCAACACTCTCTCCGTGATGGATCGCATCCCCTCGTTCCATTGACTTTCTGATCAGGCCACTAAATGATCTTTTATGCAATATCCTCGGATCGTGGTGCCATCGATAACGTCAGGATTCATGGCGGAGCCAAGACACGTCGAATGTCAGCCTTCTGCCTCTCGGTTTTGCGTGATATTACTCGTAGCTCGTTTATTATTCAAATGGGCGACCTTCATGAGGCATGCAGGCTGTATTTTAAATATCCGAATATTGGCAAATGATATGTTTATCTTCTACTAAAAGCTTGCATAAGTTCTACACAGATTGTGTGGCTGCCACGAATATTAGGTACAAAGTTATCTATAATATCACTATTACAAAACATGTTTTCGTTTTCAAAACATCAGAATTTGCGTTGCCCCAATTTCTTTGTGTTAATGCGCCAATCGGCTTGAACGTGAGAAGTGATATAATATTCATTGTCAGGCTGGTAAAGAGAACAAAACGACATTTCCACCCATTTTAAAAAATTATCGATACTTCGAAAGATCGATACTTTTTCATACTTAGGTACTTTATGTATCGATACCTAACATATCGATACTTTTGAAGGACATCCCTATGGTGAACCTCTGAGCTCCCCAAAAAAGTAGCTCTGTATGAGGTGAATTGGAATGTCAAATGTAGGAATGCAAATTTTGATTTAGTGGTCATTCGGATACTGGAATGGGGCGATGGAAGCAATGAACTGGGAGGTTCCCTCTAAATGTCTTTGGTCTCGGCGAAGTGAGCATTCCTAGGAATATTTGTTTTCTGAAAGTGCTATGAGCTGTAATATTATGATAATATCATAATATTATGTAGCTGGTGTGTGTTGTTTGTATCTATTTACCTCACAGGGGTCTGTGACCGTAACGACTGTGTTCCATGTCAAAGTAACTCAAGTAAATTTGGTTTATTGTGCATGTGTACCTTCATCAAGGCAGAGTACCCCATTCTGACTTGGCGGCCGCTGTAGAATTTCTTCAAGAGGTAGAAAATGCGGTAAAAAGGCCCCAGACACCCTCCGGGGAACAATTTATTCGTGGTGGGAGCCCTTGAGAAATGAGGAAGGCTTCCCCTGAAGATTATTATCATTGGCTCACAACACATCCTTTCAGGCTCGGATCAGCTTTGCTTCGGGGTCGAGAGCGCTCCGTTTCAAGTTCCACCGAGTGTAGCTGACAGGGGAGGCGTCTCGTCAAGTGGGTAGCAAAGAGATGGGGAGGAGAAGGTTATTAGTTTGGTGAATAACCCAAAAACGAGGGGAACGAGGATTTGTGCGTACAGTACGTCGAGTCACTGGAAACGCATGATTATGTTCCAGAAGAAATAGCCCCACATTACGTTGAATGTGAGAAGTATCCAAGCTCAAGAGCTTTCTTGTACTTTTCCTACGATTTATATCCATAGCGGAAACATAAACGACTGAAATATGGACCTTTGAGTGTGCCTGACTTTACGTGACTTTAAATATAAAACGCTGCAAATTCTCCCCCATTACGGAGCATTCCCTTCTGTATAGGTACAATATGTACTCATGTAAATAAAATAATGATAATAATTAAGTACCTATTGAACCTGTACAGGTGTAATGATCCGCTGGGGGAGAATTTGCAGCGTTTTATATTTACAGTCACGTAAAGTCAGGCACCCTCAATCCTTAGTATATCCAATGAATATACAAAATAATTGGAGTAAAGAGGTAAAATATTGTATAGACGTAAGACTGGGATAATTGAAATTTTCTTTGCCGCAATTTGCAGGAAGTGCCAATAAACCTCAGAACGCCTTTTGAAACTACTCGACCCAAACGTGGGCAGGTCCATAAAACACCAAACCGCAATCAACCGTTCACCAAAATCACCATCTTCATCAATGAGAAATAAGGGGTGCCGACGTATTTTATTCACAGCTGAAATGAATACGGTTCAGGCAACTTAAATAGTAATGATTCGGTTTCGGGCAATGGCCTGGAAAAATAAATGGAGGTATCTGAAGGAGGTGAAACTTAGAGGAAACCTCCCAATCATTTCGCATGTGCGGATCCATCCATTACAACACGGAGGGCTTTGGGATACTTCTATCGATTTTTCCAGTTCACCTCGCGGGAATAAACCATGGACAACCGGCGGTCTTAATCGTTTCGTTGATACACCCAAATATTGAGTTGTGTCCAAATAAAGGGCCAGTTTTAAATCATAAGAGCGATGTCCCGAGATTGAGGGGGACTCAAAGGAAGCTGCGCCAATTGACCATTGACTGAACCATTTACGTGGTCCAGAGAAAAGAAGTCAGCCACCACGATCAACAACCTCGACATTGGATTGGCTTCCCATCCATTACGTAGAGCTACAGGATTCCTACTTGTCAAAGGGGTACTACCGCATCAAACAAAATGACGGGTACTCAGAACTACAAATAGTTAGCGCTGTTGTCCCACAAGGCAGTGTGTTAGGCCATCTCCTGTACACGAGCGACTTACTGGACCTATTCTGCAACACAACAGCAACTTTTGCAGACGAAACAGTGGTTCACTCGGTTCGGGAGAACAACAATGAATCATTCAGCAAACTTAACAGATCAGTCTTCCAAATCACTCGCTGGACCGCTAAATGCAGATCGATTCACCAACTGTTAGATCAACTACATCCCGGCTTTTCTCAACAATGTGGTGATTACCAACTCGAATCACGTCAAATACTCGTACCTCAGCATGACACTAGACGCCATGCTCCGGCGGAAAGAACGCGTCAAAAAGAAAAAAATCCACAGTCATGCAGCGCGGCTATAAAAGCGTTTCGAAGAAATATCGGTTTTTATACAAAACTAGCCGTTACCTGTGCGTTGTACGGGTCCACATGATCTCTCAGCTATTGCGACTTCCTCCCGATTACTCCCCCATGGTCTTATGAGGGTGTGTACCGAATTTCAGCGCTCTAAGGTGAACAGGAGAAAAGTTACCTGTAGCGCTCACGAAGCTGATCTTACATCCTCCCCGTGGTCTCATTAAGATTATGTACCAAATTTCAAAAATTCGCTAAAAGACAAAACTTGACTTAAAATGCAGGAGAATGTACTGGCTCATCGGCCGGCGATCAACGATGACACTTCAAAATAAACTGCTTCTGTACACTCAAGTACTCAGGCTTTCGTGGGTCTACGGAGCACAACTGTGGGGCTGTACGCTCTATCAAACGCTTTCAAAATATTTATTTTGTCAGTACAGGACAGGAGGGACAGGCTGTTGATTATTTTATAAAACAATACCAAATCAGCCACACTACGAATGGCCACACGAGTGTGGCCATAGTCAACACCGCTCGATGGGATTTTCAACTTGAAGGCGATGTATCGAAGCGTGGTATATCCACAACGATGCGTGGTATATCCACAACGCTTGAGATGGAAAGCATCGACCAAGGGATAAAGCAGCGCGCTAACGCTCATCTTGAGAGACCTAAAACCATGTTGATGAAGAAGTTGTCCAGCTTTTAGAACTACGTGAGTTGACGCGGTGCCATAAGTGCACTAAACCCATGAGCTTGTGTAGGGAGTGAATGTATGCAATAAATCAAAAGACAAAGGATAAAGGACTAAGTTGTGTATCTTTAGCCCTAAATGCCAAGTATCGTAAAATATAATAAGATGATTGTTGTTAATGAGGTAGCAATCTTGGAGCAATAATGAAAAACGCTGCAAATTTTTCCTCAACATTTCATTATTATCTGTGATCTGATCTGTTACCAATATCACAGTAAGTCCCAAAACTATACAAAATAATTGGAGTAATGAGGTACAATAGTGTGAGGCCTAAGAGTGGGTGACGAGAGGGTCTCGCTATCTCTGAGATCACTAGCACTGCTCTGGGCACGAATATTAGCCTAAATTACGATGAGACGCTCAATCAAATTTGCTCTGGAAATAAAGATTCACTCCCACAGCCTCCTCTACGCTTCTCTGACTGATCGATCTTTGAACGGAGACCACCTTCTTTCGTTGCTAATCCGTAGAGGGAGAATCCGCTCTTGGTCCCCTCTCGATTTGTCAATGGATTTACGTCTGACGCTCCTCAGATTACTCGGTCTTATCGAAAAAGGCCGTCGTCCCCTGTCCGATTTTTCGTGCTCTCGGAATAGGTCGGTCACCCCTTTGTCAGCGACACCCAAGGCAGCCGGATGCGTTGTATGTGTTGGGAGGACCCGTAGGATCGTTTTCTCCCTTCGTATATCTGTGATGAAGCTGCTTTTCATACCGCTTACGTAAGCTTACCCAAGAGATGCTTCTAGTAGATTGAAATGCAACGGTGGAAATATGATAATGTTGTGAGAAAAACCTCCTGTGGTGAAAGTGTGTTATGTTTTGGTAAGGGATTGGATGACAGTCGGTTGATCGTGTACTATTCTTGGGAAGGTCTGAAATGTCACTCTGAAATGGTACAACAGATGAAACTCAATAACAACACAACGAGTGATACCCGTTGTTGTTTGATTCAGCTAACAATGGAAAGCTGCTCGTACTCAGTCGACACATAAACGAGCTGGAAGGTGAAACCACGTAACCTACTGTTACAAAGAGACAATTCCAAGATCAAGGGAGAAGAGTTACATACAGTAATCTGAAGTGCTTTGCCGGTAGAAATACTCCACTACTTCAAAGCTTATGAGCCGGCGGAACTGTTCGCAGCAAAAAGCTTCTGTTCGGGTGGAGTGGCAACTCATAGGGTTGTTTCCTGCTCCATTTTCCCTGTTCACTTCACGAACGACTAATAAGAAGTTCCTCAAATTCGGTGATCAAGTCCTGATCTGTTGGTCACATACGTACTTGTTTCTGTACGAAAGGAGCTCCGGATATGAACAACTGAGACCAATTCCAAAATGAATAAATCTAAGAAATTTGCTCATAATAACTACAAAGGATGAAGGACAATGAACGCCCATAAACATGGTGAGTGAATTCCATGTTTAATTGATGGAAAACTGAGATGGAAGGAGCACGTCATTAAAAGAAAGATGTAAATTAAATATCAAATTCAAAAAAATGTACCTACTGCCTGCTCGGCAGGTACTCTCAACTATCCCTACACAACAAATTGCTTACCTACAAGCAAATTTTAAGGCCTGCATGGACGTATGGCATCCAGCTCTGGGGCTGCACGAAAAAGACATATATCCACAAATATCCAGAAGGAATTTGCTCAGTGATAGGGAACAATAACAAATAACCCAAATTGCCTTCTTCCAGCAAACACGGAAACGGTCTTCTTCTTTTCATCCTAAACGAATTACTCTACTTGATCAGAATCGACGTTTTTGGCGTTTTTGTTGTTGTAATTTTCGAGTCGAATCTAGGAGTTGTCGAAGGACAAACAAATACCCCCATCAAAATCGACGCTTTTGCGTTTTTTTCGTCTATTTATTGATGATTCCAAGTCCTAACGAAGGTCCTTTTCATCCCAATTGAATGACTCCATTCGAATCAAAATAAATATGTTTCGTGGTTTCATAATTTTGGTTTATTATCTTCGATAATGAACCATTGGAATCGCCCAAAGAAAAAAATTTTTTAACCCCCCCTCAAAATTTGTTGGTTTACGTTTCAAGATACGTAGATTCAGAAAATCGAATAAAAAACTCTGCAAATTCTTGACACAACGGTTCATTATCTTCTTTGTACAGATCACCCTTCTGTCTAGATCACTAGGTCTAAATGTCTAGATCCTAAATGTTAGATTAATTATTATTATCAATTATCACTAATTATTAACAATTTTATCAAGTACCTAGTGAAAATTATTATAATTTATTGTTAGGTATTAATAATTTGTATTTATTATTAATAATAATTATTATTAATTATGATTAATTAATACGATATAATTCTGGGGTTTTTAATACTACGTCGGTAATAATTTTTCTATAAAAGAAGTACCTACCAACAAACATTCGAAATTACCTTCATTTCCGTAGCACGAAACGCACCTCAGAACAACAAACTCGACATTACTTAAGCCATATGATGTTCCAAAGAGCTTGTTAGTATGAAAATGGACCTGTATTTCAACAGTTTGATTCACGATCCTGTAGTGAGGCACAATCTTTGAGCCGTCATTGTGAACGAACGGCTGGTCGTACAAAGCTGCGGATGGTCTTAAAAAATTCTACGGAACAAACTCTATCTAAATATGAAATAAAAAACATACCGTTCTATATGAATTTTTGGAGATATGAAATTTTCAAAATTTCAAAATTCGTTTTGAACCCCTTCCCCTTGACCTAGGGTTATGAAAAGTTTCGAGGACCATTGTGGGGTTGGTCGTAACCCATAAAAAAAATTTCGTAATTTTAACTCAACGCTAACTGGGCAAAGTGGCGCGGACGGCGGACGGCGTACGGCGTACGGCGGACGGACGGATTTTTTTTTATTCGATTTTCTGAATCTACGTATCTTGAAACGTAAACCAACAAATTTTGAGGGGGGGTTAAAAATTTTTTTTCTTTGGGCGATTCCAATGGTTCATTATCGAAGATAATAAACCAAAAAACTCTGCAAATTCTTGACACAACGGTTCATTATCTTCTTTGTACAGATCACCCTTCTGTCTAGATCAATAGGTCTAAATGTCTAGATCCTAAATGTTAGATTAATTATTATTGTCAATTATCACTAATTATTAACAATTTTATCAAGTACCTACTGAAAATTATTATAATTTATTGTTGGGTATTGATAATTCGTATTTATTATTAATAATAATTATTATTAATTATGATTAATTAATACGATATAATTCTGGGGTTTTTAATACTACGTCGGTAATAATTCTATAAAAGAAGTACCTACCAACAAACATTCGAAATTAGGTACCTTCATTTCCGTAGCACGAAACGCACCTCAGAACAACAAACTCGACATCACTTAAGCCATATGATGTTCCAAAGAGCTTGTTAGTATGAAAATGGACCTGTATTTCAACAGTTTGATTCACGATCGGGTTGTGAGGCACAATCTTTGAGCCGTCATTGTGAACGAACGGCTGGTCGTACAAAGCTGCGGATGGTCTTAAAAAATTCTACGGAACAAACTCTATCTAAATATGAAATAAAAAACATACCGTTTGATGGGAATTTTTCGAGATATGGAATTTTCAAAATTTCAAAATTCGTTTTGAACCCCTTCCCTTTGACCTAGGGTTATGAAAAGTTTCGTGGATCATTGTGCGGCTGGTCCAAACCCAGAAACCAAATTTCGTAATTTTAACTCAACGCTAACTGGGCAAAGTGCCTCGGACGGCGGACGGCGGACGGCGGACGGCGTACGGCGGACGGCGGACGGCGTACGGCGGACGGACGGATTTTTTTTTATTCGATTTTCTGAATCTACGTATCTTGAAACGTAAACCAACAAATTTTGAGGGGGGGTTAAAATTTTTTTTTCTTTGGGCGATTCCAATGGTTCATTATCGAAGATAATAAACCAAAATCCGTCCGTCCGCCGTACGCCGTACGCCGTCCGCCGTCCGCGCCACTTTGCCCAGTTAACGTTGAGCTAAAATTACGAAATTTGGTTTCTGGGTTTGGACCAGCCCCACAATGATCCTCAAAACTTTTCATAACCCTAGGTCAAGGGGAAGGGGTTCAAAACGAATTTTGAAATTTTGAAAATTTCATATCTCGAAAAATTCATATAGAACGGTATGTTTTTTATTTCATATTTAGATAGAGTTTGTTCCGTAGAATTTTTTAAGACCATCCGCAGCTTTGTACGACCAGCCGTTCGTTCACAATGACGGCTCAAAGATTGTGCCTCACAACACGATCATGAATCAAACTTTTGAAATACAGGTCCATTTTCATACTAACAAGCTCTTTGGAACATCATATGGCTTAAGTGATGTCGAGTTTGTTGTTCTGAGGTGCGTTTCGTGCTACGGAAATGAAGGTAATTTCGAATGTTTGTTTTATAGAAAAATTATTACCGACGTAGTATTAAAAACCCCAGAATTGTATCGTATTAATTAATCATAATTAATAATAATTATTATTAATAATAAATACAAATTATTAATACCTAACAATAAATTATAATAATTTTCACTAGGTACTTGATAAAATTGTTAATAATTAGTGATAATTGATAATAATAATTAATCTAACATTTAGGATCTAGACATTTAGACCTAGTGATCTAGACACAAGGGTGATCTGTACAAAGAAGATAATGAACCGTTGTGTCAAGAATTTGCAGAGTTTTGTATCTAATATTGGTCTTATCGAAGGTATTTTTCACCCGAATGAATGGCGTTATTCGGAATTGTGAAATTTTTCCAGGATTTCTACAATATGTAGAGAAATTGGAAGGGGCTTGCGCTTAAGATTGCGCTCACGTTCATTAATATAACAGTACATGTATCCTACTGCATGTTACAGTATTTTAATAGGTAAATTAAACATACCTCACTAGATATCGGGGGTTAGCGAGCGCAGTTCCGAACGGCCCTCTGAGACCTCGATATCCGCCGAAACCCTCTCCGCCTCATCGCCTGAAAAGAAGCAGTAAAAAATGTTTGAGATATACGAAAAACCTCATTGAACTCATCCAGATGAAAAGATCTCATTCATATCTCTCTTTAATGTTATGAAATTCAAGGAAAAGAAATCTCTCCCGCATGAAAGTCGGACAGAGATTTATAACGCAGTAATTGGTTTTCCCCTGGTTGATCCTGTTGCTGATGATCCTAAATGGCTTTTATTGCTGTCATGGACTAAATAAATCTTTCGCGGTAACTACTCCCCTTGCGGTAATTGATCTTTTTCGAAGCGGAGTCTTATACGAAACAACCTCTAATCCTCACTCACACCCATTCAGACTCCAAATGTATGATATACTACAGGTGTACCACAGATATAATATATGTAAAATATGTTTTCTCGAGAATGACAACTAAATTCACTACATTATACATATTATGTATAATGTAGTGAATTTAGTTGTCATTCTCGAGAAAACATATTTTGGTGTGATTTCTTAAGCATATAAAAATATTCACTGCATGGTAATACGAGTAATTTCATTTCACTCGTAATTTCATCTGAGTTCTCCTAGTACTCGGAAAGTAACATGTTGGTCATCCGTTTGAAGGACCAAGTATACCGATTTTTAACTCAATTATTATTTATACATCGCACCTTGAGAATAGTCCTGTGACAAGTCCAACAAATCGGGGTTTGAGTGGTCACTACAAACAGATAGATCGTGACGAGCTCTACAAGACAATGGGATCGCTACAGCCATATATCAGTAGTCAACGCAGTTATTGGAAAGGAAGTCGCTATTTCACAGGCAAATTTCGGAACCCGAATATTCAATTGCATTTTCTCAAAAGTTGGAGTTTTAGACTTGTCACAGTACTATTCTCAAGGTGTGATATGTCGATTCTGAAGGTGCGATATAAGGTGCGATTATATATAATGTAGTAATGTTGTTAGATTTTCATCACGATCCTCCCGGGATCTACCAGGCAAAAATCGGTCACTGAAATCGTTTTTCGAAATCGAAATTTTCACAAAGATTCCCGATTACAACCAAATCGTTGCTACGTAACTTTATCTTCGCCATTTTTGATCGTCCAAAAAACCGTTCACCACTCGTCGAAAAGATCTTGATTTATCTGGAAAATGTACTCATCCCAAGCTATTAATTTACCTATTATGTTAGTATGTTACCTATTAAAAGCATAATAATACGAGTATTATGCTTTTAGTATGGTTTCCATATTATGAAGGAGGGTTTTGGTATTCAGGGTCGGTTAGGCATTCTGATACGTAGTGGTAAAAGCGTGTTTTAAACGAATCAATTAATTTTTCATTTTATTATTATTATTTACTATTATTGTTATTTGTTATTATCATTATATTTATTTAAGGTGTGTTTAGAAACGTTATTTATTGAACGCGAGCTTTTTGTTGACATGGAAGACAAAGCTCTCTCATAAAACTCTCATTGACTCCAACATTCTCCAAGAATCCTAAATAAATACAGCAAATTTTAGAAGAATTGTTTCACAGTGAAGTTGTGGATGTCGATTGTTCATGTTAGGGAAATACGAGTACGTGATTGATCACATTGATTAATCATTGCTACCTCACCCGTTATTCTTTTCTTTTTGAACGGTTTACTCTAAAATACCGAACATTTGCCTTTTCAGGTTTGTTTTCCTCCGTTCCGCGAACAGGATGCACGAAAAAACCGACCAGTTCGTGCGGTAGATCGAAATAAATTGGTCATAAATCAAGTTCATGAATAAATCTGTACAAGTATAGTCACAAGAGAATAAAGCGAGAACTACCAAACAGATATCGATACGATCGACTAGCAGTATTTTTTCTTATTATAACTATATCTTTCAAAATTTCAGTCTTCAAAGTACTGACGAATCATGTTATTTTATCCTCTTGCTAGATTGATCTGAACGAATCTACCCAAAGATATGTTGGAGGAAGTCTTGACGGGAAATTGTCCTTATCGAAACGAATCAAACGGATTCTCTCTTCCCTCTCTATTTATTTGTAAACTTCGTTAAACAGCAATCAGTTTTCCAGCCCGGCGCACTCCATCATCGCAAATCGCACTTGTTATTCGAGCCCGCCGCTGGCGAGAATTATTGATCAAAATCTGTTGAAATAGGGTCACCTATCAGAGTGGGAGGGATTTTCTGGAGTTTGAATTATCGTCACTTTCCGCTACATTTCCTCATTTCTGCCGCCTCTGATGATAGACGTGGGATTGACGTCCGATCGAGGCGTTTAGCCGAACTCGGGTTTTATGGTGGGCGGCGGAAGGAGTGAGGATTTTTCTCCGTGTATATATATAATAATATATTATCCCCTAAGCCAACGTTTCTAGTATGACTAATTGTTTTTTTTTTTCAAGCTTCAACCGTAATGTTTCAGTTCCGTTATGGGTTTTCCTTTTCACCCCTTTTGCAGTCTTTTGTTTTCACGTTGCCCGCTCATTAACCGTGGAGGTTTCAGTTTTCCACAATAACTATAAATCCATCTTGGAACACCATAAAATTGAGGAAATCCCCATCGACTCAGGACCGATAACTAAGCAGGTTGCATCTTGGTTTAACTCAAATTGGTGGAATTATTTTTCTTAAAAAATCTTTCATTTTTCATTTAATAAGAAGTCAAATCTTGGTATTTTCATTTATATCTTTAAAAAAACGACCTTTTGCAGAATTACATGGTTAGTAACATTAATTAAAACCACAGGTTTTAATTAATGTTGTATCGTACAATGGAGGTGGGATTGCTCTCCGTTTATTTTGGCCGCAATGCTGTCCAGACCAGAAACCAATGTTACGCAATTCGTTCACACGCCGAGCTCGTATTTACACTTGACCGTATCAATTCGGGAACTGCTGTACATAACGATATCTGAGCCGAAATTGTCATAGTCATACTTCTCAATCTTGCCTCAAACTGATCGTGGTCTGAGACGACCGATCGAGTTGTTCTGATCAGATTAGCTTTTAGGACGTCTCTTGGTAACTAGACCTTCTCGTTCCAAGTCCTTATGTATGATGAACACGAGACTGAAATAGGACGAAATACTACATACATATCCATCCTCTGTAATTCATGCTGTATCACAAACAAAAAATTAATTATTAAATCCACGACGCTTTAGGTAGAGGGTTTTTTCCCTCTTTCACAAACATGAGAAATGTGAAATTTGAAAAATGGTTGAGGTAAAGATGTCGAAGTAACTGGTCGGTAGAATATTGAGTTCCGAGGAACGATGAGGCACCCATTACTCAGGAAGAACCAATATATTAACTTCTGACATCCATGACCTTCTGAATCGTGGCACACCTGTCACATCCAAAGTAAGTGCTCCCAACTCTAATCCGCCATAGTGATTCCGAAGGTCCTCACTTTGGATTAGCGTTGGGATTAGTGGAAAAGTAAAATATTGCCCTCCGGGTTCGATCGGCAGGAGCTAGAGGCGAGCATAGGGTGTAGGGTTATGATTAATGGAAGATGGAGGACACTAGGGACGGGGAGTCTCCATTCAAGACAATAGACGTTTAGCTCCCGGTTCGGAACACCATCCCGGAGCCGAACCCTCAAACTACCGCTTCAACCCAGTTTTAAACCTTCAATTATAAGTTTGGAACAGTCTCTGTATTGCTGCTTCCAATTTATATCCGAATGGCGTCTCTCCGAATCATCGCTATTTTTTATTGGACTCCCAGGGCCGTCTTTAATTTGTCCGAGTCAAATCAAACGCTTGGCGGTTGCCAACTGAGAAACTGCCATCCAAAGTACCCGTTTCTAGGTCTTCACAACCTCTTTTTCGCGTAATGCAGGGTCGGGCATTAGGTTTTCAGGAGAGCCTATCTGCACCCTTATTCAAAATATTGTCATGAAAACTGTGTCGCTGTTCCATATGGTAAGCATTTCCGAAACCTGTAAAAACGTTCTCCGGGGAATTTTGGGTCCATGGTAGAGGGATGTTGGAGTATTTTGGACGTGCAGACTGAAATAAGTAAAAACTTGAAGTGAAGGGTCATGACTCCACGTGCCGCGTTGGTCATCCATTAAGTACTAACTAACAACAACAATTTCACGTTGAACTATTGAGAGAAAAAATAATTTTGGCACTACACCAGAAAAGTGAACGTTCATTAATAAACTAATCAAGATTGAGCGGTGATAATGGGGTTGTTTACCTAGCCTTATTGAACCAGCTTCCGCAGTCAGCTCGAAACTCAGCCTCGTCATCCGGGGCTCAACAGCGAAGTGAATTATCCGAGAATATCATCGAGTTTCAAACTCAAAATACGAATAGCTCTCCTTTGCTGAAACTTTAAACAGCTGCGGTATTCGGTGCTTATCAGCCTGTATATTTGGGAAACGGACCATCGTAGACTCAAATAATATTCATCCAAAAGTAAACAGGATTCCTTGAACATCCAGTGTTTTGGTTTATAGGTAGATTCAAATGTGAGATTTAGATTCAAGTACGAGACTGAGAAGGTGAAACACAAAAACTGCCATTTTGCCATTTTTCGAAAATGAGTTATTCGTGTCGTTAATCACTATAGCGTAAGCCCCCAATAGAAATTAAGGCGGAACACTTTGACTTCCAGACGATAACTCTCGATAGAATTGAGAAGAAAAGTTCAAATTTGCACAAAAAATATGTCTTGACAATTGACAGGCTAAGTTCGTAGATGGGCAGAATCGGGCCACACTAAGGGGGTTTTGGGGGGTTTTAGGGGGGGGGGGGGAATTCCTCATAAATGCCCAAAAAGAAACATTCTGACAAGTGACACCTCATTGTAAAGGTGTTTACACGCTGAATAAGATGTGTAAAGAATACTTGAGATGTTCTTCATGGTTAATCTGCTCTAATCTGATGACGGAATGCGATATCGCAATTCTGACTTCTCCGTCGTGTTCAGCGTTGAAATGTCCAAAAGCTGAAGGGGGTTTGGGGGATGTTGGTGGGGGGGGGGGAGTTTCACCCATAAATTGCAAAAATGAATCGGTCTGTCAAGTGACACCTCATTTCAAAGGTTTTTACACGCTGAATAAGATGGGGAAGTCCGAATTGCTATATCTTATTCCGCTCTCAAACTGGAGCACTTTGAAGATGAAGAAACTTGATTGTTACTTGAGATGTTCTTCATGGACATCATGTTCTTTAATGGAGACGTTTTACATAAAACCAATTATTTCTTCGAAAATTCGCTCTTATAGTCATGCTGCATGACTGGGGTTTTTAACACACGTTGTAACTTTACTTTCTGGACGTCTTTCGTGTGACTTCATATACCTACATATTTTATTTATGGTTGTCGCGATTCACAGCCGAGCTGAATTTAGGATAATAATTACTTCGTGATTGCATGGTGGTTGAGTTTTCACTCACGTTTCCCAACGCTGATCGAAGAGGGATTTTGTTCTTCTAATAGGAAGTAGAAGATCAATATGTTAGCATTCACCTCAAAATCATGTACGTCAATACTTCGTTTTGTTCTGTGATATTCTTCTGTCTTCGGTAAATTCATGATGACTCTACAGAAAGCCATGAATCTGGTAAAATACGTAAATAACTCAAGGTTGATTCGGTGCTATTTCAGTCAGTTTTCAGGGACAACAAGAAACTGGTCATTAATGTCATCGTCGAAGTTACTTTGCAAAATTGTTTTCATTCCTATCGATTTATACTTAACGTTCTGTGACTGCAAATTGCGATTCCTCGTCGAATTACCAATTGTACACTCTATTTTCGTTCGCTCGTGCGAAGGTCGCGGTATTCTAATTCGACCTACACGTAGAGGTGTAATCACGGTGGCAGTTCAACACTGGTAGTACTCGTACTTCAATATTACCCATTACTCTTCATTACTCTTCAATATCGTTGCGAGTCAAAATCATCAGATACTACTCTGAAACGACTCTAAACGGTTATAAAAACCCCCATTTCAGAGAGTACCTACCTTGATAAACCGCGCTATTCAATTTCGAAACTATATTTCTCTATTCTTTCGATACACGTGAACCTATTCTTTTTGTACAGAATCGGATACTAACTTGAGCCGATTGATTTTGGTGGCTCGTGTGAATCCGCGTTCAGTTAACGTGAGTATTGATCCGTCGGGAAATGTATGGGGTTGGAGATATTCTTATCTCGCAGTTAGCATGCAAGTTCGAGACGGATACGATTCGAAGCTTCGGCGTCGCGTGTTGAAGGCCACTGCACAGGTGGTGCCTTACATGGGGAAAGTTCGACATGTTATGGGGTGTGACGCACCTCCACTTCCCATCTTGCCATTCAACAGATACACAAGTAGTCACGTATTAATCACTTTCTGTTCAATTAAGTCTACAATATCTGGAGTTCAGTATCAACAGAACTCAATTCGGCTCGATTAGATTAATGAAGACCAAGAAAGGCGTACAATACCTATGTGTATGATTTACATACGTATTGTGATTTCATCCACGCGAACCTATTGATGACTCTAAATTGGTCATCTCCTTCTGCCTAATATTCTGAAAAGCTCCAATGTTCCATTCAAAAGCTCCATTGGCCGCTCATTAGCCTAATGGTGTTTCTATGCATTGGTATGGGGGGAAAAATCGATTAGCAGCACTAACCCTTTAAATTGAATGTGATTTATGTGATTGTGAATGAAATTGAGTTGTGATTTACAAACCATTGTACTTGATTGTGCTAAATTATTATGAGATAGAATATTGCTAGATGAAATGTATCAAAATATTCAGTTGCAATAAATGAATCACACAAAAAAAGTTCTGATTCATCATTTACAATGAAAAACTATTCGAATCGTCCTTGAGAATAAATACCAAACCTCCCTCAAAATTTGATGTTTAACGTTTGAGAGTGGGTCCCTACGTAAAATCTACCAGACAAATTAACGATAATAGAAGAAATACCCGCTCGACTGAATTTGCTGATATCTGGCTCAGATATGTCTGTTCGCCTGCAGGCAGTCACACTGCACTGAATGAAATGTTGAAAGGTTGGAATATTCCAAATGCCATAGTACAAAAACTAATACAACGGTGTAGGTAGTTTTTAACCCTCCGTCCACTATGTGGGGTCCAGGCGTTTACTGGTTTATTTCTGCGCATGTGCCATCTCGGAGCTTGAGCTTGTTGTCTAGCGTATACGTTGTTCTCTAGAAGGTATACCGTCTTTTCCAGTTGTTCTCCAGCAGTTTGCAAAAGGGCGTCTGCCTATGAGGTTTATGTAAGAACAAAATTGCATGATTGGATACGTTTTCACCCACTACCTTCCACTACCTTGAGTTTTTTAAGCCATTTCCCCATATTAACATGAAGATGATGGGGTCCGACAAGACCTCACCTGGTGGGCGGAGGGTTAATAGAAATTCAATTTTTGCAGCTTTGTGCAACTGATTGAGTATCATCAACTTGAGCGAGAATGTTATTGGTCTATGATGTTTTTTGGTTAGTTCTTCATGCAAATCAATGATTTTGCAGGTACTAGGTACATGTTATGAGCCACGAATTATAAAGGTACACTCGTAGTTCAGTCGGAAAATAGACGACGCCATGACTGAGCTAGTTATTGACTGCACTACTCAGTAACCTAATCAAACGAATAGTACTCGTATTTCACCTCATTTCTGTCATTATTTTTTGTACCTATTAGAGTAACAAGAATATTACACGCGGATTAATAAACCGCTGTGGTCAGATTTGTAACGTTGTTTGTTAAACACATTTCTCGGCCCTATAGATCGATTCCCCTTCAGTAGGATTATAGGCACACACTACAGATACTGCAAATTGTATCACGGTATTGATGCAGTGACCTCTCGCAATTTCTAGTTGAGTACGTATCTGGTAGCTGTCACTAAATGGTGATTATTTAATCGAAGTTCAATTGCGTTGCATATTGCAAAGCAAAGGATAGACCTCTAATGTTTGGATCTCGATGCATTATGTATGTGCACCAGTAAGTCAGTGATACTGAATACATCACTCCCTGAATTCACTTCTGTTACACGACATTTCTACCTCTCGAAAATATAGCGGCCGTGCAGTCGACCGTGTCGTCGCCATTCAATCGGAACTCCGTCCAAGCATCATGTTGTTTCTTGATAGCCGACTTCGATGAGTCACCCGACTTGAAGAAAACGCTTTTACAGCAAATGGCCCCCAGAGTCTCTCCTGAGTGTCCTTCAAAAAAACCCCCTTCTTCACGTATCCACCAATTGTTGAGTTGGTTGTGATGGATCCGGGGGTTACGTGAGGCGGGGGAGGGGATGGCCCTAGAGGATTCTTTCCATTACCTGCCACCCACGTACGGCAAATTCGGCTGGGAGATCACTCTAGTGTACACCCTCCTTCCAATCACCTCCTTCGCATGTTTATCCGTGTGAGAAACTTCTTTTCCGCAACGGCTGGTCAAGAAGATATGGATTGGGTCACAATATCCAGATGATTCTTTTTGGAAAATCATGTAGTCTCATAACCCTCCAATATATGCCTTTCCCATGTGAAGAGAACTGGATGCAGAAACATGAGCCTCAACTCCATACGAGACCAATTTTTTCTACCTTTCACTAATTCCCAGAGAAATCTCTTTGCCGTAATCTAACGTCCTCTGAAAACGAACCACAATGTTATAACTCATGGCGTTACGTGGTATTGACTAGTTGAAGGCCACAGTGGCAGCATGGCTATAAGAGTGAATTTTCGAAGAAATAGCTGGTTTTATGTATAAGGACTCTATTTTACACTTCAGGTTACAGATTTTTCCACAATGGTCAAGTCAGAATTGTGGTATCTCATTCCGTTATCAGATTAGAGCAGATGAAACGTGAAGAACATCTCAAGTAACAACCACGTTTCTTCATCTTCTGTGCTCCAGTTTGAGAACGGAATAAGATTTCTTAATAATTATCATGATTTCACCATCTTCCAGCGTTAAAAATGCTTTAAAATGAGGTGTCACTTTTCAATATTCACCTCATTTTAAAGCATTTTTAACGCTGAAAGATGGTGAAATCAGGATAATTATTAAGAAATCTTATTCCGTTCTGAATATTATTGGAATTTATGGTATTTATCATTTCCCCCCTAAAACTTCCCAAACCTTTCGATTGCCATGCAAAATTTTGTGTGCAATTTGTCTGGAATGATATAGGTACATACAGATGAATTTTGTGTCTTTTGGCAGCGAAGTCAGGATGGTCTGAAACGTAGTTTTAAACATTTTGGAACGAAAACGATAGCTTTCTTCGAAAATTCACTGATATTCTTCTGAGCCCCGTAATAGTACGAAATAAATGGAGTAGGTAACGCGCTAAACTATTGTTCGTTGGAGGAGGTGACCTAGTGAGTGAGAGGAGTTGGTAACTAACCCAATATTGGTCGACCTAATAATAATTTATTCATATCAATTAAGAGTGATGAATTATTTATAATTAATTGAATAGAACTGTTGTATTTATACCATTCTGGTGTCTTCACTTGCACTGATGCTCTCATAATCCCGTCCAACGTGTGTATCTCCAGCTGTACATAAGTGAATTGAATATGGGGCTTTTAAGCATGTACACATGTGTGTTGCCTTGGGAGCATTTATGGTACTCATGCTTGCACCAACATAAAAACCCTCTAAATCACCCCCATTTGTGTGTTTCATTGTACTGATTGTATGAAATTTGGAGATCATTATGATTTACACATTGGTACCGTCTAGCCCTTTATTGTGGTTCAAGTACCTTCACACCTCTTCTACAAACCTCAATGCTGAATTTCGGAATAAATATTCAAATATTTTAAATAAAATATTTGCAACCATCATTTTGTTGTATTTCAGCAATTATTTCAAGAAGAATGGCCTATAATGTACTTGTAAATGTGAACCTACAATAGTACTATAATATTATTCAGTTATCTGTATAATTGTACATAAATTTTACAATTATTGTTAATATTTACATAAAATGTTCCTTTAATTTCACTTGGAAAGCATTTAAATGATGACTCTGAAATTGTGACTTATTATGTACCCGCAGGTAGCATGCATAGCTCATCCGTTCTACTGCACTATAACAGATCATGTTTTCAACCAATTAGCTGCACACACGTCTATTTCTGGTAGCGTATCGGATATTAACACGATTATGTTCTTCGTCGAACATTATTTCTGTCGCTGATCGTCATCGATACAATAATGACCTCGAGCCGTGCACAAAATGACCCCATTCATTCCCCGTTCGCGTGGGTTCGAGACGAATTTCCTTTCGCACGTATATTTTGATCTACATCGACCATCGATATGTTTCACCGCCAGACTTCGGAGATCGGGCATTTCCACGAGAATCCAATAATTGTGCACCAAATCGGTTACAGTAATCTGAGAAAAATGCATATTTTTAATTACTTTCAATTATTCAATTTATTATTAGAATGATGTTGAGGGATGTCGAGGGTCGGTCAAAGTTTGACCGACCCTCGACATCCCTCAACATCATTGTTACTGACGGTCAACAAAACCACACACAATTATTAGAATATTTTATTATTATTGAATTGAATTTTATTCGGTTTCCCCAATAATTAATACTAATTATTAGTATTGATTACCTATTGGGGAAACCGAATCCTGTGAAATCTGAAAAAACGGATATTTTGAATTACTATCAATTATTGAATTTACTATTGAATTATTGAATTGAACTATTGAATTTATTATTATATTTTCAATTACTTACAAGTGTGATGAGTGATACGTTTATAAACGGAACGAGCGGTGTCATCAAATACGTGCACTGAATTCATGAACTGAAAATTGTTAACGGGTTTGATTAGTATTGAACAAAAGTTTTTTTGATAAATAAATTTTACGCTCTAAAACCACACATGTGGATACATTGGTGGTCATCCTATGGTTTGATGTTATTTTTTAATTATTCCATCATTTCAATACGTAGGTAATATCCATTATCTTCCAGGTTTCGTGCTGAGTTACTATCCACGAGTGTCCGACTCCATCTAGGTTAATTAACTCTTCTAAAAAGTAATTTGCAATGCCCCAATTATACACCGTCATGAACGCAAGATTTATGATTACTGTCCGTGAACAAGTCATTAGCGAGAAACCCTTGTGGTTTATAACATATGTGAGCGTGCATCAAATGGAAAAATTCAAATATCTGTTAAGGATGCGAAGGATGCGAAGGTTGGCAATGTGACGTATTGGAGGAACCGGGAATTTGTTAATTATTGCTAGTAGCATTGTTGATGACAATACAGTGTAATTAGTGAATCTTAAGGAGGTTTGGTCGTTTAATCTGCGTCATAGCTCATCGTTTGATTGATCGTGAAAAATAATGCTATTTTAGGCAATCGAAGGGTCAATGTGAATCCCAGTTTGTCTCAGTGTTGTAATAGTAACTTGTAACTTTATACCGTATTTCTCATATTTCTCTGTACTTTTGATGTTTACTTTAGATGTTGACGGATCTCAGTTCAGTGTGTTGTGGCTACAATTCCTGTTTGGCGCTCTGAGTACACTCGTCAATGTTTTCATATTTCAAGTGTTGGATACGAGTACAATACACTGTCTGCCGTCCTAACAGTTCCGATGTGCCGTGTTCACCAACGTTTGGATTACAAACGACTCGAGTACTACACTTCGCTCAGTGCCTCTTACCGGCTTGTATGAATATACATTGACCTTCCAGAGTCTGTTTGTGTGAGAGTAATGTAAACACCCGCCAACAACCCGTCAAGTTCACCTTTGAATTTTCACTCACTTGTTCAGATAGCGTGTAAACTTTATCTTGAAAATATACCGAAGAGAGAGTGTTGATTGTTTTCCAAATGGGATCTTTCCGTTGTACGGCTTGGTGAGGGTGGGTTTGGGTTTGTTCGTACATATGTAGGGCACTACCTAGTTTATGTGCTCCAATATATGGTTTGGTTGGGTCATTTAAAATTTTTGAAATCTTAAGAACGTTGGTTTTTGAGTGAAGTTGTGGCGGTTACTGTGTCGGTTTGGATCAAAGGTGTTTTTTTGAGTCGGTGAATGATGAGTGAAACGTCTAGTGCCAACGTAATTTGTCTGAAATCAGGATGAACACAGTGAGTTGTTAACGCTTGAACGTCCGTTTTCTCACCTTGTTTGAACTCTTGAACTGACGGCCTGGTATTGGTCGATTCCGGCAAGGGCTTACCCGGTGGATGTACAAGCTACGATACCATCATCGCTTCAGGTTTACTCGTATCATCGTCACAACAGTCCCGAGTCCTGGTTGAAGGTGAAATCCCTCTGGCCCAGGGTTTTTTTTTCTCTTTAAAGGGGGAGGTCGATTGGTCGAAATACACGAGCAACTATCGTTTCACTGCTACCCGGTCAACACTGAGCGGATCTCACTCCCTCCAGCTTCAAAATAACGATGCGCACGCAACTCCCGCCCCGCAAACCATCTCAACCCTTCAGAATCACGTCCATCTCTCCCGCGGCAGTAGACATCCATCAATGCGTCTTTTATAAATACTTTTAAATAATAGTCTCGAGTAGTATTTGGATCCCTTCGAGCGAAAGTCTGACTTTTTGTCGGGACTTTTGTGTGACTTTTGGGGCCTCTTTTCTCCCAATTGAGCAATCAATCCCGTTCGTTTAAATGTCGACGGCGTCAATCGTCATTAGACTCAGTCTGAAAGAGTCAAAGTCTATTATGTCTCAGAACAAGAGAGGAATTCACGATGAGCAGCGGAAAACTTACGAAAAAGTTACGTGATTCAATTTTGTACTCGGATACAACAATTCTCTGTCGAGGGTCTCACGGCAACACCCCACATCGTCACTTTTGGCCAAAATGAATTATGCATACTATTCGAAGCGTCTTCCCTCGGCGGATTGATCTAACTAAGTATAAGTTAGGTACCAAATATTGTAAGTAACACTAAATCTCACGATTTATTTTACTGAATTACTCAGTAAACATAGTCATTGGCAGGTAGTTTTTTTGGCTCTGCTAAAAAGTCGCCCAAATGACGATGTGGGAAGTTGCCGTGAGACCATCGATGTACTTGAAGTCCTCATTTCTCATGGATTCATAAAACTCATAGAAACAGGATCCGCCAAATTCATTTAGTCGATGAAACTGCATAGCCCGATTTTCTGTCTTTAGTGTCCGCTTCCACCACGTGTACCACAACGATCACCTTCATGTTCAAAAATATCAAGTGGTGTGGGTCATTCTCATATTACTTGACCATTTGACGTCCGCAGTCTTTAACATCGTTATTTACATGGGTTTCAGCTTCCAAAAAAATGTTTTTGGTATCAATTTGTAGGTTTTTTGGAGAGGAATGCAGTGGTATCGTTAAAAAGTCCCTACCACATCCTCAAGAAAAAATATTTCAATGTAAACTTTGAAAACGTCACGAGTCTTACTGTCCCAAGGGGGTGGGTGTGAAGTTCATCACCATCTGAAATGATGCACTCACGTATGAAAAAATTTGAACAAGGAGGAAAATTTCACTGTTATATGATGCTGTTTCGAATTATGAAGGGTTTTTTCAGTTACCTCCAATACTCCAAAGCAAAAAAACAGGAGTGTCCTACTGTTTGGTGGAAACAAATAATCACGAGTCTTATCATCAGTTCTGGGCAGTACTGTTCATTGAAAATGGTGGGAAATAGTCAGGTTATGTTTGTTTGTGCTACCAGCTATCATTCCACTTGCAGCCTTTGCCCAGGAAAGAGCTGGCAGGCCATTTCATCATTCTTTATCGAAAAACATGGTATGTCACAAAAATTATTCATCATGAGTGTTACCACTACTGCACTCGTATTTAACATCGTTCAATTGAACATACGAGTGTTAACTGAAAATGACGTAGTTTAGGGACATTTATTTTTGGGTGGCCCCTCATATCTGTCCAGCACTTCGTTAGTTCAAGATTAATCTTTTTGTGTAAAAACATCACGAGTGTTACCATTATTAAGGTCGTGGGAGAACGGAATTCCCTTTTCAGGATGGATGAAGATGACGAAGCTGAAATAGACTACACATAGATTTGGGGAGTGCTGCCTTATCCCAAAATTGTACTCAAAGGAAATAGAGTTTTTTTTAAATTAATTTCTCAGGGTCAGTTAAAGTGAATCAACATTAAGATAGATTTATGTTAGATTTATGTACTCTGATGAGACTGAATTTGTTATAAATAACCAAGGAGATTTGTAATGTGTACCTACCTATAATATAGCTAGTCATTATAACTAGTCATACGAATTGAAGTCATACGAACACAACGTTCGCAATCAAGAATTGTTTTCTTCGATCTACTGGACCTGTTACGACTGTTACCGTGAATAGGTCCCCATGACAGTTTTGGGGTATAATAAATAGATTTAAATCAATTTGCGATAGCTTTTCTTTATACTCTAAATTTAGTTCAGAAATTCATAGTTAGCTGAATGATTTTCAGAGCTCGAAGACGTTTACCATGCAGCATTTTCCTCTATTCACCTTTTTTGATTACGGTAACACTCGTGACAAAACTTCCATTTGAGTTCAAACGTTAAAAAATGATAAAAAGAAAGTTATACTGAAAAAACTGACAACTGATGCTCAAATTTGTTATTCTGAACATCTATAGTTGCTTCAACATTCAAAAAGTAGCTTCATTTTGGTTTATTATCTTCGATAATGAACCATTGGAATCGCCCAAAGAAAAAAAAATTTTAACCCCCCCTCAAAATTTGTTGGTTTACGTTTCAAGATACGTAGATTCAGAAAATCGAATAAAAAAAAATCCGTCCGTCCGCCGTACGCCGTCCGCCGTACGCCGTCCGCCGTCCGAGGCACTTTGCCCAGTTAGCGTTGAGTTAAAATTACGAAATTTGGTTTCTGGGTTTGGACCAGCCCCACAATGATCCACGAAACTTTTCATAACCCTAGGTCAAGGGGAAGGGGTTCAAAACGAATTTTGAAATGTTGAAAATTCCATATCTCGAAAAATTCCCATCAAACGGTATGTTTTTTATTTCATATTTAGATAGAGTTTGTTCCGTAGAATTTTTTAAGACCATCTGCAGCTTTGTACGACCAGCCGTTCGTTCACAATGACGGCTCAAAGATTGTGCCTCACAACCCGATCGTGAATCAAACTGTTGAAATACAGGTCCATTTTCATACTAACAAGCTCTTTGGAACATCATATGGCTTAAGTGATGTTGAGTTTGTTGTTCTGAGGTGCGTTTCGTGCTACGGAAATGAAGGTAATTTCGAATGTTTCTTGGTAGGTACTTCTTTTATAGAAAAATTATTACCGACGTAGTATTAAAAACCCCAGAATTATATCGTATTAATTAATCATAATTAATAATAATTATTATTAATAATAAATACGAATTATCAATACCTAACAATAAATTATAATAATTTTCAGTAGGTTTATTTCATATTTAGATAGAGTTTGTTCCGTAGAATTTTTTAAGACCATCCGCAGCTTTGTACGACCAGCCGTTCGTTCACAATGACGGCTCAAAGGTTGAGCCTGTCGACGCGATCTTGAATCAAACGGTTGAAATACAGGTCGATTAAATACAGGTCGACTCGATTTTCATACTAACTAGCTGTTTAGAACATCATATGGTTTTAGTGATGTCGAGTTTGTTGTTCTGAGGTACGTTTCGTGCTACGGAAATGAAGGTAATTTCGAATGTTTGTTGGTAGGTAGGTACATACTTCTTTTATAGAAAAATTAAAAAGTATGAAAACCCTAGAATTATATCGTATTAATTAAATACAAATTATTAACATTTAACAATAAATTATAATAATTTTTGCTAGGTATCTACTTGATAAACTTATTAATAATTAGTGATAATTCATAATAATAATTAATCTAACATTAAATGTTAATCTAAATTAATCTAAATTTTAGGATCTAGACATTTAGAACTAGTGATCTAGACAGAAGGGTGATCTGTAAATTCTTGACACAACGGTTCATTATCTTCTTTGCACAGATCACCCTTCTGTCTAGATCACTAGGTCTAAATGTCTAGATCCTAAATGTTAGATTAATTATTATTATCAACTATTTCTCATTGCAAACCTGTTCATTGTGTACCCAAGATCCTTCCCTAAAAGACCTGGCAGCGGGAAATATTATTCAACATGGTTTGAAAAGGGAAAAACAAGTTTTGTAAAAAATCCCAATGCTCTAGTAGTCGACACCAGTGACCAACATTTTCTTCAGTAGTCGACATGGTTTTGCACTAGTAGTCGACCTACATGTGTTAGAAGTCGACAGTATCACTTGAGTCAGTAGTCGCAGGTTTCGTCATTCCATCGTTTTCGAATTTTACGACATCTAAATAAAATACATTCAACTGTGAATCGGAACTTGAAAATAGATTAAAAGATGTAATAAAGTAGTTATCAGACTTTTTATTTGCAAACAGCTCATTATCAGTCTCAAATTGCAATAAGTACTTAAGTAAAAAGGTATGAAAACAATAGTCGAAAACTCATTGTCAGAAAATTGACATTACAGTTGGGCTTAGGTACCTATTTACATATTTTTTTGACATTTTCATGTCTTTGCTTTGGCACATGAACTGAAACGGGAAAAATTTGTTCCCTTGATTCACCCTTTCCCTCAGATCACGTCAGAACACAAGCGACCGGCGGGCCACAACGTCAGAGCCTATGACGCACGAGCGTATGACGTAAGACGGCTGGCAGGAGGCTAACTAGTACGTCAGAGCCTATGACGCACGAGCGTATGACGTAAGACGGCTGTCAAAAGGCCAACAAGTACGTCATAGCCTATGACGCACGAGCGTATGACGTAAGACGGCTGGCAGGAGGCCAACAAGTACGTCAGAGCCTATGACGCACGAGCGTATGACGTAAGACGGCTGGCAGGAGGCCAACAAGTACGTCATAGCCTATGACGCACGAGCGTATGACGTAAGACGGCTGGCAGGAGGCCAACAAGTACGTCAGAGCCTATGACGCACGAGCGTATGACGTAAGACGGCTGGCAAAAGGCCAACAAGTACGTCATAGCCTATGACGCACGAGCGTATGACGTAAGACGGCTGGCAGGAGGCCAACAAGTACGTCAGCGCCTATGACGCACGAGCGTATGACGTAAGACGGCTGGCAAGAGGCCACTAGTGCGTCAGAGCCTATGACGCACGAGCGTATGACGTAAGACGGCTAGCAGGAGGCTAACTAGTGCGTCAGAGCCTATGACGCACGAGCGTATGACGTAAGGCTGCTGGCAGGTGGCCAACAAGTACGTCAGAGCCTATGACGCACGAGCGTATGACGTAAGACGGCTGGCAGGAGACCAACTAGTGTGTCAGAAGCTATGACGCACGAGCGTCAAGGGGAAGGGGTTCAAAACGAATTTTGGTACGACATGGTATGACTATGGTATGGTATATTATTGTATGTATGATTTAGTATAGTACAGTACGGTATGATAGGAAAGAAATGGTATGAGTACGGTGAGAATATGGTATGGTGCCGATTTGCAACACAGTCTGGTATAGACAGAAGGGAGATCTGCACAAGGAAGATAATAAACCGTTGTGTCAAGAATTTGCAGAGTTTTTTTCCTCAACTTGCAGGGTCCAGAAAAGCCGAATGGTCAAATTATATGAGATTGACCGGTGTGCCTTTGAGTCGATATTAAATTTTCTTTCATTATTGGATGAAAAATATCAAATATTATACACGAGACTTTTGAGGCAGCGAACAGTTCGAATAAATAATATTCCTGCTCTGCAATATTCCACCACAAAGGGCTAGTAGGGGTCCACGATTAATCATTGAAAAATAAAGAGAAAATATTGAATTCTGCTCCTCCGCCGGTCTCGAATAGAGATTCTGAACTCAATCAATTACTTATCACGTGAAAAATTGAGTTTTACTCTCAGTGGTACATCATGTTTTTCTTTTTTGAGGTCGAAGTGTCTTGTACGGAAAAATACCTCACAGTCTTAAATGTAAGAGCGTTGCAGCGAAATAGTGGGAATCCATCTTCAGAAATAAAATATGAGATTCAAACAGATTTTTATGTTGTACTGAAGGTGGTGTACACCCAAAACCGGTCTACAGTGTATTATTATCTTGGTGTTAATATACTTTTTCTGATTTCGCTACACTTAGGTCTACTGTTCCGTAATACCAATCCTGAATGTTATTATTATTTTATTTTATTTTTTTCAATTCAATTTTTATTCAAGAAAACAGTACACAATGCATACCTACAACAAAAAATTTCAGTATACAGGGTGTATAGCAAGTAGATGACAATAAGCAAGATGGAGAAACTAGATCAAAAATGTAGTTAAACGCCGCCAAGCACATGTTTCTTGTCTCATTCCGTTCCACATATAGCTATTATACGCCCTTTCAAAGGTTATTTCGCAAAAAACGTGTTTTCATTGGAAACTTCAATTTTCTCTTCTTTCCCACATTGTTTTTCTCCTTTCCATCCCAGTTTTGAAATCAGCATTAAATTTTCTTCAATTCTAGTGCACTCATAATGCTCACAGGTTTCTTTTTAAGCCGCAATAACAGATCAATAAATAAAATGTTTTAAAAAGTGTGTAGTTACGTGTAGTTAGTGACAAAGTTTACTCATCCAAAAAATAAAAAATAAAATATCCTGCAAGCTGCCGAATCTCACTAAAGTTGTAAAATTTAATTACCTTTCCAACGGTATACTCAACATTGAAGTTATCTCTCAATTTCGGAATGCAATTGGAATGGGAAGGGGAAAAACTGATGCTTATTGTGTTGGATCTTATTTCCAATAAATTAAATTTATTTTTCATGTAAATTACAAAGATATGTACTAGGGAGGTTATTGAAACCTAAAAGAACGTGAGGAACGTCTGGCGTGATTTTTTTGATTAAGTTTTTGTTTTTTTATTATGGATCATGTTCGCATTACTGTTTGTTTAACTTATCTCTCTTAAAGAAACTTATTGTTTGAGCAAAATTCACAAACATTGCTGTTGCTATAGACCCAAACATTTTACTTCAATTCCTGTTATTTTTTTAATATAGACCCCAACACGTTTATATTCATAGTTGCCTGCTTTTTCATGTTGTTTCGCTTCCGAAAAAATGGCGTAAAAATAATCATTTTTAAATGGTCTGACTGTATAACCGTAGGTCTACCATTTGGTTTTATTATTATTAATTTTTTTTTTCATTCAAGAAAACAGTACAGGTACTCTGGTAGGTCTACACAATGGGACCGCCGTGTTGTCCCGGAGTTTTATTGTGTGCTATAAAAGGGGACTTCAAGAGCTTAATTCAATGCCACCACCGCTATAACGCATCAACCACGCCACAAACTATCATTTAATGATAGTTTGCCCGTATTAACCTATCGAATCTCGTCGGATATAGAACCCTCACCCTCGCTCTCTCTCGAGAGAGCAATAATGATGATACAAGCGACGTTCGACCCACTTCTCTCCGTCGCATCGTAATAGGGCTATGGTACAGAAACATGGCTGGGAACGGGGTAAGCTCTAGGGGAAGAGCCGGGGGCTTAAAGCTCCGTAGAGCTGGATTCAGGTATAATGTAACGAACGGCGCAACAAACTAGAAGTCCGACCGCAGCGCTGGTCGTGTTACCCAGAACGGTTCACTTGACCACCGAGTGTTTCGAATCATTCCACATTGACCTGGTTCCGATAAGACCATAATATGGCATATTATGCCGCAACGCTAATTGCTAACTGTCAAAAAGCAAATTGTTTTTCAGGTTAATTCCAATAGTTTATTACGAGTATATAAAACGAGTTTATTACGAGTATATATATACTCGTATATAAAACTCGGCCCTGCGGGCCTTAAGGCTAAAGTTCTGTAAGCATGGAACATGTTTTCGCCACTCAGCTGATCCTGGGCCTGGGTAGCGTCATGTTAAAGTCCTAAGGAGACTACATACCAAATTGCAGCTTCATAGTGTGAATAGCATAGGAGTCACTCAGCTGATACTGGGCCTGGGTAGCGTCATGTTAAAGTCCTAAGGAGACTACATACCAAATTGCAGCTTCATAGTGTGAATAGGCTATCCAAACTTGTTGTCGAACCGATATCAATTTTATATCCAGATCGGCTTCACCCTTTATTTTCACCACCGAGCACTGTCCAGTCGCACCACAAAATTCCCACCTGTGGATTTCTTCGTTCCACTATTTCATTGGATTTTTTTTAATTCCTAATCTCCCTGCAAGTACTCACCAATACTCCAATTCCCCCGCTAATTCAATGAAATTTATCTCATGCTCCGTTTTTTACCTCCAAAGACTCCATTTTACGAAGTCAGTGCAGGTATTGCCTCGTCTTCTCCAGTGGCCACTACCATAGGTACCATACATTGGGTTCCCCCAGGCGTCACACTTGCTGCATTATATGAATAAACCCAGTTTAAGGGAATCCTTGATGATTATAATTTCAACGTCCCTAAGTTTGCTTTGTCACTTTTCAAGCACAGTTATACTCTAAGATACCCCGATCAATTTTTAAACTGCAGGTGCATTGTTGCATACGAAACCTGCCCTGATCGTGCACCAAGCAGCGAAAATCAGTTAGTCCAACACTGTGCTCAGGGGTCACAATGCTGTATCACAAATGATGGATTATGGGGGTTTTACATCCATTATTCCTTCCGTTTATTAGTTGATGGATTTCGAAATTGGCTACTTGGTACCTACTTGAAAATCATGCGACTTCAAAAAGATCTAAATTTTTCGAACCACCATTTTGACAACTCCGAGCAAAAACGTTGAGGACCAAAAAATGTTTGGGAAAAAGAAGAGATAATCGATGAGTTTGTTATTGCTAATTGGATGTTAGAGATAAATACGAGTACATTACGAGTACCTTGGTGGATCAGAACAAATGTCAGTACGAATATCTATAAAGCGGAATTGTGCTGGAAAAGCGCTCGAGACAAAATTTGAAATATAGATCATTATTATTATTATTTTTATTTATTTTTTTCTTGCATATTTCTCCTCACTTCTGCATCATTTCTGCTGTCATCTTCACCTTACATCTTATCGTTCTACAGAAGTCCCATGACTCATATTTGATACCAGATTGTTGGGATTCCGATTCAACGCAAGTCAACCTTGTGAGTTACGGATAAGTGGAGCCTTTTTCGGAGCTCAGGATGCTGTAAGTCCTCCCACTTGACATTTTATTATCTGGAGATCTACCAGCTCTTGACCTTTCGGCCGTACCTCTGTTCCGCTTCACTTACGAGAAGGTTAATGATCCGATATACTCAAACCATCTTGATAACGTCATGATTCCGTTTCACCTGAATTGGGTTCTTGAAATAAGAATTGGAATAAGTCTCCGACCCTGATCCAGTTTATAAATACGACTTTTTCTTTATCTTCAACGAAATAACTTGAAATTTATTTATCATAACGTACAAATAATCGTTGGTATTTATTAACAGTTATGGATCAATCGTACTTATTTCCTGTTGTGGGTTTTGTGAAAACTGTGCGGTTGGTTCCTCCTTCACCCTACACAAGAGAATTCAATATTTTTTGTGCCTTTCGGTAATAACCTACTGCAACACGGCAAAGGGCAAACAAATGCAATGTCAACTATTTTCTTGGATAACTATTGCCCACGAGAAGGTCTAATGATAAGTTTAAATCGAAAACGTCGTAAACTGTGGGAATGGACGTAGGCACCAGCGCGACAAAGGAACAATTACAACGACAACAAAATAACTTGGAATAAATAATAATATGAACAATAACTTGAACGTGCAAATCAGCTGTGAGCTGTCCTCCATTGTTTGACGTTAATAGACCCCAAACTCCGTTATCCTCAATGTACCGTATCGTTGAAAAAAGTCGATTGTTAACACACTTAACACGTTGCGACGTCGCGAACTTTTCGACCATTTTTACCCCTATTTATAGTGCTCAGACCTATAATCCAAATATTAATAAATTCGTGTGAAAGAGGTCGAAAGATTGAGTTTTTATTAAACTCAGTACTGTGATTTTTCGGTAATTTGCTCAATTTTAAAAATTGAGGCAAAACTGGATCGTTCAAATTGGTGCGTCTTATTTTGTTGTTTGCCTCAAATTTACCTTGACCATCTGAGGGTTAATATAACAATATTTGAAATTATTGTACCTATCACCGCTAGGGGTGGAGAATATTTAACGTAACCGCTTCAAATAACCTAATACTGTCCTGTTAACTAATACCAGATAACCTATTACCGGAAAACCCCTATTACTGGAATAACTGTTTTTGAGAACTTGGGGGAAGAACTTTGAGGGCCTCTTTGTCGCCGGTCATTCAAGATTCCGTGATAAAAGGTTGGCTGGTTATTTTGGTAATAGATTACCGGTGATTCGGAAACCTTTCCAGCGCCCAACGCGGACTGGAAACCTACAACCTATTACCAGACGGTCGCTGTTACTCGATAACCTATTACCAAGAAATAACAGTATTAGCCATGCCTACCCCCCACAGTTGTGACGGCTGAGGTTATACACTAGCCTCATGACCGAGCCACCATGCGTGTATTGCCTACCCACCACCTACGTTGTTCAAATAATCGGGTACTGTCCATTTCGTCCATTTCCAATCATATTATTTTTCAATGGAGGTTTTATTAGTATCCTCACCAATATCTTGTATGTCTTGAAAATTCATCGGAAAATGAGAGGTGAATATTATCTTTAAGTACTGTTTGGTATTCATTTAATAATTCACTTTGATGGTGAAAGAAAACATTCATACGCCACTGGAAAACGTTAGGGAGCACGGAGAATACTAAAGAATGACGATCATATCCGTATTCAACAAGTAGTTATTGCGTATAGAATGATGAACTGATACGCGAGTACCTACCAATTTCCAATGGTCACCAGGAGCTCTGTACCATATTTTGGTCGACAGCAAGTTCTTGTATTATTTCAATGTACTGACACCATCATTTTCATATTGAATTTTTTATTAACATGGATAATATCCAACATAATAATATTAATATATTATTATGTTTTTGGGCTGAGGGTCATTCTGAAATTCGCGACACGCAACCACGACACCGAGCTAATAACCAAGGTTGCAAACAAAAATAAAAGTAACGCGATACTAATAAACAACGATACCATTTGAACGTAGCTTCAGTTCGTAGTATAGTAGGGTTTTCTGTGCTTCAGTTGCAGGCAACTTATGAGTAGTCAGAAAAATATTTTTTGCTTGCCAATGGGACACAACACACATATTTTAAAGGGAGAAAATGAGTTCAAGACACAAAACACATATCGGTACACTCATTTTAATACCACTCATCATCAATTTTTCGCCAAATTTGGTTTTTAATGGACCCTACAGTATTTCCCAACGCCCGATCGAATGGTGTTGCCAAGTCTCTAGGAAAAATTGCTTATGGTAGAAATAGCCCGTATCAGTTTTGTTTGTTACCTAACTGCTTCCAATGCCTCGTATCAGACCTCTCGTCAAGGAATCCAACACCGCGTATCAGAAGTAAAATCATTTTGGCGTTGGTTTTTTTTTTTCATGAATTTTGAATATTTTGGTGTTGTTATCATGTTGTTGTTGTTAGCTATCATCTTACAAATTCTCGTTGTCTGAGAAGACTTACTACTGACACTCCATCATTTCGTTTATTGCACTCATGAATTATTCCCACTAATTGAATTCGACCTCTTCACTTGTATTTACTACTGGAACCATTGCACCGTGACTACAATTACTCTTTCACTTGAATCATTCGATTTCTCGGAAATTCTGACTCGGGCGATAACTGAAACACGTTACAAATGGCAAAGCCCCTGGAAAACTGGCTGTCCACAAAATTGAACCGGATCGTTCGCTGCGAGTCGTCTGACATAGCGAATATACTATTCGACGGTAGAGTTTATAAAGAACTTCTCGAGAGTTATGGTATCCCAACGACATACAAAGCTTTGAATGAAGCCAGCACAGCTATAGAGGCCCTCGCCAATCTGAAAACGGTCAACCTCACACTAGGTCTCATTGGGCTTCACCAGGATGACGAGTCTCTCACTCAAATTGCGTACAGAGACCATTTATCGTCGGTGAGAGAGTTAGAGGTTAACTGCAGCTGTAAGGTTTCTTTCCTGTTTCTGAAGGCTCAGTTATCACGGATATTATGATTTGATCCTACCCCTTCACCTACTGTGGATTTCCTTACAAAACTTAGTGTAAGTACGGAAACAGCAACTGATGATTTGCACACATTGGCATGTTTGTGGTACTCTACAAAAAAAAGTGACCTGAAAGTTGCCGGCCTCATTTTATCATGGATGGTTTTCAAGGGTGCTGGATCCGAATCCGTTGTCCGTTTTTTTCGATTGGACGATTTTTCGACGTTTTTATGACTTTACGGTGTATTTTCCTGGTCATCACGAACATCATACAAAAAATTATAATGGGTATAGATTTGTAGGAAATTTCATGCTGAATCGAAATATGACACCAATTTCTTTTTCACATTGATCCAAACCCTCTAAATCTCCCAAAAACCTACTGAAATAATGTATAAACCGAGTTTTTTGACTAGGTTTTACTTGCATTTTCGTTTTTGTTGACTCCAATGGACCTGCCACAAAATATCGAGGGCAACCATTTGAAAGTTTACAATCTCCTGCGTCGAATTAGACCAACTGGAACTCTCAAAAGTTGTAATTAGCGACGTTACGATTTTTTAACGCTTGACAAATGGAATTGATTTCAGCGAAATATGCTGAAATTGCCTCGAAATTCGTAATTAAATGGGATCTCCTGTGTCTGTGAATTTGTCTTTAGAATGAGTGCGGATTCTGAAGACAAATTCACACAGACAGGATATCCTACATATTCGTTAGAGTACTTTTATCATTTCCGTACTCTCCCGGGTAATTGAAAAATATCTGCAAAAAATTATAAAACCCTGAATGCTTTAGTCACCATTTTAAACTTCGAAGCAAAGAGGGTTCCAACCTTGCTTTTATACAATTAACAAGGTTTCTTGTAATTCCTGACGAGACCGCTTCTCCAGCTTAATTATAATTGGCCACCACTGGTCCCATCTCGGCGCCCCAGGGTTATTGCTTGTTGATTGGGGTCTCTCCTGGTGGTGACACTTCTCGGCTTCCATTTGACTTCCATCTCCTTGATACAGTAAGCTTTTAATTCGATTTCTGGGCATTTCGTTCAGGTGAAACTGCTGCTTGAGATATACTTCCACCTAGAGCGTTTTTGGCCCTTCTCAAAAGGACCGGTTCTTGGCGAGATGACTTCATTCCCACTGGTGAAAACCTCTCGTCAGGACAACGACAAAACTTCATCAGACGCATCGACGGTGAAGAGCAGCGCGTCGAGCGTATCTTTGAACTGTGGCAGTACACCGCAGAGCAACCTGCATCTCGACATCTTGACAGAGTACAAAAATTCCACTATAGCTGCTTGTTTGTCGGAAATGAACGCTCACCGGAGAAATTTTGGAAAACTGGCGTCATTACGATGAATTAGGGCGAAAAGAATTCTACTACGACCATGAGGCTTCAAGCTGTACGGCATTCAATAAATAGCATCTAAGCATCCGATCCCTCAATCTATCTCTCCATGTAAATGGTACAACTTCTGTAATTCGTTAACGAACCCCGAAACTAGGGTGAGAACTGTGATTAATCGGTTCTCCCTATAATTTTATGACGTATACAGTACAGAGAATGGCCAAAATCAGGTGGAAATAATTTGATCCGGATTTATAAGGCCGTAGTTCAAAGCGTATTAAGCATAATATTATGCATATTATGCTACTATCATACCAGTCCCTTCACCCGTTTATGTCTCGCCATGTTTATTTTGGTTTCCCCTATATTCTTCGAGCTTTGCCCAATAATCTCAAATTACCTGTACTGTTATAGTTGTGCTGTTATAGCTTTCTCGCTATAACTACAAGAAAAAAATGTTCTCTTGGCTTATTTCCAAAGGGCCAGATACTAGCAAAGACATTACGTACAGTTCATATACATACCTTATCATTTTATTTTATAATTCCTTTCTCAATTAATGAATTAGGTTTAGTTGAATATTTTATTTTGAATTTTGTCCCTACCAACGGTAGGGCCTTCAAAACTGCAATATGTAACTCTAAACTGGTAGTATAATTCTTAGCTTTCAAACCTTGTTACATAGATAGGCGAATATAACCGAATTAAAGCTCTCGTTCTCGTTTTGCTCATCAGATTTTCGGAGCTATAAATTTTATAACTCAAAACCTTATTACGACTAAGTTTTCACCGCACTAACCAAGAACATTCACGGTTCGGCGTTAAACAATTTCCTTCTGAAGGGGGAGATGTAATGGGCAACGTAGGCATAATTTTTTAAGGTTAATGGCTCGTTTTGACTTTAGTGCCCCGTTAGCCTTAAGCTACCTCGCGCCCTTCGCATATTAATTTACTGTTTCTCTGAAGACACCCGCAAAATTCTGGTCTTCCATTTACCTTATATTTATTAATTCTCTTAGTGCTCTCCCACCACTTACTTCCACACTATATGGCGTGTATTTTGTGGGTTTTCATTGACGTTTTCATCAAATTTTGAGGACGAAAACGGTTTTTTATTTTGGTTGGTTGTTTTAACGGTGTTGGAAAGCCTGGGAAGCCACAGGACAGCGTTTTCTTCTGACAGACAGCCAGCAAGATCCCTTGGTTGTCCTCCTTTGGCATCAGGTGTGCGTAGGCGGTGGTGAAGCCCGTGTGTCCATGACCACTGCAATATTCAATTAGAAGATGCTCTGAAAATATTGTCACAACTTGAGTCGTACGAGAAATCCGATAGTAATCACTAATTTCAACCGTTGATCGAGATACCTGAACAATTTCCATCTACTCAATATTTTATCATAACTTTCAATAACTTCTAGAAACTATTCTCAATGCAATTTGTGGATGATTTGATATTTTTCCTATATAGATTGGCGTTTTAGTTCATTTGGCTACGTACTATCTCGATTAGTTGAAGTTACCTCCAAAGGACCTCCACAGCACTAAGGCATGTTCCTCAATCCGACCAGGGATGGTCAGGTCAAATAACAAGCCTTTCGTTTCACTTCATTCAAATACAATTTGATCAATATTTCATAGATTTTTGTCGATAAGGGGTCGACCGTTTGTGCATGTCTTCAAGAAGGTCCTTCTCTCCAATTCGGATAGGAGGATTAGATAAGGTAGACATTGTAATTGTCCAGGGTGGATCGGGAGAACAACTTCCGACTTAATAAAACAAAATGACGCTTCTTGGAGTTGGGTGGATCATAATTATGATACCTTAAGCCTCTTCTTGGGGAGTTAGAAGTTATTGAATCCACCCAACTCCAAGAAGCGTCATTTTGTTTTATTAAGTCGGAAGTTGTTCTCCCGATCCACCCTGGACAATTACAATGTCTACCTTATTTAATCCTCCTATTCGAATTGGAGAGAAGGACCTTCTTGAAGACATGCACAAACGATCGATCCCTTATCGACAAAAATCTATGAAATATTAAGCTTAAGGTATCATAAACTATCATACTTAGCTGACTGGTGAATTAGTCCTAATTAGCAGACATTAGCGCCTTTAAAGGCTGACTCGATCGTTCACTTGACCCGAGTAAAAGGATTTGAGATGAATTCTCTCATAGGATTTGAAAGGTTGTTTAGGAAAATGTTTGTGCTTGGTGGAAAAACGCACGAAGAAAATTGGAGACAATGATAACAATGATGAACATCTACTGACCGATATCGTTGGATTTCAAATTCATCAGTTCAGACACCCTTTCAAGAGGAGCAGGTGGTCGAGCTTCTGGTTCTTCTGGTACGTCTGGTGCGTCTGGTACGTTGACAACGACCATTTTCGGCAGCAAGATGCTTTCGCTCGGAAACGGCTCAGTTTTGACGTCCAGCAAATCAAACTTGTTGGTGTTCAAAATCGCATCCCAGTTCGTAATTTTGGCTTTTTCCGCTGTGATCAACGCTTTTTTTTCGTGTTCTGTTAATTCCAAGGAAATCCTCGCTCCTTTATCCACAATCGTGAACCACTCCGTCAGCAGTAAAGCTTCAGCTGTTGGTCTCCTGTGTACGTCGGGTTCCAACATTTGAACAACCGTGTCTTTGGCCTCTGTCGAATATGTAGACAACGCCTTGGAACGGAATTTCCACTGTTTCGACATTTGCATCTTATAAATAACTTTAGGTGTAAACTTTTCCAAAGGAAAAGGGAGCGATTTGTTTAAAATCACGTAGATCACAACCCCCAGTGACCATATGTCTGAGATCATGGGTTGGTAAGGTTTGCCTTTCATGATCTCTGGTGCGGCGTACGCTATGGACCCGCAGTAAGTTTTACTCAGCGTTTTCAACGAGGGGACGAATTTGGCGAAACCGAAATCGGCCAATTTTGCGTTGAGTCGGCGTGTGATCAGGACGTTCTCGCATTTTATGTCACGATGCGCAATGCGAAACGTGTGCAGATACTGCAGAGCCACTAGCATCTGATGACTCCAAAGTTTTGCCATGTTTTCGCTCACCTCTTGGTCCCTTAATATGTATTCGAGTAAATCCCCTTCTTCGGCATTCCTGAAACAGAAGAGTTGTCATTTTGTAGGTTATCAAACTGAAAGTCTACATTGTACAGTGCCAATGATACTTCGGACCACTTATAAGTAAGGCTCGATGAAAGTATTGAATGTGCCAAGTTTCACGCGTTGGAACAGTGTGAAGATCAACTGTATAAAATACAGCATTTCTCTAGGGACCAAGTGAAGTTCCCCAGTGTATAGAAAGCGAGTAAGGGCAATGGCAGACTTACAAGTGTATCGAAGGGAAGTCCAGATTACTGTGACCAGTGACCCACACGAAAAGTAGCAATATTGACTCTCTCTTGGTTTCTCTTTCTTACTCCATCATTATATCGCAGTTCCGCAGTAACAAAATATTTAAGAAATACGTCGAGCGTAGTTCGTAAATTCAATGATATACGTCTATTTGGCTAACAACATGCGTTTTATTTTACTCTTCCTCGTTTAATGGAGTAATCAATCAAATTATGATCATTCGTTATGATCAGGAAAATATTAAAGTGAAAATTTTGAATACGCTAAACATCAAATACGAAGGTTTATGAAGGCAACTTGGTCCCTCATCATTTGAAGCTGCTCCTTCCCGGATAATAATATGCTCTGCCTCAAAAGGATCGAAGGGTCGGGTCCCACTCCTTCAGCCTGTTAAAGGCCGGCATTTCAATTATTCGGGGAGTACCCGCGTCAAATGATCTGGAACTCCGGTATTGACATAATCGTTCTTCCACTATGTGCATAATATACCAGTATGCACTCGTAAGTATGCACTCAACTCCCCTCCTTTACTTCTCTCGTATAGAAAATTACGAAAATGCGGTGGCAGTGCCTGTAGGGTGAATAAATATTGTGAGTTAAAAAAAATCCACAGTCATGGAAATAAGAGCAAAGTTTCGAAGAAATGGCTGGTTTAAGTAAAATGTCTCTATTTTACTGGTTTTATAACAAATTTTGTTTCCATTACCTGCCAAGTAACGCCTCAGTTTATAGATTTTTCAACGCTGGTGGTGAAGTCAAAAGTGAAGTGCGATATCTCATTTCATTATCAGATTAGAGCAGATGAACCATGAAGAGCATCTCAAGTAACAAACACTTTTCTTCATCTTCAAAGTGCTCCAGTTTGAGAAATGGATCAGATATTGCAATTCTGACTTCACCATCGTGTTCAGCGTGAAACAACCTTTAAAATATATACATACGTATGATTTTGTGTGTCTTTTGGCAGTGTATTCAGGATGGTCTGAAACGGATTTTGGTATGAAAACTTTTCGGATTTCGAGCTTTAAAAATTCTGGACCGAGAGCAATAGTTTCCTTTTGTTCGAAAATGCGCTAAAACCAAAGCACAAGTATAAAAGTCTAAAACCTTACGCTAAGTTTTCAAATTACAATATTTCAATTAAAGATGGAGCTCAAAATCAACTCAGATGACACCTGGAGACAAAATTGGAACATCCACGTGATGACAAGTGGAAGAGAGTAACAGACAGTTAGTGTTTTAATACAACAATATTAAGTTTGTTGTGAGTGCTTTTTTTTATGACGGAACAACTAAGTGGAGTGAAACCGTGCGTCATCGTGTTGTCACAAGGTCAGAGAGAAACTGTATTAAAAAGTTCTTTGAGCTTCGCCCTCGCTGAAGGCAGCAGGAACCATAGGGAGGAGTGGAGGGCGAATATTTGATATCAAGGTATAGAGAAGTTCGTTATGTCACTCGGTAGTCATGTTCAGGCTTCAGGCTCTGCGTGTTTCGGTATGAATGTACGGTTTACCCTTAGAAAAGCGTTTCACCGCTCCCAGTCACCGTAAGGTGTTTTAGATGCGTCAAATTAATCTACACATCATTCTACATGTAGCAGTTTGAGTTTGTTCACTGAAAAATTGTCGATAACATCGGAAGTAGCGTTTCGTTTGCGATTGCTGCTCAATTTGTCAATGATTCGGCTGCTACTCTACGCCTCATGTTCAAGTCAAGTTTGACAAGTTGTGGGGGATCATCGATTGGTTGAGCTATTTTCAAACATCAAGTTGAAACTATCGTGTTTGTAGTTATTATTTCCAATAATGCTCCATTTTTGTATTTTATATAAAATGTACTTATGTAGGTAAGTAAACAGTTCATAACTCACTGCATAAATATCAGGATCTTCCCATTTCTATGGTAAATCCCTTGAATATATATAATGTTGGGGTGTTTGACTTTGCTCAATATGTCCAGCTCGCGAGGCAAAAACTTCTTAGTAAACTCCTTCGGGGCTTCTGACGCGTCGATGATTTTACACGCGAGTTGAACGCTGCTCCGCCCGCTTTTTTTCTCCGACAAGAAAACTTTAGCGTACGAACCCGATCCTGAAATTCAAAGTTGGAGTCTGATTTGAGCCATTGTTTATCCATTATCATGACGATACGGGTGATGAGAAAAGTTCGTAATGGAATCAAAAATTCAATCTCGAGATATTGACACAGTCCCTCGTATAATAGAGATTCAGGCGGAGTTGAAAAGTATCCTGTTTAACTATCTGCCTTTCTCTTCGGAGGTGAAATTCTCGACTTGGAAAGGCCAAGCAGGTTAATAAAGACTGTATTATTTGATGCTACCTCACTCAATACCGAAGATCAGGAATACCATATGTATGAATCAAGCTTTAGTTTGGAGCGTTTCCTCCCACTTCTTGATTAGTAGGATCCTGACGTTTTTCAAAAATATAATTTCAAGCTACTCAAGTCACAACTTCAGATTACGTTTTACCTGCCGTTACATTCTCCTACTTTTATGCCCTAAACCTAATAATCTACACTCTACTGGATGTGTCTGGTCTCCTCTTTAACAACACCAATTCTGAACGCAAAAGAAAATAATTCTGCATACGAAGACACAAATTTTCATGAGTGTGACTTCACACCGACCTTGTACCGATCTCGTCGTGCAGAGTTTGGTAGAAATCATGTAATAGACGAAATCACATTGAAAAAGCGGCAGAACACCAACTAACTCACCGATTTGCTTGTGGAAAACGTATCCCATTTCATTGAAGACGGATTCATCCTGACCCGTGAGCCCTGTGGTGCAGTCGTTCTCCGCCATCCCTCAGATGCTTTGTCTCATCGTTATTGCGCGTATTCATACAGAAGTGTGGCTGGTATGTCCTGTCATGTTTGTTGTATTGGGACCCTTTCAACGACCTGTTGTCGAGCGTGTTGGTTACTATTTATGACCGGTGAATTGATTGTAACAACCGCAGTACTAGGCAAAGTAAACAACAAATTGGACAATTGTTTAGAATTAAAATACTGTCTAATTGAAGCCACGTTAATCACTCTGTATCAGCAACTACCCATGTTCAAAGACACTACTACAAAGCAAAATTGTCGAAATTTTATATAATTGGTGGAGAACGTATCCATGTTGATATAAGATGACTTCTGATTTGATTTCACTGCTTTAAATGCGTGTGTTGACCAAATAATATTTCTTGATATATACGTACTAGGTAAATTCATACCCCCAATATGGGCATATAAAGCTATGGTCAGGCCCATGGTCACATAATATGCATATTATGCATCAGTCGTATGGTGGTCAAAGACGAGCCAGGCACAACTCGGGTTTACCCAACTTCAGAGGCAGGCATGCCTTTGCATACAGGGGCTATGAATACCACTCCCACAGCAGTATTAGAGGTTCTTTTAGACCTCACTCCTTTGCATATTTATATTCAAACGACAGCCTGCTTGGGGGCCATCAGGATGCTGCAAGTGGGGAGGATCAAATTCCCATTCGTAAAGGTAGTCTCTCGGAAATGTAAAATGTGCAATAAAAACAGAACCAGTGACTTCAGGGTGATCATTAATTATCATGAATGCTGGAAGAGAGAACTGCCTCAATTCGAACCAGGTTCACTTGTGTGGTACACGGATGGATCTGTGATGTATGGTATCACTGACCTGGGTATCAGGGGCCCAAACGTTAGTCTGGCTAAGCCCTTAGGTCCTGCGGCCACTACCTATCGGGCAGAAACTCATGCCATAGAAATATGTGCACATCAGATTACCAGGAAAGACTCAAAGGTGCAAAATAGGAAGACAACAAGCGTGTTGGCAGAACACCCCGAAGTAGAGGCAAGCCAAAAAGTTAATAAACATTTCCAAGAAACGTGCTAAACGTGTGTCCCTGAGGCGTAAAGACCTTCGCAAGCTCGCAGGTCTCCTCACTGGCCCTATAAAGTATCACCTTCATAAAATGGGTAAGATCAGTACAGTTGAATGCCGTCTCTGCCGCGAGGAGGAGGAAACAGCAGAGCATATACTTTGCGAGTGTCCTGCTGTTGCATCACTAAAATTCCGGCATTTCGGAAAGAGTGTCTTAACACCTCCCAATATTGCTAAGGAGATGCCTCAAAACCTCCTCGGAAAAGTGAAAGAAGATGCCATTAGTAAGGTTCTAAATGAGTTGGAGTTAAGTCACAATAGATCTCTTGGTCTCAGTGACAAGGGTATCCTCCCGTCCCTCTTCGAAGGAAAAAAAAAATCTTACGGATATTTTGTGAATAAATATATTTTTGTGAATATTATGTGTATTTTGATTGAATAATCTATTCAAAATGAAAAGTAGGTAAATTCAATATAATCAACAAAGCAGTCTCTAAAATCCTAGCTAGATTCGTCATCCAAGATTATCTCAGCCAGGACTCACCTGTGATTCTAATCTGGAGTAAATGCATATTTGCTGAAGTATTTGCTTCTGTTATTAAGCAAAAAGTATTTTTGAAGTAACTCCTACCTTTTGCTTTCATTCCTTTGCCTCACCTTTTACTTCGTTAAATTTATTCGTACCTACCTATTCTGTGAAGTAGAAGCAAATGCTTCCCTATTATTCATAGGGCTCAATATGTAAGAGGGATAGTTACATATATTATAATATAATATGGTGGGAGTGTCATAGCTACATATTATATATCTGTAACACTCCCACCACAGAATGGATGCAACACCTTCTAATTACAATTACCTACTATAGATTGCAATTTCGGCTTTGAGTGTATAAGAGAGACTAGCAGAATAAGCTAAGCACGTCCAACGGAGTGTCCATCCAAATCCCTTGGAGAAAACTGTGATCAGGCTGCGGGTGCGTGTACTAAGCAGTCCACGTCTACCCCACTAATTTGCATTCAGGTTCCGCGCCGTCCCGTAGGTCGTGTGTTCTTTACTATATTTTGAGAAAACCAGTGAGAAAAGTTAACCGAGTTCGACTTGCTTTAGATGCAGCTCGGTCACTCTTGCGTCAGTTCTAATACTTCGTAGTGTCGCGGTATTTATAAGTTCGAGATTCAGTGGATTTTACCGCTTTAGCGACTGATGGGGAAGGAAACCAATCAGCCGGAACGAATCTGGCTGATGAATGAGCATCTAGAGGGCGAAGGTTTTAGCTGCTTGATTGTTATTTAAAAATGGCCACAGTTACTGCGACTCAGACAATAGAGTGGCGTACACGGCTGAATAGTATAAAATAATATGATCCACACTCCCCCGTAGTTCTATATAACGAAAAATTAAGACTACACTAAGTAACAACAATATCAACTTTATTATGGTAAAAATGTATTAATATGGAACTTGTTTTAGCCGTGAGCTAACTTGCCAAAATGGTCACGAAATTGCGTTACGAAAATAGCCAACCCCTCCCCCCCCGCCCTATTTTCCGTCCTAGTCAACCTACAAAGCTGAAAGAAATTGTAGTTTGTATGGGGCATCTGAAATCTGAAGACAGTGCAACTGATCAGCTGTGTGCGCTCAGAGGCTATCTTCTGTCGTAGTCAACCTAGAAAGCTTTTTGAATGGAAATTCGTATTATTTGCTGCCAAATAACAAGTACCTATACGGTAATTAGGAGCTTCATTCGAATTACGTGTCAATGAAAACCGTAATTGTTATTTTAATTCATTTGTTGGTTTTCTTGTGATATTTAATGAAAATATGAGATTTAATGTGATATTTATGAATAAAGTGTGATATTTAGGTAAATGACATTAATGGTGACATGAATTGTTCGACATTATTTGAATTTCTGGTTAATTTTGGTTCGTACGTACCAAATTGGAGGTAATTTTCCACAGCTAACAACTCAACACAGAATTCGAGCCCTCACGGCACACTTCATGTTTAAACGAGGATTTACACTCTCGCCTGAAGTGCGAGACTTACAAGATACACAGATTGACGGCTTTGCGAGATTTTGGGCTTAAAGAGATTTACACTTTCGTAGGCAGACGGCAGAACGCTTCCCGGCAGGATCAGTCAGACGCCAGGCGGAGTCGGACGGAATATCGCGGATAGTTTGGGAAAACTTCGAGGTTCCGACGGTTCTTCAAGCTTTTCCACTTCTTTCATCTCCGCTGTGGGCAACGACCAGTTCGGGTTGTTTCTAATGGAAAGCGTAAAGCACTTGGTGAGTTGATTTTACCCGTAACGATGTGGTGCGTAGGGTTTAGCGCCGTTATGTTTTACTACTGTTTCATCGAGTTTCAACCTGCGATAATTCGCCTCACTTACTGAACTTAGAAGGCCGAAATCGGTCCCCACGAAGACAACCAGATGGTAGACATAATTACAGGTTGATCACACGCAACTGTTTGATTCAATCGAAACATACAGATTAATTTTCAAGTTAAAACTAGATATTGTTCCAGTAAATACATAGTTATTAATAGGGAACTTCCAAATACGTATTCAATAGAGAAATACTTATTCAATTTGTCAACTTTCAGGAAGTAGTAAGCACCCTAGAGCCAATAGGTATATCACGGGGTTCCCCTAGGATCAGTTATTTGTCCCACTTACTTTCTCATTCATGTGAAGTCATATTAAATAATATTTAAGACATATTATCAAGACATAATATGTCTTGATAATATGTCTTAAATAATATTATTATGTCTTGACATATTATCAAGACATATTATTAATATTAAGACTTGATTATGTCTTGAATATTATGTCTTGATTGAAAAATTTTCAATCGATTCACTATGTTATTTGTTGATGACGTAACTATAAAGTTGATAACGTAATATGTTATAGGTATTATGAAACTTCTTACCTACTTATCAGCAAAGTAACCAATTAATTTGATTTTCAAACAGTCAGAAACTATACTTCTTGCAGGAATACTATTCTAAGGAGCATTAAATTTGGTTTACTTCTGGTATTAATGTTTAGCACAGGTTTAAGATAAGAAAAAATTTTTCATATTTAATATGATATACAATTCATAGTATGTACTTACATTTCAATATGGCGAGGTAATAATATTATTATAGAGTCAATACAAGTATTACTTCTAGTGGTAGGAATTACTGTATCATTATTGAAGTGAAGTCCTTATTGACGTTCCACGAAATCTGTGATAATCTTTCCAATTCTTCAACTTGTCTCCACTCTTCAACAAGAGCGCCTATTATTGGCTGAGTGCACTCGCACTAAAAGTGCTGCTGAGAAACTCATAGCAGACCTCAACTGACTTTTTGATCTTTTCCTTTTGTAACGATTATTCAATATAGCAACAGCAAATTCCATTCTGACTATTCATTTTATTATAATAATTCTATTTCAGTTGGTTATATTACAAATTAACAATGCATAATTTAATAATTATATTCGTATGAGACCATTCTAAGGTGGTTTACATTTCAAATCCAATGGTCGAACAGCAACAAAGTTATCTATACAGGGCCATCAGCTGATGTGATGAGGACTTTATTCTGAAATTCGTACGAGACCATCCAAAGGAAGCAATGGTTCAAATTTCAAGTCGATAGGTCAACCAGCAACATTTCTTCGTATTCCACCCTTCCTCTAAAATACCCTTAATAGTCGTCCAATACTGAAGGCGAGGATATTCAACCAACTAGATTCCAAACGGAGCCTTCATAAAATATATCAAGAATAGCACACCGGGAAGTGTACCAAAATAGGTGTACCAAAATAAGTGTACCAAAATAAGTGTACCAAAATACCTACGTTGCATTTTTTCGTCACGCAGTTTATCGAATGACCCCCAGCCCTAAAAAAATATCCATGCCAAAAATATATTTACATAGAAATTCGTTGCACTCGTTAAAAATTATAATTATGGGCATGGCTGGGATGCCCCTTCTTCGAAAAGCTGCCATTATAAATTGAAATAACTACCTCTCCTATCATCTGTAAGTAGATAAATTTTTCACACACAACAAATTTGAATTCCATTACTAAGAAATCAAAATTACGAACTGCTTAGTTTCATAATTATACTGAATGATGAGAAGAATTTTATACTTTAGAGTGACTAATACGATAATCAAAGATGATTGAATTCCAAGTGTTTGGTAGAACCTAAACCGTGAAGCCGTTATTGCAATATCCTTGTGTTGCAATTCAATACTTCTTCGTATAACGGCGACTCCGATGAACTTTGCTAATAACAATATCCCAACTATTCCCTTATTATTGTTCTACTGTTCCCAGAATACTAGTGGTATTCACATACTTGATGGCGCACGGACAGCCTGCTACTGCGCTCTAATCGACAAAAAAGGCGACGCAAAAGTCGGCATCGGCGACATGGAAATACATTCAAATATTTCTCCGACACAGGTGGTAAAAGATACTTTGAATGAACTCAGAACGTACTGTGTAGTATTTAAATGTACATATTCACTATAATCGTCGCTGATTGTGTTACAGATCTCTGATAATAGGGCTACCCTGACTGAAAGTAAATTTATTGTCTTGGATGGAAATGTACCTGCAGAAACCATTGAATCGGTCTTGGATATTGCCATCATTAATAAGATTCCAGGTTATGACGGTCTTTTAATAATTGCTCTCTCAAAACTGCGTAGTTTACTGGTTTAATTGGATTCTAGTCTTAATTAAAGAATAATTCGTAATTCTCCATTTGAACCAGAGTAGGATATTAGAAGTAGAACGGATTGAGCAGCCAGAGACGAACAAAACTTGACTGTACAGAATTGTGCACCTGCTACACTGAATTAGTTCCCCAACGCTTCCGTTATATTAGGGAAATAAATTAGAGCAGCTTCGGGTCTGGGTCTGAGTCAAGCTCGACCGTTAGCGTTCAATGTGGATATCACATCATCAAATCCCGCAGATCACCCTTAGTTTTAAACATTGATGATGTGAGTGAAGCTTTTGAATGTCGATTGGAGACAAGACAACCAAATTAGTGAAGCATTTTCACGATGTTTGACATGTACAATTTATTTTAAATTAATTCCCCTTTGGCACTGGTAGCCCTTACAGCCACAAGGTACATAATTATAATACTACAACACTTGGCTATAATTCACAGATTTCACATTGCGTATTTTATCTTCTACTCTCCTCTTATTTATATCCGGATTCCTCAGCACTTCTTTTCCAATCTCAAGTTCGGGCATTCAAATCGATTCAATTTTCAAGTCTGTATCGGATTTGCTGACAACCTTGAAAAGACTTTTCAACTTTCAAACCTGAAATTGACACCTTCATTAAACTTACTACTTTTTGAGTCCTCATTTGCATCCTGTAACTTTGATGAATTCCCTTGAGTGGGTAGTTAGTACCCAGTTATCAAGTACAACACACGTGTTCTTCCAATAGTGGGGTATTTCAGTAATTTGTTTTTAAATATAATTTTTACAGTATAGGAGGTGAAAATATCCACAGTCTGCTCCATGGCTATAAGAGCAAATTTTCGAAAAAATAACTGCTGTTATGTAAAATGTCTCCATTTTACTGGATTTTACTTGGTCTGGAACGGATTTTGGTGTGAAAAGTTTTCGGAAATTCAAGTTTTAATAATTTAGGACCGAGAACAATAACTTCCTTTTCTTCGAAAATTATCTAAAATTTGGTGATATGACCGTATCCACCAACGTTTTAAATTTTGTTGATCCTTATCCAGGATGTTTATAGTCTGCCATTGCATTGAAATGGTGTGAGTTTAGGCAAGTATGGGTTTGCAAACGTTGTAAATGAGACTTTTAGCACACATGGCAAATCTTTGAAAGGTTCCCTTGCAAAATAAAATTTCTGGGGATTCGCCCTTTTATCTTACTACGAACGATATGTTTCATGTTTAGTAAGTGTGTTACTTGGGGTGAACGAAAATTGGGTCTGTTCGTCAAGAAACGACTTTCTATTCCTACCGTTGAACAGCCTGAAATGGGACTAGTCATCGATATCGACGGAATCAAGATTGACAGTAAAGATTTGAAGGAAAAAATACTTGATATAGACAGCTCTTACCGATCAGCCTTGACTGGCGTATTTACTCGTCAAAGTCATACCGGTAGAAAACATCGCATTTTAGAATGTTCCTGTACTTACGGCTGATTTTTATAATGATTTCCGCAAGCACCTTCGCGTGTAATAGTCGGAATTTGAGCAGCGAACATGTCCATAACAGCGCGTGTCCACCTAATCAGGATTTTCAGTGTTGCCGACAAACTGATTACTGATTACTTGATACTGATCGTATGCGATACAGTTTTTCTTCTTTTTCTAATTTGTAGGGCTCTGATTTCGATAGAACCATTGATTCAAATCATAACATAATAGAGAATTGGTGTAATGCTTTTAAAGTTTGGACATGTGTTGTTTTATCTGACCAATGTTACATTTATGTTGTTTCGATGAATGTTTTGACTGGTCAGCAAGAACTTGTCATTTTTCGAATAATGGAAAGAGGGGGTATCTACCATTGAAAACCCACTACGTTTTATTGCAAATATTTGGATATTTATTTATCATTATAAGAACATTACAAAGGAACGTTATTTTATAGAAGTACACAAATCATGTGGGCCACTAGTGCGAATACGAAAATCAAATATGAACAACTCCTTCATCATCTTCAGGGCAGTTATATTGTTCTGCAGTCTGCTCCTTTCCTTCTGTCGGTACAGAATGACTTTCAAGTAATATTTGCTTCAACAACGTTTCATCAGACCTCCACGTATCACCACGTAGAATGTTCATCACATCATCAACGTTTTTCTTCTTGGCATCACTGATTGAGTTCACCAACTCACGCTCATCGAGAGGGACGCTCGAAATCTTACATTGTAAAAAATTGTTTACATACGCTGACAGAACCTTGAATGGTTGGGAAACTGTATGCAACAGAGAATTCTGTATGCAACGTCTTAAAATTATTGGATATGGGCACGACGAGCACGTTTTACTCTCAAACATTGCATGTTTCTGCTAACCATTTGGTCCTGAAGTTTCTTGTCTATTTTCGAGTAGAGCTGCTTCCGAAAATTTAACGCATCATTCGGCATTATATTTTGTATTGAAACCGTTTGTACTGGTGCGTGCAGGGAGTGAACACGTTCATTCCTATAGGGGCAGAATGGGCGTCGATTTTTGTTTTAATGTCCCAAGAACATAGTTGTTTCTGTATTTTCTCGTTCCACTGTTCACTACTTCAACCACAACGTAGTCCTCACCTTCACATTCTGTCATATTTTTTAACTCAAAATGAATATTATAATATATGAAACTGTGTGTCAAAAATTAAGTATGATACTTGTCATACTTTATCAAACGCAAGCTGAACAACTGAGGGAGTGGAGAGTAGGGTAGGGTCACATGACTGATACGAGGCACGCCATTGGTTCAAATGGATTTGTGATGTTTTGCTTAGTTCTACCTTTACCAAAAGATGTCTAGGACTGTAAAGAACAAAGTCCAATAGCTTACTAAAAAATATATATTTTTTTTTTTCTGGACTTGTTTGTGGAATGTTTGCTCATAATTTATACGTGTGTTGCAGTTTGGTTTGAGCCAACCGACGTGCTCAAAGCACCGAAACCGTTCAGTACAAATCGATGGACTTCCATTGCGTGCTCTTCTCCGAACATACACGAACTGAAAGAAATGGCATCTGCGGCTGGTACGACGTTTCGTGTAATATACAACAGCATCTACTCGTTACTTGCGTTGTCCCTCGCCTCTTGAGAAATTCCTTCTTTCGGGTTTCAGGTGTACGACTAAACGAAGAATTCCTGTTGGACGATGTTGACGGGCTACTGAAACAGTTGGTTTACTTGGGACAACCGCTTGCCGAACATATCCCAGTTTTAATGGTCACAATGGGCAAGCTAGGTATTTTGGTGAGTAATTGAAACGTACTGATGAACTGATCAGTACCTTCCTCATCGAAGGTACGAGTAGGTTCATATAAATACATGTGATAGGCATATGAAGTACGAGGTATGGTATGATTAAAAAGTTTAGTATCGCATCATTGAGAAGACTCCGTAGTAAGGATGGGGTACGAATTAAGTATCGATGTTTTAAAAAAAACGAAAATCGAATTATTTGAATCGATACTGTGGTACCCAATTTATATCTGAATCGATTTTTTAATAACGATTTTCCATCGACCAAAGAAAAACTTTTTATTTTAAACTTCTCTCAAAATTTGTTGCTTTCCGTTTCAAGATAAGTACGAAGATTCAGAATTTAAAAAATCCGTCCGTCCGCCGTACGCCGTCTGCGGCACTTTGCCCTGTCAGCGTTGTGCTAAAATTACGAAATTTGGTTTACGGGTTCGGACCAACCCCACATTGTTTTTCTTGAACCAGGTGTATTATTATTTTTTTCATATTGTAAAAGTGTAGCATAAATAAATAAATAAAATAAAAATAAATATGCTACTAGGGAGTTCCAGGTTACCACGGTGGCTGATAGCACGGTACCGTATGAGAAGCGAGGCCGCATTAAGCGACGCTCTTGCGGTTGTCGATCCGCGGTTGTTCGACATACCCATGATCTTCGTTAAAATTCGTGAACTTTCGGCCGTCTTCGGATCAGTTGACACTAATGGAACACCGTCTTCGGACCAGCTGACACTACTGGAACACCGTCTTCGGATCAGTTGACACTACTGGAACCGCCCACTTCGGATCAGTTGACACTACTGGAATGCCCACTTCGTTTCTGTTGAAACTACTGGAACGCCCACTTCGGATCAGTTGACACTACTGGAACGCCCACTTCGGTTCAGTTGACACTACTGGAACGCCCACCACGGTACCATGCTAACAGCCACCGTGGTAACCTGGAACTCTCTATTGGCCGCCAGAATTCCCGCTATTTCGCCAATATTCACTGCTCTGAAGGGACCCAAAAGACCCCCCCCCCCCACACCACACGTATCCCGTTGTCCTCCCTCCTCCTTCCACCTCCTCCTCCCTCCTTCTCCTCCCTCCTTCTCACTTCTTCTCCCTCCCCCTCCCTTAATCTCCCTCCTCCTGCTCCTTCCACCGCTGATCGAATTACGGCGATAATCATTATCAACAGTCGGTTCCGACAACCAAAACCATGTTGAAGGCCGAACCCCTCTTGCTACATTACGCTGACACTAAAATATATCTCGATTCCCTCCGAAGATTAAACGGTTTACTACCACTTGAAAGTTGGAGCACTAAACGCTCAATAAACGAGTTTTATAGCTCTCCCATGAATCAGTTGGGAGGCAGCGGCAACGGCAGCCAAAAGGGAGCGTTTGAGTGTTAATTGATTGCACTTTTACGAAACATTGGACAGTTCCCGGTCTTACCAGCCTGCTGCTTCACAACAACAGTAAATACGGGACCTGATTGATTGTTTTTTCGGGGTTCCAAACTTCGAGTCAGGATGATAAATCTTAAATAAACGCGGTTGTAGTGTCGTGCGATACCTATCGATACGAGTAAAGTATTGAACATTTTCTTCCGGGACCAAGTCCTTTTGGTATCGAATATTTTTTGTATTATCAAAAAAAGTTGGTACTCAAATGGATTTGTATCTCATATTTGAGGCTCCTAGTTGCAAAACCGGACACTTGCAAAAAATTGAATTTTCAGTTTTTTTTTAGTCTATTTTGCAGAGAGTTGTAAGGAACATTTACCCAGAATCGCGCCACTGGCATGGAATGCCTAACTCGGTAGTGTATAGTGCAGGGTACCCAAATGTCGCCTGAAAATGAGCCAAATAGCAGATTAGCGCTTTTAGCGTGGTAGTAACGATAGAGTATAATATTAAACGGGATGTTCGTATGTAAGTATGTAGAGTGTTATACCGATCGATTCCTATACTTAAGGTAATGCGTCAGAAGTCGACACGTTAAAGGAAGTTTGAACTTTGAGCTTACCTTTTACGTAGGGAAATAGTTTTTTCTCATTGCAAACCTGTTCATTGTGTACCCAAGATCCTTCCCTAAAAGACCTGGCAGCGGGAAATATTATTCAACATGGTTTGAAAAGGGAAAAACAAGTTTTGTGAAAAATCCCAATGCTCTAGTAGTCGATACCAGTGACCAACATTTTCTTCAGTAGTCGACATGGTTTTGCACTAGTAGTCGACCTACATGTGTTAGAAGTCGACAGTATCTCTTGAGTCAGTAGTCGACAGGTTTCGTCATTCCATCGTTTTCACTTTTTTCGACTTCCATCTAAATAAAATACATTCAACTGTGAATCGGAACTTGAAAATAGATTAATAAGATGTAATAAAGTAGTTATCAGACTTTTTATTTGCAAACAGCTCATTATCAGTCTCAAATTGCAATAAGTAAAAAGGTATGAAAACTATAGTCGAAAACTCATTTTCAGAAAATTGACATTACCTACAGTTGGGCTTAGGTACCTATTTAGGTACATAGTTTTTGACATTTTCATGTCTTTTCTTTGGCACATAAACTGAAACGGGAAAAATTTGTTCCCTTGATTCACTCTTTCCCTCAGATCACGTCAGAACACAAGCGACCGGCGGGCCACTACGTCACAGCCTATGACGCACGAGCGTATGACGTCAGACGGCTGTCAGGAGGCCAACTTTTACGTCAGAGCCTATGACGCACGAGCGTATGACGTAAGACGGCTGGTCTTTATCTTTAGCTTTTGCCCACTTTTGAAGAGGGTGTCGACTATTAGTGCAGTGTCGACTTCTGACGCATTACCTTAATTTAAGAATTAATCGGTTTTCTCGTCAAATATGTGTGAAGTGGAATCAGTTTGAATGAACTTGACTCCATTCAACGACGTCAAAACCTCGTTTCAGGCTGCGTTAATTATAACCAATTATTGGTAGAGATTAGTGTTCTAAAATCTATATTAAATGAACACAAATTGTGACAGGGCTTCAGCTAATGGTAGTGATTTATTAATTTCAGATGCTAAGCCATTGCAAGTCAAATGAGCCTCCGAGAGATTCACTGATCAGACGACATAAAGCCGAGATATGCGCCAGGTACTATCCGTCAGTACCGCTTTCCAACGTCACTAATTCCCTCGGGGCTGGAGACAGGTATATCGTCATCTTTCTGTATTAAATAAATTTTATTTCTCATTTCCATATTAATACCACTAAGATTAAGCGTGCGGTGATTGTATCGTTGAAAATTAATTGCCTAATTGGCACCTCGATAACGGTGGATGTGTATTAATGTATCTGTTAGTGCGAATACTTAATTATTTTATTAGGTACTCGTTTAATTATACGTCAAATAGAGATTGGAAATCAAATAAATAACTGACGGTGAATTAATATTAGTTGATTAAGTGATATATTAATAACAGGCACAAAACGTAGCATAAGGTACACCCTCCTACTCAGTGGCGTCGCTTATTAAATTCCAGGGGGGGGGGGGAATTATTTATACTACAATGCACTCACACTCAATTTAGTATTTATTAATTTGTATTAACAAAACATAGCTAGTTTTACGTATACATATATACAAAATTATTCAATTCAAAAAACGTCTAAAAGTTCTACCAATTCATAGTGAAATTGCATTACTCCAAAAAAACTTGAGAGAGAAGTTCCTAATCCAACAAACTTTACAAACCATTGTGGTAGCAGACGTAGCATTTCATTCAAGTTATTAAAATATGAGTTTTAAAGGTAATACTGGTACACAGCAGCTATCTTTAATGTCATTTTAATCTACTTATTAGCAAGACTTGTAGTAGTACTTAGTACTCCTGTCAGTTAGCCAGCTCTAACTGCTACAAAATAAACGTATAAAATATAGATTTATATTTTAGATCTACATTTTTAGATCTATTTTACTACATTATTAGATCAACATTTGTATTTATTATTTTATTATCTATTATAATAGATAATAAAATAATAAATACAAATGTTGATCTAGGTAATAATAATTATTATTATATTAATCATCTACATTCACTACATATTATAGATCTACATTTTTTTCTACATTTTAGATCTATATTTTAGATATTAATATCACATTAACGTTAATGTGACTCACGTGTAAAATATTCTTGAGTTTCTTGTAAACACTAACAATCAACATAATTCAACTGAAGAGCTACATCGCTTGCACTTTCAAACTCGCAGTCTCGCTCTCGCAGACGAATCATCAACACAGGACAGGATCAGGGTAGCCAACATACGTCGAATAAGGAACAAAATTTCTCCCAATCGAAATTCCAACAAAATATACCGCTAATTGATTTCTTAAAATACGGCATGTTTAGCCTAAGACGTTTAACCAAAGTTGAATGGAAGTTTAAGAAACATAAAGTTTACTTATTCAAGTCAAAAAATGATGGGACGCTGGAAGGAGTACCACCAAGCCTACCATGCGGGCAACCGCTATACCTAAGGCTCTGTTAGCAGCGTGTGCATTACTATTGCAGATAATACAGCGAACACTACGTTTATCAACAGGAAATTCTTCTGATGTATGCTGTTCGCCGTAATGCAGGCAGCGTAACCCAGATACACACTGGAATTTAACGTGACCTATGCGATAACAAAGTGAACATTGGCAAACTGGTGGTACGTACGTATCAACAGGCACCTAGCTCCGTATATTGATACGAATTCCGGAATCCGTTGGGCAAAGTAAGAAAGCATGTTTGCAGCTTTGTGATCGACTTTGATCCGTCTGGGTGATCGACTTTATGGGTTTATGGTTCGACCGTGTGATAGACCCGAAACCAAGCATCGTAGCGGTCATTGCAAGACCAACAGCTTCCAATTCGCAATAGGGAACAGGGTGAGGGAACACCGACTCTCCGCTCTGCCGAAATTGCAATGGATCAGATGAAACACCTCAGCATTTGTGTCCCATATACCTAGTGTGTCTCTAGAGTGTCCCGCACACAATGCTGACAGAGCACCATCGCAACGTCCCCAGCCCATTTAACTGGACACGATCCTGGCCACACAGAATTTAGAGATATACCTACACAATTTTATATAATTTCATAGAAAAAGCTAATATTTTAATTTGATAGACCAGTTGTTATTTTTACTTTTAAAACATACCAAACTTGAATTACCTGCCCATATATTTAATTGCTAATTCTTACTAGAACACGTCATATTACGGCTGCATAAACTTGTATTTGAAGCCAATAAAATTTAAAAAAAAAAGTCAAAAAAATTTCAATCTTTGATATATTTTCGCAAAATATTTAAATTTTATTTCATTTAAACATTTTTTTCTCTTGTATTACTGATTTCCCAACTTTCACAACTCGTGGCGAGAAAATTTCCGACTTATCTCTTTCCCAGATTCTTGGTGGCGGGAGGGGGGGGGGGGGCGACGCCTCTGCTCCTACTTTGGAAAATGCTAAGAACCTAGTGGTGTTGTTTAGTTGTGAAGGAAGGAATATCCACTTTGTAGTGCGTAGCATTGTTTATTAAATAACTTTAGCTTATTCAATTTTGATTTTGGAATGTAAGTAGAAAACTCCTTCCATTTTTACGGTCTGATCGCACGTTCTAACCGTTTTGGAAAATGCGATCCGCCCGGAGTTGAAGTGGGTGAAGGATCGGCGCTAAATCAAGTTCGTGAGAGGAAACTTCCTTTGAATCTAACTTTGCTCTACGTAGGTGGACCCATCCGAAGTCACGTGGGACGAATCATGCGACATTAGTCTCGAGCCCCAAAACGATTACACTTCCTCGAATACACCCTGGTAACCGTAGGTGGGTTTCGTTGGATTTCCTGGAAGATACGGTTAATGGTTATCTCCCCGAGTACCGCGATTATCCTTGTGTAGAACTAGGTGTTGGTAGGAGATGGAATGATCTTAGATTACCAGATAAGATCACTTCATTCTTAGTTGGAATCTGTACCATGTCATCAAACCTCGCGTGAATTAATTACCTTCGACTTTATTGTTTCTTGTAATATATTCAGTTATATTGCCATGCTTAGCTAAGTAGACAAAGTAAAGATATCGTTATCACCGCCCCAAAAGATCCCATATACTTTTTTGGTCATTATCGTTTTAGTGCACTATTGGGCACTACTGACTTCAGCACACTATGCAAGAACCGACATACGTAATTCCCAGTGAATATTTTGAAAAATGAATTTTTTCCGCGTATCTGTAAAAACGCAAATAATGAAAACATCCACAATCATGCAGCATGGCTATAACCGCAAATTTTCGAAGAAATAGGTAAGAATTAACTGGTTTTATGTCAAATGTCTCCAAATTTTGTCTCCTTGTTTTGCCGAGTAACACCTCAGTTTATAGATGTTTCAACGATGAAGTTAGCATTTCGATATCTCATTCGGTTATCGGATTAGAGCTTATGAACCGTGAAGAACATCTCCAGTAACAACCACGTTTCTTCATCTTCAAAGTGCTCCAATTTGAGAACGGAATGAGATATCGCAATTCAGACTTCGTTATCGTGTTCAGCGTAAAAATACCTTTAAAATCAAGTGCCCCTTATCAGACGGTTTCATTGTTGGAATTTATGGGTGATTCCCCCCCCCCCCTAAAATTCCCCAAAACTCCCCTTAGATTCCGCCCACCTACGAACTTAGCTGTTCGATCGTCAAAATCACCAAAAATCATATGGCAGTGAATTCAGGATAATCTAGAACGGGTTTTGGTGTGACATTTTTTCGGAATTTCGAGTTTTAAATATTTTGGATCGAGAGCGATGGCTTCCTTTTCTTCGAAAAATCGCTAATAGCAGATTGGTGGTAACGATATAATTTTTGGCGACAAGCAGATTTTGAAATTGTCACGCCTTTTCATATAACTTTTGACATTTTATGTCTTTGCTTTGGCACATTAAAATAAAAAACTGTCACGAAAAAGTGTCCTCAAAAAGCGTCGAAAGCTCTCGAATTATAACGCATTTTTTGCGTATTTGTTCTTGGTATTTATGTCAGACTTATATATATTTTTATGATATAAATAGATATAGTGAACACTGCCGCTTGTTTTGTGATCAATTGCTTGAGGTTGAGTTTGTCGTATTTCGATTAGGGAGGCCCAGTCCAACAAAATTGCATAACTTGAAAGCGAAGCATTGCAATGGAGACCTAGTTATGGAGCTGGTTACATTCATCCGTGATGCTGGTTACACAGACGTAGGTGACATTTGTCTAACTGAAACGACCATATCAATGTGATCAAAAATAAATTTGTTACTGAACGGTTTATTAAGATTGGATATTATTAATATTGACATAAAATGTCCCAATGTGCTGCAGACTCGTATGCAAGCATTTAGTTTTACTTCAAGTTTCGATTTTAATCGGAAATTGAACTATGAAAACTGATGTTTTCAACGTATTTGAGTCGACAATTGCTCATCTTGAAGGTCCAGTCGATTTCAAATAAACACCTCTTTTGTTATCATAGATGTTCTCAATGATGGAGGGAGGAGGAAGGAGGGAGGTGGGTGAAGGGTGGTGGGTTGAGGAGAATTGCGAGAAGGAGAAGGAGGGCGGTGGGTGGTGAAGGAAGAGGAGAAGAAGGAGGAGGAGGGCGGTGGGTGGAGAACTCGGTACCTAGAGGATACCGAACAACTCGGTATCTAGAGGATACCGAACAACTCGGTATCTAGAGGATACCGAACAACTCGGTATCTTGAGGATACCGAACAACTCGGTATCTAGAGGATACCGAGAGCTCACGCGGATAGCGGATAACGTGGGGGGGTGAGGAGGGGGGAATTGTGGGTCGTTTGGGTTGACCGTCAGTAAGCTGCAAAATCTTGACACAACGGCTTTTCTTCTCGGGCCCCCTAACATACGTCAACTTGAACCTCTATTGGATTCTTACTCTCCACTCAGCCTTACCACTAAACGCCTAAGGTACCCGTCACTTATTCGACCGTGTGGCAATTCGCATCAGGGCTTTGGAAATCTACCAGTGCCACCCAAATGAAGAGAAACCAAGTGCAACATAATACTGTGCTAAGAATAATCACGTCCTTGGTATGTGAGGAATTCTGTCTGTACTCCACCTGGACATGAATATCCCCCAAGTCAGTACGTTAACTGCCTTTCCAAAAAACGTGCTGGAAGCTGTCAAATCTCAGGAAAACTTGCAACAATTTAATCAGCTTTCTAATGGTATTGTTAACTTTGCGATTCCTTATCGATTTCATAGAGAAATTCAAGTTTGAATGCGGAAAAACATTAGGCAGCTGCAAAATACGAGTACCTACCAGAAATTTAACAATCGGATTCTCAACTTTTTTGTGTTTGTCGTTGTAGTGATATGATTCAGATTAATAATTTCAAGGATATCGGGGCAAAACGTTGTAAATCTGAGGCCCCCATGTTTTCGTACACAAGCCCTGGCTCTTTTCCTCGTGGATCTAACCTTAACATTTGTAATGGTTTGCAGAGTTTCCCTTGCTTCTCGTGTTTTTGGTTCGACTGCTCCGGGGACAGGTAGGTCTGTGAAAGCAGACTAGGCTGTCCTTGTGGGTTGGGCGTAGGTACTTGCCTAACCTCCCCGGGTTACAGGGAAACTCAGCAAACCATTCATCACACATTGTACGTGAGACCTCGTTGCTGTGTAGCGGTTGCTTCCAAGATTCTTCCATGAACAAATTTTTTTTTTAAATAATTTAACAATTATTAATATAATTTAACAATAATTTAACAATTTTTAAACAATTATTGTCAATGCTTGAACTGCAATTGCAGTCCCTTAGGAGTTCGTTTTTGATTACGAACGTGCAGTAGGTAGGCGTATGTAAAAAATAACACTGAACCCGAAAATGTGGTCAAAAGTGAAAAAAGTTGAATCAAAGTGAAGAAACGAGGGTTTTTATGGCAAAAAACGTGGTTTTCTGAGAAAAAAACCTTTAAAAAATCATATCTTGAGAACGGATTGAGATAGAAAGGTGTGGTTGGCGGCGTTCTACTCCATTATCAGTCTAGTTTTACCCAATTGTTTCTTTTACAACAAGTGGCGAACACCGTGTAAATACTATGATTTCATTGTCGGATGTTTTCGGAGAATAACATTCTGCCTTTGTACTTGTGTTTTCCAGCACTGCCGCCGGATTCATCGACGGTCTTCTCAGAGGACTGACGGAGCCCGAGTGCGTCGCTTTGGGGCATCTCGCATCCCGTGAAGCTCTTCAAAGTCCTATGGCAGTACCGAGGGAGTTCAAGTCCTACGATCCTGTCTCTCAGGCGAAGGCCGTTTACCATGAAATACCTCTCGGCTAACCGACTGCCTCGTACCGCCCTCCGAAACGGAATTTGTAAGGAGAATCGTGTGAACCCTTTTAATAAGTTGGACTTCTAAAAGCTCTTGAGAGGGCAGACTACTTGTAACGTTTCACAAAGGGCAGTTGGCGAATGGTCAGATTACCAACCTTCATTTAACTCGAGGTTTCGTTTGACAATTACCGGTGGAGATCAAGAACGACGACAAAATCGTTCTTATTGGTGTCCAATTCCAATAGTTCGATTATTGAGACAAAAGGCTTTTAAATTGTTGTTTATTCGTGTATTTACATGCATTCCAATCTTTTCCTTACGGGTGTTATTGAAAATAATTTATATACTCCTCCGAATGTTATTTTATTGATTCTGGGTGTGGTCCACTAAAATTGTTGTACTCTTTTTTCTAAAGGAAATGGAAATGTGTACTAACAACACCAACAGGGTGTGTGGCAAGGAGATGAAAAAACTACCAGAACATTCCATAATATTATGATTCCAGATTCCAGAACATTCCATTATATTATGATTCCATGATATTATCGTCGGCGTACAGAAGAAACTCATTAGGTCAATTTTTGGCCAAATTCGGATTAATATGCTACCTACATTAGTTTTCTATGATCTTTTGAATGGCGTCGTTGGTGTTCGTCTCTGGGTATCCGTTTCCATGGAAATAACGTTATGAAAATTTTTTGTCATACTAGAGACAACAACTTGTATTTTTTGTCATACTGGAGACAACTAGGTAACTTGTAAGGTAAACCTAGTTGTTGCTGTTACCTAAGGTAAGTGACATTCTGCTGTCTGGAACAACATACTACAGTTGACTTAAAGCATTTCTCCTGACTCGAACAGCAGACAACGATCGACTTAATGATTTTCTCCACGCTATTATTATTATTAAGTTATAATTTCAAATTTTTTACCGACAAAACACGCTGGTGGTAAAATAAAACTTTAATAAAAGTTCTTTGATAAAATTTTAATAAAAACATTGATATTTCTTCAACTTTCAATACCGTACTTACTCGATTAATTTCAAAAAAAGGTTGTTGCCAATTTGGAACTTTTCTGCAGAAAAGAACAATTATTACCTTTTATTGTAATTTGAAAAATAACTCCATTATTATTAATTGTTAAAATGAGTTATTCTGAGGTATTTCGATGGGAAAAAATCCAAAAATGGCAAAGAGAAAATAACTAAGTCGTGCTATATCAAATTTTTATCCAGGAGAAATTCATTAAGTCATCTGAATAAATTGGTTAAGTCTATTGCTTTTTTCGGAAAAATAGTAATTTTACTTCATTTAGTACATGTTACATGATTCAGATAGATTGTGGTATAAATAATTCATCATAAATAAAGGACCACTGGCTCAATTAGCTTTCTCTACCTATTTCCGAGCCAATGCAATCCAACTCCTAAAATCAGAAGAACTTCAAACTCAAATTTCTCGAAACTGTGTTTTTTTTTTAAATTAATTTGTTTCTTCTGTAAGCCGAAGATAAAATAAAGTCCATACTTTATGTACTTACGCTCTATGGTTTTGTGGGTTTTCTTTCACTAGATTTAGTTTATGTGCATTTATCAGAGTTTATTTGTGAACTATTTGAACATAGCTACACACAACTTGTGACTTTGTGTCCACATTATTTTAAAATTGGTTTCAAATAAATGAGCTGTCATGTGTTTTGACCTGTTCAGTTCCATCTTGATGTTCCATATTATTCCTATTTACCTACTATTCACCACGTCCTCCCAGTAGAAATCAATAACGAGTCTCCATCTCGGTTACTCAAGTTCAGTGCACGTCTCAAACTTACCATTCGTTCTTCCACAAAACTCACAGATCGTAACATAACTCAACACACCTGTTGAATAACATACGTTCCCCCAGCAGCCGCTCACGCGTTGGCAATGACAAAAGTTTCAGATTTATTATCATATTTTTGGCCGCTCTCACGATTCACTTCACTTATTTCTACTCTTGTGGCGTCGCCTTCACTCCCGCTACCTTTCGACACATTTTTGAAGGGAACGAGCTGTTGAATATCCTCCAAAATATTTACCGATGAGTAATCTATACAGACAAGGATCTATTAGATGTTTGGATTCATCGTACCTTAGAAGGTAAATCAACCAATTTTGAGGATTGCTGAGTGATTCTTTTAACGAATTTTCGAAGAAAAATAAGGTACCTAATGTTCCCTGTCCAAAATTTTTAAAACTCGAATTTCCGAAAACTTTTTATACCATAATCCGTTTTAGACCGTCCTGAATTCACACCCAAAAAACACCAAAACTTTTGGTGTCATATAATATACTATGCTATACCAAATGGTATAGCATTTCCAAGTCAAATTCAAAATTTTCATAACCAAGTTCAAGATTATCCAAATCAAATTCAAGATTTTTCAAACCAAATTCAAGATTTTCCATAGCAAATTCAAGATTTTCCAAACAAAATTCAAGATTCTCTACTGTTAATAAAAAAAAAGTGTTTTAAGTTTATAACAAACCAGATCTCAGAGTCCTTGGACTATATAATAAATATATAACCTAGCTATTAGCAAGCAATCCTTAAACAATAGGAGGAAAGTTATAACTCGCAGGAACCTAAACAATTAAGATGACTTAACATTCCAGTTCTATGGAAATGGTTCCTTCTGGAAAGTATTCGCTCTTTCCTAGCAGCATCAAAGACAAGTTTCCTGTCATACCGTCATTATTATATCTAGCGATAACTCATCGTTTCATGGCAATCAATCAATTACAGTGACCTCATCACCATACCCACGTTTCATTGGATATACTCGTATTGTAATGGTCATATTGATATAATTTTTTATCTTACTTATCTGTACTTAATCATTTTGGAATCTGCTTATTGGACCACACAGACAATATTTTTTAATACCTATTATTCGCATGAATATTTGGATTTTTACAACTTATATGCTGCTTATCAAAGTGGCATCTGGTACAGAGTGCCTGTCTCCGAATGTTCGAACGGTGTTGTGGCGGAATACTGACCTGTACAGGTAATAGACACTGATTGGTTTAAGTTTCAAAAGTAGCTCTTAATCATGAATCGTAGTGCGTTTTATAACCATTTCCCCTCAATTTGACGCGCGTCTTTCTGTATCGTTGAACGTGCAGAAGCTGTTGGAATGACCACGATATCGCTGTTTTATACGCAAGACGTCTCTTCCAGCTAATTTTACCCGTAAGAGTTCCTTCGAAAATGAATCACCTGATCGCACATTTCAAGGTAAGATGTACAGGGTGAGCACAGAACAATCAGTGCAGTTTCAAATTCCTCACATCAACCCATTTTGATTTCTAGGTCCTAAAAATTAAGAAAAAATGCGCCGTTTTTTAAATCGCCCTTTGAAACCACTGATTGTTTTGGCTCACCCTGCATTTTAACTTAATAACGTTAAACGTAGGACGACATGTTTAAAGTCAAAGTGCAAGAAGTATAAAAATATTAACAGTCCGTCTTTATTGCAAGATGTGCTTGGAAGTCGTGAGGGATCTTGCTACGACTAAAGAGACCCACGGGATGATGGTGAGGCCTATGGCGGACGTGATCGGTGGTTATCTACAGTCCTTCGCTATACCAATAGCTAATCAAGAATATTACGAAGGAAACCTCACATATTCAACTGCAAGCCAGGCGTGTATTTATTTTACGCATGCACATTTGAATACAGTTCGACTTTTGCATCGTTCTATTGAACTGAATGTGTCGCACCCAATATTTCCAAATCTACCCATAGGTTTGGTTGAGCTACACAGGTGTTATAATACCTCTGAATGCGTACTGGTAGGGTGAGCGGGGTTGAATAAAGTTGTACCATGGGACATTGATAATATCCAGACATTACGAAAATATTTTGCTTTGTGAGGTTGGTAACAACGCTTCTCGTGGCCTTCAGTTGCAGCTGTAGTTTCACAGCGATTACTTCTCATTGTAAGTTTTTACATTTTTTAAATTTTGCACACCAAACTAAACAATATTTGTCCAGTTTTCGAATTTTTAATTTTTGTGTATGAGTGCTATTGAATATTTCAAAATGTCTATGTATTGATCACTCAAATGCCTAGAAATTGCCACATTATTTTTACTGATTCTCATTGTGTGTGTCTTCACGTCATATCAAAGTCAAAATGACGAGCGGTTGTACCATGGGATACCTTTGATAGACATTTATAAGATCCAATGAAATATTCCACCAATCAAATGGAGTAGGTAGGTACACTGGCCTGTTAATCACGTAGGAGTTTTATTACTGTTTGTTTTAAAAAGAAGGTATATTTTGTTGTACCTACTTGCTAAATGTATGTCTTACGTTCTATTTAAAATTCTACTCTCTATGCTATAAAAAACCTTGGATTTGACAGGCCGTAATACTGTTCCCACGGGGCATTTCGAAGGGCATTTTGGATTATACGCACTCCTCGATGAAGATATCGGGATGATTTCGGTCACAAATTGTAATCAATTATATTCACTATGAGGCTGCACTGAAAAAAACTGCGAAAAAATAATACCAAAAAAATATGAATACCTAACTGAATTTTGTCTCAAGGTACAGCAATGCCCTCTACGGCGCACAATCATGATCATTTAATAATAAGAGGGATCTGACAGATAATTGGAAAGATCCTTATGTCTCTCCAATGTCCCAACAGATGATCAGAAGGTGAGATCAGGGTATTGGAGGAGTGAATCGAAGAAATCAAATAGATAAGTCTTATAATTCATTGTTTCTGTATATCGACAGATGAATGAGTTACTGAAAGGCATCAAAAAAATCCTATCGACTGACGGTGGAAAGTGGACTCAGCCAATCCGAGTACTCCCTTCTAATGAAATAAGCCCTTATCAAGTTATACCTCCTTCGCCGATCGAGAATCACTGCGGCGAGCTCATTTCAAGCGTGGATTTACGACACAGTGAGCCTTTCGTTAGTTCTACTGTAGCTTCCAGATATGTAACACGAAATATTACCTTCTATTGTTGAGTAGTCATGAATTTGTGTTGTAAAAAATCACTCCAATTCAAGCATACTTTGAGACTCTGCTTGTATTCTTTAATAATTAAATTATTAAATTACAATTATGGTAAATTAGTTACTATTCAATTAACACCACCAGGTACGAGTACCCCACTAACAGTTTGGATATGGTGGATATTATTACCGCCCTGAAGTTCGCTTCAGATTCATAATCGAAACTGTGGTCAATTTGTATTCAAAATAGATTCCTCCTCGGTATCACATGAGGAAAAGCGTCACCTGGAGGCTCTCAGCGAAATTTGACCAAATTCTGGTACCTATGTAATTGGACTGAATATCAAAGTGTGCATAATAATTCAATTTCATTGTAAATCAATTACTTATTGTATTCTTGTGGTTCTACATCGTGCACAAATCGCATGGATGTTACGATTAGTAATGATGTGTTATATCCCTTCTTAGTCTGGGAGAATAAAAACTCAGACCTCATCTCGATATTCATTGCCACAATATAATTGCAACCAATAGTGGTATCGAATGAGGTAGGTAAATACCTGTATGGTGTGATTCTACATGTATCCCTACTCGGTGAACCTACTTACAGTTTGATTTCTATTTCGTACTGCAAATCAAGGAACTCTCAGGAAGAAGTGAACGACGAACGGAGGAGTTTCCAACGAGATTCCAATATTGATATCAAGATTTTCCCCAAATAGGCTGCTAAGAATGTAGGGCACTCTTACTCTGAATATTGACGTTTCAGAGTGCAAGTCTGAAAAAGAGCTCGGATGGGTTTCAGCCAGGGTCCCCCTTCCGTTCCTTGACAACAGTCGCAGGCCTCAATCTATAGCTGTTCCCTTCAGGACGAAAACGCTGTATAGCCTGTTTAACAGAGATTCTAGTAATATCCTTATGAGGTAAACAATTTATTTCTCGTTACGAAAATCCTTTTTGCTGCCTACGGTTACATTCTTTTTTGATCTTTCAAAATTAATGTTACCTATAGGTATTACACTGCGGCATCACACTGCTACACCACTGCCTGCGGTATCCAGGACGGTAGTACTCAAGAACAACGCGAGTTCGACCGCTCGTTTCACGACTGGATACTGAAAAGTGTAAGTTCAAGTTGATGCATTATGAGGTAGGTACTCTACTGAATTATACTGATTGGCCGGCATTCTGTGGGTATGGGTACATGAACCACAATGGACTGCGATAATTCGTATGCTGTCAACTGTTACATAGTTCATGGAAAAAACCTCATACCTAGATACTTCAGAAAAAACTCTCAAACACTCAAAGATACTTCAAGTATGTAACGGATTTCACTTGAATGCGTTTCAGCTCGTTCCACACCTTCATAACGGACACTGGTATCCAGCGTTTGGAGGCGTTTACCGCATCTTGAAACACATGACTGATGAAGGTAAGTTTTGCATTGTAAGTACTTTAGTCCATTACTCCATTACTTTATTCCAAGTACTTAGAACCAATCATACTAAATTATAGTTGCGGTTCACCCTAGATTGAGAGCCACTTACACCCAAAATGACCTCTATCAATCATCGTCGGGGGCTGCATCAATCAATCAGTCTGATGTTAGGTGGATAGGAACATACCTACTAAAATACCTCAACTTATCTTTTTTTTTCAAGACCACGATTTGAACTAATATTGATAATAATCCATAATAATGCCCGCTTGCTTATAATTTTTCTCTGTATTTTTTTTTTTTTTTTTTCAAAGACTATTTTTAGGGGTATAAATTATTTTATTCTCTATTTTAAATTATACTTAATCAGAAACACCTCCTTCGCAGATATAGAATGTCTTGAAACCAAGAAAGTTGATATCTCATGGTGAAAAGATTAAATACATCATGGTTGCTTGGAGAGGATTAGTACGAGTATAATTGCCTTCCACAGTACTGATTAGTGTTCCTTTTAGTATGAATTAAATTCTCCTAAAATTCTTCTTTAGGTCTTCCATTTCCTGACCACCAAGATGCCAGCCCACTTGCGATCCAAGGGCGATGCCTTCATCAGCAGGTCATAGCGAAAACTTCTTGGTTCTTCGTTACATGTGTATTCGGATTCCTGTTGATGTTCTGGGTCGTCGTGTGTGTCGTTTGGCGCACCAGACAAAAAGGCAGAATCGTGTACGTATCGATTTTGTATAGTAGTGTATGAATATTAGAGTTGATTTATTCGTGTACTGTTAGACTACACAGATGGCTAATTAGCCATTAATACATAATATTAGTATTAGTATTAATACATAATACGTACTTATAATGTGTAATACATAGGTAATATGTACTCAGTATGTTATATTGAGGGATCACAAAATTGGTTATCAATCGCGTGAATTGTATGTTAGTAGCAATCAAAGGATATCTGTAGTATCTCGGTATCTGTAGTATCTCGGTAAGTTCCAAAAGTTAGTTATTGAACAAATTATTGGCCCCTCACATTCTACGAGTATTTACATTCCTGTATAAACAACATTGAACTTGTTTTTTTAAGGCGTATACCCGATGATAACATAATAACATACAACTACCACTGTGATTCGGAACATTCAGGTAAGCAATCGTTTAGTTATGTTAACGATGACTTCTGAGAATGGTTTTACTTACATACCTGATAAAAAACTGATTTTAGAACGGATGAACCTGGGTTACTCATTGTAGATATTAGGTCATCAGTAGGTAATTCTATGATTTACGCTAAGAACCTGAGGAGATAATAGCTACCGAAATAATTGATTTGTCAAACTTTTTAATTTTAAGATTATCTTATTAGAAAAAGTACAGTCACCTTTTCAAGAGCAGGTAGATATGTACGATCGTTATTGAAACTAAGTAGACATTGATGTATTGACATGGTTACGTCCTTAAGGATTTTGCTGCTAATTAGGACTGGGGGTCATTCTAAAATCTGTGAAACGTAAATTGGAACACTTCCCGGGGTGCTATCTTGAAACTTTGTGGAATCTATTTGGATGTAGATCTTCGCCTTCAAGATCGGACCAATATCAAGGGTAGTTTAGAGGGAAGGTGAAATACGAAAAAAGTTATAGAATTGTTGATGCAACCTAATAGAAATTTGAATTACAGCTTCCTTAGGATGGTGTCATACGGTTTAGAGTACGGTGCTAGTGCCCTGTTCAGATAACTTAGCCTAAAACAAATGTCTATAAATGATACAGTCATTCCTACTACTATAAATAATGCTTATATTACAATTATTGGCGCTATATCGTCGGTTGACATCAATTTCTTCAATTTTTCACTTTTTGGGTTTTGGCGTATCCTGCAATGATTTTTCGAGTTCTATTGATCAGCAGCTTCCACTTTTACCTCAGAACAACCGGAAACCTGGAGAATGCCTTTCTGCTGAACAAAATTTCAGCCCTCCACAACATACTGGAGTGAGGCCATAGCGAATGCGAGATATTCGAAAGCTGGTTCTTGGCAATAGTACTTTTCTGTTGTACACTGACGATATTAACCCGCCATATTGAAAATGTGAATACTATGAATTAGTTATCATATTTTTCTTATCATAACTCTCTGCTTAGTTTGCGAATTATCTTGATTTGCCCAACTGATTGTTGAATGCGTTTAATCACCAGAGGATATTCTAAAGGCTATCGTGAAGACGATCGTGGAAGACTCGTCAGCAGATTCGTTTGAAGGTGAGAAAAGACGAAACGTTTAGCTTAATGAGATGATTTTTTTTTCTTCTGGTAATGTTGAGTTGTAATTTACTGAAATTGTGGGGTTGCGAATTCGGTTATTCAGGACATGATCTTTAGTCGTCTTCAGTCAACGCTAAACCCATACACTCGACACTAAATCCCAATCTTCAAATTAACAATAATTGTTATTATCATTACTTGAAGTATTTCAATCTCTCGACGCCTCTAAACCAGCCAGTGATCCGTCCATGCAACTCCACAAAAATCCATCTCACAACATATCGAGGGTCTCACGGCAACTTCCCACATCGTCATTTGGACGACTTTTCAGCAGAGCCAAAAATCATCTGCCAATGACTATGTTTACTGAGTAATTCAGTAAAATAAATCGTGAGATTTAGTGTTACCTAACTTAGGTACCTTACTTATACTTAGCAAGATCAATTCGCCGGGGGAAGACGCTTCGAATGGTATGCATAACTCATTTTGGCAAAAAGTGACGATGTGGGGTGTTGCCGTGAGACCCTCAATATAGTGAGATTTAACAAGATTGAGTTAAAAAAAAAAAAATAAATCCTTATTGCCCTGTTCTTTTCATCGTGAGCGATAATAAAAAGAATTTGTCATAAGCTCCTCTATTAATAAGACCAAAAAAGATTAAGGAATGAATATTTGTTTCAGAGGAATTTTGTACGTGTCAAGCTTCCAATGGGTGAGTACCCAATCTTATTGCTTGATATATAATATATATCAAGCCGAAATATATATTACATATTAGACATGATTATACTCGTATTATAGTACAGCAAGACCTCGATAATTCGGCAGTCTCGATGGTTTGACACTCGTAGTGATTGCTATTATTGAGTGATTTTTGTGGGTAGGTACTTTAGTATTGAAAGCCTTTTCATTTCCCACACCATCATCTGGGGATATCGATTTCGATAGAAAAATTATTAATAATTATTATTTTTATGATTTCTAACATTTATACTTATGGTAAACCCCTATCACGTTTTTAAATCAGATAATGATCAGATAATCCGGCACTGTCAGATCCCCGATTTTCGAGGTCTTACTGAACTGGACAAATATAAGGCCTGGTGGAAGAATAAGATATTAGTCAGTAATTCCACGTGCATAAAATGAATGTAACTTGATAAAATAATACTGACAGGATGTTGAGCTTAATGTCGATTTTATTTTCTACAGATCGATTTGTAACTGCAATGATTGCAATTGCAAAGTAAGTATTTTACATTTCAAGGGTTTTAATGTGTAAGATGTCCTATCTGATGAAAACTAAGTTTGATGCACTTATGAATATTATATTCAACGACTTGGTTCGTGTCACATGTAAAGCTGTTGATAAGGGGATTCGTGAGCACAAGTCCCAGGTAAGCTCTGGTATAAATCAGCTTGCATGGTGGATGTGACATTAAACACAGAAATGTGTTTAATTTACACTTGAGTAAGGTAGTTCAAGGTATCAGAAAATATTGGTAGTACTGTTTAGTCAGGCCGCCACTTCCGGATGTGTCGGAGGGAGTGGGAGGGGTGGGGGTGGTAATGATTTGCTCATTGATGGTTTATTGTAAATGAAATAGCTATATATATATTAATTTATGTTTAATTTATTTTATTGTGTTTATTTATTGTTTTATTTCAAGAGACTTTTGTGTGTATAATATTCCTCATTGACAAGGTAACCTTACAAACATATTATTATTATTTAATGATTTGAGGACAATTCCATTATTTTTCCGACCGTTACGTTACGGTATGAAATGAGACCTCGCGATCGTTAGTACGTAACGATATAATAAACTGCGACGAGAAATCATGATCTTTTGTTTTTATAAAAAATTTGACGTGCTCAGTGAGTTATGTTGTACCTGCAATATGTTGTACAAATATGGGGTGGGGGGGGGGGGGGCACTCTCCTGGGGAGCACCGGCATTTATAGGTCGAGGTGTTGATGTGACTGTTACTACGAGTACAAACGTTCGATTGCTCGTTCGATTAGTGAGAATAGATTGTTCTGAAGGTAAACATTTTATTACAAGAAGAAACAACCAACAAGTATTCAAAATTACCTTCTTATTTCACCTCTCCTGGCTGTCGTTCAAACGACGCCATGTACACTACAATCGGGACGAAAACTGTACGACAGTCTTCACACTTGCCCAGGAGTCGTGCTAATGGCGAGGGAATCCGACAGGAACGACACTGTCGGGTAAAACTCCCCAAGGAACGACACTGTCGGGTAAACAAACTTTGATAGTTCCTGAAGTCATTCCCGAGCTGCCATCAGACCATTTACCGGTTATTATAATGTTCAATTCTACAACAATATCAAAAAAACCAACGTAAGTCTCTCGCAAAGTTGCCAGATCTGGGCCAGTGGATTGGGACCTCTTCCGGAACCAACGGATTGGACCTACTTACTGACCTGACTATGCCACTTAAAACTGGCGACGACATCGACTTCTCTGTATCAAAATTTACAAATGACATTCAGTTTTCTGCAATAATTGCTGAAAAACCACACGACCGTCCGAATCGATTCAGAAAAATACCAAAGGAAATTCTCAAGCTTGTACCTGACAAAAGGCGAACCTGCACTGGTTGGCATTTTACCGAGTTCCCGCCGATAAGCGAGCCTTTAATAAAGCGACTGAAAAACTGAAACCCAAAGCCTCCGCGATTACGAGAAGGAGCAAAAAACTATGCACCTGGACACAAAAGATTGTTCGTTATGGCTCAAAACCAAGAGGTTGACGAGTCAGCGGTGTGCCATTCCTCCTTGAAGCAAAATGATCGTTGGGTAAGCACGAGTCGAGGTAAATCTGATTTATTCGGCCAGGTACTCCAAGGCCAATTCTCTCCCAATCCGTGTGTAAATAGTACTTTTGATGAGGAAGTTTCTGATAGTAAAGCTGTCATGAAGAGGTGGGAAAATTCCAGAGATTGCTTTCAAAGGAGTGAATCTTTGATTCTTACATGCAGCTCATCAAAAGTTTCTTCATTTCTCAAATCTTCAAAAATTAAAAAAAAAAAACGCCCCAACCTCGTCTCTTCCAATATTGATCGTATGAACCCAGTGCATCCTATTTTTTCTCCTCTTCTTTAAACGTCTGTACAGGATCAGTCACTAGACAGCCATAAATGTGAAGAGATCCAACCTCCGTGTCGGCATTGACCACATGTCGGTTAGATGTCGGTAGATATGAAATACACATGACGTATTAGACCAACATTCTATTTATATTTCCTGGTTTGTTGAGTGGATGTACGTTACATATAGCCGATGGATTGGTGTCCTTAACTCATGTTAGATGGAATAACCCTTCTTGGCACCCTCAGCCCTTTTGTGGTTGGTAATCATTTTTCGATCGAAACAGCGACATCAATAATTAGTGCGCAAAGCTTTTACATTCCAACCTAATTACACTTACCGCACTCGAGTCGGTGTTAACGGGGGGTAGGAACGGGCAATTTCGAAACGTTATTCCTCATTCACTATGGGATTAGGGTAATTGAGCCGCTATTTCCCAGACCCCTCAGGGGTTTCGAGGAGACCATTGATTTTCAGCTTCCCTGAACTAACTTGAGTCCGCGGACTTTCGGAGAGGTCAACTACTTGGGGTTTGCTCCTCCGTCGCAGGTACGTTTATCACTCAACTCCCGACGGTGCTATTATAGCAAAATACCGCTTTAACTTCCTTTACCACTTTATACGTCAAATATATGTCAGATATATGTCAAAATACCACTTTAAATGTCCTACAACGTGGTGTAGGTATCTAACGAAGGCTCAAGCTCACTACAGGGATTGATGGGTTCTCATTAGTTTGGATCTTGATGGATTTGCCGCGTTGGTACTTTTGAGTTAACTAGGCCTTACAGACACTGTCTGAAGCATCTCACTAAAAATACATGTCATAACATAACATTCCGTCACAGCCACCTAGTGGAATAATATATTATATTTTTTCAACTTCAATTGGTATTTTGTAATGTTGTATCGGGGAATGGAAAGGAATTGGAGTTTAATAGTCATTTTAATTATTGCTCATCATGTTCATCATGTCAGACAGTAAACCTGTTGGTAGGAAATACCCCGGTACTTAGTTTATATCTTAATGTAGAATTAAATTATTGCACAATTAGGTATAACCATTAATTACACAGGTTTACAAAAAAAAGGTTTATGCAAGCATTATGCAACCCATACCTATGTTTTTGGGATCGCTGATTCTAAATTTAAGGTCGGTTGATCTTCACCAGATCAGGTTGAAGGCCATTTAAAAAAAATTATACCACCTCCCCCTTCCCCCCACCAAATTTTACGGTATTGTTTTATGATGCGTAGAGTCAGAAAATTTTAATTAAAAAAAATTGCATCCGCCGTAAACACTCACCGGGGTCAGCCTAAGAATAACAGACACTAATTATTCATTAATACGCAGACTTGTATCTATAATAATTATTGGTACTAATATATTGTTTTATCGTTTTGAAATTTAGTTGAGAATCTGAAGAGATCATCATAGACTTAGTGAATGGTCGACTACCCACCATTCAGGGAGGATCATCTGATCTCGAAGAAACACACAATATTTTACCTCATTCACATTACAGCGAAGATTCCTGCATTTCTTTGCATTCAAATCTGGAACCCCTCTGGGCAAATTTTGAAGCGGCCACCGCCATGAGGGAGAGCCGCAGGAGGTTCATGGACGCTCTGTTCCCGTATAAGATGGTCCATAATATGATTGACGCTCCTTACTTGCTCGAAGCTTTTGGATTCTACGTTCCTCTGTATCCAACCCGCATTACACCCACATTACATACCCACTTCTGCAACTAACTATTTGCTGAATTCACTAATGATTCGGATTCAGAGAGAATTCAGCCAATTGGATGTGGACCTGTTTGGTTCGGCCCTTCTTCCCTTTATTAGGGCCAACCCTTTATTTGGACCAATCCTCGATACTCCCAACATCACTCCTTAGAATACCAGTGGTCAAGGACCTAACTTCTTCCCTTCCGCCGCAGGACACTGGTGGCTCTGAATCCTCCTTGATGACCTGCGATTAGTATCTTATTTAAATTAATTTCATTCATTGCCTACGTACTGTACCATTTCTTATTTCGCTACGCAACCTTTTTAAATACCCTTGGATATTATTATTATTTTTTTTTTTATTACATAGGTACCCACTAACACATGTATTTATTTTGTAAATTGGGCATCTGCCCGTTAAATCTTGTAAATGAGTAAAATGAGTAAATTACTTTGTACAGTTACAGGGCTCACAAGGGAACATTATACAGAACAGTGATCTAGACTGAAGGGTAGTGTGTACAGAAGATAATTGTTGGTGTGGTAGGTAAGTCCAGGCTGATTGCGGTTATCCATTAGTCCAACCTCTAGTCTCACCATACTCTCCAGCACTTCATTCTTTGCCCACTTACCCTCATTATATCTTCATCCACAACACCACACACATAGGCTATGACTACATGGATATTTTAAAAAGATCCATGTAGAACAAATCTTCTCCATCCAGTAATTCTGTCTCGCTGGTTCCCATTCCATCACATCCGTAAACCACTTTCTTCATCTCATCGTTCTCTCCTCTCATCGTGTATATAAAAGTCATTATTCATTGTGAAAATACATTCTTAGTGTAAATACATCATCCTAGTATAATTTATCTTGTAAGGTAAGCCTAGATCATGTCACTTAATAGTTACGGCATCTACATGTAGTTTAGTCGATCTGAGTTGATTGTTCTTATATATATTTTACTGTTCAATAGGTATGATTAGGGTCTACACTGGAGACCGAAACGTCACCCCCCTCTATTAAAATTATTGGCTGCTACAAGGTGGTTTTATTAAAAACACAACCCACAATAATGGATAACCGCAATCAGCCTGGACTTACCTACCACACCAACAATGACTCATCTGAGGACACCTCAACTCCCCTCTTTCAATCAATTCAGCAGCTACATGGAAGTTACATTTACAAACAAGTAAATCTATGGATCTCCACCAATAAGAAGATCACCACTACGAAACTAGACAATAAGTTCCTAAAGTCATGTCAACTGGAAAAATGTATTCCTAACCATATTGCAAACACAATTAAAAATGTGTATCTACTTTTTCCTTACATGAAAACTACTATTAGGACGAAATTAGATAATCATATGTTAACATTTTCTCAAAAATTGCTCAGCCTAGAAATTAAAAATAATTACTGTAAACTAGAGGAATTAAATAGATGTAGTAACGATCTGTATAGAGAACTCAGAGCCCAGCTTAACTTTCACATGTTTGAGAAGGTTAAGACCTTCTCCAAACACATATGTGAAAAACTTAAAATTAAAAAATTAGCTACCCTTAACAATAAATTAGCCGACCTGAAACATAAATATCAAAAACACCGGGATGGCCTCAATCCACAATTAGTAGAAGCTATCCAAACAAAATGGTTAGTCAACTTATCATCCACCAGTATACCTCAAGATGTTACCAAAGTTCTAAAACTTGGGGATAAATTCTGTGATAACATTAGTTTTAATAAATCCATCCCAACAATGGACCTACTAGCCGATGTTGAATATATATTAGACAACACTGAAAGTGATAACCCTGAAAAATTGTCAACAAGATGTGACATAGTCAACTTAATCACAAATGAAAAAAATAGAATTGTTAGGAATCACCAACTCAGTAATAAGGATATTGGTTCCAATGTAAGTTATACCACTAGAGATAAGAAAAACACTGTTAGATTCTTAAGGGATCACCCAGATATAATTGTTACTAGAGCTGATAAAGGGGCCGTAACGGTCATTATGGACAAGGTGGACTACGTTGATGGCTTGAGTTCCTTACTGAATGACAGTCAAGTGTATGATGTGTTGGTCTCAGATCCCACCAGAAAATATGAAAAGGAGGCTAACTTACTTATTGATAACCTTTTTCAAGATAAAGTAATTGATTTTGGTACTAAATCTAAACTCAAATGTCATACATGTGTGGCCCCTCGTATCTATGGCTTACCAAAAATACACAAATCCAATAATCCCAAACAACTTAGGCCTATCACCAGCTCCGTGAAAAGTCCTAACTATAAATTATCCACCTTCCTCAACACAATTTTACAACCATGCATAGACAAAGACACTTTTAATGTCAAAAATTCTATTCAAATAAAAGACCTAGTCAATAACATTGTAATTCCGCCAGGATATCAATTTATCTCCATGGATGCTGTATCACTGTTTACTTCCATCCCCTTAGACTTCATTACTAACGTGGTACAATCACACTGGCCTACAATCTCCAGGAATAATCCAAAATTAAATCAGACCTTATTCTTAGAAATCCTAAAATTTGTTTTAAGTTCTAATTACTGTGCTTACCAGGATCAGTATTACTTGCAAAAGCATGGTCTCCCAATGGGAGCTCCAATTTCCCCCATCCTGGCAGACTTATGTCTGGACCACTTTTTTAACCAAATTATTCCCAAATTCCAACATAACATTTTGTTTACAAAGAAATATGCTGATGACTCTCTCCTAATAGTAAACTCAACCATAATTAACGCCCTGCAACAAGAATTCAACAACTTTTGTTCCCCACACATGAAATTTGAGGTGGAACATGAGGTTGATAATAGCATCTCATTCCTTGATCTTAAACTCAAAAAGCTTAGCAATGGCACTATCATAACCGATTATTACTGTAAGAACACTTACTCTGGGAGAATCATAAATTATTACTCTAACCAACCTTCACACTATAAACTCAACACAGCACGTAACCTGCTTCATAGGCGACTTCATCTTGCACATCCCCAATTTCATAAGAGGATCATTGCAGACACCACCCTTATCCTAGCAGCAAATAACTTCCCTGATAAACTGATAAAAAAATTAAAATACTCCACTCTTGCTACAATATCTAACCTTAACGCCACTCCAACACCACCCACTATTATGCTCCAAACTGCCAACCCCCAACAACCACAACTACACACGCATACTACCACAACATTAAACCCTTCAGGTACCAACAACACACAAAACAGAAATAGTCCATATTATGCATCTATTAAATATTGCGGTACCTTATCAACATCAATTGGTACTAGATTAAAACAATATGATAACAATCTTAAAATAGCTTACAAAAACCCAAACAACAACAAAAAACTGTTCACAACAATAAAAAAACCACTAACTAAGGATGAAACATCAGATGTTGTCTACGCCATACCCTGCCAGCCTCCATGTGATAAAATATATATAGGGGAAACAAAACAGATAGTTAAAAAAAGAATACAGGAGCACATTAGAAACGCAAGAGACGTGTACCAGAATGGACCACAGAACACATACAAAACAGCTATGGCCAAGCACATTGCTGAGACCAGCCACCACCCGCATTTTGATGAATGGTCCATCCTGTCCAAGGACCAAAACACGTTCAAAAGGAAATTTAAAGAAATGTGCCATATTGTTAACAATCACAATAACACTGTTAATTATAAACAAGACGTCAGAGGACTGAGTGTTGTCTACCAGGGCCTCCTCAAACCTTAGACAACCTCTAGTCTCACCATACTCTCCAGCACTTCATTCTTTGCCCACTTACCCTCATTATATCTTCATCCACAACACCACACACATAGGCTATGACTACATGGATATTTTAAAAAGATCCATGTAGAACAAATCTTCTCCATCCAGTAATTCTGTCTCGCTGGTTCCCATTCCATCACATCCGTAAACCACTTTCTTCATCTCATCGTTCTCTCCTCTCATCGTGTATATAAAAGTCATTATTCATTGTGAAAATACATTCTTAGTGTAAATACATCATCCTAGTATAATTTATCTTGTAAGGTAAGCCTAGATCATGTCACTTAATAGTTACGGCATCTACATGTAGTTTAGTCGATCTGAGTTGATTGTTCTTATATATATTTTACTGTTCAATAGGTATGATTAGGGTCTACACTGGAGACCGAAACGTCACCCCCCTCTATTAAAATTATTGGCTGCTACAAGGTGGTTTTATTAAAAACACAACCCACAATAATACAGAAGATAACACAACTCCACAACTGAAAAAAAAAATTAAGTTTCAGAGGCCAGAATAGTGAATTTTGATGTATTCATCGATTCTGAATGCGAATCTGAGGTCCAAAAAAATCGTAAACCCCCAAATTTTTTCTCTAGGGGCGAATTACACCCTCTAAGGAGCTGTAAACTTACGAAATAACGAAGGTCCTTATTTGGGAGTGCGACCACGATATTCCGATGTACTTACTCGTATTTATCGACGCTAAATCCGAATCTGAGGTCCAAAAAATTCGTACCAATCGCTGAGTGAAAAATTGGCAGCGTTGTGTTACTGGTAATCTTTTGCCTCATTGAACCGATAATACAATCAGATATTTTAAAACAATGATTTTGGTTTCAGGTACCATCTCAATCACAAAACGACCATCATACTTTGGAGGCGTAATTGTATAACATTACTGAGTCCATGGTTGAGTGTAAAGCGAAGAAACGAACTATTTTTCACATAGAACGACCTATAAAAATGAAGAAAGCATTGCCTACAATGAAAACGATTTTTGTCTTTCATTCGTTTTAACTAATCGCCAAATTGTAAAAATGCTTTGTTATTCCGTCAGTTGAATTGTAGGAGTAGCATGATGATTTACGATTGTAAAATGAAGATACGAGTATGTACCTACTTCTGTGAATATTGAGGTTGTCGTGTCGTTCGTGATCTCAAACTCTGTTTCGACGAATGATTCCCAATTGTCATCACCTCCACCTCGTCAACAGCGGAAGGTGCGAGAGCGATATCGAGAAACAAACACTTGGTTCCCGTCCCGCGATTCTGTTTGCGAAACGGCATCCGCCTTCAATTGGATTTGTCGGTACGCTGATTCCATTTTCTGTTCGAAGGTACGGGAAAAGCGTTCTAGAGTGAGGAACATACGGAACGGACACCGGTTTTCATTTGGAAACGACGATTCCGACGGTAAAATGACGGCTGATGCTGGGCGAGACCGCATTGGTGAATATTTCCACGTAGCATGAATATTCCCAGCACGGCCTTAGTGAGTGGATTATCTAAGGCAACTAGGGCTGTTTGTTGATGGTGGGGGATATACCTAGAGATTCCCCTCACAACAACTGAAACGATTTCACAATTGAAGAGTCCAGGGGAGATAAGGGTGATATCCATTTTTTTCGGTTTTGAGTTAAGGTAGGCAAGATGTAGCCCTCAAAAAGTAGTTTCACATGAGCTATCAAAACAGGGAAGAAAGAAGGTATCTCACACAGAAATTAAGGTTTGAAAATATCATATACTTAGGAGAAATATCCCCCTCAGCTTTTGGATATTTCAACTCTACACGACGGTGAAGTGAAAATTGCGATATCTCATTCCGTTATCAGATCAGAGCGGACTTAACATGAAGATCATATCAAGCACTTAACAACCACGTTTCTTCATCTTCAAAGCGCTCCAGTTTGACAACGGAATGAGATAAACTTCTCAAAACGCCCCCTTAGAGTGGCCCGATTCTGCCCATCTACGAACTTAGCCTTTCGATTGCCAAGACAGATTTTTTGTGCGAATTTGAACTTTTTATCTCAATTCTATCGAGAATTATCGTCTGGAATGACACATACATAAATATATAAATATAATGTGGAGAAGGTTATCGACCGTATTCGGATATAGTGACTGAACCTCGAGATCCTCCACATCCCACATATATAAATATATTTATAATTTTCGGTGTTTTTTGGCAGTGGATTCAGGGTGGTCTGAAACGGATTTCGGTATGAAAATTCGAGTTTTAAAAATTTGAGACCGAGGACAATAGCTACATTTTCTTCAAAAATTCGCTAATAGGTACCTGCAATACGAAGTAAAATTTAATTTTTTTGTGATTTCTTGGAGGATGCTGGAAATGAAACAAAACGCAGAAATAGTCATTAAAATCCACTCCGCTAATGCTGGCCAAATTGCACCATAAACACAAATTTGGTATCGAAACTTTACATTTGATAATTTTTGTGTTATTGGCAACATGCAGGTGAATCATGTTTCAATACCCGTACATTGATTATTCGTATTATTCCTAGTAAATATTTAAATATTAAGTATAAATATTAAATATTTAAGTATTATATTTAAATATTATCGCTAAATTAAGGAGTGGAGTAAGGATGTAATACGAGAGGACCGGGTTTCAAGGGTTTGGCCCTCCTCAACAGTAGATCCTGATGCTATCATGTAAACCTCCAACCTAATGGGTGTACGGGTAAAGTCGTATAAGGGTAGTTCTTTGGCCCGTATATTGACGGATGGCGTGTCGAACGCAATCCATGTTCAACCAGAGTTCAGCCCAAGTCCGTTTCACCGCAGCACATCCAAAGCCGTACGGCTGCTTCATTCTAGCGCCTCCAGTCAAAACTAACATTGCAGAAGGGTGTTTCCAGGAACATTCACTTTTTCCGTTCACGTTACCAATCCACTTCAATATATCGACAGGTCACTACACACGGAGTTATGGATCTGAACACCAGTTGTTAAATTGCTCTGTCTACAAGGTTTAAACGATTTTAGGAATCGTGTCGTGCCCCAGTTTAGAAGTTCCTCTACGGCAAAGTTGGACGAACTTCATTCATAAATAATATTATGAATACGAATAAAATTACATGAGTATGACATGAGTATGAATATGACTAGGTACATGAGTATGACATGAGTATGAATATGACTAGATGAGTATGACATGAGTATGAATGTGACTAGGTACATGAGTATGACATGAGTATGAATATGACTAGATGAGTATGACATGAGTATGAATATGACTAGGTAGGTACATGAGTATGACATGAGTATGAATATGACTACATGAGTAACTATGACATCAGTATGAATATGACTAAATGAGTATGACGCGAGTATGAAAATGACATGAGTATGAATATGACTACCTACATGAGTATGAATACGAATGAAGCCATATTATTTTTAAAATAATTTCACCAATATTTTTTGTGAACGTTAGGTACCTACTAAAATTTTCCTATTTTACTGAAATTCAATTTTTCTAACATAAATTCTACTAAAATACGTTTTTCCACAAGTGTATACCGTTTTGTGAATTTGATAAACAATAATTGTTTATCAAATTCACAAAAAGGTATAATTTTTCAATAATTTTTACTGAAATGTTCATTTTTTTAGGTAGGTACCTACTGAATTTTTCTTCCAAAGTAATGAAGATTTCTTCCAAATGACGAACTGCAAGGAAGAAAATTGAAATTTCACATTTTTCGCGAATTTCTCTCAAATTCACTTTATTTTTCGTGAATGTTACTCAAATTTTCATATTTTACTGAAATTAAATGTTTTTAAACGTAAATTGCACTAAAATTTACATTTTGAATGAATTTTTCCAGAAGTTCACATCTTTTAGTGAACGTTTTAAAAAATGGACCCTTTTATGAAATAATTCCACTAAAATTTCTCCTTACTATAAATTTGACTGAAAAGTTTTTAAATGAATTTTACGAAAATGTTCATTTATTAATTTGGGTAGCAACTGAATTTAAGATTTTTTCCAAATTAATTCCACTGCAATTTTAAAAATTGGAATTTTAGTCAATCTTATAAGTAATAAGGAGAAATGTTAGTGGAATTCATTCATAAATGAGGGGAAAAAAACTCCTCTAAATTACAAGTTACATTTTTTAATTCTCAGAAATTTCCCGTTTTATCCAGTGTAAGGTTAGACCCAAGGGGGGGGGGGGGGGCTAAGGGTTAATTAACTCGATGTATGAAAACCATGAAATGGTGCATTTTCTGTCCTGAGGCGGCCGCACAATGGCACTTCTTTCATGGATGAAGAGAAATGAAAAACTGAGATGCTTCAAGATTTCTTCTTTTTTTCAATTAATTGTATTTCCCCAAATAATATGGTAAATAGATTATTGAATGTAATGAAATGATGAACGACAATAATTATTATAGAAGAGATTTCCCACCATTTACTTCCGTTGATCCAATGAGGCGGGAAAAAGGAGATTCGATGGAGGTTATTTCCGTGAAGGTTATAGTTTACGCGCTTCAAGTTTGTTGAAGAATATCAGATAGAAACAGATTCTGTTTTTACTATTTTTTATAAGTAGGTAGTCTCTATAATATATTATCCTGATTTTTCAATTAGTGCGAAAGATATCTAGTGTCTACCAAGTGTGTTGAGAAACCTGTCAGAATGACTCTTGCCACCGGAGAACTGGCAAAACCCAATCTTCCATGGTAAGTAGTATTTTTCCAATCTTAATGTATTTTCGCATGCATATTTTACCTACTCCTTATATTACTAGGTACATCTGTAAAACCAAGTTCAACTATGTGCCTTTGGGGAGTTTGACGTTGAATGGTGTCAAGACAGAGTTGTTTCTTATCACATTTTATGGAACAAGAGTTGGTTCTTTCCTCTGAATCAGATGTGGAAATGGGCATCTATATCTATAAAATCGAATGTATGACATACATTCTATTGATATAGATGATGCCCATGTCCACATCTGATTCAGAGGAAAGGACGTTGTGTATGTATGTCCTTCTGTCCTCTATGGACGGCTAAACTGCTGAACCGATTTTGATAGGGATGAGCAAGTTCCAGGGATGGTTATATCCCTGGAACTTGCTCATCCCTATCAAAATCCGTTATGGTAGTTACATATAGTTAACATATAGTTACATATAAAAGCCATAAGTCAAAACGTTTGCGTGGTACAAATAAATGTCACGTTTTGGCGCAATTCCCGAAGTGGTAGAGACTTGAAATGTGGTACTTATGTAGCCTCCTTAGGACTTCAACTTGACGCTGCCCAGGCCCCGGATCAGATGAGTGGCTCATAAAGCTAATTTCTGTGCTATTCACTCTATGAAGCTGTAATTTGGTATGTGGCCTCCTTACATTTAGAAGCCAGTCAGCTGCTCAATGTGTAAGCCCTAAGAGGCTACATGCTAAATTATAGCTTCATAGAGTGAATAGCCCAGAAATTAGCTTTATGAGCCACTCATCTGATCCGGGGCCTGGGCAGCGTCAAGTTGAAGTCCTAAGGAGGCTACCTACCAAATTACAGCTTCATAGAGTGAATAGCACAGAAATTAGCTTTATGAGCCGCTAATCTGATCCGGGGCCTGGGCAGCGTCAAGTTGAAGTCCTAAGGAGGCTACCTACCAAATTACAGCTGCATAGAGTGAATAGCATAGAAATTAGCTTTAGAAGCCACTCAGCTGATCCCGGTCCTATTCTGCTTAGTACGTAAGTCCTAAGGAGGCTTCATGCCAAATTGCAGCATCATGGAGTGAATAGCTTAGAAATTTGCTTTAGAAGTCACTCAGCTGCTTAATGTGTAAGTCCTAAAGAGGCTACATACCAAATTACAGCTTCATAGAGTGAATAGCATTGAAATTAGCTATACGAGTCACTCAGCAGATCCTAAATAATTAATTTATTTTCATTAATTATTTATTTTTATTAATTATTAATTTTCTGTATCTTGCAGGGTGGAAAAATACCGACCCGGCACCTTGGATGAACTAATTTCTCACGATGATATAATTAAAACAAGTAAGAATACTCTTCACTGCGTTCTTCATGTGTGTTATGACTATACAGGGTGTATCGCCAGTCGATGACAATACGCAAGATGGAGAAACTAGATCAAAAATGTAGTTAAACGCCGCCAACCACATGTTTCTATCTCATTCCGTTCCACATAAACATAAACTTACATCATGCCAGACGTCCCTCACGTTCTTTTAGGTTTCAATTACCTCCCTAGTAGATATCTTTGTAATTTACATAAAAATAAATTAAATTTATTGGAGATGAGATCCAACAAAATAACCATGGCATCAATGTTTTCCCTTCACATTCCAAATCATTCCAAAATTGAGAGATAACTGCCGTTTTGAGTATACCGTTGGAGAGGTAATCAAATTTTTCAACTTTTTTGAGATTCGGCTGCTTGCAGGTTTTTTTTGGAAGCTTAGTGATCCTCGAAAATTTGAAAACTATACTGTTTAAGAAAAAATATTTCTTGATCTGTTATCGCAGTTTAAAAAGAATCTTGTGAACATTGAAAGTACGTTAGAGTTGAAGAAAATTTAATGATTCCGAAACTGATGGAACCTTGAAACAAAAAGTGCGAAAGCAGAGAAAATTGAGGTTTCTAATATAAAACATGGCTTCTTCGAAATAACCTTTGAAAGGCCATATCTGTGGAACGGAATGAGATAGAAACATGCAGTTGGCGGCGTTTAACTACATTTTTGATCTAGTTTCTCCATCTTGCGTACGGTCATCTACTTGCCGATACACCCTGTATATTTTCCGATTTCAGTTCCCATACTGACTCAAATTTTGGTTATCACCTTTTTTTCAGTCAATAAGTTCATCAAAGAAGATCAACTTCCGCATTTACTATTCTACGGACCACCCGGAACTGGTAAAACTAGTACGATTCTTGCTTGTGCTAAACAGCTGTACCCGAAAGGCCAGTTCAACTCAATGGTTTGTATATTTTTAGTGCATGAACAGTACGAATTTCGCACTCCTAGGACCGCAGTGAGAACAAAAGAGCTCTTCAGTATTCTCCACCACACAACACATTGTACAGCTCTTTTGTTCTCACTGCAGTCCTAGCAGTACAAATTTCATACAGACTTCTTATCTGTAATTGTATAATTCCTATAAGGCATAATAATATGATAGTTGTCATTGTGTATCATTCTCAGATTTGGGTCATATCAACCAGTACAAGTAGGTGAAGGACTCGACGTTCGGTACACACAGAGCCCGCCCATACTAGCGCTGTTTAGCGGATACTCACCAAACTGCTAGACCGCGTCATCGTGTACTCATAAATATAAGGGATCGGCGGTAATTTCAACATGACGTGTCCACTAAACGTATATACATATAATACAGGGGCGTAGCGTCAGGGGAAGCGCAGGAAGCGGCGGTTCCCTACAAGAAATGAAGAATAAAGGTAGAATTTGAATTACGAAAAAAATTATTGGGAATACAGTAAAACATTCAATTCACAATTAGAATCGCCTGCTCATGCCACAGTTACCTACAGCTACCTACCTTTGATGGTTGCTTTTAATCACGAATCCAATGACAATGCCTGGTATAACCAAAGCCAAGTCATCTAAGAAGAAGAAGTACAAATATCTGAATGGCTAAATTGTAGCGGGGGGCCTTGACGTCACCTGTACAGCGTATGCGTCAGTCTGTGTGTATTCTGACGCGCGCAAGTGATTTTGTCTCCTGACTGTGTTACCATAGGGCAGGCCCACGCTTTCGTTTTGCACTGCCAAATGTAATGCCCAAACGTAGGTAGATGGAATGCGGAGGATCGATAGTATCCATCGATCAACTTTCAGAAATCCTAGTCGTCCATCTTTGAAAACTTGTTTCTTCTTAGGATGTTACCTATAATAATTGTTGTTTGATTGTTCATAGTTTTCAGTTGTTCGTATATGAAGAGTTCTATGGGTCCAATTAATCTATACGTATGTGATCTGTTGATTGGGGGAATTTTTTCATTTAGAGTAGTTGGCAACTGTAACCCTGATCACCTAAAATTATTAATAACGAATATGTCCACTTCGCATTAACTGGCTTATTGAAGTTTCAAGGAAGGAAAACTATAGATAAATACTTTAGTAGAAAAATATTAATTGATACAGACCACCAGGAGGTTGGAAGTTCCACTAGGAGGACACAGAAAGCGCTAGTATTGGCGGGCGGGGCGCGGCCTATGTGTGAACCAAACGTTACGTATACATACGTACATGTATTGTAGAGAATCCCTGAAGCTACGGTTAGTTACCAACACATGCTCCAATGTTCATCTTGAATGATCAGTTGCAAATAAAGTGTGCTAGTTTCATGACCCACCAGTTCTTCTTTTGTCTATCAACACTTTTCGACCCTCTATTTTCTCTCTTATTACCCCTTTTATTGGTTGTTATCCCTTTTCCACCTTCGCTGTAGCAACATCTCGCTCTATTTGATTGAAAATTGTCCTTTTTCTCATTTTAGGTTATGGAATTGAATGCTTCTGATGATAGAGGAATTGGTATTGTTCGTGGACAGATCCTCAATTTCGCAAGTACTCGCACTATCTTCAAATCTGGCTATAAATTGATAATCTTAGATGAGGCGGATGCCATGACCAATGATGCCCAAAATGCCTTGAGGCGAAGTAAGTTTTCAACCTTGATCTCTCGGAAACAGCCAAAGCTTTAGGGCGTGCCTCACCGCTTAATCTGTGGCACGTCATTAGCCGCATGTTGTTTGTGGCAGAAGTACGGAAAAGCCTCAACTCCTCTGAATTTGCACTCACGGCCGCCCATTTCATATTTTGCTATTGTCCTCAGTTTGATGTCCTCTGAGGGTTTTGCAGTGTCTTCATAATAATTATGAATTAATAATAATAATTTTCAATTATTGAAAATTGCAAATTCTCAATATCATAAGAACCTTTAGTTCAGCCAGTAGTCAATTATCCTCATAATTCCGAGAGTATTGAGTACAGACAGATGCAGATAAGAACATGGGAACAAATTGCTGAATTGGAGAAGAAAGATTTCATATTTATTCTTTATCGACTATAGCAATAATCGAATTCCTTTTTCCTCCTCGTTGGTTACCAATATTGAAGTAGCCTATCTGCTCCAGTTTTTGGCATCAAATAATGGCTTCAGCAATAATTCGCATCCAGACGCCCCTTAAAGTTAACTATCCTGCTATTTGCTTTTGAATATTGATTCTCTTTGCCTCTAGCGGCAATGTTAACTACCGTGGGTATTGATAACATGTATCCTCATACTCTTCCTTCCATGTAGTTTAAGACGATTAATTACAGTTTTTAAAAAGTGTAAACACTAGCGATAAAAATCCGGAATTTTGCCTCACTCTTTACATCACTTGAAACACTCATAAGTATATGGAAAAAACTGTTTAAATAAGCTGAATTTGGTAGGTATGCTCAAGTTTGTGTCCGCTTGCATGTCACAGGCTTTGCATGGTTTATAAATGCGCACACAATGGTCGTGACTCCATATCATTTTCGTCTTATGCTGACTAACCATTGGGTGCGTATTTATAAATATATTTCACATGCAAAGCCTGTGACACTTTTTTTTCTGTGTCATTTTGTATTCCCACCTACTGGGTATGTAATTCACATATTCCTGGTGACCAAATGTTTTAATGTAGATAGTTACGTACCTACATATCTACTAGATATTCAAGTTCTCGTGCCAACGATAGTGATTCATAATGATAATAACAATTGTTTATTTACTCCCATTTTCACTCCAACATTGATACTATTTTTGATTTTCAGTTATTGAAAAATTCACTGAGAACGTTCGATTTTGCCTGATCTGCAATTATTTGGGAAAAATCATTCCCGCAATCCAGTCGAGATGTACACGATTCAGATTCGGGCCTTTAAACTCAGAGCAAATCGTTCCTCGTTTGAACTACGTGATTGCTAAAGAAGGGTGAGCTGACTAAATGAAGTTGACTTTAGTCTTTGGGTACTGATGTTGTACTAATCTACTAAAATATTTACTCTCTCGTTTCATAATTATCTGGTATTTATTTTATTCTTGGGCGTAGCCAGGGGATGGGTTTAGAGGGTCCAAACACTCCTCCCCTTCTGATTTGTATCCCATAACTCTGGGGGAGTATTCCATTAAATGGAAGACTAGAGTCCACTGCGAGAGAAATTTTCTCTCGCAGTGGACTCTAGTCTATCGAAATTCTCTCACTGACTGGGGATGGTTAAGGACTGCTCAAGGGTGCCTTTGGACTGTTTCAAATGACTAGAGGGAGAAGAGGGGCTGGGAATGCTTAAGAAAGGCTTGGAATAGTTAACGGCTCAACTGCTCAAAGATGCCTTTGGGCTGTCTAAATGGACTAGAGGCTGAAGAGGCCTTGAGATGCTCAAAGAAGGCTTGAAATCACCTAAAGATGGCATAGTGGCGTATGGATACGTAACAAATTATCCCCTGGTATCTCTTAGTTAAGGAGGGCTTGAGAAGGTTAAGGTTAAGTTATTGTCTGGGGAGAACTTGAAATGGTCCAGGACGGCTTGGAAAGGTTAAGAATGACTGGGGATGGTTAAGGATCACTTGGAATAGTTTAGACCTACCTGACAGGGACGTAGCAGAGGGTCGCCTTTCTGTGTTTTTTCCATACCTCTCGCGGTAGGCCCTAGTCTGGAACCCCCTGCCGCCCTAGTCACTGTTTTATTAAATCAACTGTCAAGACACCAGAACATATTGTGTTACTGATGTTTTCAAGATTCCAATTACTGATGTTTTCTGTATTACAGTGTTAACGCGACAGAAGATGGTAAGAAGGCTCTCATTGATTTGGCTGGAGGAGATATGCGCAAAGTTCTCAACATCCTCCAGGCGGCTGCCACTGCCTGCAATATCGTGAATGAAGACAACGTCTACACCTGCGTTGGTCATCCTACCAAGCCAGATATGACAAATGTTGTTAAATGGCTTCTTAACTCGAGTTATGACACAGCATACAGTAGTAAGTTGATTGATAAATTGAAAACCTTTGTAATCGAGCAAGAAATATTTCTTTGTAGTTGTGATGACTCGACTAACCAGCTCTCGATCCATTGTATAGTTGGGTTATTCATCCTCTACTTTTGGCTTCTCGTTCTAAATCAAAAGCTCTTGCTTCCGAAAAACAGCATAGGGTCATCTCTTTTGACTGTATGAACTCTTCAATAAATGCCATTATACTGGACAGCCGTTTCAGTTGATTTGTCTTCTTGACTGGCGTGTTGGGCCTTATTGATAGGGTAGTTCATAAGATGATCATCTGGTCCATTATCTCTTCAATGGCTTTTTGTATACAATTTTCTGGCAAGCAGCATGCATTCTCATCATAGTGAGCGTTGAGTATGTGGACCTCTGTTATAACAGTGGAATTGGGACGAGTACTCTTGAGTGATTCCTGGGCCTCCTTTGTGTTACACATAAAACTTCCATTACCTACGGTAGGGACTACCTCCAGTCCTTAATGGGATATCTCATTAGCTCTTCTCTGAGTCAAAGTGTACTTCGTGTGGAATCTTTTGTATTGGTTCCATTGACCAGTATACTTGGCCTCCTCTTCAAAGAATGGATATTTCAAGCTCACTGTTCGTCCATAATGTGTCATAATTGTTCTTATTGGTGAAAAGCTGGCTACTCTTCATATGCTTTGCGTTTGGTTCTTGCTGCCGTGCAATGGAGTCATGCTCTAGCATGTATTTCTCGATCAAGTTCGTGGCTTGGAATGTAACCGATGGAGTGACCAATTTCTCTCCTCATAGTGGCCCTGCTCGATGAGGGTTTTCCCTTCTGGAGGTGTAAGCTTTGCCAGAAAAGTAGGCCTACACCAGCTCGATCTTTCTAGTTCCTTATCGAGTTTGCTCCTCTAGCGCCACTGCTACTTGATCTCCAGAAATTACATCCTCAAAAACCAGAAAATGAAAAGCAATGAGTATTGCCGTTCTCCCTTTTCAATATCTCAATAAGGGCTCGAGTTTGAAACCAAGAAATAATCATTTAGTTTATAATTCATATTAATACATTATTGTTCGGTTGGCCAGGAATTTAGTTGGAAAATGACCTTCACATGGGGAGAGACCGCATGGAGTTGAACAAACACACAATATTTTACTCATTACTCACTCCAATTATTACGGGTCTAGACAAAAAGGTGATCCTTACAGAAAATGATAAACAGTTGTGTAAAAATTTGCAGTATTTTCAAACAACTATTCTATTTTCAGTGATTCGCCAACTCCAGCTGAATAAAGGTTTGGCGCTTACCGACATTTTACAAGAAGTGCACGGTTATATACATCGAAGTAAGTTGCTTAGTTTGCTACCTTGGGTCTTGGTTTTCTTTCTCTTGAATATCTACGGTTATGTAAAATTATCTCCCATACTGTCATAGGTACTCTTTGTAATTATTACTCTACATTGTGCTCGAGCTACCTACGCCTATTCCACCTGATCAGTCATTTGAATTCCATTTTTATTCTAAAAGTGTACAATGTTGAGAAAAGCAAGTGTTTAATGAGCAAAACTCACAGTATGAATGAATGAGACATTAATTAGAATGTAGAAATGAGGGAATGGGCGTCTGTAGCTACTGGGTTACGGTCAAATCCACCATCACCCTCGGGGAGGAATTCGATCAAGTTCCACCACGACCAAATTCCAATCACACTTGTGAGGCCATCGCATGTTGTGCAGAGCATGGCAAAGGGCAGTGACGTGGCCAGAATAAAGGACGGTGAGGGGGGGTCCACGCTAGGCCCTACCTTGAGAGGTATGGAAAACATCCAGAAGGGACCCTTGTAAATCCACCCCCTGCTACATTCCTACACCAGTCATCCTAAACCATTCTAAGTGATCCTTAACCATCCCCAGTCACTCTTAACCATTCCAAGCCGTTCTGGACCATTTCAAGCTCTTCCCAGAAATTATAGAACAAGCCCTCCCTATACCTTCCTAGCAAACCCACCTCCTACCTACGTCCCTGGGCCAATCTTAAGTTTGCTTCGCTAATGATATAAGCAATTTCCATTATTGCTCAAGATCATTTAAGTGTGAATGATTCTTAGATATCTACTGTCAATAACAAATATGTACATAATTGAATTGAATTTGCTATTAGGGACTATCAACAACGTAGACTGATGTACGAATCCATCAAAAGTAGGGGTTTTGATGGGATGAGATTGCACCACGGGGGAGGTTACAGTCTCGATGAATGACGGGATTTTGCTCATACCATTCGTCAGGGATGTAGCCCCCCCCCCCCACCCCTTGTTTTTCCCCATACCTCTCGCGGTAGGGCCTAGCCTGGACCCCCCCTATTGAAATTCTGGCTACGTCACTGGATATGATATACCAAAACGACAAATCCTTCAGTTATGCTTCACCAATGAAACCAAAATTTGATCACCAATGAACCAAACTCGACCAATACTCGAGTATCTAATTCATCATTTCGTTTTTACAGTAGAGTTGCCGTCTGAAGTTCTGATTGAACTTCTGGACAAAATGGCTGACCTTGAGAACCGGCTGACTTCGGGAACATCGGAAAAACTCCAGCTCGGTTCGCTTGTTGGCATTTTCCACATCGCCAGATCAAAAATCCCTTTGCCTCAAGATACTTCGTGATGTCTGGTGACCTCTTCGACAGAACGTTAATATCTTCTACTTACGCATTGTAAATACTTTGTAAAATCGGAAACAAAACACTTTGAGCAATTATAAGTACTTTCATACGTTTTTGGTCTATTCCCTTCAATAATGAACCATTGGTATTATCAACAAGGAAAAACAATTGGTTTAGTTCATTTCCAGTATCCCCGTGTCTTAAGGCCACTAGAGTTACACCATTCCAACAAGGCGCCTATAGGCATATACTTATGTAGGAGACTTTAGTTGGTTTTTATGTAAAATTTTTACCTCAGTGCTCCAACTAGATCTAGGCTCAACATCGCAACAGCTATTTGTACACGGCCAACCCGTGTACATAATAAATGCAATTGCTGGTCATTTATAAAGGCAAGGTATCTACTGAACTCATATCCCCAGTTATTGGCCACTAAAGAAATTAAGATCATCACTCATATAATGAACTCCTTACACTAGGTCTGTTTCTGCAGACTGCACATACATAGTGAGGGACAGTTGCTCCAGTGGCCTTAACAGAGGACAGGTTTGCTACGAGCCAAAAGTGGGGAGTTCCAGCACGTGGAGTGTGACCAATTCATCCAAACAGCAGCCAAATTGTAACCCACTGGTTACTTACTCAACCCAGGTTATTCTCCAGGGGAACTTCTCCTCATTCCATCCCTAGCATCACCACCATATACCTGACTAAAAACCGTCCACGTCCCCTATGTTGCCATGGAGCGTCCCAGTGGGCTGAAGTCCTTGTTATAGTTATACCACGGCGGATGGCGAGTAAGCTACAAGTCCATGGCAGTGTGCCAGCAGTACCTAATATCTAATACCTAATCTATCTAATATCTAATCTACCAAACGTACCTAATATCTCAGACCGGGGTATAATACTAACGTACATGGGACAGTCCATCACATCCTGCGTAGTTGACTCGTACTGGCTGCTTCTGGGGAGTGTGGCTGATGCATCCAAATTGTAACCGACTGACAACCTACTCCTCTAATAGTCTATCCTGCTCATTACATCTCTAGTATCACCGCAAATCACACATTTTAGCTTTTGTAGGCTTTTGAAGGAACGTGCACACTTCAACATACGGAAAAATGTATTGCAGAGGGCGGATGGATCTTATCGTGGAAACGATTTACAGTGTCATTCTGTTTTATTATGTGACAATAATAAAATGCATTTTAAGAGCGGTAAAAAGTCAGAGTAAACAAGAAAGATCCATCATTTCTTCTTGGCGTCCTTCCCGCCAAGACCGGCACCAGCGTTGAATTTGAAGAGAATGATGTCGCCATCGTCGACTACGTAGTTCCTTCCTTGTTGCCTGTACTTTCCTGCAGCCTGCCAACAAAACCGTTTATTAGAAAGGTGCAACAATAATAATGAGGTCACATGATAATTGGTTCTTGCAGTGCTTGAGTCTGTGAACTAGTTCATGAACTTTATCAGCGCCGAACCCACGCTCAGGGTTAAGTACGTTCCAGCGAGGTTGAGTTCTTGAACTGTGTTTCTCACATATCTAAGTATTAGTACACACATTATGCAGACACTCCTTCAAATTTGATTGCAAGGACATCCTTTTCCTGGATGCGACGCCACCTCAGCTCCTTTTGGCATCGGAAAAAAGGCCCCGAAAGTACTTGAAAATGCTTTGCAAGCTGCTATGCATCTGGTGCCAGGGGCTCCCCCCTCCCATGGTACCAATTTCGGGATGGGAACTATCCAGAAAGCTGGTTGCTCCACTGTCCCCAGATACCCAAATTTGGTTTTAATCTTGTTTTATTTAATTAAAAGTGCCATTTTGAACGTAATGATCTATCGCGTGGAGAAAGGAAAGAGTGATCGTTGAAACCAACCATTGAAAACCATTCTTTTGGCTGCCCTGAAAAGTAGCGAAAAACACAGTCCGTGTTGTTGCTTTTGGATTCTCGAAATACTTTTGACCAATGCACCTTAAAAGAAATTTAGCGCTGATAGAGAACAAAAGAATTACTAAAAGGGTTTGAGTGATGCGAGTGAAAAATTCACTCGTTCTTATATTTAAAAAAAAAAAAAAAAAAACACGTCGTATTATCCATATGTTGAGGGTACTTCAAACCAGTGTTGGGAGGATAGAGGGGGGGGGGGAGAAGAGAAGTATTGAGGAGGGAGGTGAGGGGATATGCATGTGCAACATATGTGTGTAAATAATATTATAATATAATTTTACTATCTCAAAACCTGAATTTTTCAGCATTTTGAGACTTTGGCTGCCCGTATCTTGGTTATTATTGGCCCAAGAATATTTTTGACAAAACGAATTTTAAACGAAATTTAATGCTCTTTCACTAGGGGTTTCCGGATTTTTGCTCAACCACATGGTTTAAAAGATATGAGTAAAACAAGCAGTAGCAGTCCGCAAAAAATCGCGTTTTTTACCCCCCCCCCCCCCCACCATCATAAAGAGCTGAACGTCCTCGTGTTCGAATACTTAGCAAACATACCCTTCTACCATCCCCAAACAATCCTTCAAATTTTCGTTAACATGTAGAATTGAGTCGAGCACTCCGATTTTTTTGACAATGCACCTGGAACGAAGGAAGAGAGGACATCATGGTCCTATTCCTATCCTGCTTTGTTAATAAACGCAATCAATTAATCAATCAATCTCTCTCTCTTTTCTTCCAAGAAGAGATTTATCGTTTATAAACAAACAAACTCCAACGCACCTTCGCCGCAGATTCCGAGCCTTCCTCTTTGAAATCGTCGAATTTCATAACTTCGGCCATAATGAATCCTTTTTCGAAGTCCGTGTGGATTTTGCCGGCTGCCTGGGGCGCTTTTGTTCCTTTCTGCAAAACAAATGGGCAACAAATTAGAAATATAATACAGTTATAAGAAACTCAGTAAACCAGGTGCACAAAGAGCTTAGATGGTGGGTTTCAGGCTAAGTACATATTCAGGGTTTGGGGCACGATTTATTAATAAATGGGACAACTTGAGTATAAACTGCAAAGGGATCTTCCGACCCGATTCTACCAAATTCTGAAGTCATACCTCGCAGATAGATTATTCAGAGTAAAATAAGGTGACGAGTATTCCCCACTGAGGGCATTATATTTCACAAGGAGGTGTCCTTGGCCCCATACTGCATTTACTGTACACTAAAGACCTGCCACAACCAGTGGATACACTTACTCCAACTTACAGATCAAACCAGAGTTCTCTCAGGGGCCTCGTTTCCATGGGAGGTGGTAATTAACGTGGTAATTATCAACTTCATCTCATTCCAATCACTCTAAAGATTGTGATTTCGAATGATAGCTAACCTTTCGTTTTCATAGGGCATTTAGGGAGGTATCTGGAGTCCAGAAAACTCGTTGACTCTTACGAGGTGATTTCCAATTTCATCTTATTTCAATCACTCAAAATATTGAAATTTCGAATAAGAACTAACTTTTTTGATAGGAAGTTTTAGGGAGTATCAGGAGTCGTGAAAACTCGTACAGTCTCTTACGAAGTGATTTTCAATTTCATCTCATTCAAACCTTCTATTGACATCAAAAGATTTCACCCTTAAACAGTTGCATGGAGAATCCAAACATGAGCAAGTTACAATCATTTCATGTTAACACCAAGAGGAAAATGGAATCACAGAAAACGCGCTGTGAATCACATGGAAACGTTTGAACTTGAAAGGGTGGGGATGACAGCTCTACTTTTGCTCATTCTTCCCCTGCACACGATATGTTCACTCGCTGTTTTGATGCATTTAGACCCTTTTTCACCCTGTTTTGACCACACCATTGTATTCCCAGAACAGTAATTGTAGTCTTCAAATATCAATTTGAGTTGAGTAAATAGGTACCTGGATAGTCCACGCTTTGACTTCATCTGGTCCAGAAGTGAAGAAGTACTGAAGTTGGAGTGCCTTGTACCCTTGCACGATGATTTTCTCCAGGGAGCTGTAAAAGAAATGGTAACAAATGAACGATCTTGGTAAATTCAATTTGAACATGATAGACAATGATAATGATCAAAGAATTTACATACCATTGTAAATTGTAAAATTTCGTTCTACTGTTGTGGTAATCGACAGGCCTGGGGCCTCGTTTCCATAGGAGGTTTAGGGAGGTATTTGGAGTTCAGAAAACTCGTCCAGTCTCTTATGAGGTGACTTTGAATTTCATCTCATTCGAACCACTCAAAAGATTGAAATTTCGAATGATGGGTCTTGTAAGTTTTAAATTTTGTAGTTTTAATATTATTCTCGAAGCGCAAGAACTTGGACGTGTGACAGATTCTTTACAATTGAGATGCTATTGTAATCCCAAGATTCACTAAATGAGGTGGTTATAATTCAGCTAACACAATCTGTACTTCAGCAATGTAATATGAACGCCTGTGCAGCACGCATTTTATTGGTTACAGACACCACTTTTTACCAATATGCGACTGTTGACATGCACACACCTGGTGATTTTGGCGTCCTCCAAGAACTTAGCTCTTTCATCAGGCTCCATGTCAGCCAGTTTGTTTTCAAAAGCTCCAGAAAACGGTATAAGGATGGCACCGGGGTCGTTCTTATCAATCCACTCTTTTATCTTTGGAAGCCTGCAAAAAAGGAGGCATCAAATCAGGGCCTTGAAGCTGGAGGCAGCACACAATGTCACGATTCAAGAAAAGAAAATAGTTGCAGTATGATTGATGCAGGGACTCATGTACAGTCCCCATCCGCCAAACTGAAACCAAGGCTTATTGTGGAATTATAACTCATTCGAGACAAACATGTGAATTTTTTCTTTCACAAAATCCTAATATGATTTTGTGATATTTGTGACGGAATATAGTATATTCCGTGCAAATAACAGCGCCCAAAACAGTATGACATACATAGTACAATGTGAACAACATGGCGGCTCATCATGGATACTATACACCTCGTTTATAACATCCGTAGTGCGTTTATGTGGCAAATAATAAAAAATGTAAAACGCACAACGCAACCGCCATTACTGTGGTTGACTCTTGACCAATCAGTTTGCGAAACGCACTACCGCAGCCGCTCCTGATGCTCCAAGTGAACCAAGCTTGAATTAGATTCAAAGACCCCTCTATTCGACCCATTACAAACAACACTACACAACCCCGTATGTAATCTATTATCAAGCAGTAAGGTGAAATAACCATGAGAGGGTGTCTATACATACATAGGTAACTGAACTCACCACTTATTCTTCTTCCTGATGTAGTCCTTTTCTGACAAATTAACTAAATACAAGGCGGGTTTCGTGGTGATGAACATGTACTTATTGAGGAATTCGATCTGAAACGAATTGAATAAATCAAGTTACATGAGTTGAATCAACTTCTACACGTTATAGTGATTCATAAGGGGTTTAACCACAGAATATTAATATTAATCCGTGTACATGTTTTCAGGGAGTAATAAGTGTCAGAAGTATTCACTGAGAGAATAAGCGTTCTACAAAAATTATATCAGCGGTAATGCTGATGAAGCTTTTGCTCCAGATGTACCTAGCTGCTGTAGAAGAAACTGCTCAGCTAAGGACCAGAATTTTTCAGATTTTGTCATGCCATTATCTTAACATCTTGATTTTCATCTGGTTTCTACAGCTTTTAGAGAGATTCACTATTGAGATTAATATTTTATAAGATAAATTCATCAAATGAGAACTAATAATTAGTCAAATATAGCATCATAATTATTAAGAAGCTATATTTGACAATACTAGTTGTTGTCAGTATATTATCATGCCCTGGCTCTAGTGAGAGATATGTGGACCAACTGGTCACGAGTCACTCTGGTCTAGAGAGCATCATCTGGTCACATACTCGAACGAACACACAATATTTTACTTCATTGCGCCAATTATTTCTTATAGTTATGGGACCCACAAGGATGTTCAGAACAAGCATACAGGAGAGTGATCTAGAGAAAAGGTACCAGAAAAATAATCTAAGGTTCTGTCAACGTACTTCTATGGCGCTCCAGTCTCCAAATCTCAAGTGATGTTTTTCTTCTATGAGAACCGTCTTGAACTTTTGAAGAGCATCCTGAAACGATGGAGCCAAATGAATCATGATTGCTCGAAACCCCATAAGATTTCCGTTGAAGTGAGAGCCACAATATTTAGATATACCCTCTCCTGTGAGGGTTTTACATATACGAACTTTATTGCTGGGGGGGGGGGGGGGGGGCAGATTCTTAAGCAAGGACCGTTTTTAAAGCCAGTTTTAGTCCAAAAGCATTGGAATCTCTACTATAAAATTAAGCCTCAAATGACTAATCGTTAAAAAAAACCTGTTTTTAACCATGAGGGGGGTTCTGGATCATCGCCACAACCAGTTGAGTAGTTACAGGAAAAAAAAAGAAAAGGGTAGAAATCCCCCAGGGTTGCTGGGGGGGGGGGGGGGTAGAAATCTCTTTGACGATAAACGTGTCGAAGTCCTCAAAGAGTCGATTCTAGTATTTCTACTGAAATTAATCCAATATCGAAAAAATGAAACTTGTTTATCATGACATAATTAAAGAGAATAGTTATGTTGCTCTCCTGAAATTCAGGGAAAATCTACTTATCCCATGCTGCAGTTAAAACTAGGTCATATCGTTAGTTGATATGTAATGCACAGAGTAATCTTGATGTTCAACCATCCAGACTCGCGGTACTCACAAATTCGGGCTTGAGTTTCTTGTCCCCTCCTCGACCGACTGTCCTTTCCAATTTGTCGAGGCTGGAGGTGAGGATTTCCTGGTCTTTGAGACGAAGCTCTTCAGAGATGATTTCCAGGTCTCTGATGGGGTTGACTTCACCTTCCACGTGAGTCACGTCATCATCATCGAAAGCTCCTGTTTGAGAGACAGAAAAATGGGGATGTAATGAGACGAAAGTAGAGTTTGAGTCAATTAAAGTTAAGCGAAGTTGGTCCAGTCAAACAACTGGAGTAGAAACTCTGGTATTCGTGGTTTAACAATGTATTCAGGGGTTCAGTACGGAAATGGGCTCTGTAGGGGTGGAGAATATTTAACGTAACCGCTTCAAATAACCTAATACTGACCAGCAACCTAATACTAGATGACCTATTGTCAGAATAACCCTATTACTGGAATAACTGTTTTGAGAACTTGGGGGAAAGGCCTTTGAGAGTCTCTTTGCCGCCGGCCGAATACCCGCACTATGGGAATCCGTGATAACCACTAACTACCTGCCAATAGGTTGGCTGGGACCTAATACCAGCTAATAGGTTACGGAAAACTTGACTGAGAATTAAGAATTTGACTGAGTATTAAGTCCGTTACCAACCAGCTCTTGTGGTGAAGGGAAGCGCCAGAAAATTCAATTTTCTGAGACATTCAATTCAGAAGGTCGCTGTTACTCGATAACCTATTACCAAGAAATAACCGTATCAGCCATGCCTAGCGCTCTGGAGTCTCATTGGCAAACAGGAATATGTCATCCAGAAATTCAATGACTGGTTAAAATAGCTAAATAAACCTTCGAGATTTTAGGTATAGGATGCCATGTTGAAATTTGAAATTTCAAATTAATTTGGGATTCATTGATTTATTCTGTGCAAAACGGTGTTTGTTTTGCATTCCGCATTGTATTTGTGTACCCCAAGGACCTATTCTTGTGCCTCTGTTGCTTTCCTCAATGTCCTCCCTAAACTTTAAACATTTTCGACACACTGCACTCGGCAAACTGATGAAATTCAGCTTTAAGTCAAGTCCACCCTTGCAATTTCTCAAGTCGATTTAGACATTTCCTCTTTTGCAACTAAACTTGCAAAACTTATTGCATTCTCCAAATCTAAATAAAATATAAGTTCACTCCTTAACATCACCCTCAACTCAATTATCCTTCCTGCTAGCTCTTTGGACAACATTCTGGGCATAATTCTTAGTTTTGATCTTTCGTGGGAGCTTCACTTACACAAACTGTAGCTTCGTTCGGCGAAGTTGTGGTCTGGAATAGTTCAGAATAGTTTTCAACTGGTTCAAGACAATGCTCAAGGTTTTATAAATTACTGGGACTCCATAATCTCGTGGACGATCACTCTGCTTTCGCCATGATTGTGATTAACAAAGTCAAATGCTGGTCTATGGAAGAAACGTAAAATTCGTGTGGTATTCTATAAATCAGCATAGAAAATCATCTATAAAATTGTCGAACCTGCTGGCAGGTGTTTTCAAAACGACCTTATCTGATGCTAATGTGAGGTAGCTTTGCCTAACATTATTAAAAGAAATTAAGTTTTCACACCATGAAATTGAACCAAAGCAGCCAATCTTGAGGCGTTATTGACTGGGGAGTCCAAAAAGCGAAATACTCATCTCCCAACTCCGATTCCGTTCAAATTTGATGAGATTTTGACAAAGGACTAGAAGGCGTTTGTTATATAGTCAACTACCAGCCAATTACACAAAATAGTCACAATTTGAAGAAAACATCGACTTACGACACATGTGGAAGAGAGCATCACATGCCCTGATGTGGGAGAGGAAAGCGTTACCGAGCCCCTGGCCCTCCGAAGCTCCTTTCACAAGCCCCGCTATGTCCGTCACGTTTAGAAACGCTGGGACTTTGCTGAAATTGTGACGAACCAAATTAAACCCACACACTTAATAAATTCTTCGTCGCGCTATATAAATTGCACCATCTCACCTCAATGGCTTGTAGTAGTCACACAGGTAATTGAACCTGGCGTCGGGAACTGGAACCCTACGTGCCTGCAACAAACGATTCAAGTTAGGCAAAACCACAAATGGACAGATTTTCTATTCATTATTTTCAACGATCTACCATTGTAATCGACCGAGAAAAATTCATTTTCACCCCTCTCAACTCGAAATATCTATGTACATAATATGCCAGAGGAATCAAACTTTAAAACAATTACACAGGTTTACATAAAAAAGATTGATAAGATTGCTGAGCTAGTTACCGACCCCCTACCCCCATCTAGAGGGCTCAACACAATATTTTAGCTCATAACTCCATTGCAGTAACCTTCACTCTGGTGAACCTTAATATACTCGTAAATAGTGTCAGTAGGTGGACTGAAATGAATATTCATTAAATGAGTACCTACGAAATAGCGGAAATGGAATACTTATTTTCATTCGGGTCTATCGTACAGAAAGGGAAGTTCTCGGCGGCGGCCTGACTTTTAGTCAGGATGTTGAAGAAGGTGGATTTACCGACGTTGGGGAGACCGACGATGCCGACTTTCAAATTTGTACCGACTCGGCCGATCAGCGGCTTCTTCTCCGGCTCTTCCACTTTCTTGGGAGGCATTTTGAAGGCTGATCAACACCTGGAAACAGAAAACGACGGTTATCGGGAGCAGATATGGGTGATTCTCAGATAATGTGTACACTTTGCGGTCCGGATGACCTCCAGGGCTCAGATGGGTTCATTTTGACAGTTTGAAATTTTAGTGGCATTAAATGAACATAGAAAAGCAAATTAGACGCTCATTTAGTACTGATTCACTAAATATGAAAAATCTGGAAGCTTTCGAACGTATGAAATGTCAACTCCGTAACATGTCCCAAGTAGATGCTTGTTCTTTTCATCTCCTTGTACAGCATGACAGGACCAAATTGTTTATAGCAACCTTAATACCTCTTTGATAGATTGACTTATGTGAATTTTAATAGAAATGCTGGCACCTCTGTGCAGGAATAATACAAATGTAGTAGAAAACGACTGTCACAGATTTTTCAATCAACTCCATAACCGATACTGAAAGCTCCCCAGTGGCCAACCATAAGGGAAATTTTGTGTTCTGGAAGGTGGTTTCGAAAATGGCAACGCTGAAGAGCTTGTAAACAAAGCCCTCTTCATCATCAAAATTTTAATTTATATCGGATGTACTGTCACCTCTGGCCACTGCTACAGCATGGTATACCAACGTGAAGCAGGGTATACAAACGTAAACCAAATAGCTTGGCCATTCCAATTGCAGAGAACCTGAAAGAGACAGTTCTAAACCCAAACACACAGTTGGTTGAGCCTTGAAGGATTCCGTCTTATCAGAGCACAAGAGACGCTTTGGATTGATTGTGCATTTGGATCTCCTGGCACTTTCAACGATTTTGGATACAAGGTTTAAAGATATGTATTTGAAAGATCCAAGCGCCTTAGCCAAGGCGATCAATGGGGTTTCGAAACGATTATGTACAAGATCGGAAGTTGGAAGTTGAGAAATCGTTATTCCAGCAACGGGACAAGAAGATACAGAAAGCTTTGCCAAAAGGTGAAAATACCTCGTACGGAAACAGATGAAAGATAAATTTCCATTTGCTTCGAAAATAGCTTTCCATTGCCATCTATTGCAACATCCGCGAGAGAGGCCATCAGAGAGGCTTTTCTCCAAAGCCTGATTCATACTGAAGGAGCAGCGGAATGGCCTGACATCTGAAATGGCACACAAGCTCCTCTTCCTCAAAGGCATCAAACATTTCTGGGAGCTGTAAATTTCAATTTTCCCGATTTTACTGTCACTATCAGTATTTTGTAAAGTAGTCATGTATATTGTATTCCCTACTTTTTATGAATAAAAGGATTTTTGCGAAATGTCATGATTTTTAGGTTGATAAATTGATATTATCGAACGTGTTTTGACCGATATGTATCGATTCATTGGTGAGAAAGAGCCTTCGATGTGGGTTATCGATATTTTATACTTCGATACCCATCCCAACTTGAAACGTTATATTTTTTTTATATGAACGATTCAGCGGTGGTTATCGTCGGGTGTAGATGCCATCGGGTCTGATTGGTCACCACTGCACCCCGCCACTATCTTTGTGATGGATAATTTCCTTCCAATCTCACTCGATACCAACGAGGACGGAAGGGTAATCACTATGATTGCCGCCTTCGGGGGGAAAAAAAAACATTCTTTGTGTTTTCTCTCTCTTTTCATCATCTAAAGGTAATTTTTGATTTGATTCCATCTCTTGACGATGGGGAGATATAATGATCCAAATCATTTTCCCCCTTATAACGTCCTTCTTGTTTTCCGTACGTCGTCGTGAGGGCGCCAATAGGAACCCCTCAGGGCTCCTTATTTCGACTGAGGCCCTCGAGGTGGGTCCACACCATTCCCGCCAAAAATGGGCTCTCCCCCCGGTCTTTCCTCATTCTTCGGTTTATACCTGAAAATGTCTCTTCCGTTTAAGGAAACTCAGTTTGGAAAATCGTGATCACATTACGGTCATTATCTTATGAGCGATCCGAGCAATAGTTTCCCCTTCGCCTGCAAGTCGATCCGTGAACGCTGCTGTCTTTAACAATCCTTTTGATCATTACTGGAAATGCCGACTCTTGCCAGAGACCAGATATACATTAGCGCCATGGCGAGAAGATAGTTTACCGTATTAAACATGCCAAAATTGTTTAAAGAGGCGCAAATTTTCAAGTCAATGACCTAGTTACTGACCTCCCTCCAGCTTATTTCTCACCTATTTGAACAAATATTTTAGCGCATTACTCAAAATTTTCCGTGTGATTATAGGTCTCTTACAAGGTAATTGTAAACAGAGCAGTGATCTAGACAGAAGGGTGTGATCTGTGCACAAGATAGGTAATAAACCGTGGTGGACGAATTTGCAGAGTTTTTTCTTTTCACTCTTGATGTCGCTCGTCACGTCCGACAAAACCAAAGAAATTCGCGCACATTTCTCTGACCGCGTCGATTTCGCCACCGCCCTCGATTCGTATCATGTTCTGCTCCGACGCTCTAATTCATTACTGTAATCCGCCTCATCAGAACACTCCATAAAGATTTGGCGATACCGCAAACCGTTCGAGGGTTACAACCGTGACAAACGCTGGATCCGTTTCGCGAATCGGTCAGTATCAATGAGCGTTTTTTTTTACGAGATGTGAATACTTACTCCCTCGAAATTCCCTCGGTCATGATATGAGGGATCTGATTGGAGGGTACAGTCCTCCCAGCCACTAACATCATGTTATTACAGGTTTAAACCACTGTCAGGTGTGGCCGTCAGCTTCCTCAGACCCACGTCATGTGGTCTGTATGACTCCGATCCCGAACAAATTACTACTGGAACATCCATCGAATTATAAACTATTACTCGTGCAGATTCAAGCCCACTGGCCAATTCCCACTTGACTCGCTTGGGCAACAACTTAATTCAGACGAATATAATAGAATTAACCGCGAACCTTCATTAACCTTATCTTACAAGCCCTAACCTAAGCTCTCAACTTACTAACTACCCAATTTGGTACTTGGAATTAAATCCAGTGGCTAAAGAATGTGATTTTATCGATTTGTACAGGTAATATACAGTGAATTTACTGAAATACAGATAATTATAAATAATTGTGTTGTCAGGCATTGTATTGAATGGATATTATGAGAGATTATTATCAAGCAACCCGGAGTTGAATATATTAGGTTGAATATATTGTCATAATTTCTAAATGGTTGGTACATTTACGATAACAACTACCTTGTACTAGTAAACAATGCTAGTTTAACTGGTTTCAAAGAATGAACGCATGTTTCATTAAGGGGTGAAGCAAGTGACAGAAGATCTTCCATACAGTTTAAAATTGTGATTCTCCCATTTATCCATGCTCCCCCAACTGATAACGACGCCGTTTTTAGATCACGTTTGGAAGATCACGAAGAACATCCAGTCACGGCCATTTTGGTCACAAAAGCCCAAGTTGAGAGCCACCAGCATCCTCAGCTCGCCAATGTAGGGCCACCTCCTCACGTCATGTGGGCGATTGGCGCCATAATGGCTGGAGGTGGACTCAAGAAACTCCTATGGTCAATATTCGCAGAGATTGGCGTTGAGAAAATCCTGAATGGGCATGCATGCTTACGAGCTATTCGAGCTCACAAATACTCCATTGGCTACCCTTATTTGCAAAAATTCAATAAGCATAACTGAAGAGGAACACACAATATGTGAAAACCTGCCACTTGCATGTGAATGGGGTGAGATGCTCTATGCTGGACAACGTGAAAATGTTCAGGTTTTGTGGGAAATGCCCAGCGCTGCCATTTTGTCAGACGGTGACTGCCTAATTGGAAAGGAAGAACCAATAATATTATGCAACAGCAACGTATTCATTACAGAAAAAAAGCAGGGGTGGAAATGACAGTTCTCGTCAACATCCTTCAATAGAGAACAACTGTCACTCCTTCCTAAACTGGAACTGTTCCTCCACTAATTCACCGGTCGCTATAACATCTCTGCATTTTTCTGGCAAGGAAAAACCAAAAGGCTTAAAATTATAGTAAACAAAAAACCCTTGGTTGGTTGGCGTGGTTGCTACCTTCTTGACACCACTCTTGAGGAGATGCTCTGCAAGCAGGAAGCGCCCTACATGGTGGTGTAGAGGACAAACGGTTCATACCCTACATTATGACCCGTTTGTAAGGTCTGCAGCTAGTTGAGTGCCCAAGCCCACAAAGAAACCCAGGCAAGCTCGTTAATCAACGAATGGTAAGCGTAATTGTAAATGGTACCTGCCTGCAATACCTTTTTCTATTTTTGTGTTCTGCTACAATTACATTACTTACATTACTATACATTCATATTTCGGAGAATGTCTGTAGCAGGAGTCACCAGGCGTTCCCCTCATTGATCACCCCCCCCCCCCCCATCCATGAATATTATTTATATATGTGATAGTATGTAATCCTATTAAATAAAAAACTATTTTTTATAGTCTTTAATCGTCTAGATCACTTTTTTTTTTTAAATACGATTTTCCTAACTTTTTATTTTTTCAAATGACTAGAGACCTATTGGACCTACGGACTTTGCTTTGTTCTATTAAAGATAGACAGCTTTTTTCCTCTACAGTTTTTTTCCCATGACTTTACTCATGGAATGAGTAAGTATTAGAGCCAACATTCTACCCTAGATTACTGAAACTTTAATTTCGAATTTTTTGGAAGAAATAGCCAATTTTGGATATTGGGGATTGGGCTTAAATTGTAGCTCAAATATTTACCTACTTCAGTAAAGTTAGGGGGTACGTTTCGTAGAAAGCAAACCGAGCAATAAGTAACTGAAACAAATCCGAAAATTTCGAGGTTTTTTGGATCCAAAAGTCTCCCTAGGGATTTCGAAGCTGCATGCTTGGTGTAATAATAGTCGAAAACGCCTAAATAGGACGTAGGGGATACCTGAGTAGGTGTGTACTTGAATAGAAGTAATCAAGGGACTTGAATTATCATAACAACTTTTAATACCTAGGTATATCAGCTTCCCATGTGGTGTTTAATCATGTTTGATAATAAATACTTATTATTTGACACGAATATTTCACGTATTGATTACGAAATACGAATGTTGTCCTGTAAAGTAACCTGTTTACCGAAAGCCGGCAGAGAGGAAATCTGGTCAGAATACATCCACTTCTTGATGAACCCAATAACAAGGATGCAATTTTCAAACAAAATCTCAATAAACGTCCAACATTACTGTAGGAAGAGAACGTGGACTAAATTCACCGTAACCAAACATGTGGGCCGGTCATCGTAGACGTTTCAAGACAGAAATCAGGTTATGAGCTACGTCAAATATTGTGGATTACCTTTACGACGATGGGGCGGCAATGTAAGAATAATTCGTTGGACAGTCGAAGAGTATTTAAGGATTTCCAAACGTATCACTCACAAAAAACGAATTGTATTACACGAATCTTTTGGAAAATCGTGAGTTGGGAAAGAAACAGTCGCGTAGCCTGAGAAAAAGCGTCAGGTTATAATACGATTCCTTCTGAGTGGATGTTGCCGGTTGGTGCTGCTCTCCTTGGAGGAATTTCCTAACTAAGGTTTCTCCGGGCCGCCACGAATTCGAAGTAGGTACTTAGGTCTCAACGAATTCTAAATAACCACAATATGTACAATAATATTGTATCGTTTACATAACAGTTAGTTGTATTCTGTATAGAACACCCTTCGGTCTAGATCGCTGTTCTGTAAGTATTTTGTAAGTCCGGTAATAACTCTAGGGTCTAGACAATAATAACCAACTCAGCGCCAGAAGGATGTATCAGATACTGTTACTCCCCTCAAGAGCGAAACACTCCAGTTCGAATTCTTGATTCTTGTCACCTCATCAAATGGGAAAAATCCGTCATTGAGTTTCCTCCAAACTTTTAAAATTTTTTTTTTTTTTTTGCGTTAGGTAAGGAAGTAGACTTTCATCAATTTGTGGGACTTGATTTTCAACAAGGCTCAATATTAAATATTTTGAATTTTAAATATTTAAATATTTTGAATATTAAATATTTTCAATTTAAAATTTTTCAACCTCTGGAGGAAACCATGATCGAGACGTGTACGACAGCTTATTGATCGTACTCATTATGGAAAATTACAGTAAACTATAACAACCTACTGTTGTATCCAGGGGCGGATCCAGAGCCCTCCCCCCCCCCCCCCCCGCCACTCAAGGGTAAGAAAAAGGTTTTTCAACTATGAGTGATTTTAGGCTGAATTTTATGATGAATTGTAACTTTACAATATTTTATTTAATAAAATGTACCGATATAATTCTGGGTTTTTGTATTCCACCTACCTACGTCGGCAATAAGTTTTCTATTACAGAAGAACCTACCAACAAACCTTCTTTTCCGTAGCGCGAAAAGTACCTCAGTCTGAATACCTTTCACGATCGTGTTGACAAGTTCAGATCGGCTCAACCTTTGAGAACGAACGGCTGGTCGTACGAAGCTGCGGATGGTCTCGAACAATTGAAAACAATAAACTCTAACTAAATGTGAACTAAAAACAATACCGTTTCAGATGAATTTTTCGAGAAATTGAAATTGGGCATTTTCAAAATTCGTTTTGATCCCCTTCCCTTTGACCTAGGGTTATGAAAAGCTTCGAGGATCATTGTGGGGTTGGTCCGAACCCGTACAAACCAACAAATTTTGAGGAGCGGTTACAAAATTTTTTTCTTTGGTCGATTCCAGAGGTTCATCATCAAAGATAATAAACCAAAATGAAAGTTTGACATTCCACACTTAAGTAGTTTTATTAATTAAAACAAAATAATTTTTTTGTGCAAGTTCCTCGTTCATTGTACACGACTGATCAGTTTTGACATGTTTTGACATGATCAGTTTATGTCTTTACTATGGCACATAACTCAAAAAGTGTGACATTGTGACGGTGTGACGAAGAAAGCGTTATGAAAAATTGCTAATGATTTTCACGTACAACCAATTCGTTGCTACGGAACTTTAACTTCGCCAGTTATCATCGTAAAAAAATTAGCGACACGATGAAGGATTTTTCAACGTGAAGATGTAAATGAATGCAAAATGAAGGCGCGGAATTCCAGAGGCTTATTAAAACCCGATCACCTAGCCAGCCAGCCCTCAGACGTCATAGGCTCTTACGGCATAGGCTGTGACGTACTAGTTGGCCTCCTGCCAGCCGTCTGACGTCATACGCTCGTGCGTCATAGGCTGTGACGTACTAACTGGCCTCCGGCCAGCCGTCTGACGTCATAGGCTTTTACGGCATAAATAGGCTTTGACGTACAAGTTAGCCTTCTGCTAGCCGTCTGACGTCATACGCTCGTGCGTCATAGACTCTGACGTACTAGTTAACCTCCGGCCAGCCGTCTGACGTCATAGGCTCTTACGGCATAGGCTTTAATGTACTAGTTGGCCTTCTGCCAGCCGTCTGACGTCATACGCTCGTGCGTCATAGGTGTGTCTGACGTAGTGGCCCGCCTGTCGCTTGTGTTCTGACGTGATCTGAGGGAAAGGGTGAATCAAGGAAACAACTACAACTACACCCCAGTAGCGTAGTTGTTATACTTAATTGTAGGGTTCATCATAAATTATTGAGAATTATTATAAATTATTGAGAATGATCATCTGTGTGTAAACAATTTTTTAAACAATCACACTCAAACCGCAGCTTGTCGGTCACGCACTCCGCAGTGGTTAACGTAATATGGTTAGGTAAATCGAGAGCTATCCAACGAGTGGTGAACGATTTTTGTACGATGATAACTGGCGAAGATAAAGTTCCGTAGCACCAAACTGGTTGTAAGCGAAAATCATCAGAACTTTTCGTGACGATAAAATGTCAAAAACTCTGCAAATTCTTGACACAACGGTTCATTATCTTCTTTGTACAGATCACCCTTCTGTCTAGATCACTAGGTCTAAATGTCTAGATCCTAAATGTTAGATTAATTATTATTATCAATTAACACTAATTATTAACAATTTTATCAAGTACCTAGTGACAATTATTATAATTTATTGTTAGGTATTAATAATTTGTATTTATTATTAATAATAATAATTATTAATTATGATTAATTAATTCGATATAATTCTGGGGTTTTTAATACTACGTCGGTAATAATTTTTCTATAAAAGAAGTACCTGCCAACAAACATTCGAAATTACCTTCATTTCCGCAGCACGAAACGCACCTCAGAACAACAAACTCGACATCACTTAAGCCATATGATGTTCCAAAGAGCTTGTTAGTATGAAAATGGACCTGTATTTCAACATTTGATTCATGATCGTGTTGTGAGGCACAATCTTTGAGCCGTCATTGTGAACGAACGGCTGGTCGTACAAAGCTGCGGATGGTCTTAAAAAATTCTACGGAACAAACTCTATCTAAATATGAAATAAAAAACATACCGTTCTATATGAATTTTTCGAGATATGAAATTTTCAAAATTTCAAAATTCGTTTTGAACCCCTTCCCCTTGACCTAGGGTTATGAAAAGTTTCGAGGACCATTGTGGGGTTGGTCGAAACCCATAAAAAAAATTTCGAAATTTTAACTCAAAGCTAACTGGGCAAAGTGGCGCGGACGGCGTACGGCGGACGGACGGATTTTTTTTTATTCGATTTTCTGAATCTACGTATCTTGAAACGTAAACCAACAAATTTTGAGGGGGGGTTAAGAAAATATTTTCTTTGGGCGATTCCAATGGTTCATTATCGAAGATAATAAACCAAAATCGATGATAACTGGCGAAGTGAAAGTTCCGTAGCAACGAATCGGTTGTACGTGAAAATCATTAGAAATTTTTCATAACGCTTTCTTCGTCACAATGTCACACTTTTTGAGTTATGTGCCATAGTAAAGACATAAAATGTCAAAAAATCGTTCACCACTCGTTGGATAGCTCTTGATTTACTTAACCATAAATATTATTACGTTAACCACTGCGGAGTGCGTGGCCGACAAGCTGAATATGAATGAGCGTGATTGTTTAAATAATTGTTTACACACAGGTATTTATGAAGTTCACCATATCATTATTGAAGTACGAGGTACGTGGTGTGGGTGTGGGCGAAAAGACATAAAATGTCCCTCGTGGTTGCGTACTTGTACGAAAGCTGTACCCACTTTATGGTTGCTTTGAATCACGAATCCAATGGCTATGATTGGCATGAAGCCAAATCATCTAAGAAGAAGAATTTACAAAATTTTGGAAAAATAAGCATATTTACAAAATTACCTACTTCATTTTAGAGAGATGTTGAAGTTCATACTATATGTAGAAATTGGCCGGGTAGTGGTTTGGGTGGGGGGAGGGGAGTGTTCAAGTCCCTCGAGCCTCCAGGAGTCGTCCGACTAGGGTTCATCGCCGGCGTCAAGTCCATGGGTTCATCGTACTTACCTCAAGTCCAAACTCCGTGCAAACTTTATATCGATATTATTCCTTTTAAATTAGCTCGATAACGTTAGCCAAAAACGTTATAAAGAAAAATATCGACCCTTCACCGCACGAGCAATCCCGCCTCGAGGCGAATCCGATGGTACACTCCGGAGGTAGTTTCGGCGCATTTACTCCTCGAAGAATTACAGGGCGAGCCGAGAGGTGATCCTTCTCGGAATGTTTGTAATTCCCAAAGACCGTTTTCGATTTTCTTTTTCTTCCCGAAGGGGTTGGCCCTCAAACCCGACAAAAGGTGACTCTTTCGTTCCAGAGGTCTCTTACTTTGGTCAGAGTGAGCTCTTATATAAAAGTAACCGTTTAAATGGTTATTTTCTGGGGTAGATCTGGTGTACTAAAGTGTGGGGTACGTACTCTGGTGGGAAGACCCTCAATATCTCAGTTTCAGGTCAAGAACGTATATAAACCTCCAACGATCTGTTCACTATCGTTCGAGTCCGCCTTTTTCCGCTCCCAGATGTTTACGATAACAATCAAAACGGTTCATCATTTCCTACAGCAATGAGATACATTACCGTCTGCTTAGATGTGAAAAGCAGAAGGAGAAGCTGCTGAAGCCGGTGGAAGCTGAGCTGCTGTTTTGAGCACTAAGATGATATATAGGGTTTTTGCGGTTCACCTTATTCGATTGGTGATTAGTGTCAGAGCAGCAGGGCCAACGTCTGATTTGTGCAGGTCATCAGTACGACAAGAAATCAGGGCGCTTAGACTCCTCCTTGACCACAGATCCACTCTGTATCTCCTATACAAACTAGATACAAACTAGATCAGTGATGGTCTATAAATTATTTGAATAAATGAAACATTTATTGGAATTGATCTTAATTGATGTATTAACTGGTTGATATAATCATTTACTTGTACCTACCGACGTCGGCAATAAATAGTAACAGGAAGTACTTACCATTACGTTTTCAAAATTTCAACGTTTTGAATCTACTTATCTGGAAACGTAAACCCTCAAAAATGAGGAAGGGGTTCAATTTTTTTCCATGGTCGATTCCAATGGTTCATTATCAATTATACCAATGGTTCATTATTAATATACCAAAATCACGCCCGTAAAAACATGTTCCATGTTACAAAAACCTTTGACAGAGTTGTTCAAATATTATTCAGGTTCAAATTGCCTGTGTTGGTTTAATACTTTATTTCAATTGAAATTTCAAATGACAATCCATTCAATTATTAATTATTATTAACACCTTCTAGATATTAGTATAATAAAAACAATAATGATTTGAGGTGAAATAGCGTATTTTGGGTTATCAAATAGAAAATAGTTGTACCTAGTGGCCCTAATTCCTCAATAATTTGAATAACTTGTTATTTAATTATTTTCTATGATGGTGTTGCCAGAGGACCAGAACCATCAGGCTCAGCGAAAAAGTCTTCACTGAGTAGCCAAAAATTTTCTTTCCCCCACGGTCTCTTTCCATACCCGAAATTCCTTTTGATTGATAATTTTTAAGCAAGATAAAAAAAAGGTGCCAATAGTACCATTTTGATATCGATATTCCGATATATCGGGATAGAAAATATCGGCAAAAAATATCGATATATCACAAGAAAAATATCGATTTTGATATATCGATATTCACTATACATCCCATTCTGAGATACTTTTCGTGTCTACGGAAGGAAGGCAATTTCGAATATGTATTCTACCAATACAGTTGTTTCGTATACACTAGACGTGGACTCACAAGGTTAATGTATACAGAACAGTGATCTACGCAGAAGGGTGATCTGTCCAGAAGATAATAAACCGTTGTGGAAGAATTTGCAGAGTTTTCCGTTTCCTCCAGGGCGACGTTTCAGGTCACCCAACCCAAGTCGAAAACTCTACGGTCAACTCCTTAACCCTCTAAACGACTACAAAGCATCCTCCCACATGTAATTATTATTGTTTGAACTGCCTAACATGTTCATCGAACTGCGGAAAATTCCGCTACAAAACTACGCTAATACCAGCCCTTTCAAGCCCCTGGCTCATAATTGTTTTCTCGTCAGAATTAATTATTTCGAGTAGATGGCTAATTTTTTTATTTTCTCCGCGTGAAATTACACGTTGCGGGTTCCGACGGGGGAGGGTTTACAGGGAGTTAAACGCCGGGGCAAATTGAAGGGTTGGACATCGGAAGTTGTCTTTGGGATTCTCTACTTCCCCGGTATTCAGCCTTCGAATTGAGCGGTAACAAAGGAGGTCCAACGATTCTCCCACAGGAAGCGCGTCCTGAACGGTAGGAAACATCCAGCATGACCTAATGAGCGAATTTTCGAAGTACATAACGTACTCAAACCACCTTCAATCTAGTTCTATTTATTTATATTACCCACCACTTATTCAACATTTTTATATGTTAAGTATCTATTAATACCTAATTATTGTAAGGAACCAACTTGGAACACAGTACACTATTCCATACAGTTGGAAAAACAGAATAGGTAGGTGCTTTTACAGGTATGAGCCAAGTCCCACGGATCTGGGCCGATAGACAGCAGTCTGCAACTTTCAGGCTACCGTGAAGTTGAAAGCCTAATTGGCTAGGGTATTCATTACGTTTCTGTGTAACAATTTAATTCGGAGTACGTAAGTATCGAGAAGGGAGGACTGCACTGCAGTCACTGCAACTTAACTTGATTTCCTATACTGCAGTCAACTGGCGCAACTAACTGTAATAATATTATTATACTGATGAAGCGGTTCTATTTGCGCATTCACCGGGTGAGCTGCGGGTTGGGGATGGCATTCAGCAAGGCTTGCTGAATATGGGCCGAAAATAAATGTAAGCAAGGCGAGAGCAGGGGCTTCCTGTACGGAAAGCAGGGGCTGTTTCAACTGATTGTAAGTGGGGTCACAGAAGAATGGAATATGGACAAAGAAATCAAAGTGCGAATCGAAATGGCTCGTAAAGTATTTACAAACATGCGCAGCATCCTGTCGTCCAGGGATCTGAGTTTTTCATATGTACATGGTCGGAGTTGAGGCATGAATACGCAAATACGCATTTGTTCGGTTCGACATCCAACATTTAAATGATAACATTTTCAAGTTGTTTATCGCTGACGGACCAAGTTTCCCAAATGCAAAATTAATTTCTAGGTATTTACTACCCCTTTCCCACCGAACTAGGAATATCGTGCGCTAGACGTTGTTTGAAACAAACAGGATGTTTGTATGTACTTAGAGAAGCTCCGTATGTACTTACGTTTGTTTTCCACCGTCCGGGCATTACATATCGTAGGTTACTGTACCAACATTAAAAAATAATACCGGAACCTGATAGAAGAACGCTGCGCAATATTTTTCCATATTCCCTGGAAACGAAACGTCAGAGCGGAGCGTTTTCGAGTCTATAATTTAATACATTCTTGCTGAAGAGTGGAATTTCATTTGTTGCGTGACGGTTGTAAATTTCCCCGTATTAGACCAAAATAATGCTAGGAACCTCCTCTAGCCGTCATGCGTTTTCCACGTAGCTAGATACAGAGAACTATATGATGAAAGGTTATAGCAAAAGGAGAGCGGTGCGAGTCGTGTGTGGATAAACAAGCTCGTTATGCCGCCTTGACTTTTTTTTTTCTCTACGGTTTTGTTACACTAAGGACCCCGCGGAGAAACCCCGTTATTTTCGCGGAATATGGATAACAGTAATTGAACAACAGAACAAGTGAAGGGTTATTGAGGAAAAGCTGCCTCCTATAACGGGCCTGTAAATATATTTTGTGCCAACACGAGGGTGCTACAGATACAACGACCTGATCATGTGGACCGACGAAAATGGTCATTTTGGTCATGGAGTCGATAAGGGAGCTTAAATATGGTTCAGTTGGAGTAATGAAGGCGGGGGATGCGACGTTCGTGTCGCCAATGACAGGGCGGGTTTCGAAGAACGTAAAGACGGGGGTGCGTCTCCATGCGATCGCCGGACCTTTCTCGCTCGTTTTCTTGAATCTTTCAATAGGAAGAGAGTGGGTACACGAATGCGCAATTTTCTGGCTTCATCAATAGCTTTTTATGCATCTCTAGCCCTGTAAACATTTCAAATAGGCAAGAATTTGTCAATAATTTTGCCGAACATCCAAAGCTGCTCCTTCAACGCCAGCAGCTTGAGGCCCTGGACGACGAGCTAACTGCGAGAAAGGGCTACAGTGACCAGAATTTATAAAAAGTATATGATTAGAATCCCGTTAATTGTGAAGATGCGACAAGAAAATGTGTCATCCGACGAACTCTGACAACATTCTACCAGTGACCTTAATACCAAGTTGTCACCATTGTTATATGATTTTTCTAACGGAAACTTGATTAAAAAACACCTGCAGTGGTTCAAGTTTTCATTGGTTTCAACGACGAAAAGCCACAGTAATTTTTCGAGCACATAAAAACAGCATTTATTCTAACTCCCCATTCTAGCCGAACGCCAAGAACCAGTGCTCACCTAATTTCTCACCTAATCGTCGCATTGGTTGTTACTCCCGTTGTGTCAAGAATTTGCAGGGATTTTTTACTCGTATAACTCACGTACTTTTCCCACAATGAAATGTCAAAATTCACCTTTTTTTCTACTCTTCAGAATCTGTTCGACCAAATTTCGACCAAATTAATGGTTCTACCTTTTACTGTGAAGCAGTATAAAGTACGTTGGTAAAAGGTCATTGACTCCGGGTGCTTGAAAATCATCACTGATTGCGTTGCGTCGTGTACGATGCTCTGGCCTAATGCATTGTTGTCTGGTGAAAGGGGCTTCCCTGTGTAATGAGCAGAGGATCGCCCTGTATAACGCCGGAAGACCTTTGAGTTCGCTATCTCGGTCTTAGACGTGATTCTTACCTTTGAAAACATAAATTTACCAGATTCGAAGTAGTTTTTAACAAATTTTCTTACATCCATGTCACCGAGAATTCACCTGTCGTCCCTGGGAGAATCGTCTAGGGAAAGGAGGAATAACTCGTAATCATGTAACATACGACATGATCGACCAAGCAGATGTCTGGTGGGATTGGAGGGAGGGGTGCATTTCCGGAGGCGCCCATGTCTCCTCTGTACAGGAAGATGAGGATCCAGTAACGTCTTTTGTCCTTCGCCAATGGGGCTCTGAGGACGGACACAGTAGGGATCCTCTGGATTGAGGTGGAAATCCTCTATTGTCGCTATAAGAAAGTGGAGAAGTAGACGACAATAATCCGGTTCAGACATAATATAATACCTTCGCTACCTACATGTTCCTGTTGGGTGCAAGTTCACCTGGAGGCCCAGTTGGGAATAACATCCTATCGGCCTGAGCTGCAACTGACGAGAAACTAGGACACTGATTAAGTCCTCCCATATCATTATTGTGAAGAATAACGTACAATAATTAGTTGTACGTAATGAGCCGGGGGATAATTATGGTGCAATAAGTAGCTGTCGATGTCTCTAACCTCATAATGGAAACCAAATTTGTTATAAAACCAGTAAAATGGAGACAGTTATTTCTTCGGAAATTCGCTCTTATAGCTATGCTGCATGACTGTGGATTATTTTACAAAAAAGACGTTACTTATAGACTGTTGAAACAGTTAGACGCTGACACTATCAAATGAATGTTGGTAAAATGTAGAAATACCTATGTCATATTTCTAGAAATGCATGTTAACTGGCCAGTGGGGGTTATTGACAACAATAAATAGCAATGATATTTGTAAGGAGCTACTCATTTTTTTATCGGTACAAATAAAACTTTTCAGAGGTTTGGGGGGAATTTCCACCGTTTGAAAGGTACGTAGAGATTATTTGTGGTACCTATTGAAAGAACTTTTCTGTGGAGCCCATTGAACGGTTTGGACGAAGAACATGACAGTTCAGGGTTAATAACCATTTATTTACTCAAAACAAATTTTAGCATGGAACATGCTTTAGCCTTGGACTAACTAGCCGGAAAATGTCACGCGGAATGTGTCACGAAAAATTGGTCACAAAAAATGGTCACAAAAATGGGTGACGAAATTTTTTAATGATTTTCACGTACAACCGAGTCGTTTCTAGGGAAATGAAACTTCTTTAGTTTTCATCGGACAAAAATCGTTCTCCATTCGTTGGAAAGCTCTCGATTTATCACGCATTTATGTCGCAGTTTTATATTTATCTACGAGATATTAATCCAACAATGCGATGTTATAAATGGTTAGTAAACAAGCATGTTCCATGTTTCTCGATTTTTAGCCGCAGGCTCCAAACGGTAAGCATCCGGGGGGTCCAGGGGGGCTTGCCCCCTGGCGAGGCGCGAAGCGCCGAGTTTTTATATGTATATTTATTGCGCCAAGTATATACAAGTAAACTTATAAGCAATATTCGTATGTTGAATTTTAAATTACCTAAATGTTTAAAACTAAAGTAAGTACATAACTTAAGCAAGTAAACTTATAAGCAATATTCGTATGTTGAATTTTAAATTACCTAAATGTTTAAAACTAAAGTAAGTACATAACTTACTTAGTCTTATATTTTTCAGACGTTTTCTCATTAGTTGAGCAAGCTCATGCGGTTGGGTACGTTTCAATCTTCGGAGTAGATCATCTGTGTCTAGGTGTCGGACAACATCCTCGTTGACGTGATCTTGTTAAGTGGTTGATGGCTTGGTTGCGTATGAGTCATTGGCCGATTCCACTTGAAGCTCGTAGTGTAATCGGTCGTTACGAACGTCGCTGTATGCATCTGTGCATGAACGCTGGCCTCTCTTCATTACGAATAAATCGCCTTATACCCAACAACATGATTGGAGAGTAAAATACTCGTAGATCACCGAATCATACCTCACCTCCCTCATTGGGGAGTCAGAGTTGGGGTTGAGGCTAAACGCTGTATAATCGAAATGGACGGAAGAGGGCAGTCGGATTTCGTTTGGTAGGTGCTACACTCTGATTTTCTTTTCTTTGTTCGCTGGTTTTTATTTTATTTTATTTTTTCCCCCCATCTTTTTAGGTTGAAAATATTTTGGGGGAAGGCGTGTTGATCAGGAGATGGCCAAGGAGGGAGATCGGTTATCGGAATAATGGAGGTCTAAAAAGGTGGAGCAATTAGGCAATTGAGCCGAAGCTGGATATGGGAGACGATGGTGGCGGGGCTCGGCTCGAGGGAGCCCGGGCAACGCTGGGGCCATTACCCCTCGGCCTTATCGCGTCCGCCTTATCAGATAAGTGTATAATTGGATGGAAACATGGCCGGCATCCCAGACCTGGTTGCGCGGCAGAGTTGCGAGGGCGATATATTCGATAAGTGGCTCTCATACCGAGGAAAAACGATGACGATCTACTGGACTGGTTGGACTCTAGGGGTTAGTCTGAATTACTAACATGAGATATAAACGACGAAGTACATGCGTTTAACTTTGACCACGGGTCCCCTCCGCCTTGAGGTTCACTAACCGAAGTATCCATACGAAGACCAGAACGAAAGGGGTTTTTTTGAAGAAGATTGGAAAACATTATCCTCATCACTGACATGTTAAAGTGATAAACCGTACAAAAACAGAGATAAATTCCGGCAAATTAGAAATTTGTGTCATCCTTTTGAAAAAATTTCAAAGGATATAAATGGTGTCCAACGCGATCAACCTGATCGCTTAGCAAACAATCAGAAGCGCTGACTTACAGCCTAAGGATCATGCCAATGCTGTGTGGTCCAGAATCTGGTCTAAGAACATCTGAGTGAGTCTCCAACAAATAAGAAATCCTCGTTTTCTTGCTCTGTTCACTCGATTCAGGGACATTGTTCTTTTTGGGATGTTTCTGGTTCCACCACCAAAACCGTGTGAGGTCCGAAACTTGAAAATCGATTAAAAGTCCAGTGATCTGTACAGCCGGTCAAATACAACGAATCTCATATCTCGGGACAGTATACCCATGGCCAAACTGTCCATCAACACAAATGTACATTATACAGGGAGTAAAATACACTGAATATCCTATCTCTAAACATGGACCATGGCCAAACTGTCCATTAATAGAGGTGTCCACTATACAGCAGGTCAAATACAATGAATCTCCTATCCCTACGCCAGGACCATGGCCAAACTTTCCATCATCACAAATGTACATTATACAGGGGGTCAAATACACAGAATATCCTGGTATATCTAAACCAGGACCGTGGCCAAACTGTTCATATATTATGTCCATCTATTATAATAGAGGTGTCCACTGTTCAGAGACTCAAATACATTGACTCTCCTATCCCTACGCCAGGACGGTTTTAAGGACTTTACGGTTTTTAAGGTTTTGAGCAGAACATTTTCATCACATTGAAGAACTCATCTCTTGAACCTTTCACAAGGGAATTATAGAAATCACGCGTACCGAAGTGGGGCAAATTACACTTCGATCGCACTACGGTGATGTCGCGTGCCTAAATCATGACTGTAACACGTGTAACTATGTAATTTCTACTTGTAAAGAACTCATGCATGGATAGTGAAACGATCCGCGGAGAATGCATTTCTCATGATCCGACGCCTTTACCTAAAAAAGAAAAGGTTTATTTATGAATGACCAACTGTAAAAAAACAAGCTTGGGAAAAATACTACCTACTCTAAGTCCCGCGGTCACAAATGACCTACAATTTGCGATGTTGCCGAAGTAATGGGGAAGGTGTCAGGAAGCGGGGCGGATGATATATTCATCAGAGCAGGTGGCAATTGTTGACACTTCGGACCTTCTCAAATATTTATTTGATTCTGGTTTACTGTCAATGCCACTTGACTTCTTTTACGTGTGAATCCGTTTTACCGGTGGTCGAACTCCTCCAGTTATTACAAGAGCTAAGAAGGAGACAGCGTTGGGGAAGAACCTGATGCAATTGGTCTGACTAGGTTCGGTGGCAGGAAAAACGTTGAAGAAAATGTGTCTAAAATTTTATTTGGATTAACGTTTTTCCGCTGAACAAAACTGAGCCGCCACTAATATTGCTCTTTCCAAAACTACTGTTATTAATCAGTATAGTGAGGTATGAGGAAGAGCATTCTGGGCTGAAGAATATCTGCGCAGGGGCCCCCACAAGTGTCCTTGGGCCTGTGCGATACCTAAAGTACACAAGGGATTTCCCTGGTGACACAACATTCACGGCCGAGGGGGACACAGCAGAAGAAACTGCTCACAAACTGCAAAATCACCTGGATAAAGTCAACAAATGGACCCAACAATAGAGAATAGCCTCAACGAAGCCAAATCTACATACTTACGTGAATTTTACGTATAGAGCCATTTTCATATAATTTGACCATTTGGCTTTTCTGGTCCCTGAAAGTTGGGGAAAGAAATAATGCAACTTTTTGAATCTAAATTGGTCTGGAATGTTACTATAGATGTTCAGAATAACAAATTTGAGCATCAGTTGTCAGTGTTTTCAGTATTACCTACTTTCTTTTTATCAATTTTGGAAGTTTGATCTCAAAAGGAAGTTTTGTCACGAGTGTTACCGTACAAAAAAGGCTGAATGGAGCAAAATGCTGCATGGTACACGTCTAAACTTAATTTAGAATATAAAGACAAGCGGTCGCAAATTGATTCAAATCTATTTATTGTACCCAAAAACTGTTATAGGGACCTATTCACGGTAACACTCGCGACAGGTGCAGTAGATGAGAGAAAACAATTCATGATTGCGAACGTTTTTCGTATGATTTGAATTCGTATGACTAGTTATATAGGTAGGTGCACATTAAAAATCTCCTTAGTTATTTATAACAAATTCAGTCTCATCAGAGTACACAAGTGTAACAGTTAATGTTGATTCACTCCAACCATCCCTGGGAAATTAATAATGAAAACTCTGTTTCCTTTGAGTACAATTTTGGGATCAGGCAGCACTCCCAAAATCTGTGTGTAGTCTATATCAGCTTCATCATGTTCATCCATCCTGAAAAGGGAAATGACGACCTTCATCCAGACCTGAAATTGGAAACGGTCATCAAAGCCATCAGCACTATGCGGTGAGGCATGAAAAAAGACTTCACAGACATGTAAATCTCAAAAATCGAAAATTGGTGACTCACAAGACATGTAAAACGAGTAATTTCAAACGAGAAAATTCTTGTTTAACTACCATATCGAACTGAAGAATGGCGAATTTCAACATTTCCCGCTCAACGTGGTTGGACAGGGTTGTAGTTGATAGGGGCGGCCAGGGGTGGCTTTCATGAACCACTTTCGGGAGTTTACAGAGCCCGGTCTAAGTACTGCTCTCTGATTGGTCTAGGAGGTAGATGACGTAAGTGATTTCTATGATACTGAGCAATGACTTCAAAGCGTGGATGGTGAAGGGGGTAGTTAGGACCATGCGGGGAGTGGAAGGAATGGTGAGAGGTGAAGTGGATGACGTCAGGGGGGTCGGGTGGTACGTTTCAGCAGAGTGGCGAGCGGGGGTCGGGGGTGGTGCTAAATTTGGATGACGTCATTTGACGGTGAGGGGGTTGGAAGCTTGGATGAGGGGTGAGGTGGTGATCTAGAGGGGCGGTGGTAAAGTTGAGTGGGGGGCAGTCCAACGACGTCATCCAAATTCAGCACCACCACCGACCCCCGCTCGACCACTACTGAAACGTACCACCCGACCACCCCCCTGACGTCATCCAATTCGAATCTTGCCGTTCCTTCCCCTCTCCGCATGGTCCTAACCACCCCTTCACCATCCACGCTGTGACGTCATTGCTCCAGTATCATAGTACTAATAGGTACTGGTCGGCCTGGACTTGAATTGGAATATTGACGAGAACGTCCGAATGCTACATACTGACTACCCCTTGCTCGGAGGAGCTACTCGAAAAACGCACAATATTTACCTTGAATCGATGAATTTGATTGGGGGGAAAAAACATAATTTGGTTGAAAATGATCTACTTTTATGGGAGAAAACTTAATTTGACTGGGAATTGCTGTAATGAACCAAAACTGGTGCAGAAGAGGGGGATTCCTGGTAGGACTCATTCTGTTAATCTCAAAAGAGCGACTTGTACGCCTTGAATCGAGTCCATGATTCCTGCCCATAAAATAACAGAAATAATTGCATACATTTAATATTTTTAATTGCATGTAACGCGAGATTGGAAATGAGGTTTCTTCAAATTTAATTACAGTAATAAACATATATACAGGATGAAATTGAGATTGCCTCGAGTAACCTCTCTGTTTTTCAGTCCTTTTGAGAGGATTCCAGTAGCTGACCACCGGCTGCTAATGATACTTGGCAACTCCCCATAACGCGAAATTGGTCTTTTTGCGCTCCCGCAGGCCGCTTTCCTGCGAGCTAGTTTTTGGATTTTTACGAGCGCTTGCATCCCCGTCGCCCCACAAGTTGAGCGACGTGTGGTTTTAATTTGTCAATAATGACGGCTTTTGAGGTTTCGGTTGGAGGCAGGTACCTTTGAACTGTAGTTTCCCTCGTGAAAAACGCGTAAATCGTGAAACGTCGAAATAGACGGCGGGATTGTTTCGAATTGGAGTCAATCGTTGGTGGGAGGGAGGGTTTAATGTTTTTTAAAGGTCTCAGCTGATATAGAGCGCACATGTATACACCGGTGCGCCAAAACTTGTTTTCCGGGAAAATCCTGTAAAAACTCTACTTACACTTTTAAAAATCTGAAAAAAATTAGTGGGTCGCATTGACCTAATTCACATGGGTCCATTGACCCACCGACACACTATTTCTCACTGTATTTCAACCCCTTTATAAGATACATAGCTGGCAATGTTACCAATCGATTAAATACTAAATTTCAGAGGTAATAGTAGTTCATATGCCCGGGGTATATTGACCTGTAGTGGGTCAATCGCAAGGTGCTCGAAAAGTAGAAGGTAGAACTTGATTGCCAACGATAGTAATGTTTAGCTTGGCCTACAAATCAACAGAAATTAAGATAATTTTCGAAAAGTAAATTGGACAAGATATCAGTGACTGCTTATTCGAAAAGTCTTGTGTCATCATTTGACTCAGAGAGACAAAGATTGTGAACAAGATTGCTGCCAAACTCATTTTACGGTAAAAATATCAGTTTTACGAAATATTTTACTTGTCGATTTTTACTGAAAGATCCACTGTTTTTGGCACGGGAACGAGGATTTTTACACTGTAAACAAATTTTTGATCATACCGTTGGAAAGCTGAGCTTTTGGGCCAACTTTTGGGGTTACAGTATGAAAGTATTCGGCAGATTCAGTTAGGCTTTGTAAACGTTTGAAAAAACTATACATTCCCGAAATTTTCGAGACTTTCCTTTTCGGGATTATTTTTTAACATCTGAATCTTCTTCAAAAAGTTTTATTCATCACTGGATATTGAATTAACGTTATTTCCAATGGTATAATCACATTTGAATTTTGACTGTAAAATGAGGGACTTATGGCCATTTTAGTGACTTAAGGTCGAAAACACGATAAATCTTAAAAGTGAAAAAACTCGAGTTTCACCCAGTATAGAAAAAAAAAGTAGTTGTAGAATCGATCCCTGGCCGGTGGCCGATTTACACCCTGTATAAATCATCGGGAAGAGGGGTTTTTCCAACTGGACAATTTTAGGAGCGATCGAGCGTTTGCGTGTTTTCCTAGGACGCTGTAAAACATAACGTAGCATCCATGTTCCAAATGACGTCCAATAGACACCAGATTTCTTAGACGTCTAGTAGACGTTTAGTCTAGGCGGCGTCTACTAGCGTCTACTGACGTCTAGGCGGCGTCTACTGACGTCTAGGCGGTCTCTAGTGACGTCTAGGCGGCGTCTATTGACGTCGACACGGCGTCTATTGACGTTGACACGGCAATCAATGTCTAAACGGCGTCTATCGACGTCTAGATCGCCTCTATCGACGGCTCCTAGACGACGTTGACGTCTAGACGCTGCACAGTGTGCTAGAATGGACATTTAGCTCGAAACAATTCCAAACATGTTCTGAATCGGATCATACTTACATTCTTTGTGTTTCGGCGATCGCTGAGTCGAATGCAACTATTCTTGAGCCGCTAAAACCTTACGTTTTTGAGAAATAATCAAATTTTGGTCAAAATTGGGGGAAAACAAATTTTATTAGACTTGTTATGTTAGATAATTACAACCAGGTTTGTATTAAATTTATAAAAATTTATTCAATATTAATAACTGTTTTTCCAAAAAGATCAATAGTTTAGGGTAAGTAACAATCTTACATCATCACTAGTGTAACAATCTTACAACTCGGTAGGTCTAACGCATTATCATCTGTAATCTTTTGGATTAAAAATTTGTTTGGAGATTTGTTCGCAAGTTTCCACCTACTGAAATTTGGAATTTGGAATTTGTTTTGTCTCCACTTGAAGCCTTCATCACCAAACAGAAACACAAATTCACAGACAAACTACGAACGCACCCAAACTCCCTCCTCCATCTCATTAACATAAATCACAAACCCCGATGGAGACAAAACACACGGGTGCGGATTTGTATATATTTTGTAAAACCTGTAAATATGCAAATAGTCTTTAAATACTGTAAATATGTAAATAGCCTTTGGATTCTGTAAATATGAAATTAGCCTGTGTTCGCTGTGGAGAATGAAAATGAATGCATCGAAATCAGTTGTGATTCTATTTACAAAACGTAGAATCGGCCTCCAGAATGCTCTTCTCCTCAACAACACCCCAATACCTCAAGACACGAAGGTTCGATATCTGGGTGTCTACTTAGACAAAACACTAACATGGGAAACTTAATATTATTAAGTATTTAGTGACCAAAATAAGAAGAAGAACCCTCCAGCTCAAGTCACTTCTTGGTGAACGTTCTCCGATAAGTCTGTCGACAAAACGGCTGCTGTACGTTTCTGTAATCCGACCCATCTGGGAGTATTCTGGTGGTTTATTGGGATCAGCAGCAGAATGTCACATCAATAAGATTCAGGTCACACAAAATTGAGTTCTTTGGATGATTACTGGAGCACCCTGGTACGTCCGCAACTCCACTCTCCATCACGTCTGCCAACCGTTCGAGAAATAATAAGGACCAGCTATAAAAGACTGAACGACGGAATGACAGACCATGGAAATCCAATAATCGCAAGCATCCCCCAGAATCCCCCACCCCAACCAGTCAGAAGGCGTCTTAAGAGGAAGAGACCCCAGGACTCATTATTCTACTAACCCTCTCGTCTTTTCTCGTTTTCTTGGAATTGTTATACTTGACATCGTACTCATATTTATTGTTGTTATATACTGTTATTCTCACCTCAAGTTCCTCTATATAATAATATTATGGTAACACCAACTAACACTTACTGATATAGGACAGCCAATCGGCTGCACCTAAGACACGCCTCAAGTGTTAATGCATATGTGTGCACAACTGTAATGTCAAAAATTTGACAATAAAGTGTACTTACTAACAAAAAAAAAAAATGAATGAAATTCAAAATAAATTTAGATATTGTAAGATGGAACTTCCGCTGACAGCCACGGCCCGAGCGTATCATATGCTGTACTTACTTATTTGTTTTTAATTATTTGGTGAATAAACATGTTTTTTATTCATTCATTAAAATAACCTCCTCATGGCGAGACAATTCTTTTATGAATGAGCTTGTGTTTACAAATCATTTCTTAAATGAAACAGAGTCTACGTAGGAATTTTTGAAGGTGTGATAGGAAAAAGTAGGGTTTCCTCTAGACGTAATAACCGAGGTTGCTGCAATAAATTATTGCTCCTAGTTTATGGGAGATGGTGTGACACGCGAGGCGTACCATTTTTTTCAAACTATTTGCTTTCATATTCACACAAACAAATTCTGTTCGGACGGACGAGCCTTTGTTTGTTTTTCACTCTTCAAACGAACGAAAAACTTCTCAGGTTGTTTATTTTTCAAGTTGATTCTTCAATTCTTGACGTGTTTGCTTTTGAAACGACCAAACAACTCGATTCGACGAGTGTTGAAATTTATAATTATTGACGTGAAAAAAGTCGTAATGACTGTTTAATAATAGATGGTTTCAGGGTACCTGAAATATGACGCCCGGGGCTTTGTGTACTTTACAACTTTATTTCAATTTTTCTTGGCATCGGTGATAGAGTGACCAAATCAGTTTTACGGTAGCACGTATTTTGTTTACATGTTAATGAGAGTTCGTTTACTGATTGAATTAGTTCGTTTACACTGAATTTACTCGAATACTTTGATTTATACTGTTAATTGACTCACCTGTGATTTACCTACTCATCGGTATCAACAAGTTGTATTGGAAAAGTCGATATTTTCGTGACTGTTGTTAGTACTAAGTGCATCTACCGGTTATAATTAATAGATTGATAAATTTTATTGGTCTTCTAGATGAAACATATCATCGAATAAAAGTAGAAAACTCAACACACCACAAAATATCTGATATTTTGTGGTGTGTTGAGTTGTGTACTTTTACTCGATGACATGTTTCATCTAAAAGACCAATAAAATTTACCAATGTAGTGACACTGTACGGACCATTGATTCAATGATCCGTACAGTTAAAAATACTTTATTGAAACTATGTTTACTCTCAACTGGCAAAACCTAGTGACGTATATAGTGTCCTACGCTAAGCCAGTACAATTTCCTTGATTTGACATTTTGCCCTGAGCTCTTTTCCTTGGCATTCGCCTTCCATCGTTATTTGCCTCATTAGCGAATGGAATGATTTTACCATTGAGATAAGTCGGTATGTACAGAAGCTTACGATTTGTGAAGTCCACAAGTACCTACTTGGTGTCATTCACTTTGATCCTCCATTACGCAGTCCATCATTGTAATATGGAGAGTGGTTTAGTTTACGAGTAGTAACGGATTCATTGTTGTCTTCACCATAAGCCAGGACTGTGGTCTTCTGCTTTGTTTCTACTTCCAGCAGATCAGCAGTGTAGATCAAATAGAGTAGAAGTCCCAGAACAAATCCCGTGGGGTAGACCAGCTCTGAGTAGGCGGGTTACTGTTTGATTCTGAACAACTTACGAGTATTCGGAAGGAATGAAACAAGACTTGTTTGACAAGATTTGTTTGACAAGATTTGGAAGGAATGAAAACACTTCGCAGAAAATTTATTTAATAGTTAGTATTAAATAAATTTTCTGCGAAGTGTTTTGGATATGAACCTGGGATATAACATTCTCCATAACTATTCAAATTCCTGAATTGACTGGAAAGCCATGGTAGCTCAACCTCCCTCTCGAACTCCCTCAGTTTTTCTCTTTACTTGTGTTTAGGGATGGAACATCCAATCCAAAACATCGATTTTACCATCGATGTCAGCATCGAAGCTAAACATCGATGGTCTGAAACATCGTTACCTTCAGCATCGATGTTTTCCAACATCGATGATAGGTATCGGCATCAAACATCGATGTTGAAACGTACCTAACTGTAGAATTATATCTATTATAAGCAAAAATCATGAAAAATGCTTCAATAAGAAATTCAAAGGTGTGTTTTAATAAAAAATTTGTGGTTTTCGTACAAAGTTGTATAAACAGCCAGTTAGTTGGTGAAAAATATTCGTTAAATATTTCAAAATATAAGAGAAAACTGTAAGGTATAACTTGACTTAACGCACTTGACTTAACCTCTGTTGGAGAGGGTAGTCGGTTTCATTCTGTTGCTCTCTTGAATGAGAATGTTCCCATCTCTAGATAACAAACGGACTCTGGTATGAAAATTTGAGTTTTAAAAATTTTGGACCGAACTTTGTTTGTTAAAAAGACCTACGCGGGTAATTTATCAATTTTAGTTCATTTTTAACAGGTTGACAAAATTTGTCAACCAATTTGTTGACAAAAATTTTTAAACACTTATATTTAATATAAGTGTTTAAAATTTTTTGATTTTTGATCCACAGAAATGTGAAATCAGATAATTTGTTGACGTTTCGGAAATCTAATGGGTCAGATGTGAGCACCGGTGAGAGATGAAGGACGAAGTTTGTCGCCGAGGGGCCACCAGCTGCGTGGGCGGACCGAACTGTCCCGCGCCTTGTCCTCGCACCCCTCGACCAAACTAGTGATTATCAAACAAAATACTTCTTTCAATACAAACTATAAGGAAAAAAAGGGAGGGGAATGACAACTAAAACCGAAAAATCGCAAAAGGAACACGGGCCCCGCCCCACTCGACAACAATGCAGCACGCGCCCCTGAATGGTCTGGGGGCTCGTGGGGGCGGGGCCCGTGTGTCCCAAAGGCCTCTTTAGGGGTTCGCTAGAAGAGGAGAAAACAAAACACAAAAACCTTCGTTCCGGTCCTATTTAAGTTCCACGCCGTAGGTACCAAATTAACCGAATCCGAGCGGGAGAAAAAAAAATGTTTGTCAATTAAATGACAAAAAATCTCTGGGTTTTGTTCGGATGGGGGATTTTACACAAGGACTCGAACAGAAGGTGTGGAGATGGATGGGGAATCAAAATACCCTCACAGCTCATTACCCCAATATGACCCGTGCTATTGGTATAATTGTCCCTAAGGAGCCTTTGAGAGTATTAGGGTAGAAAAGAAGGGGATCCGCTGGAGAGGAAAATTGCGCTACGTGTTATGATAGATAACGACACCAATGAGTTCAATTCGATTCGAAGTCTTCAGGATATAAGAAATAAATAACTATCACATTCAACCACTCTCAAATTAAATTCTGTATTATTTTAAAAATATTAGTCTACTTTAATAAGAATAACACAGATCTGCAAATAATTGGGTTCCGGTTGTTGTTGAGCAGCTGGAGGTCATTTTCGAAGTACTTTTCTGCGTAGAATCTGAATCCAAGCTCAGAATTGTCCTATCACGTCTGAATTTTGAGATATTTGGATTATTTACACGAAAAATGGCTAATTTGGCTATTTTTGAGGTTAGATACAGACTGAACCAAATTTTTCTGATTTTTTCTACACATTACATCATCGAGTACTACTTATCAAAATTATGGCGATTTTTAGGTGACGGATGACATGAAAAACTTCTACTTTGCCGAACCTTTTTGGTCATACAATATTTAAATTATATCAAACGTATAACTATGGGGTTTCCGAAGATGCTAATTACGAATTTGAGGTTAGATTACAACAATTTAAGATGGTGGCTACAATAGGGTACGAAAGTATTTTTGAAAAATCATGGTTCGAATAGGCGACAAAAGCCTTTTTTTCAATAATAGGTTTGATTTCTAGACTCAGATTCGTAATCAGTATCCTCGAAAACCTCCTAGTTATAATATAATATTATGTTAGCATGGTTTAAAAATTGTATGATAACCCGATCACCTAGCCAGCCAGCCCTCTGACGTCTTAGGCTCTTACGGCATAGGCTGTGACGTACTAGTTGGCCTCCTGCCAGCCGTCTGACGTCATACGCTCGTGCGTCATAGGCTCTGACGTACTAGTTGGCCTCCGGCCAGCCGTCTGACGTCATAGGCTCTTACGGCATAGCCTTTGACGTATTAGTTGGCCTCCTGCCAGCCGTCTGACGTCATACGCTCGTGCGTCATAGGCTCTGACGTAGTGGTCCGCCTGTCGCTTGTGTTCTGACGTGATCTGAGGGAAAGGGTGAATCAAGGAAACAAATTTTTCCCGTTTCAGTTTATGTGCCAAAGCAAAGACATGAAAATGTCAAAAGAATGTCAACTCCATCCTGTCGTTGATACAGTCGAGAATTAAATGCTTGCATACGAGTCTGCAACACATTGGGACATTTTATGTCTTTAAAGAAGTGATTCAAGAACCTTCGAACAATGCTACATCACCGACCCCAGTAGCGTAGTTGTTATACTTAATTGTAGGGTTCATCATAAATTATGAAGCTTGCATTCGTATAGACAATATAAATTATTGAGAATGATCACCTGTGTGTAAACAATAATTGTTAATAATTATTATTTAAACAATCACGCTCATACCGCAGCTTGTCGGCCACGCACTCCGCAGTGGTTAACGTAATATGGTTAGGTAAATGAATGAATGAATGAATGAAAACATGCATTTATTTTAGATATATGTACAGTTTCAATTTTCCTATTTCACAAGCATGCTATAATCATGGTCCCAAGGACCGTCTGATGGGTTCCTCAATCCTTAAATTAAACTACATGAACAATGAACTCAATAAAGCATGAACTGTTCTATCTTCCAACACAAAATAAATAAATAAATAAACAACACTAACAAAGACAGCTTCAAACAATGAATGAGGTAATGTTTCAATAACTAATACTAACAAGGCTAAAAAAGAAAAATCAATCAGTGTCCAGGCCATATTCAACTATTGTTTTATAATATAATATTTTATTTTATTTTATTTATTAACACACGGCTCACGCCAATTACAAAGTTTAGTCGTTGCACAACGACAGAGAGCGCACAATGAGGTACTATACAGTGTAGTTAAATAAGATAGTACCATGCCACTCAAGTGATATTATCTCAAGTACCATGCCACTCTACAAAATGCCACAAGCTTCCCACTCCCAACCCTCAACATCTCCAGGTAGTCCTCCCAATTCACCCGCGCCACCCCCATGAACCGCATCCTTAAGGAACCGAATTTGCCTGAAAAACGTCGGCAGGAGCGTGAAATATATTGCGCTGCGTAAAAGTGTTTTCCTAGCGCCGTTTTATTATCTGTTCAGTTGGCGTTGAATTGTGTTGAAGGTAGCACGTGTGTGGTAACATTTAGGTACCTACTGCTGAAATGGAGAACGCGATGAGAAAGAGAAATGTAATTGCTGCATTGATAATGATAACTTCTTTAATTATAATTATAGAAGTAATAGATGGTGACGAAGAAGAAGAGAGAGGGTTAACAAAATATGCCAAAGTAAGGAAACGTGTGAGTGATATATTCTCAAACCGCAGAAATGAAGGAATGTTCAGCAGTTTAATCAAGAATCATCTTCTTGGCGATGAAGAGAAATTCCAAAGATACTTTAGACCAGGGATGGCCAACTTCTTTTGCCCAAAGGGCCACTTCCATACTTTCGCTAAAAGCAGGGGCCGCACAAGAACTTAAAGGGAAATTTAGGCTATATAAATTAATGTATAAACAAATGCTATGGATATTGAACATACTTTAATGTTGAAATAATATATACTAATCATACAAGAGTTGAGCAGAACAAAATCAACAATTTTACTGAAAAAAAAAAAACCACTAGTGAGAACACTGAGGGCGGGCACAATCGTTCACAAGTTTGTCAAAATCAATTCTTGTCGAGGTGGTGGCCACTTTAAGCAAATCTTGAAGATGGTTGTCTGTAAGTCTGTTACGGTTGCCAAACCGTGCAGTCAGTCTTTTTGGAAAGCGTAGTTGCCTCACCGTGCGACATCAAACTGGCGTGTTTGCCTTATACTCAAAGTATACTTCCTACTGATTCTCTTAAAGTAATTAAACCTTTATTTTGCTAGTTGTTAAAAAATTTATTATCAGGTCGTAATTATATACAATTTGAACTTAACCTGGACTCTTGTAGAAAATTTTGTATTTTATATTTCTGTTAAAAAATATCCACCGTAATACTTTTAAAAAGTTGTTCGGGGGCCGCATAAAACATAACCGCGGGCCGCCAGTAGGCCATCCCTGCTTTAGACTGACCAGAGAAAGGTTTTTCTTCATTAGCGAATTTTCGAAGAAAAGGAAGCTATTGTTCTCGGTCCAAAATTTTTAAAACTCGAAATTCCGCAAAATTTGTATACCAAAATCCGTTTCAGACCATCCTGAATTCACTGCCAAAAGACACAAAAAATCATATGTATATATTTATGTATTTATGTATGTGTCATTCCAGACGATAACTCTCGATAGAATTGAGATAAAAAGTTCAAATTTGCACACAAAATCTGTCTTGGCAATCGACAGGCTAAGTTCGAAGATGGGCAGAATCGGGCCACTCTAAGGGGGGTGTAGGGGAGTTTTAAGGGGGGGGGAAATTACCCATGGAGTCCAAATTTGAAACAGTCTGACATGTGAGACCTCATTTTAAAGGTTTTTTCATGCTGAACACGATGGTGAAGTCAGAATTGCGATATCTCATTTCATTTCCAAACTGGAGCATTTTGAAATGTTCCAAACATCACATTTTACATAAAAGCGGTTATTTCTTCAAAAATTCGCTCTTATAGCCATGCTGCATGACTGGTTTTGAACATTTACTGAACATTTGAGCACTTTTCCGCTTTGGGACATCTTGAAAACCTCGGAAATCGGAAATTGGAGCAACACAAACACTGGAATCCAAATCAATCACGCCAGCGCACTACGCAGTAGACTCATTCTTGACCAGTCGGGCCAACCGCGTCAACGCAACACGTTCTGCGCCGACGTGATGCGCTCTCTAGGAAAACACCCTAACTAAATTCAAGAGATCCAGTGGTCGACGTTATACGCCTGGCGTATCACGTTGTCAGCGGCGCAAAAAACCTGTCGCTAGGAAAACAGGCCTTAACCGACCCCAACGCGCTACATCGACAAACAAAGTGGAATGCGTCCTCTGCCTCTCCACTACTACAAATCAAACGAGTGATTATGTGAGGTATCATACGGTCGATGTCGAAGCGCCAACAGGTCACCCCTAACTTTCAGAAGCCATCGGCCAAACCGAAAGTCCTTCCAGGGGCACAACACAGCCTCTCTCAATCAGCGCTAGGTACTGTGGGTGTCTCTGTGCGGATAGGGCCCTCTGCTTGAATTCCATTACAGTTTTTTCCGTTACCAGGGCAATACTTTCCTTTATTAGAGTTGTCCACTCCGAGAGCTCCCTGTCCTTTCTCAAGGGTATCCCATACCTCGAAACCAAGGAATCCCATTCCTTAGCCCAGTACACGTTGTACTTTATGCAAGTTCTTGCCAGGTAGTTCGGCAGGCGCCCTTCTGGCAATCTCAAAACTTTTTTAACGTTAGGTAAATCGAGAGCTATCCAACGAGTGGTGAACGATTTTTGTACGATGATAACTGGCGAAGATAAAGTTCCGTAGCACCGAATCGGTTGTAAGCGAAAATCATCAGAAATTTTCGTGACTATTTCGTGTAACGCTTTTGTGTAACGTTTTTCGAATTATGTGCCAGAGTAAAGACATAAAATGTCAAAAAACGGTTTGTTGCAGCCCAGCAGAAGCTTTTCGTGATGATCCAGGGATCATTCCTCTACCTATGTACACGAAGACTAGGGTTCATTGCTGGGTATTACGATTCAGGAAAGCTAATTATTGTTGGACTCTTTTGGATGAAATGTATTCCCCCAACCTGGTGACTTCAGTTTACTATTTGTTCACTTCCCTAAAGAAGCACATGAATGGAAAACATTTTCAACCGACGTGGAGGTGAATGGGACGGTCGACAAGTGGACAGAGGAGGTGGCGGCAGAGTTGTACGAGGCAGGCATTAACAAATTAATCTGCACATATCAACAAACTGCATTGAAAGGGATGGTGTGTAAGAAAATCGCCCATAAGTTTATAATAATATTATATAGTATATATTATATACTTATGGGCGATTTTCCTACATATTATGTAACCATATATATCGCTCATTTGCTGCAATAGTGTCATATCTCCAAATTAGATGCTTCGAAGCATCGGGGTAATCGAGATAAAAACCATTTCAACGAATTTCACGAAGCCAGTTTTTAAAGCTTGGAAATAATTATTAGAGCTTTTACGCTTCTTGAATTTCGTAGCGGCATATTTCAAAGTTGAAGTGTTTTTTTTTCGATTACCCCGAAGCATGCAATTTGGAGATATGACACTATTGCAGCAAATGAGCGATATAATATATTAAGTAATCACGTCTTTCTTAATACATTTTTTGTAAGCCTACGAAAATTGAGTATACTTACTTTATGTAGGCTTACAAAATATACATATATATAATATATGTATATTATACAGTTATCAAAAAACTGATTTGTAATTTGGACGTTCTGTAGCAACGACAGACCAATTTCAGGGATATCAACGCACTGGGAATGACAAACCGGTACCGAATACTTCTGCCTCAAAACCCGTTTTTTTTTTAGATAGGCCACTATTGTCATTAAGCGCCAACTTACTAGTTCTGTTGATAACTAGATTGTTATGCTGAAATTATTTTCAATAAAAAACTTGTCCTATTACGTTGGCAATGTCAACGATAGGGACCTTAATCACACGGTATCGAAATTTAACTGACCTTCAAGTTAAATTTCTCGTACAACCTGCTCTTCTGAATCCACTTACGTCATGGATGTGCGCTCATCTGTACAAGGCCGACTTTAATTTTGGATGATACGAGTTTCTTGTCAAATTATCCTTGTGACTGCCCCTACTTGAAACATATGAGGGGCATAATTCATAATATTCAAGGCACGAATTTCATGGTCTTTATTGGTTGTTCAAGTCACGGAATGGTTTACTTGGAATAATACGATGAATGATTTAAGGCGTCTAGAAGTAGAGATCGCTGGGTTTTCATACTATTGGTATGCCATTGGGTTCGCTTGTAAGGGCGTATCTCTAATAACAACATTTAGAACTAAACATCGGTGCAGTTGTTGGAACCTCCAATTTTTGGATTTGTGAACGCTCACGAAAGTCCAGCGGTGATCATGCGAGCCTCGAATGGGGGATATAATTCGTGAAACCTCCCACACCATTGGTGTTTCTTTTTTTTCGGAAATGGTTACTCGTCTCATTAATTAATAATTTTCTTTCCTTTTCCAGTCTCTCCCTTAACATTAGAGTTGACTGAAAAGAGATGGCGCAACCCCGTTCGAAATGAGATCATCCCCCTTCACACTCGATGAATTGTTGATCATGCGTCGTCGGATCGCATGCCAACAGTTTCAAAGGCTGATGGTCTGGTCGCTTACTTTAGAATTCTTCGATAACTCATTAATTCGAAGGACTGAAAAACCCCGATAAATTATTAAATAAATTAACGTTGTGTCATATGGGCATAATAACAAAAAGCCAATGAATCTTGTTGGAATGTAGGTGTACATACAATTAAGATTTTTTGGAGCCCTTGCAATTTGTTAGGTTCATAATTGATCAATAATGAACCATTAGAATCTACCAAGAAACACAAATTTCTCGGGTAGATATATATTTTTTATGAATTTGAATATACTCGTATTTCAATCTTACGAATCGACAAATTTTTGCAGGGACGCTATACGGAGTAGCAAAATGGCGACAAAAAGGTAAATACTCTACAAATACTCTACAAATTCGTTTAATAAAACCCTGAAAAACTCTGCAAATTCCTTTACAACGTTTGATGGTTTTTTATGCCGTCCGTCTAGGGTTGCTCATCCCAAAACAACATAATAGTAAACATAAAAATATTCTTTTTAACGAAAGCAATAGTTTATTAAAAGCTTTTACTCTAAACTCTGCCAGAACTGGGCAATGACAGAGGAAATGAAACACGTCTTCCCTTGTGTGCATCATCCAAAAGTGATGTTAACCGTATTCCCTCCTCTGACAAACATTGCTCCGACGTGCTATTGCTTTATAATGGACATAAGAACACTGAAAGAGTCCAGAAAAGAAAAAAACGTCTCGACGATCGAGGGCAGAAACGGTAATGGTGTAAGTAATGGTGATGCCGGCAAAAAGAAAATCGGAGGTCTAATCGAAGAGTCGGGCCTCTGGACCATCAAAATTAATATTCATGTTATCTTGAGAATTGCTTTTGAGAAAAAAGAAGATGGTGGGGAAGGGGTTGGAAATTATAGAGATGTGAAGAAAAGAGTTTCATCACTATCGGGTTCGAAACCCAGTGATTGTGACTCGCCTGAGGGGTTGAGAAGGGGCGATTATTTTCAAAGATAACCCGCGGCGAGTCGGGGAAAGTTTATATTTTTCGAAATATTCCTAATTTGAAGGATTAAAGAAAAAGACGAAGACGAAAAAAAATCGACTTACGTCGATTACGGGCATCTATGATGGCCGATGACGGAGAATGGCCTCTTCAAGAATTACCCTGCGCCCGCCGATCCGCTTTCCATCCTCTGAAAAAACAAAAAATGAACAAAAATAAATTCACAGTCATGCAGCATGGCTATAAGAGCAAATTTTCGAAGAAATAACTGGTTTCATGTAAAATGCCTCCATTTTATTGGTATTATAACAAATTTCGTCTCCATCTTTTGTCGAGTAACACCTCAGTTTATAGATTTATTAACGCTCAACGCGATGGTGAAGTCAGAATTGCGGCATCACATGCCGTTATCAGATTAGAGCAGATGCAACAAGAAGAACATCTCAAGTAACAACCACGTTTCTTCACCTTCAAAGGGCTCCAGTTTCCCGATTGAATAAGGTATCGCTATTCCGTCGTCCCCATCGTGTTCGGCGTTAAAAAGTCTTAAAAATGAGGTGTCACTTGTTGTTTCATTCTGGGAATTTATGAGTAATTTTTTCATCTTCACTATCACTTTCCCATCATCATCATCAATCAATTCATCATCGCCCTCGCGGCAATTTCCGTCAGCAGAGCCGCCCCCATCTCAAGTGGATGAACGATTCAGCATTCAGAAATCCAACAAGAAAGATAACGAATTCATAATTTTCCGAAAGCAAACGTACGAGCGACTCAAAGCGAAGATGCTGTTTGTGGGCGTTTCAGCGCCAGTAGATATAGACTTCATAGTATTTTTGTGGGGATGTTGTGTATGGAATACAACTCTCAGGTACGTAGCAAGTAGCTTATGCGAAACCCGTCGAGATTCTTTGATTTATTTTGGAGTTGTAACCATAAATGTGCTGCGGCCGACATTGATGTCGCCTATAATAATTACCTCAATAGCGGAAATTTTCACAAAAGCTCAGTTCTAATAAAATTATTAATTATTATAAGTTAATTTACACTTACGTTCGTGTACTTCAATTTATCTCAACGTACAGGAATATGGGATCAGAATGATATCCCACCTTGGGTAGGTAGATTGGAGATGCTTCCTCTGCTGTCATTAAAGTTCCATATTTTTGTATGATGAGCCACGAATAATATCGCATTAGCTAACTCAGTGAGCCTTGTAGAAGGTTAAACTGGTCTTGAAGGCACCTTGAGCACTTCAAACAGTTGAACATTGTCGGCCAAATGGAAGCTGAGTACGTAATCGATGTCCCTATTTCTTTAAGATGGCTCTCTCAAACGGAGAAAATTTGTTTTATACGAAGGTACAACAGCTGTACCAGACGGAGCGTTTGTTCTATGAGGGGTGAATGCATTACTCGTAGTTTGTACAGACTTCTCGTGACCAGACCCACATCGTCCAGACCAACACTCCGCACATGTTTGTTTTCCATGACAAAGAATTCTCTACAATGGTCTCAACTTGGTTTCCTGACACCTCATTCATTCTACCAGTGTAAGAAGTTATACGGTCATGACCCATCCAACCTGCACTAAAGTTACCAGATTCAGACATTGGGGCCATGAATGGTGTCTTTATAGTCCTCGATGTCTTCTGAACTCCTCTTATCGTTTTCTGCAAGTTCTGGACGCATATCTAATTCGTTCTTTAATTGCTTAAGCGCTTTCGTAACAATGCTGCCCCTCTGTATCTGCGATTTTCTACCTTCAGGAATTTGATGTTTCCTTCTAGCAGTTCTTACAGCGCCCATCACTGCCCTATTAAGGAAAAAATCCCTCAACTCTAAATAATTGTTTTTTCAGAAATCAGCTTTAAGGTTTACCAGTCAAAAGCTTCCTTTTGTTCACTGCAAAACAATCTCTCGCAGTTTGTAGGACATCGACTGATGTTCAGTTAGATCGATGGGTGTGGAGGATCCATCGAATAAAGTTTTTCCTATCGATTTACGGCACGTGACGCGATTATCGATTATTTCTGGCTGGTTTTTCGAATGTTTGTTAAATTAAAACACCTCAAATCGAGTTAAGGCGTTTTACCTTCACAAATAGAGGTGGATTCCCTGGCGCCATTTGAAACACCTCAACCCATCATCTGAAGCCAACGATGTTGAGGTAAAACGCCTCAACTCAGTTTTGAGCGAGTGAGGCTTTTTTCCCTAATCAAATAGCATTAAGGCATTAGGTGTTTCAAACGAATTTGAGACTTCACACCTATTAATTTCAACCCCTTCCTGGTCGAATTTTGAAATTTCGACTCGAACATTAGAATGGTGAGGTTGCGTAAAAACCCCATTTTTGATAATCTTGGAGTTAAGGCGTTTTTTCACTAACGGGACAGATCACAGCGAGCAGGAAATCTCATCTCAAATAACTCCTCGATATCCATCGCAAGACCCGAGGGATCCACAAAACTCCAGAAGAAATTTACAGAGACGAATCTCGACTGGACTCGAGACGATATCGAGAAGTTTTTCGAGATGCAATTTCCAACTCGCTGTGATGGACGTGGACGAAAAGTGTTGGATGGTTACATGGAAGATTTGCATCTGTTGTTTACCTTCACATCTAATCGGACATCCAATTCCGGTAAGAGAACGAGTATTGGCGCAGAGAAATAGCAGTTGTGATTCTGACTGCTATACGGTTTTTGCAAGTCTCTCCCACTAATAGCCTCAATTATTTCACAAATTGCTATCATATAGCGATACCAAACGTGAAGTGGAACGGTCGCTTTTGAAATATCCTTCGCTTTGAATTTAATGGAAATAATAATCTGGAAAAAACCCCGTATAACGAACCAAATCCCTTTCGAGAGATTCCGCAGGCCATTTTTGAATAAAACGGTTAACCCGGCGTTGCGGGTTTATTAGCCTCCACCCAACGATACCATCGTTTTATTTGCTTCTCAAACGGCTCTGCCGCCATCCTGCCTACAACGAACCCCCTCCCGCCCGCTCCTAATTGAATGAGAATTTGAATAATGGGCCACCGATTATCGGGTTGGGCCCTCAGGTCTCATTACGCCTTTGGCACGAAAACGAACACGAAAAAAAGGAATGAGAAGAAAAAAACTAGAAAATACAGCGAAATGGGAGTTAATAATCTTGAAAATAGTCAGACATAATCAAAAGTGAGGTTGAGTAGTAGGAAAAAACAAAAAATCCCAATTTTTCCTTTTGAACCTCGTAACCCGTTTTGAAGGTTTAAGTGGTAGAGAGGGAAAAAACGAGTTTTTCGTGGGGGTCTCGAAAAATGGTTTTAATTGGGAAATGGAAGATGAGGAACGGGAGGTATGGGCGTGGTCTGACCAATGGGAGACCCGCTCGTGTCTGATCGCTCGTGTAAACGGGTCCCGATCACGCTAAGGTCACAAGAGTGATGGATACATTATATTCCCTTGGGTGGCTACGAGAGATGGTGGTAGGTACGAAATATACCCGCACCCATCACTACATCCTGCAGGCACGAAATGCGTATCATTAACGCTCAAAATAGTCGGCTTAGCTCATTTTCTGATCGTTGAAGGGTGATTGATATTTTTTTTCCCCCATAAGCTCATAAATGGCTCTTAGGATGCTCCGTCACTACTTGGGTATGTTAACTTCAAAGGCCCGTCTAACCTAAGGCTTGAATGGTCCTTTAGTGGTGCTACAGAGACTTGATGTTGATATAGACCTGTTCGCGAATTTTCGAAGAAAAGGAAGCTATAGCCAATTGTTCTCAATCCAAAATGTTTGAAACTCGAGATTTCGATAAACTTTTTTTTTAAACATTCTTTTATACCGAAATCCGTTCCAGGCCATCCCGAGTTCATTACCAACAGACACCACAAATCATACATAGGGTGTCCTGTATGTCTACGGGCATTATGGGACAAACTCAAGGAATCAATTCTACAGCTAATTTGCTACAAAAAGTGCCTCTTACAATTTATTCATTACATACTCAATTAAAAAACCGACTTTTTTCACTTTTGAGATTTTTGTTTGTTTTCGACCTTGTCTCAGTAAAACGGCTGTAACCCCCTTAAATTAATATGCAAAATAAAAGTTGAGGATTCCGTTGAGGAAAGAGCGTTCAAGAATTTTCAATCAAATAAAAAAGAAAAAAATTGGCAATGTCCAAAATTTGAGGATTTATTTAAAATCACCGTTTTTTCTTTCGTATTTTGCGCTATCAGTACAGGGTTCTTTCAGCGTCCACTCCCGGGAAAAGCTTGCCCGGAATCTCAGCTTTCCGATGGTATAAAACAATGTTTTTCATAGTGAAATTTGGTGGAGAAAATGTCGTTTTGAGTCCTGAAAAAGGTAGGGTTTTAGGTGAAAATCAAAGCTGCAGAATTCTTTGACATGTTCAAAAATTAGGGTAGGTATTTGTATATTTTCGTTCTACAATACACAATGTATAGTACTAGGGACCTCGTGTGTACTTGAACCCATCTCTCTCGTCTTTCTGCAAGAAGGGTTTTGCGTTCTCAATATGCATAGTTACTATTGTTTGGGCGTTAAAACTGATTGTCGACAGAATCTTCCTCTAACTAGGTCCCCCGAAGGCACACGTTTTGAATCGTCGCCTCAGTTCCAGTCTGAATTCATCGGATTCGCGTGTTAACAGCAAAACGTGTAATCAATCGCGACCCATTTTCCTCCTCTCACAGGCTGCATCAGTAACAGGAGACCGGACGACAACTGCCGGATGTTGAGGGTTGGGCTGAGTGAGACAGCAGGCAACGCGAGGCTCAACGTACGGATAACAATAAGCTCGGGGAGACCCACCGCAACATGAAAGGCTTCCTAACTAACTACACAGCTACATATTATTACCAGCTGATATTTTTTTAAACAAAAGTGAAAGTGTAGTAAACAGCTTACAAATTATTAATATTTTGCTGGTTTGTTCAGATCATGAACTCTTAACCCGGATAACAACTAAATCAGTACATGGATCATTCAAGAATGAATGAAACTCAAAAAAATGTTGTTAAGATCTAATTTGAATAAGTTGTATTTAATTAAAAGATAGTAGTTGAATAATGCTTTGATTTTTAGAACTCGAAAAAAAGACAACTGAATAATTCAAAATCAAATATCGCGGAAAACAAGAGTACCTATAGGTATTTGAAAAAATCGTCTATTTCCACTGAAACATGGTCAGTAAACAATGCTATATTGTTTGTGTTGTTACTGACGGTAACACATCAGAATGAAGAAAGAGTGTGGAGTGAGGAAAATATTTGAAAATCTTTCTCTCTATTCTGGCCCTTTTACCTGAATGAGCCGAATCTCCGATCATGTTACGAACTTATAAGTATTAATTCAAAGGAAACATGAGCGCCGTCTTAGTTTTCTGACGCGTGAAATCACAGTGATTACCTAAGAAATCAGAGTAGGAATAATCACCTTCAAAATTTGTGCATTTAATGCAAATTGTCGTTTGGAAGAAAAAAACTCTGAAAATTCTTGACACAACGGTTTATAATCTTCCGTGTGCAGATCACCCTTCTGTCTATACCAGACTGTGTTGCAAATCGGCACCATTCTCACCGTACCCATACCATTTCTTTCCTATCATACCGTACTGTACTATACTAAATCATACATACAATAATATACCATACCATAGTCATACCATGTCGTACCAAAATTCGTTTTGAACCCCTTCCCCTTGACCTAGGGTTATGAAAAGTTCCTCCTGCCAGAAACCTCCTGCCAGCCGTCTTACGTCATACGCTCGTGCGTCATAGGCTCTGACGTACTTGTTGGCCACCTGCCAGCCGTCTTACGTCATACGGTCGTGCGTCATAGGCTCTGACGTACTTGTTGGCCTCCTGCTAGCAGTCTTACGTCATACGCTCGTGCGTCATAGGCTCTGACGTACTTGTTGGCCTCCGGCCAGCCGTCTTACGTCATACGCTCGTGCGTCATAGGCGCTGACGTACTTGTTGGCCTCCTGCCAGCCGTCTTACGTCATACGCTCGTGCGTCATAGGCTCTGACGTACTAGTTAGCCTCCTGCTAGCCGTCCTACGTCATACGCTCGTGCGTCATAGGCTCTGACGTAATGTCCCGCCGGTCGCTTGTGTTCTGACGTGATCTGAGGGAAAGGGTGAATCAAGGGAACCAATTTTTCCCGTTTCAGTTTATGTGCCAAAGCAAAGACATGAAAATGTCAAAAAAAATATGTAAATAGGTACCTAAGCCCAACTGTAATGTCAATTTTCTGACAATGAGTTTTCGACTATAGTTTTCATACCTTTTTACTTGAGTACTTATTGCAATTTGAGACTGATAATGAGCTGTTTGCAAATAAAAAGTCTGATAACTACTTTATTACATCTTATTAATCTATTTTCAAGTTCCGATTCACAGTTGAATGTATTTTATTTAGATGTCGTAAAATTCGAAACACCTCAGAACAACAAACTCGACATCACTTAAGCCATATGATGTTCCAAAGAGCTTGTTAGTATGAAAATGGACCTGTATTTCAACAGTTTGATTCACGATCGTGTTGTGAGGCACAACCTTTGAGCCGTCATTGTGAACAAACGGCTGGTCGTACAAAGCTGCGGATGGTCTTAAAAAATTCTACGGAACAAACTCTATCTAAATATGAAATAAAAAACATACCGTTCTATATGAATTTTTCGAGATATGAGATTTTCAAAATTCGTTTTGAACCCCTTCCCCTTGACCTAGGGTTATGAAAAGTTTCGAGGATCATTGTGGGGCTGGTCCAAACCCAGAAACCAAATTTCGTAATTTTAGCTCAACGTTAACTGGGCAAAGTGGCGCGGACGGCGGACGGACGGATTTTTTTTTATTCGATTTTCTGAATCTACGTATCTTGAAACGTAAACCAACAAATTTTGAGGGGGGGTTAAAAAAATTTTTCTTTGGGCGATTCCAATGGTTCATTATCGAAGATAATAAACCAAAATGTGGAGGTAAGATTGGTTCAAAATCCACAGTAATGCAGAATCGCTCTAAGAACGAAATTTCGAAGAAATAACTGGTTTTATGTAAAATGTCTCCATTTAATGCTTTTATAACAAATGTTTTCTCCATTTTTTGTCGAGTCGCAGAATTGTCAACGTCGAATACGATGGTGAAGTCAAAATTGCGATCTCATTCCGCTATCAGATAGGAGAAGATGAACCGTGAAGGACAGCTTAGGAACAAACACGTTTCTCACTTTGCCATCGTGTTTAGAGTTAAAAATCCTTTAAAATGAGGTGTCACTTGTCGGACTGTTTCATTTTGGGAATTTATGTGTGCCACATTCCCCACATTACCACACTCCCCCTACATCAGAACTGTATGGGTTGAATAAGGCTGTAGAGAGGTCTCAGCACAATACATAATATTCTCTGACAGTCTCAGCGCGTTGACGAAAATCAAGAGTATCCGTCCAAATTCAAAACTACGCATTCTGGAGACAGACACAATAATTTCTAATATATCTAACATTTCTAATAATATTTCTAATAATAATAATATTTCTAATATATTATATTAGAAATATTATTATTATTAGAAATATTATTAGAAATATAGCCGAGCTTAAAAACAGAGGTGTTCTAGTACAATTTGTGTGGTTTAGAGGACACCAAAGTATAGTGGGGACTGAGCGGGCCGATGAAACAGCGCGACGAGCCATCCACATACGAGTAGAACAAGAAGAAAATGAATCGAAGTACTCTTATACAGATCTATACGCCCAATTCCATCGAGCTGGAGTCCGAGAATGGCAAGGAGAATTCGAGAACTATCCATCAGGACGATATTACGTTGCCGGGTTTCCAAAAATCTCTACAAGACCCTGGCATAAGCTCGAAACACCAAATTCACGCGCCTATTACTAGACAATTGGGAGAATCCGTACGAACCACTGTTTAACATGGACTTATCTGTTGAAAATCCGAGTACTCGACAACGAGCAAGACGCCCTGTGCCGCTTCTGCTAGCAAGTAGAAGAAACATTGGAGCATACCGTAATGGGGTGTATAGTGTTGGACGGTGAAAGGCAATTATTTTTTAATAGCATAAGCGAAGAACTAAATCACCCTTTCAATATGCGAACAATAATAGAAACAGGAAGTGAAAAGATCCATGAAGAATTGTATTTATTTTTTTTGTTCAATTAATTTTCGCGCCTGAAACAATTATTTTATTCACTTTTGGTATGCAAATAGTAAGACTTGTAACAACTACAATGTAAAATATGGATGAATGGAAATAAACCGATGCAAAATTTAATATGGCCCTCATAGTAAAGGGAATTACCTCGAGTTATTGAATTTCCTGAAAGATTACGACCAGCCATTGGGAGATCATTTGAAACGGCAATGATTTTCAAAGGGACCTCCCCTGACCTCCCCCTGACCTCCACAATGATCTTATACGTATTATAGCTTTAGACATTCTAGATCTGATATTGCTCAGTATGTATGGTGGTGGGGGGTGAATTGAGTGCGGTTCCCCCGTGTCCCGAGCCACGCTACGCTCCTGCTGCACATCCAAAAATACTGCGCCTGTGAATTGCTTTTGGCGGTGAAGTCAACCACCCTATGGACTTGTTGGGTTGTGGAGTGGTGGGCGGTGGGTGGACTCGTTGGGTTGTGGAGTGGTGGGTGGTGGGTGGACTCGTTGGGTTGTGGAGTGGTGGGTGGTGGGTGGTGGGTGGGTGGACACGTTGGGTTGTGGAGTGGTGGGTGGTGGGTGGGTGGACACGTTGGGTTGGGGAGTGGTTGATGGTGGGTGGGTGGACTAGTTGGGTTGTGGTCAAGTAGTGAACGTTCCGATCAATGTGCAAACGACGATACAGTCTTTCGCGCTTGCTCGTTGACAATTCAACTATCAATGTTCACATCAAGCGGCGAATTTTCCACAAGTCTTCGTATCTCGCTGTATTTGTCAGAACGTAAGTTAATCATCATTGAATGATCTGACTGTAGAACCGTAGGTCTACCGTCCGTTTTGGTTTATTATCTTCAATAATGAACCATTGGAATCGCCCGAAGAAAAAAAATTGTTTTAACCCCCCCTCAAAATTTGTTGGTTTACGTTTCAAGATACGTAGATTCAGAAAATCGAAAATCGAAAACGAGTATGGTATGGTATATTATTGTATGTATGATTTGGTATAATACAGTATGGTATCATAGGAAAGAAATTCGTATGGTATGGTATGAGTACGGTGAGAATATGGTATGGTGCCGATTTGCAATACAGTCTGGTATAGACAGAAGGGTGATCTGCACAAGGAAGATAATAAACCGTTGTGTCAAGAATTTGCAGAGTTTTTTGTCACCTAAAATATACTGTGGGATTGTATCAACTGCACCAGCGATCGACTGCACCAGAGCCCCATAAAATATCAATTGCACCGTCGATCAACTGCACCATTGTTTTCAGGGTCCTGTCAGGTACATCAATAATAACACGTAATGAAATAATGTAATGTTCACGTAATGTAATAATAGTAGAACATTACATGTCCAACTATGCCCAACTAATCTATATGTCTGTGATCTGTTGTTTAGGGGATGTTTCTATTCCGCAAACCCGTCCACTTAATCTATATGTCCAACTAATGTCATGGGTCTCTTCCAAAGATGTTGGAAGGGGTGGAATTAGCCTCCTACGTCGTCTATAAAAATACTGTAGGATATTGTTGATATCTCTGGAAGTGAGTTGATTATCAATTCGAGAGTTCGACAGGAGTGCAGATGGTATATGACCTTCGCTACCTGTTCAAGTAAAGAAGTGCAGTCGATATGTTTACCAACAACTAATGAGCCCCGAACGGTGCAGTTGATCGCTACCCTATACTGTACTGTCGCTACAATACTATATCCGTTCGTAGTTCTTTACTAGAGTCTTTCTAAAGTAGTTTGGATAATGAAGATGAAGAAAACAAGAGACAAATAAAGCAGCTAAAGAAAGCAGAAACGAAATAAGAAGTTTGTCAACGTTTGACCATAGAAGATTACTGTAACGTGATCTCTCAGTGACTCAAAATGATGATTCTGCCGTCTGAACCAGTCGAGGGTCGAGGGAAGTTTGGACACATGATCCCCTCAACGACCACCGGAACTAAATATTTGATTAATCAGTTTTGACGGTGGGCGTGCGAAAGGGAAGAGGCTATTAGTGTTAGTTATGAAGGGCAGTTGTGTGGTACCCTCGACAGTTTTAAAGGTCCTTCGGGAGACCATCGCCTTCCCCGATGATCGTCTCTGGTGGACCTCCCGTTCCCTCGAGCGAGTAAATTATCTGAAAGAGGACGAGGAAGGACTGAATTCGATATCGTATTACTAGTGGAATCTTCGGCTGTAAACAGGACGTAATAACGCAGACGTACATGTAAACGTAGACGTACTACAGGACGGCGTAATAATTAAACTGATATTCATCTAGCTAATACTATACTTACGTCTGGTGTATCAATTGCCTAGTCAAAACTCCAAAACTTGTGGTTACTCAAGATTTTTAAACAGAAAACACAAAGCTACTACAACAGCGTAAATATCCCGCAAAAGGGGGTTTACCCTACATCAAATGCGGGAGTCCTGGATTTTTGACATGTTATTTGGGGCTATTAGGAGGTAAAAAATCCATGTTTGAGTATTCCGATCGCTGTCGCTTCCCCTGCAATCATCGAAAAACCATGAGATTTTGGCACTTTTTCGATTTTACGCCTGTAGCGTCTTCCCATTGCGTTTTTCGGCTTTCAAGTTCATATAAAAACATGTAGAACATAAATTGTCCTACAAAATTGAGCCCGCAACTGTTAACATCGGAGTTACAGCGCTGCAAAAAGGGCTAAAAATCGCAAAATTGTGAAATTATAACTTTTTCTGCACTTTTCACGACCAAAAATCGGGGAAGACATTGTCTCAGCGAAAAGTGTAGTAAATGAAATTTGTAGAGAGTATAATTAGGTACCTTTCTAACGACGGAGCTATTTCGTGATATAGCCCACTGAATGAACGGATCCAATAAGAAATAATGATCGAAAAGCTGGAAAACGGTTTAATCTCTTCAATTGGGCCTAGAATGAATGTACCTATACGAGTTTACGAAAATTTCAAACTTTTTTCAGTTTTTTCGGTCCTAACTTGAAAACGGGTGATGTTTGGTACTTGACCACTTCGAGATAATTGAAGATCATCAAATTCTGCGTCGACGAACCCCATTTAACATTAAATTTGGTCCGACATGACTCTTATTATAAGAGCCGTATAGCCGTATAATAGCCGTGTCACCACACGGCTATAAGAGCGAATTTTCGAAGAAGTAACTGGTTTTATGTAAAATGGTTTCATGGTGACAAGTGACACTTCATTTTAAAGATTTGTTAACGCTGAACACGATGGTAAAGTCAGAATTACGATACCTTGTTCTCAAACTGGAGCACTTTGAAGATGAAGAAACGTGGTTGTTACATCTGCTCTAGTCTGATAACGGAATGAGATATATCGCAATTCTGACTCAACCATCGTGTTCAGCGTTGAAAAACGATAGACTGAGGTATTACTCCGCAAAAAAGGAGACAAAATATGTTACAAAATCAGAAAAACGGAGAACTTTTACATAAAACCCGTTATTTCTTCGAAAATTCGCTCTTATAGCCATACTCCATGACTGTGGATTATTTAAATTTTTTCTCCCCTCTGATCAAACTCCACTTCCCCCCCTGTAAAGTGTCTAATATTTTTGCATTTAAACTTGAATTTTCGATCGAAGGAACAACAATCTCAAATTTGACCGTACTGTTGAAAAGCTTATTGAATGAAAAATCTTTCATGAGATTTGCCATTTTCCAGAGTGGTAACGTTCTAAAGATTTTCAGAATTTTTATTTTTCCAAATTAGTCTTTGTTAGAGCTGCTGTTATGGTCACAAGATAGTGCTTCTCAAGAATCGAAGTGAAGTGGAGAAATTTGAGTTTAAAAGGGGAAAAAACATGGTTTTTCTGAAAAGATCTCGAGAACGGATGTTTTGCATCTATGAACGGATCATCCTGTACAATGGAGTTGTTCCAGTAAGGCGATACTGAATACCAACCTAAATAGATGATATAAAAAGTTTTCAGTCGACCGGCAAAGCGATGGCGTTAGCTGCAGGCCGCGGGGAACCGCTGCGGCCGGAACCACTTTAGCTAATGCGTTTCCGGCGACAAGATGGCCGACCTTCCCGAAGTTCTTTCATGAGGAAGTTAAGAAGAAAAGAACCCAATAAAAAAATAAAATGAACAACGTCATTGAGGAGAGCAAAGCGAAATTTTGACCGAAGGGCCGGACAAAAACGGCTCAGACTCGTATTCGTATTTTAACGAAGTTTTGCAAATTGAAATGACCCTTCGACAAGACCAATGTTTGACTCGAAAACGTTGGAAAAAGTTGATTTCGAATCGCGATGATTGGACTTACGAAAAGACCTCGATTCACCTGGAAAACGTCGAAATAGTTGAAATGTTGGTAGCACGAGCAGCACTGGTACTTGATAAGATAAAGCTAATCGAATGTACGCGAACTTTAGATAATCATGCATAAGTATGCATACTCATGCATAATATCGATAATCATATAAAACACCGACAACAATCATATAATATACTATGTATTAATATATTATATTATAATAATTTAATACGTTAACAATATACCATGTGGCATGTGGAAGGTAAACGTTAAATATGGTCAAATGGAAGCGGACGATGACAAGGCAATGATAAGGTTTCGATTGCCAGGCTATAAACAATAACCGCGTGTAAAATTACAATGTTCGTGGTATAACTTGGAATTGTGCTTCTATAATAGGTATTTATGAGGATCGGCAATGACAGAAGATGATGTTGGTGACTAGATATGCTGAATTATCGAAAATTGATAGAGAAAATTATAATAGAAGTGCCTGTGGCAATCATATAGCATCAAAAATAAACTACTACCAAATTACGATTTTAATAATAAGATGAGATTCCATACCGTTTTCCACTACCCCTTAGCACGTACTCTCACTACGTTATTGATGGCCGAAGTCGGTTGATGACGGCAGTTGAAATTTTAAAACGTCGACAGTTTTAATCGATTTAGTACGATTGGCTTCGATGTTTGAGGCGAGGGATTCTATACGGACTTCGTGAATAATCCAGTGGGCCAATGATTCAGTCGTTCACTGGCCAGGATGTCTCGGTGTACTCGACTCGTGTATTGATTTTCGTACAACTTGAATCGTAATAAAATTGACGTTATAAACGATTGAGAAGTCGAATTTTGAGAGCGTCTTGTTGAAGAGCTGATAACACCTTCACATGTACGCTAAAGCCGATTGTATGTGTCATACTCCAGCCATCTAATTATACAATCACTGCAAATAATAATAATAATAATTAAATAAAGATGAGACACGAAAGGGAGAGGGTTAGTGAAGAATGAGAATAGTTCCCACTCTACCAACAGGGCACTCTAGCCTCAGACCGCTCTCCCTACCCTAACCGTGAGACGGGGAAGCAGAAGAAGGAGTAATAAAAACACTCGTTCCTCAGAACTTATTAGGCAAATTAAATCAAATTATACTCCAGGATAGTTAAATAGGCATTTTTTGTGTCTCCTGTAAAGTAGCAAAAAGTGAGATAGGTCATGTTGCCACTTAAACGGCGAAATACACCTAAAACTGTAAGAATACGATGTTTTTTTATCAAAGCCATGTGAGGCCTTCTACAGTGTTGAATCGAATGCGACTATTTTCAACTCAATAGAACGGTTCTATTCGAACCCCAATTTCCACAAAATCGATTGTATGTTATATTTTGTACATACTTTGAACTTTTTGCAAATGAATGTTGCTTTCCCATGAAGTGGTTTCATAAACCGTTGTCGCGACACTGAAAAAACCGCGTGTATACCGAATATTACTTTAAACCCAACTAGAGTTAATTGTGTTTGATTGGAAGGCTGGCGCCATTTGATAGGAATGAAGAAAAATATTTATAAAAACAAGGAGAGACGCTATATTATATGAATGGGAAGATGTAGTCTTCAAATTTTATATTGTGTTTTTCTTTCTTTTTTCTTTCATGGCTCACAAGAAATCTTTAATAGCCTTATAAAACCACGTCGTGAATACCGGGATGAAGAAGGTTGGTGGCAATTTACTAAATTGAGTTTTATGATGGATGAAGCATAGTATGTAAGTAAAAGGTGGAGAACACTATAACTTGAGGAAGGTGAGGGTGAAATACGTAGGTCTATCAATAGGGAGGGCATGCCCGGGCAGTGTGTATTAGTCATCAAGTTAGAAGTGCCCAGGACTGTAGGAGATTAGGTAGGTAATTACAAATATTACAAATTGTGGCGTAAACATGAATCGCCCACTGTGTTAGTATGATATATTGTAGGAATATAAAATACTATAATACTATAATATACTACTATATAGTATAATATACTCCTATAAAAGAAAAGTTATTTTATTAAGTATACTATTATAAAAGTGATATCTCCAGTTTATAAACGTATGGGTGACTGGAGAAAATACGATATTTGTATAAATACAATCTTTGCAACCTAGTTACTAATAAACGCTGCAATATCTTAAAACCAGACAACCTCCCAAAACCTCAACCTCCTCATTTCCCTTCTAGGAAGTTTTACTGACGTGCAGTTTAGTAGGAGGTCCTCCCTCTCAGTAGATATTGTACAGGGTCCGGCAGTGAAACCTGACAATTTTTGAAATGTCATAAATCAATGAATTTTAAAGATATTTTTATATTTCAATATAATGCATACTAAAATTAAGAAAAAACCATTATGTTGAAAAAATGACGTCACTCAAATGACGACCCCCCTTTTCCACTCACTGCTCAAATCTGTTTGTAAAGTTCGCCGTCACTGGCACCAAAGTTTGTCGCACGAATTTCTATCTGTTTATTTTCTCCAGTTGTGCCAGGCATCGATACTTGTCCTGGTAAACTTTTTCCTTGAGGTATCCCCACAGAAAAAATCGTACAGAAGCAGACTAAACATGCCGGCCTTGGAATTTTTTTTTTTCATGCGTTTATTCAGATAATATAACAACTAGTTACATTGATAAATCAGGTAACTATCTAGCTATTTAGTTCACAGCTCCATTGACAAACGTAACGTGTGGGCAGTAGCCCCATCTTGCTGAAACTCTCGTATGAGGGATGCGGTGCCCTTGTAATTTAGGGAGGAAGACTTAGTAGAGAAAATATACTGAACCCGATTTGAGGCTTTATTCAGCTTTAGCTGGATGCAATTCAAGAGTTTACAACTGGTAGCAGAGAGACGAATTGAAATAGTACTAATTAACAAGTTCACTATCATGACAGAAGGAATCACAGATCATGGATACATATCGCTCAGAATTCACTATCATAGTGTGTCCGTTTTAATTTAGTTTAATTACCCCTGGGTGAAAATATCCAGGAAGAAATTCGTGCAAGAGATGATTAAACCACTCAAGAGTTTTGTAATTATTTCCACTCTTGCAATTGCCATAAGTTGCGTAATAAAGCCTTTGCTGGATTCACTATACAACAGTATGATTTCTAGATCAGTGTAGTGGGTGATGAAGGAAAAAGGAGTTGGAATGTAGTGGTTGTTAGTGTAGAACATACAGCGGCGATATCCTCGGAATGATTTAATGACGAGCGTTCATCGATCACCGGCTATTTTCGAATTAGCCGTATTTCTGAGGTGCGGTCTGTGGTTATACGGCTCAGGCAGCAATCGGCTAGTTGCCATCGCTCGGAATAGTTCTCTTTATCAGATTAGTGCCTCAGTAGACACAAACCAGAAAAAAAACTCTGCCCGACAAATTAATAAGGAGGTTTCTACCGAGGAAAACGGTTTCCACAAAAACCCTCCCTTCAAAGATAACGAACGCTGATCTTACAGAAGAGATGCTGACAAGGTAGTCATCACTGCCGTATGATTCGAAAAAGGTATCGTGCGAAAGGAAAGGAATTGGAGGTCGAAAGCGGGAGAAATAATGAAGGACGGTATAGGGGTATAATATCGAAAACTGTGGGAGTGGGGAGGAGTCGAAATTGACCCAGTTAGTTAAGGTAATGGCGACTCCATCCTTTCATCATGTTCCTCGAACATAATTTCACGGCTGCATTGTTGGTTCGCGTGAGAGGCATTTTGAGGAGTGGAGGGGGTAATTTTGAGCTCACGGGGGGAACCGAAGTTTCCAAGGTGAAGGTGCATGGAAGATTCGGCTGTCGTGCTGTACTGTCGGCGGAGATTTTGCAAAAGGTCAGGGAACGAATCGTTCGTCGTTTTAAGCCGCCTGAAATGGAAATCCAATGAAATTGGCCTGGCGACCCTTTCAAATGAAGGTGTCCCGTTTTGTGGTTTCGCGGTGGGAGTGTGACCAGAGGCCAAGTATTTAATAAAACCACTAGTACGAGTTTTTGATGCACAAGTTGTAGAATTCTTAGGTAAACGTCTGATGCATTGTGAGCTCTAACAAGTTTACAGGCGGATTTTGGCAACTTACAAGCGACTACAATTGTAAACTGTCCGATTTTCAACCTGCCTGCGATCTCCTGCAAACTTGCAAAGAATGGGTTAAAAACTTATAGAACGCGAACTAATTAATAAGTGGTATGAGAACAGAAAGGCTAAAAATGCCATGGATTCGGAATTCAATACACAATATCCTCCACACTGACCCATTCCCTCCAAAAATTGAATTCCTAACCAGGCTCTTAACAGAATAGAACGTGGTGTCGATTTATGGACGTACAGATTCCTTAAGATTTGCTTGCCAACTTGATGTGTGGGTCCAATGCTGCTCACGCTGCAACATCTTGCTCCTACTACTTCCGCTGTCATATTAGGCTCCATACATTGCTCATATAGCTAGCAGTACAGCACGATGGCGGTGGCATTCACCTTTCCCATTCTGTACAAGTAGGCATGAACAATCCCATGTCCTGAGAAGAACAGAGAGGAAATCCCAGATGTTCGGATGGCATGAAGAAAACTACTCATTAAAATGTACCTGAAATGAAATTGAGTGAAAGGCCAAGGAAAGTCGGCCGAGATTGCACTGATGTCGGTTGCTATCAGTTGTTCCTCAGATTCCTCAGAGGATCATCACTTGATAATTGGCTTTTGGTAGTCAAAATATCCCAATAGCCATCGAAAACAATAAGACCCATTTACCAGACGTCCACCTATTATAGGTATATATATAATATATACGCGCTACAATCTGAAAGAAACACCAAAACGGACGAGAGATTTTGTGCGTGCAGGCAATTAATAGCTTAGTTCGACAACCACGGATGTATTTTGTTTTCTACACAACTGACCCGTCATTACGCCTGCTACAAATCTATTTGGTCCCCCGTAATTGTTCCTGCTTAAACCGGGAAAGGACGTTTGTATCATGACATGTTGCCACCTCTATAATTTCTCACTATTGTCTCTCTTCTTCCGCTCTCCGCGAGAATGATTGAATTTCCCTCCGTCATTTTTCTCTTCCTGCCAATCTTTCATGGGAAAAATTGAAAACATCCTTCCTCAAGACTAGTTGAGCTCTCTGTGAAACTAAGTAAAATGACGATCCCTGGTTGGACTCCTGTCATTTAACGGTCCTGTGAACTTTGGTACGTATCATTATATTTATTTTCCTTCGTACTATGTCTACCCATTTACTGTTGAAGAGTTTGTCGACTAGGGAGGTGAGTTATCTTTAGACACGGCTAGGATTCATCACGACGATCACTCTACAGAACGGTGGATATGGTTGTGAAAAACTCTGCAAATTCTTGACACAACGGTTCATTATCTTCTTTGTACGGATCACCCTTCTGTCTAGATCACTAGGTCTAAATGTCTAGATCCTAAATGTTAGATTAATTATTATTATCAATTATCAATAATTATTAACAATTTTATCAAGTCCCTAGTGAAAATTATTATAAATTATTTTTAGGTATTAATAATTCGTAATTATTATTAATAATAATTATTATTAATTATGATTAATTAATACGATATAATTCTGGGGTTTTTAATACTACCTACCAACGAAACGCACGTCAGAACAACAAACTCAACATCACTTAAGCCATATGATGTTCCAAAGAGCTCGTTAGTATGAAAATGGACCTGTATTTCAACAGTTTGATTCACGATCGTGTTGTGAGGCACAATCTTTGAGCCGTCATTGTAAACGAACGGCTGGTCGTACAAAGCTGCGGATGGTCTTAAAAAATTCTACGGAACAAACTCTATCTGAATATGAAATAAAAAACATACCGTTCTATATGAATTTTTCGAGATATGGAATTTTCAAAATTTCAAAATTCGTTTTGAACCCCTTCCCCTTGACCTAGGGTTATGAAAAGTTTCGAGGATCATTGTGGGGTTGGTCGAAACCCATAAAAAAATTTCGTAATTTTAACTCAACGCTAACTGGGCAAAGTGCCGCGGACGGCGTACGGCGGACGGCGGACGGCGTACGGCGGACGGACGGATTTTTTTTCATTCGATTTTCTGAATCAACGTATCTTGAAACGTAAACCAACAAATTTTGAGGGGGGGTTAAAATTGTTTTTTCTTTGGGCGATTCCAATGGTTCATTATCGAAGATGATAAACCAAAATGAAGTACGAGGTACGCGGTGTGGGAGGGGGCGCAGAGACATAAAAGGTCTCGTCGTATGACGCACTATTTGGCCTCCTGCCAGCCGTATTACGTCATACGCTCGTGCGTCATCGGCTCCGACGTACTTGTTGGCCTCCTGCTAGCCGTCTTACGTCATACGCTCGTGCGTCATAGGCTCTGACGCACTAGTTAGCCTCCTGCCGGCCGTCTTACGTCATACGCTTGTGCGTCATAGGCTCTGACGTACTTGTTGGTCTACTGCCAGCCGTCTTACGTCATACGCTCGTGCGTCATAGGCTCTGACGCACTAGTTATCCTGCCAGCCGTCTTACGTCATACGCTCGTGCGTCATAGGCTCTGACGCACTAGTTATCCTGCCAGCCGTCTTACGTCATACGCTCGTGCGTCATAGGCTCTGACGTACTTGTTGGCCTTCTGCTAGCCGTCTTACGTCATACGCTCGTGCGTCATAGGCTCTGACGTACTTGTTGGTCTACTGCCAGCCGTCTTACGTCATACGCTCGTGCGTCATAGGCTCTGACGTACTTATTGGCCTCCTGCTAGCCGTCTTACGTCATACGCTCGTGCGTCATAGGCTCTGACGCACTTGTTGGTCTACTGCCAGCCGTCTTACGTCATACGCTCGTGCGTCATAGGCTCTGACGCACTTGTTGGTCTACGGCCAGCCGTCTTACGTCATACGCTCGTGCGTCATAGGCTCTGACGCACTTGTTGGTCTACTGCCAGCCGTCTTACGTCATACGCTCGTGCGTCATTGGCTCTGACGCACTTGTTGGTCTACTGCCAGCCGTCTTACGTCATACGCTCGTGCGTCATAGGCTCTGACGCACTTGTTGGTATACTGCCAGCCGTCTTACGTCATACGTTCGTGCGTCATAGGCTCTGACGCACTAGTTATCCTGCCATCCGTCTTACGTCATACGCTCGTGCGTCATAGGCTCTGACGCACTAGTTGGCCTCCTGCCAGCCGTCTTACGTCATACGCTCGTGCGTCATAGGCTCTGACGTAATGGCCCACCGGTCGCTTGTGTTCTGACGTGATCTGAGGGAAAGGGTGAATCAAGGGAACAAATTTTTCCCGTTTCAGTTTATGTGCCAAAGCAAAGACATGAAAATGTCAAAAAAATGTGTAAATAGGTCGACTACTGAAGAAAATGTTGGTCACTGGTATCGACTACTACCTAGAGCATTGGGATTTTTTACAAAACCTGTTTTTCCCTTTTCAAACCATGTTGAATAATATTTCCCGCTGCCAGGTCTTTTAGGGAAGGATCTTGGGTACACAATGAACAGGTTTGCAATGAGAAAAAAACCGAGTGAATATTGAAATGTCATCCATTTCTGACCTATATTTAAAATTTCAAGTATCTAGCTCATCATCAAAATTCAATTTGTTTAAACAAATAGGTATTATTTAAACAATTTTACAGACAAGAAACCGAGTGAATATTGCATTGTGATCCAGTTCTGACCTATTTTTAAAATTTCAAGTCAATAGCTCAGCATCAAAATTTAATTTGTATTATTACAAAAAGGTATTATTTAAACAATTTTACAGATGAGAATTCGAGTGAATATTGCAATGTGGTCTATCCCCGACTGACGGTTAAACTTTCTAGACTGTAGTTTACCTGGAAGATGAAACACTAGGTCTAAATGTCGAGATCCTAAATGTTAGATTAATTATTATTATCATTTTTATCAAGTACCTAGTGAAAATTATTATAATTTATTGTTAGGTATTAATAATTTGTATTTATTATTAATAATTATTAATATTAATTATGATTAATTAATAGGTACGATATAATTCTGGAGTTTTAAATACTACGTCGGTAATAATTTTTCTATAAAAGAAGTACCTACCAACAAACATTCGAAATTACCTTCATTTCCGTAGCACGAAACGCACCTCAGAACAACAAACTCGACATCACTTAAGCCATATGATGTTCCAAAGAGCTTGTTAGTATGAAAATGGACCTGTATTTCAACAGTTTGATTCACGATCGTGTTGTGAGGCACAATCTTTGAGCCGTCATTGTGAACGAACGGCTAGTCGTACAAAGCTGCGGATGGTCTTAAAACATTCTACGGAACAAACTCTATCTGAATATGAAATAAAAAACATACCGTTCTATATGAATTTTTCGAGATATGGAATTTTCAAAATTTCAAAATTCGTTTTGAACCCCTTCCCCTTGACCTAGGGTTATGAAAAGTTTCGAGGATCATTGTGGGGCTGGTCCAAACCCAGAAACCAAATTTCGTAATTTTAGCTCAACGCCAAATGGGCAAAGTGGCGCGGACGGCGTACGGCGTCCGGCGGACGGCGTACGGCGGATGGACGGATTTTTTTTTTATTCGATTTTCTGAATCTACGTATCTTGAAACGTAAACCAACAAATTTTGAAGGGGGTTAAGATTTTTTTTTCTTTGGGCGATTCCAATGATTCATTATAAGATAATTATTATCATAAGATAATAAACCAAAATGTGTCTATTTAAATTAAATACTATAAAATAATGATACACTTCATGGCAGCATTATTGCATAAAGATGTATTTGTAAGGCTATTAATACAAGATGTTCTTACAAATAATAGCACCGAAGGACCAAAGCCTTTAGACTGAAAGTAGGTGATAAACAAGCTGCTGATGTGAAGGCAAGTGAAAAATAAGGACCGTCGAGCAGAAAGTTTCTACGAAACAGTACGTTTATCGAATGGAAAAGGACTTGTCAATGAACCCCACCCAAGCTATGGCCCTAGAAAAAATATAAATCGAACCTGGCGAGTAATCCGTTCCGAATGGGTAGGGCCAAATCAATTCTCTTAAGATGTCATTTCACTGCCGAAGTTAGCAAGTTCTTCGTTAGTGAGGAGATGTTTCGATGAAAACGAGAAGGAAAATGTTACAGAAGCAATATTTTTAGATTAAAAAAAAGAGCTTCATACACGTCAATATATGGATGTCTAGTGAGGTGCAATAATATGCAACTCCAATTTCCCCCTAGACCGCCCCCGAACCTAAATAGGCAATATTATAGAAGTTGTCTGGCCGTGGGTTATTGCCCAATGACCACAAACGTGTCGGCAGTATATCTCGGTTTGCAAGATCGGTAAAAAAGACATTGATTTGGCCATATACCTACACGTATTAGTTACTTTAGAAATTCAGTTATGGTCAGTGATTCCCTTAACGCTCTATATGCAATAGCAAGAATTAACTTTGTAAAATTCAATTCAATGAGTTATGAACCTCATGACAACCCCCCCCCCCCCTCCATCAAAGTCTGTACCCACCCCTGATTCCGCCACACATCCAGACTTGTTGCTCATCAAGCCCACAGCCTTCCGTAGAGCCTCTAACCAAAATATATTCTGTTCCATGAACACCTGAATGACTGTACTTGTGGTTCCTCGTTGAGGAATGATCAACACCATAAGAATGAATTTACAGTCATCGTTAAAGTGTGATTAAAAACTGGTTCCGGAGAATCTTATAATTTGGAATGTTCTCCGGGAGGCCGACAATTCTTAAAACACAAAGAAAACACTGATTATTTCACTGATTTGTTTGGTTCCTTCTCGACTTCAAAAGTCGGTATTGATCTCCGTATGAAGTGAGATTCGGTTTTTTCGACGTTCATCGAAAAAAATACAAGACAAATACTACCATCGTAAATACCTACTATGCTTTCCTCCAAAATTACCGATGAAATATCAAATACCTACCACATTTCCAGAAAATGTCAAAAGTAAGATTGTGTCTGTATTTTATGACTAAAACTGAAGGGAACTCGACTCCTGGGGTTCCAACAGACTTCTCCGCAATACATTTGTCTAAGTTGGGAAGATATGAAATACCTCTCTACATCATCAGGGTGATCTCAGTCAAATCCAAAATACTTTTGAGGGTTCTCTAATAGATCGGTGGTAAATGACGATACGTGGAAATTGAATTTTAATTACACACGAAGTACTTGTATTAACCTCATTTACCACTAGTAACCAACCAGAAGAGCCCAATAATTTAATTACCGGCGAGAGACTCGAGAAGTAATTTAATCTTTCGCCCTTCAAACGCGAAAAAACAGCTGAGTCCAATTAATTCATTATTCATACGGAACGGCATAAAAGCTGTAAACGGTGGTCCGATTTTCGTTCAAAACCCCTTCGGAAATTATTCATTGGAATCGACGGTGAAATAGCTTTTTGTAGTTGTGTGAGAAAAACTGACGGTTCCAGGATTATGACGATTAATTTTTCAATTCCCCATCGATTCGTACGTTACAGGCGGTTGTGACTAGTTTTAATTCATCGTAACGACCGATTAAACGATTATATCGTCCGCGAAGTGGTAAAGCTGTTCACTGGAACGAAAGCGAATATAATTACTCTTGTTCTGGTTTTTCATTAAGATGCATTTAACCGGTGATGTAAAAAATACGTGGGTTCAATATGACTTGAAGGTTTTACGCCAAGACTTTTCATAATTCGTAATGCACCACGTGATTTGTGAAATGATTCTGCCTTGAGACTGTCCCTGATGTTTAAAATTTTCTGTTCGACGTCTTCGTTGATTTTCTGTTATCCCAGGTTTATTAAATAAACGCTTCAATCAATCAATCAATCTTCTCGATAGTTCGGCGATATAATCAAGTGACGACTCCTGTTGACGCCTTCAAGTCGAAGGGCTCGCATATATCGTCTAATCCTTTTAAACGTTTTGCAACTTTACAGGTGACCCAAAAACTTCCATCAACTTCTTCGTCACGACAATATTATGTAACTGAGTAAGGAACAATAAAATAACTTGTCAATTATTCTTATGGTTTCATGTCCTACTGTAATACTTACTATCTACTATAATACATACTACGAGTATGTTCGTCGACTTTTATGGAATTAGACAAAGCGACTTCGTTCCTTGCATTGTACATTGTGGGTTCAGTGTTCTATACATTTCTGTATTTCCAGTCTAGAGCCTCATTTTGAATATGCAAGAAATCGATTCCTTATAACTGGATAACTGGTTTTCTTACATAATAACCTCTCCCTCGACCTCACGGCCTTCTAAATACTTGAAAGGCGACCACAAAAACTGTCTTTCCCCAGTATTCCACTTTTTTTCTCCTCTTTATTTGGAAACCTAATAACAGTGATAAATGTGTCCTTCCTCGTATTCTATCATTATTCAACGTATCACCGCCCATTATTAGGTTCACCCTATGGAATGAATGCCCATGTTCGAACAGTTCCCCCGTTGCCACAATGCCCTTCATTATTGGACAATTCTATTCACATTTTTTCCACATACGAGTATTCCTTCCCATTGCATCGATGCACTGCTCCGACAAGCTGGTTAGGAAAATACCGCCCTTGATAAACCTAATATGCCCCTAGTTCAACATTCACTACGAATATATTCGTAGTGAATGTTGAACTAGGGGCATATTAGGTTTATCAAGGGCGGTATTTTCCTATATATGTGACAAAACGGAGGTACTCAACAACGACGTTATCGAAACGGTGCTCATTCTAGAATACATTTAGAACCTAATTCTCTTTAACGTCCCATAAACTCCAACAGTTACCACCACAAACACTTTAATGTTCTCAATCTCAGAACGACCTAATTCGTAGAACTGTGCACGTACATAAACCTCTGCACTTATTATTATTTTTTGTTAATGATTTTTGCGCCAATTACACAACTTATTAGCAACATATTTTTGACATATGAAAATGTGAATTGGTTGCAATACAACTTAGATACTTAACTAAGAAGCTGATGGTTTTGAAAGTTAAGAGTGCAATTTCGTGCACTTGAACAGAATATATACCTACATGATGACATGTTTACATTTATTATTTATTTTATAGACATTATTTACAGTAACTACCTACTCTTCCCTACAAGGGCCTCTATTGAATAATATTTAATATTGTATTGATTGATGTTATTCAATTCAAAACTAGGTGCGAAGACTGATTATCCTAAGTTTAGGAATAACTTGTAAATATTATAAGTTGTTATAAGTTCTTAAACGATTTAACTAAATTTCTTAGCCCTTACTAATGTCAACATAATAATATTATTATATTCATAGCTGTGTTGCTTGTATAAACTGTATCGATTTTTTTATCGTCATCGCCGACTTTCTACTACTATTGATAGGTGTTGTATAATTTTTGTTGAGTAAATAAATTGATTGATTGATAAAAGATCAATGGCCAAGATCAACGGTTATTTTTACATCCTACGGGTTTCTTCAGAATTCAAACTTACCGCACAGTACTTAACTGAAGACACAATTAACATGATGAGTTGGTAGGTATGTTATTGTACACGTTGGCACAAAAATTGAACGAATATAATATGTATACCCCAATACCTTCTAGCACGACAATACCCTAATAACTTATTATCTGACGCCAAAGACAATACAAAATCACGGGAAAACGAAGATTCCTATCGAATTACACCATTATTTCGACATGAGGAGTAGGTAATTGTCTTCTAACATTGAAAAAACCAAAAGAATCAGTCGCACTACAGCTTCAGGCGACCAAACAGTTAACAGAGTTATTCATCTCCCTGAGAATATAGAAAACGTGCCGTTATTAAAGGAAATATTCCCGTCTCGTCGGCGTCGTCCTCTTTCAAATGTTGACGGTCCATTAGGACCAATTTTGTGTTGAGGTTGGTTCGGTACCTACGGAACATCATCTCGATACCGCCGGAGGGTAAGTTGTGCTTCCCAGGTACTTGCAGCCATTGAGGTAATTCCCGTTGAGTCATTCGGATTTCATGAGTTTCGTTCAGAGGACGTAAACAGCTCTGAAAATCGTCCTTGCTAGATAAATTTTTTGAATATTGAATCGATTTTTGACCTTAATGACATACGCCGTGAGTTCTTAGAAACTAGAAACCACTGTGAGTTCTTCAACAACGGGGTAAATCATCAATTTAGATCACCCTTTGGTGTAAATCACTTTTCTGTATACAATATCCCTGCATGGCTCATAACTACCAAAATAACTTAAATAATCCTGTAAATGGTTTGTTCGTTCGAGCAGGTTGAACGCGGGCTACATTTTTCACCACGTAACTACAATTATTTTGCGTTGTCATGTGAGTTACAAGACATTTCATACTGATCGAATTTCATCCGTGATCTGCACCTAATCATCCGTGGAGTGGTGGCCTCATCCCTTTGAACCAGTTACTACAATGAGACCTACGACTTAAGTACCAATACTCGTAACCACCAACAATCCGTTTGCTGTTGACTTCTATATCACTGTTGTATTATGTTTGACGATTGATTTCACCTGCTTCAGCTCACATTCATTTTGGGTATCAGCGAATTTTCAAAGAAAAGGAATCTATTGATCTATTGATCTTAGCTATTTGTTGGTCCAAGATTTTAAAACTCGAATTTCCGAAATAATTTCTGTAAAGTTTCTGTTTAAGTTTGTAAAGTTTCCGAATTTTTGGAAATTTATACAACATACCAAAATCCATTAAAAATATTCTTGGCATTGCTTCATTTACCATCATGTTCACTAAACTTTTGAGGCCGTCAGGCCAGTATTGTAAGAACCTTACCTTAAGAAGCTTTGTAAATATCTTTACACTGTATTCATGCCAAATAAATTCTTTTTGATTCTTGTTTCCATCAACAAATGATATCATGCCCCACCGATGTATGTCAAAATTTGACATTTAGTGTACTATAATAGGGTTGTTCAAGGTATTCAAAATACTCCGGTACACGGCTAGAAATAAGTACGATACATTATACGACTATTCTCGTTCCACGACCCAATATTAGCGGTAATGAGCATTCAGCGGTGCCGAGAGCTGTACAGCTAACAATTCGGACGCCCTCAAATGGCAGAAAAACGGGGAGTCGGAGTAATGCGGTTAAATGGGCTCTCGTGCTCCAAAGTGATAAGTCATTTCGGAGTTCGCTGACCCTTATCCCCACACACACCTAACTAAACTCTTTTTTACTGGCAAAACTTTATGGAAAATATTTCAGAATCCGAAGATTCCTGAAAGTGTTCGGAAACTCTTTCGCCACTATTGGTAAATAAATAAATTTATTGAAAAGAGAAAGGAATGGAAACTTGATTGAATTCTTAAAATGGCAATTAAAAGAAAATAAAGTAAAGGAGCAAACTAGAACGAAAAAAAAAGCTGTACCAGGACATAAAGCCAATTTTTTGTGAAATTACTCTTGAGCGATACATATCTATGAGCGATGGCCCATCAGACAGGGCGTAGGCTCGTGATGTCACAAGTTCAAATTTCATCACCTCACCAAAACAGCAGTAGCTACACAAGTGAAGGTAGCAAACAGTTGAAGGTTGCCAAAACGTTCCCCACCCAAGAGCCATAAAACAGGCAAAATTATAGAAATCGTCTGGGCGTAGTCCAGCCTTATTGCCCAATGGCCACAAACGTTTCGGCAGGATATCTCGATTTTAAAGATAGTAACACCTCCCAAATGTCGAGGGGTCGCTAAATAGGTCCATACTAAAGCTGAGTTCGAAAGTGGACGACTTTGGCGCCCCAATACCGTTTTATAAAAAAAGCTAAAAGCCGGGTCACTAAAAAACATTGATTTGGTCATTTACAAGTTGGAGCCGGTAGGTAGAAATTCAGTTAGGTAGGTAGAAATTCAGTTATTGCCACTGATTCCACAAACGAAGAAATGCAATAGAAAGAATTAATGTTGATTGTCCAAATACTGGAACTCAATTAGAACCGCTTGAACAATCCTGGAATTTCCTGGTAGAATGTATTAGAATTATTTCAAACACAGTATTCGATACGAGCATTAACACAAGAACTATTCTCTTTACAGCGAAATTTTGCAATCTCTATGAGGAATTATGGATACTATTATGGATACTATTATGGATACTAGCGCCCTTCGGTGGCCTGACAGTAATCAAAGAACATCGACGCATTGGATTAGGTGTTACAATATTATTGTATGCTATATTTATGAAGCAAGAAGCGATATATTTGAAATGATCCACTTTTTCCAAAATGTTTCCCTCGAGTGCCAAAATCGGCAATAGTACAGCAGTTGTCTGGGCGAAGCCCAGCCTTATTGGCAGTGGCCACAAACGTTTCAGCAGGATAACTCGATTTTCAAGATAATGACACCACCCAAATTTTAAGGGGTTACTCATTAGGTCCATACTAAGGCTGAGTTCGAATATGGACGTGCTTCACCAAATAATGCCAAATTTCTCCCCCCCCCCCCCATATTAAGACATATTAAAAAATATTGAAAAGCCATTGTTTTATGTAAAATGTCTTATTTTACTGGTTTCATAACAAATTTTGTCATAGTGGTCTGACTCTGCCATTCTAGGACCTTACCCTTTCAATTACCAAGACAGATTTTTTGTGCAAATTTGAACTTTTAATTTCATTTCTATCGAGAGTTATCGTCTGGAGTGATACATACATAAATATATGATATAATTCACTTCAAGACACCAAAATTATATATATTATATAATAAATAGTCTTTTGGCAGTGAATTCAGGATGGCCTGAAACAGATTTCGGTATACAATTTTTCCTGAAATACGAGTTTTAAAAATAGTTTTCTTCAAAAATTCTCTAAAAGATTGGTTTGAAAAGTGTTAAAATTAGTTTAAAACCCTCTATTGGCCCTTGTTTGTCAAAAAGTTTCCCGGGGTACCCCCCCCCCCCCCTGACCCCCTTTTTGTCAATTTTATCATTTATATTGTGAACGTTGTGTACATAACGGACCTAACTGGGTTTTTATGTAACCAAACGGCTGTCCTGGTTCGAAATATTAGAACAAGAACGGGAATATCTGGATTTGGCGAGCTGTGCCGCGTTTAAGTGAACGGACAGCTACAATTTGTGTATTAATTGAGGTTGTCACCGATGCATTTAGATTGTGCAAGACACCGAAGCAATGGAAGAACCGCCAGAGCGGAGGGCTCCACTGCTGCCTTCACTCGTCACTTGTTACGCGGTATTCAAATCAACATCAGGACATAGTGAAACATAGCGACGCATAGTGAAAGTTTCGATGGAACCAACTGAAACCTGGGTGGCGTCAACATCAATTTCCGACTCGCGGGTGAGTTGGCGGCAATACGTCTCGTTAGGGCATTCACTTCCTGACAGAGGATCGACCCTATTTTAGGGTGACGCAACCCCCGTCATTCAGCGTGGGAGTTCATACCCTAGTGATCCGTGACCCTTTTTAGGGTTCCCCTTGTATAATAATTAGAGCAATCTTCCAAGATTAAAGGATTCGTCTCTTCTCCCCCTCGTGATCCCAATAGAGCGACAAGACCGACCGAACAAGTCAACACTGGTAGGGCTGATTGAAAACAGTTCTAACCTCTTCATGTCAGAAAATCCCGAACTCTGGTGGGCTATTTCGTAGGTCTAATAAAATGTACATCATCCAAAATGGTTTATTACAATCTTGATCAATGTTGTATATTAAATTGTTATATGTCTGATTAAATGAATGATACTTATATTGTTATTATATGATCACAACATGCCTTTTTTTTCAATGACAAATTAATTTTCTTCATCTTGTCGTAGGATCAAATAACGTGTACATCGTGATTGTTCCCTGACTCGTAATTATCGTTGAACTTCAAACATGGTTCACCTAAAGGATGGTTTTCACCACGACTGACAATAATCGAAACGGTATTTACGGTATCATCATGATTATCTTCATTATAATTATCCTTATCAATATTATTTTTAATTTAACTTTTTCTGTTGTGGATTTATACAATGGAAATATTCGGAAAGTCTCATTCCAAGCATTTATTGCCCTAGAATCGGGATAACTTCACCGTAGAAGTTTGCAGAGTACTGAAATCCGGCTAAAGGCTTTTTAACGTTTTGTAGTTTACGCTGTGAAATTTCCAATGCTGAGAAATAATGATTAAATATAAAATTTGAGGCAAGGTTCACGACTGTCGAGAAAGCCCACAATTGGAAAACAGTAATTTATTAGTAATCAACCCTTCATAGGCCAAGAATTGCAAAATGATAAAATTCTCAATTTTTTTCGTTTTCCCTTTGGTTGCAGTTCAAATGAAGGGGAGATGATGAAATTTTGGATACTTCATGCACCAATTTTATTTTGTAAGAGTGATGGCTATGGTTAACACAGCCCACAAAATGATCATGCGGGGAAAGTCCCCACCCAAACTTACAGCGGACAGAATTTTATTACCAAAACTTCTTGTGACCGATCTTGACTGTAGTTAACATTGCGAGAGACAGAAGTGTATGACTTTTGTCTCTGGGAATATTCCACATTTTGGTAGGTATATTCATAATGTGATATTTTCCTCTTTAGGTGGCGTGGATTGTCAAGGTTTATTAAATATTTACTATAGTGTGATACAAGAAGGCATTATATTCAAAAGTAGTATACCTACTCATATGAAAGGGTGAGATACTTCATGCGATGTGGCCAATGTTTACAGTAGATAAGAACACTTTTCGGGAATCACAGAAAGAAATATTGAACTATTTCCGCTAAATATGGTTTAAAAACCTTCAATAACGTACTAACTAAAATCACTGTTATAACCAGCGCTACCAAACCGTTTCAGCAAAAAACTCCCCCCGAATTCACGACGAAATCCCAGAAAAAGTCAGAAAAGCACTTCATTTGATTTGGCTAACGTTAGTGCCTGATACTGTCCGTGTGTGTCAAGCGTCTTTGTTCTGAGAGTAATATGTAGTAAAGCGATCATTTTTTCATTGTAATTATGGCGAAATTCACCTTTGATGCATAGTTATGGCAGTCGAAAAATAATAGAAATCAAGGATTGGCAGTGAAGCTCTAAAATCCCCCAGAAATCCCCCCCCCCCCCTCACTTCACCATCCCCCCTCCACCTCCCAGGACTCTTCAAAGTTGGCAGCACTGGGATAACTGATGAAACGTAGGTAGTAGATTGGGGCTTTGCAACTTTCAGGGGCTAGAAGACAACTACGGCGAGCAAAAATGAAGGTTGGGGAAATTAATTTTAAATAAAAAGTCAAAGGAAAGACAATAGAGGTGAGAAAATAGTTGTTGAAATCGAGACGTTGGCGCTGGATGGATCCGAAATGGGGTCGTCATTGTGATCCGATGATTAGTATTGTTGGGTTCTTCGTAATTCGATTAAGGTCTACCGCAGGTAACCGTTTGTTGGGATTCCTACCTGCTGTTCTGAAGAATCGGTCGACGTCAACTTAACGCCCCGAGGTGTCCACAAACGTCAACGTTCACACCTCCTTCTATTCTGCCGAAGCTTGAACAATCCCGTCTCAAAGACCGTCAAAGTGGCCGACTATTGTCTTTTATTTTCAATTGCGCTTTTCTTCAAGGTGTCCCTATTACCGTCACCTTCTCTTCATCTTGGAATAACTCTGTATAGAGCAATGAAACCTGTCAGGTCACCACCCAGTCGGCGGTTTCTTGGGGTGTTAACCCGTCAGATCCTAAACAGCGTCCAACGACCGGCCTCCTGCTGAGGGCTCCGCAGGAAATCTCACGCCTTCCCCACCAAAAAAACTATTTGACGAGCACGCGTTGCATGATTGTCCTTTTGAGCTACCAAGTGGGCAAAGCGAAGCAGATCCAAAGTGTAGAAGTAACATGAATTAATGAGACCTTCACTGAGCTAGTTACCAACTCTCCACATCCCTCTTCATTCCGAGATAACCACCTATTTGAACGTAACTCCAGTTACTTCCTCCTGTTATGGAACTCACGCGGATATTGTGTACAGAACAGTGATCTCGGTAGAAGGGTGATCTGTACAGAAAATAATAAACCGTTGTGGGAAAATGTGCAACGTTTTATACATCAGACACAACACGTTCAAAGTGGGTTGAAACTTCTTTTAGACGTTTCGTTTCAGCACCTTTCAGTAACTGATTGATGGAACCATCTCAAAATCCGATCGATTACTCTTGTTTGGGTTGGTGATGGCAGTAACAGCGTGAAAATCGGCACCCCTCCGATCCTTGAGGACAATACCCTGTGGGCAGTGGGAGAGAAACCCGTATCAGATCATGCGAAGGGTGGAAGACCTGGGGAGACATAATTAATTTATAGTGTATTTTATTGTGTAGTAGGCCGTCCGCGCAAAGAATTATGACCGTCTGGCACCAACATCCCAAAGGGTTGGGATCGGAGATTCCCATTGTGCGTTCGAGTAACGGTTCGGTCGTTCAGTAACGATTCTGAATCCTGACCATCTAAACAGTGCTCATGTAGAATCGTTCTCGTCGCCAAATAAGTATAAACACTTCTTAAATTTAGGTATTTAGCCGCCGGTATATGTTAGCTGCGTATGTCAATGGTTTTGTGGTATCAAGTTTCTTGTTCTGAGATACATTACATGTCTACGGAAAGAAAGTAATTCCGAACATTGAGTGGTAGGTAGGTACAAGTTACCTCAGTTATCACAAGTTACCTCAGAATCAATTATCATTTATATAAATAAATTACAGACCATCCTTAAGTCAGTTACCGACTCCCTTTCCGGGAAGAAGCCCTTCCACTAGGATACGAGCTTTACAGTTTTAGCGCATTACTCCATTTATTTAGTATACTTTTGGGTAGTGCTAGGATTTTCATATAACACACAAAACATATATTTCATATATTTTTACATACCTATTTATTTTATTTGAGATACATATTTTCTCAAATCTTTTGTAGTTACACATTACCACATATTACGGTATTCAGGTTTATTAACAGATTTTTACATGGTACTTTGATCATAACCACATGTTATGCTATACATTTTACAGTAGTGGCAGGAAAGATTCATAAATACATCCGCAATTCTCTGTTATATACAGATAAAAAACTGTTGCTTACTTAAAGATGATATTCCCAAGGGCTTTTTTTAAAGGAAAAATATGCAGAACAGCACATTCCTACCAAAACCAAGTTGAGAAAGAACTGCGAGTAACTAGCTGTCATTTACACTTAAGCTCTTGGCTGAATCCGCGAAGAAATTGGATCTGGACCAATTTGGGTGTCGACCAATTTGGGTTTCCACGACACCACCGACATCGAGGGGTAGATAAATCGCAATCGCAATCATTAATAAATTTTACTATGATTCATTCACCGAACCATCTTTTTGCCGACTGCCAGATATTGGAAAAATGTAGGAACCGCTCATTGTATCTTTGGTATACAGTACTATTATGATATTACATACATATTATGATCCACATCCAAGCTGCAGTCTTGAAGTCCCGATAACATTCGAAAACCCTGCAAACTCATCTCATAATATCTCATGTCTAGACGTTGTTGGAAGCCCCCTGGCCTTATGTAGGCACGAGTAATATAATATACGTCTACATAAATCCAGGGGGCTTCCGACAACGTCTAACATGAGACAACAATAACTTTCCTTTGGAATGTTCCTCGTAGTCTCTTCATTGTTGAATAAAACGACAAACTGAAGTAAATGAGACATAGGAAGGAATTGGGTTTGAATGTCTTCATTGTACGTAACCTTTCGTCGGTCGTTTGGACGTCTTCACTTTAGCATAAGACGGCCCTTTTGTCGGCATCGGAAAAAGGGATAAGATAGGAAACAGGATGAAAGGAAATTGAGGAAAGCTGCTTCCCTCAATAGTAGGGTGTCTCTGACGGAAAAGAAGAATTGAGAAAGAAAACGTGCGAGTGATGTGCGGTCTGAGGTGAACGAAAGGGCCGTCTTCTAACAGAAATCATTCACGGTCGATCGTCCAGGTGTCGGCTATTTAGGGCTAGAAGAAGCGAAGGTTGGTGGTACCAATAGGCAAACAATGTAACGCCACATTACCCTTTGTGCGAGGAAAGTTGGTGGGGACATGTCAGCTGAAGAAGGAGCTACTAAATCCTGACTATTTAAATTATGATAACAGGATAGCAATTGGGAATTTAAATGTCAAGATATTTAGTTAAAACCACTCAAAGTGTAATTGATATGGAATTTTATTCAATTTTCGTTTCCTTTCCCTTGACTTCCTACCCCATGAAGACAAACGGATGAGACAAACCAACCAATCAATCAACAATTTTTTGACCAGAGCACCGAGCAGCAGTTCTGTGTGGCATAACGGGTTGAATCGGGCAGACTGCCATGACATCGTACACGTCCTTAAGTTATCCTTTGATATATACAGAACCTGTCACGTGGGACTTCAGTTTTACTTTGGATCAACAAAGCGACAACGTATTTCCCAATCGTAAGCAACAGAGGTACCAATCGCTATCCAGCACCAACTAGGTATATCTTATTTCTTCTGGGGATGAGTTATTTACTGGTAGGTACAAGCAAGTATCGATGAAACTTACCGATCAGCTCAGAATAAGGGGAGAATCGATGACACCGATACTGAAATAATAATAAATATATAATAAATAAATAATATTTCCGTATCGGTGTCATCTATTCTCCCCTTATTCTGAGCTGATCGGTAAGTTTCATCGATACTTGCTTGTACCTACCAGTAAATAGCTCATCCCCAGAAGAAATAAGATATAGTTGGTGCTGGATAGGGATTGGTATCTCTGTTGCTTACGATTGGGAAACACATTGTCGCTTTGTTGATCTGAAGTAAAACATATTATGTACCCAAACTTGCCGAGGACCTTCTGGTTGATAGGCCAACAATTGAAAGAAAATGGTGAAAAATGCCCGTGGGCTCACAGAACTGATTATTCATGATTGCAAATAATGAAATGGAAGTTACAAGAAGGGGGCAACGAACTTTCACGCCCTTTGAATACGGCTAATAACTGTGCGAACATCCTCCCGCCATCTTCAGAGCGGAGGTACCCTTTGGGGCTGCCCTCCAATCCGCAATTACACGTTGCGGAGTCCGTTTAACCGTTTGGCTGAGCTAATTCCCTCGAGGGCCGCCTTCAATTAAAAGCTCGACAGGAGGGAGATCCAGTTATTTTCCTGTCACACTGCGCGGAAAAATGACATTATCACCGGCTGACCGCCCGTTTCCCGCAGATTTTGGATCATTTATCCAGCTACAGGGATTCTAGAAGGTACAACAGTTCGAAAGAACGACGGAAGACCGTAGTAGACATGACGGTTGGTGATTATTAGTCGAGATTTTATACTGGGTATGACTGTTTGAGTGGATGAACGGTTTGAATATGATTGATGATGTTTCAGTACTTGAAAATAATCAGAGTTTATGGGAGAAGCACATGGCAGGTTTGACGAGAAGCTGATCTACTGAGAAAATCAGATGGAGCCTTTTATGAAAACACTCTCAGAATTGATGATCTGAACTAGAGCCTTGTTGAGCTGAAGCAAGAATTTCCAACTAAGGAGTCTCTTCAAAGTGTATAATAAATGCACAAATATACGCAGTCTGCCAACCAAACTCAGCACCTGGTTACCCTATCGAAGATCTTCATCCAAGAAAGTTGTGTGTATGTGGAGGTCACAAAATTGCCGTAAACCACTAGATTACAGCGAAAATCAGTGAAAAATGAGCTAGGTACCTAATGTTGCCAGTTAAGCGACTTTGTCCTTGTTCCATATACACGCTTCAATCCATTTGTAAATACCTCTTCCTATCACCATTTAACCAAACAAACTAAACGTTTGGAAAAATGAACCAAATCTGACACGGTAATGGATCAGCGAGAGGCGTGACTAACTCACCCCTCGTGCTCTCACTAACAGTTGGTCCCTGAAATCTGATTTGTTGGTCGGTCAAAAAGGGTTGCAGCTGCCCGTATTATATTTTCACTCTATTATTCCGCGCCCGCAAGGTTCTGTATCGAATCAGAGGGGTTTGATATTGTTACGGTTTCCAGTTTGCTTTTTAAGACTGCGATTGGAGGCAGTTCCTAGTAGCATTACGAATTGCTATAACATACATGTCGAGATGCAACACTTCAAGTATTGCTGACGCTGAAGGCAGAAATAGTGCCTATAGGGCCACCTAATATTCTGAGCCATATACTGAGCTTCAATCAGTTCACGGAACAATTTTCTACCTCCTGGTACAAAACCTTTGATAACTTTCCACGTTGAAGTACCACCAGTAATAGGAAGCTTAGCGTAGTTGTCTCTGCAACAAACACATTTAGTCCGCTCAAAATGAAATTCATTAGGTACCATTCAGAAACGTCCCTAAAAGAACCGCTGCAACGACTGTTACAAGAACTACATGTCGTGTTTCGCGTTTTAATGGTGAAATTCGTATTGGGCCCAGAGCCCTGTACGATTCTACTTACATTTCTCACTCTTTAGATCGAATTCTTCTCTGCAACTTCGATCTTAGGAATAAACTGTAAAAACGTCAGGATAAGTCGCGAACTTTCTCAACTATGCACCAATAAAGCTGCAAGTAATGGTGCTGCACTTGTCCTGCGTTAGGACTTAGGCATACTACTTACTTTCAGATCACTTGCATCTCCATTAATTTGAAAGATGGGGTCAAACGTCGGGTGAGGTAGCAGAAAATTGACTTTTCCTTATGAAATATGATAGTTTTGGAAAAATTGAGGGTGATACGAAAATCGTGAGGTCAACAACAAAATAAGTTCGGGTGGAACTGTGCAAAAGGTTTTTTGAACGTAGGCCTGTGTAAATTACGAAGATCGTAAACGGGAATGTCGAGTTTTTGGACTAATTCGAAAACTTAGTGAGGATATTTGAATTCAAGTATTGCACTTGAATACTCTGAACGAGCGTTGTAGTGAGTGAGTGATGTTCTGAATTACAGCCACTGGGCTAAAAACTCTACAAACAGTTTATAATTCCAGTATTATAGGAAATATAACTTGAAGTACCTAAGCACAGTTGTAATGTTATTGATATGCCAGATATATATCGATTATTAGAATTGACAAAAAGTCATACCTACTATGCCTATGCATTGTATACAATGTCTGAATCGATTTTCGACGATCGTGCAGGCCTAATCATGTTTACATACTCCCTGCCTTCTCCCCTTTAAATCAGACTGACTACTCGTTCAGTCCCTTTTGGCTCAGTTGCTTCTCCATGTTCAGTGGGAATTGCATAATACGTTTTCGGGGAATGGGACTTTATTCACCTATCAAGAATCGAATTGGAAAATAAAATTGGGACTAATTTCCAAATTCATAATAAATTCGATTGCGTACCATTGCAACTGTGCTTGTTTCATACTTTGCCTAGCTCCCAGTCAGGCATTGTGTATAATATAACCAACAGAAAGGAAAAATTATGAAGATTCATACTTTGCTTACAAAGAGCAGGTATTGTATGCTATGCCCAACATACTTAATATGTTCTACATTTACTGGTTAATTCGTATCAGAGCGTTCTTGACTCACTCATTTGAAGAAAATCGTGCGATGATCTACCAGCGACTCGACATCCTATGGTTCATGTATTGCAGTTCACTCGCGGACTGAAGAAAACAACTATTCACTCCGCACTCACCCGAAACACTGTTGCTTCGTCGAAGACATGTGTCTATCTGACTCTACTTATCTGATGGATGACGACTCGAACCTCCCAAACTTGTGTTACCAACCTCAATAAAACTCACAGTAATGTCAGTGTGGTGGTATCTGCCGCGTATTATGGAGATTACAGGGTCGGCCGGAACCATTCTTCGGGTGACGCTATCTCGCTCTTTTTCCATCTGTACGTTTTTTATGTTTCCCGGGGACTCCCTACCGGTGAATCTGGGTTATTATCGGGTTATATTACCCAGACAGTTGGCAGCTAAGTAGTACCTACCTCAATATTACGTACCTCCTACGTGACATTCCGTCTGATGTCAGTGGATCGGAGGAGGATACAATATGAATCGGCAGGTTTACTTGACCACGTTCCCCTTGATTTGATCCAATTGAACTTGCAGAGCTGAGGTATTCCAACATTTTCTTCTAGTTCATTATTAGCAAATAATATCAAATGTGGTCCATTTGCCAAGAGACCGAACCACTTTCGGACAGGAACCGCGGTCCATATTGTGGTTTGCACAGAACTGAATGTCATGGCGTCAGAGAGGGGAAAACCGGACGGCAAATCGGATGGACCCGGTTGACTTTTTTCTCATCAGGTTTGCCGTACGGATATAACCGGATGGTGTGAAAGGGGCCTAAGGCTGGTAATAATGTGACTGAGATTGGCTCTCGGATTGAGCCGGCCCGTACGATTTTCAGACGAGTGATCAGTGATCTGATAAGTAGAGAACTCTCTTTTAGACTTGCGGCCACGTATTCTCCAGTGTTTCGCCGTGGACACCTACACAGAGACTAGCAAGTCGTATAGAAGCCTTTGAGATGTGGTCGTATCGGCGGATTCTGAAGATCTCGTGGGTAGAACGGTAGCCACAGTAAAGAGGAGAATTTCTCTTCCTACAAAATATTTTACAAGGCCGTATAGATGGACGGCTATAGTGTAACTAACGTCGTATATTGTGGCTTCACAATCTTCAGCAGTGGTTTTGAGAAACGACAAGTTGTTTCAACGACAAGTTGAAAGTTGTTTAAAAAAAAACAGGCGACTAAGTCGTAACGACAAGTTGTTTCAACAAGTTGAAAGTTGTTTCAAAAAAACAGGCGACAAAGTCGTAATGATCGCCAACGCCCGATCGCGGCACTTGAATAAGAAGAGGAATCGACCAAGAGAAACTATTTTCTCATAATGAACAATAATTGTTCACAATGATTGTTAATTATTAACGTTCCCGAAGAATAAGCGAAGTTGAATGATTTTGTCTAATAACCTTCAAGAGTTAATTACGAGAAACGTAACGGTGGCGCCACAAGTTAAGTTCTTTCTCCAGGCCGACTAAGAACCGACGTTTCCCATATAGAATCCTAGAATAGATTGGAATTCATGTAGGAATTCATGTATCATACAGGTCACTTCTATCCCATAATGCCATTTTATAATATTTTGTTTAGGTAAAAAATATATTTGTCTGCAAAATGTTATATTTATGATGTATTTGTATTCATTTATGTATAATCATAGGGTTTTACTCGTAGCTACCTACCGAGGCAATCACTTATAACAAGAAGTACCGACTAAAAAAATTAATCGAAATTACCTGAACCAGCCGTTCAAGTCGACATAAATGATACTGGGAACAATAATATCGAAGACAGAAAGAAAGAGAAAGATAGTGGAAAAAAAGAAGAATTAATTCGAGGTCGTAATGTTACGTTCGGGTGGGGTATCGCAGTTGGCGGGTAATGACAGCTCGCGTTGGTCCCATCTGCCCCTCGAAGGGGATAAAGAGGGGTTAGAGACACAGCCAGGGGCAGAGAAAGCTTTGGTAATAATATCAACTATCAGTACCCGCCTAAAGGGTTCGTTACATTATACGTACTATTAGGTTGGCCGTGGGCGGTATTAGATGACCCTATTGGAAACTCACTGGGTCAAAATTAGCCACTTTTCACGAAACGTAACAAAAACCACGATATTGCTGGGTAGAGCCAATCACGTTCCACAATTTATTTGCATTTATAACATTCAACGGGTTATACTTGTTGTAGTGAACAATAATGAATTGGCTTCAGCGAAGACCACTTAAGTCAGTATTTATCAGGAGAGCATTTTTTTGTTCTGGACGATCTTTTCTGAATTTTTTTTTGTTCTGGACTCTTAGAGAGTTTGGCTATGGTTACACGAATGGAAGCAACGTGATATTAAACAAACATATTGTGAAATTGACTCAAGTGATTTTTACCACTCACTGGTTATGACCCTGATTCGTCATTCGTGATTCACCCTGTAAAGTCTATATTTATCGCTTCAATCGCAACTCAAGTTCCACAATCATCAAAGGTAGAGGAGATAAGGGGAATGTAAGAGAGGGTGTATATTATACAAATTTATATTTATATAAATGATATATAGGTATAATATACATAGGTATTATGATTTTCGGTGTCCTTTGGTAGTCAAATCCGGTTGTTCTGGAATTATGCCATGAAAATTTTTCGGTAATTTAAACCTTTTGAACCGAGAACAATACCTTCCTTTTCTCCGAAAATACCTTAATTTCGAGTTATCCTCCCATTGATCTTGTCAAGTCTGTATATTCGATCTTAATTCTCTAGATATCACTAATTTCCTAAGCAAATCTCCAAATCTCCATTCCCCAATCAAATGTTATTAGCATAGATCTTTGTGAATAATCCCGTATTGCACTGGACAATTCTGGTAATTGATGATCCAGAGGGTCTGCTTTGATTATTGTTTGCAGTTGTTATTAACGTATTATTCCCGAAGAAATTATTGTCACAATTTCGTCAATTCAGGGCTCATTTGTGCTGTTGGCCCTGTTGGAAGCGATGAAGGGGGTCTTGTGTATGTTGTATCGATAGAAAGGTAACATGACGTGGACGAGGGTGAGTAGGTCGCTGGTCGTGTTGTAAAATGGTGGTAGCTGGCCCTGAAGCGGTGGTGGGGAACTCGTTGCTATGACGCCGCAGGACGCGCATCCTTTTGTGTGGTGTCGAAGATTCAAGAGGACGTTGTAGAGAAGACGAGGTGAAGTGGAAGGGGATGATGATCCGGACTGCAAAGAGAAGGAAAGGACGACGCCACACTGAAGACTTCGGACACGCTTATAAACTCGTTCTTTTCGAATTCGACGACTTATGACACATAACCTCATGGATTACATCCTGGATGATCTGATCAATTCTGACCAATGCTACAACTAGATAACTCTAAATTCATAGTTTTTTGAAAATTAACAAGAGAGGTATTGATACTTACATATTCTTTCAAAGCTGTAGCTGGTATAGTATAGTTATCGTCCTTTTTCTTGCTTGTTGATGCTTTTGGGGATGATACAAATATTTAATTTAGATTAATGACGATTTAATTACTCAAAATGCTGGATACCTAATTTTAGCACGAACTGTGACCACAATTTCGCTATTACACAGTTCTGCAAGAAATTCTCTCTTGACCCAAACAATAATGTTCATTTGGTTTTTTGGTGCGTTGAATCCTAATCTGAAGTCGAAATTTCAGCAACACGTACCTACCATTCATTTTTCACACGTAACGTAGTAGATTTTTCTCACGTAAGGTAGTATTACGTATTACCTATTACGTTACTACCTTACGTGAGAAAAATCTACTACGTTACGTGTGAAAAATGCTTCCCTGACCCATATATTTCTTGGATTTGTTGACAGATTTAGTGGAATCTAAAAATAAATATTTCACATTCTAATTGTAGGTATTTTGAGTAAGCAATGAAAACTCAAATGGAAAATGAGGAAATCGTTTCATGAAGGCATTGGCCAAACATAGAACTATGCGTTTGTGTTTGCGTTTGTGTGATTCTCCTTCCGAAAATTTGTGTGATTCACCTTCTAGTTACTTCCTCTTCCGTGTTTCACAGAATTAATCGATTTAGCGTGTTGTCTTCGTGGTTTTCACTCTTTGGAAGATTGTGTTAAATTACTTCACTGCAATATGTCTCGTGCGTGCAAAAATTCTGTCAACAGCTTTTATTATGTATGTGGAGAGCTCACACTGAAGGTTCAACAAAAGTTGCTGACTCCACAAAAGTTACTTACAACCTCTATTTTGGTTGTAAGGTTGGGGATTAGGATAAATTTTAGGCTCCTACAGTTTGCTGCAACTCATGCTCGGGATCCCTTACAGGTTGATTGAGAGGTTCTCACAAATCATTGCCATTTGCTGTTCCGATGGTAGGACGAGAGCCTCAGGACCATCATGGTGATTCCTATTTTGGTATGATTATGTTATAACTTCGAAGGGGTTTCGGAAAAATGGGAGGAAAAGGCTTGGGAATGCGTCGGTGAAGTTTGCAATCATTTCTTAGGAAACAAACGCGCACATAACTATGAAGAGCTCATAGCTGATCTCACGAGAGCATACAATGACTTGGGGTGGAATATGTCTCTAAAAATTCATTTTATACATTCCCCTCTCAATTTCTTGAAGCCGTTTCTGATGAGCATGGAGAAAGGTTTCATTAAGATATAAGCACAATGGAGCGAAGATACAGCGGGAAATGGATCCAGAAGATGCTTGCAGACTACTGTTGGACGCTGATACGAGATGCTCTAATGAAGAGTAAAAGCGGAAAAAGACCACAAAACGAGTTTTAATGCAGTGTTAATACAGTGGGCAATCCCTCTCCGAATGGACTCTTGGGATCCCTGAGGTGGCTTGGCAGCCTCTCGCGGGGGATTGTGAATAAATTCAACCACAGCTGATGAAATCTGTGTATGTACACTGGGATGCACGTGGTGACCGAAAAGGTTAACCCATGACATCAGGTAATCATGACAAGAACTTTTTATTTTATTAACAGAAAACCTTCGATGACAACTTCCTAAAAACTACTCGCTCCACTCTTTCTACCACAAAATAACCGGAAAACCGTGTTCAGGATCGCGCGGGAGGTGCTTTAAGCCTACAAAGAAAAAAAACTATTCAACTCGAAATCGACCGAAGCGAGCGCCCTCACGAAACTGAGTTGAACTAATGGGCAAATTGCATGGGTCCACGCTGCCATTTTCGTGGGCGCGCCCACCATTTTTGAGAAGGCGTGAAGGGAGTAATGGAATTGGAGCTACGGCGGGCAGAAAAGGTCGGGTGGAGTGATTGGTAACAAAAGTCTAGTTCCATCGAGTGGAAAACATGTTGAGCATGTTCACCGTAATGTTAAGCAATTCGCATCTCATTAGTGGAAGAGATTGAGGGAAGCGAGAAGTTGTGGGTTAACGTGGGCTGATTTTATCCACGTTATTTTCGTGTTGATATTGACGAGAAAACCCCCAATTAGATAGACGATTTGGCGAAGATTCACTTGGATCCTGAATATACTCTAAGAGGGAATTATGGGATCTTTCCGCGCATCTTCTAAGATGTTGGTTCTTAGTTCACACATTCCACGACCCCACGGGCAATGGAATGCGGATTCACGTGGTAAGAAGTGGTCTGTATAGAAAAGGACCTTCGACAACACCTAGATTAGACTAGAAAGATACGAAAAACATTACATTTGGACATGAATTCAAAATCCAAATGTGATTTGTCTTTTGGTTTATTATCTTCGATAATGAACCATTGGAATCGCCCAAAGAAAAAAAAATTTTAACCCCCCCTCAAAATTTGTTGGTTTACGTTTCAAGATACGTAGATTCAGAAAATCGAATAAAAAAAAATCCGTCCGTCCGCCGTACGCCGTCCGCCGTACGCCGTCCGCCGTCCGCCGTCCGAGGCACTTTGCCCAGTTAGCGTTGAGTTAAAATTACGAAATTTGGTTTCTGGGTTTGGACCAGCCCCACAATGATCCACGAAACTTTTCATAACCCTAGGTCAAGGGGAAGGGGTTCAAAACGAATTTTGAAATGTTGAAAATTCCATATCTCGAAAAATTCCCATCAAACGGTATGTTTTTTATTTCATATTTAGATAGAGTTTGTTCCGTAGAATTTTTTAAGACCATCTGCAGCTTTGTACGACCAGCCGTTCGTTCACAATGACGGCTCAAAGATTGTGCCTCACAACCCGATCGTGAATCAAACTGTTGAAATACAGGTCCATTTTCATACTAACAAGCTCTTTGGAACATCATATGGCTTAAGTGATGTCGAGTTTGTTGTTCTGAGGTGCGTTTCGTGCTACGGAAATGAAGGTAATTTCGAATGTTTGTTGGTAGGTACTTCTTTTATAGAAAAATTATTACCGACGTAGTATTAAAAACCCCAGAATTATATCGTATTAATTAATCATAATTAATAATAATTATTATTAATAATAAATACGAATTATCAATACCTAACAATAAATTATAATAATTTTCAGTAGGTTTATTTCATATTTAGATAGAGTTTGTTCCGTAGAATTTTTTAAGACCATCCGCAGCTTTGTACGACCAGCCGTTCGTTCACAATGACGGCTCAAAGGTTGAGCCTGTCGACGCGATCTTGAATCAAACGGTTGAAATACAGGTCGATTAAATACAGGTCGACTCGATTTTCATACTAACTAGCTGTTTAGAACATCATATGGTTTTAGTGATGTCGAGTTTGTTGTTCTGAGGTACGTTTCGTGCTACGGAAATGAAGGTAATTTCGAATGTTTGTTGGTAGGTAGGTACATACTTCTTTTATAGAAAAATTAAAAAGTATGAAAACCCTAGAATTATATCGTATTAATTAAATACAAATTATTAACATTTAACAATAAATTATAATAATTTTTGCTAGGTATCTACTTGATAAACTTATTAATAATTAGTGATAATTCATAATAATAATTAATCTAACATTAAATGTTAATCTAAATTAATCTAAATTTTAGGATCTAGACATTTAGAACTAGTGATCTAGACAGAAGGGTGATCTGTAAATTCTTGACACAACGGTTCATTATCTTCTTTGCACAGATCACCCTTCTGTCTAGATCACTAGGTCTAAATGTCTAGATCCTAAATGTTAGATTAATTATTATTATCAACTATTTCTCATTGCAAACCTGTTCATTGTGTACCCAAGATCCTTCCCTAAAAGACCTGGCAGCGGGAAATATTATTCAACATGGTTTGAAAAGGGAAAAACAAGTTTTGTAAAAAATCCCAATGCTCTAGTAGTCGACACCAGTGACCAACATTTTCTTCAGTAGTCGACATGGTTTTGCACTAGTAGTCGACCTACATGTGTTAGAAGTCGACAGTATCACTTGAGTCAGTAGTCGACAGGTTTCGTCATTCCATCGTTTTCGAATTTTACGACATCTAAATAAAATACATTCAACTGTGAATCGGAACTTGAAAATAGATTAATAAGATGTAATAAAGTAGTTATCAGACTTTTTATTTGCAAACAGCTCATTATCAGTCTCAAATTGCAATAAGTACTTAAGTAAAAAGGTATGAAAACAATAGTCGAAAACTCATTGTCAGAAAATTGACATTACAGTTGGGCTTAGGTACCTATTTACATATTTTTTTGACATTTTCATGTCTTTGCTTTGGCACATGAACTGAAACGGGAAAAATTTGTTCCCTTGATTCACCCTTTCCCTCAGATCACGTCAGAACACAAGCGACCGGCGGGCCACAACGTCAGAGCCTATGACGCACGAGCGAATGACGTCAGACGGCTGGCAGGAGGCCAACAAGTACGTCAGAGCCTATGACGCACGAGCGTATGACGTAAGACGGCTGGCAGGAGGCTAACTAGTACGTAAGAGTCTATGACGCACGAGCGTATGACGTAAGACGGCTGGCAAAAGGCCAACAAGTACGTCATAGCCTATGACGCACGAGCGTATGACGTAAGACGGCTGGCAGGAGGCCAACAAGTACGTCAGAGCCTATGACGCACGAGCGTATGACGTAAGACGGCTGGCAGGAGGCCAACAAGTACGTCAGAGCCTATGACGCACGAGCGTATGACGTAAGACGGCTGGCAGGAGGCCAACAAGTACGTCAGAGCCTATGACGCACGAGCGTATGACGTAAGACGGCTGGCAAAAGGCCAACAAGTACGTCATAGCCTATGACGCACGAGCGTATGACGTAAGACGGCTGGCAGGAGGCCAACAAGTACGTCAGAGCCTATGACGCACGAGCGTATGACGTAAGACGGCTGGCAAGAGGCCACTAGTGCGTCAGAGCCTATGACGCACGAGCGTATGACGTAAGACGGCTAGCAGGAGGCTAACTAGTGCGTCAGAGCCTATGACGCACGAGCGTATGACGTAAGACGGCTGGCAGGTGGCCAACAAGTACGTCAGAGCCTATGACGCACGAGCGTATGACGTAAGACGGCTGGCAGGAGACCAACTAGTGTGTCAGAAGCTATGACGCACGAGCGTCAAGGGGAAGGGGTTCAAAACGAATTTTGGTACGACATGGTATGACTATGGTATGGTATATTATTGTATGTATGATTTAGTATAGTACAGTACGGTATGATAGGAAAGAAATGGTATGAGTACGGTGAGAATATGGTATGGTGCCGATTTGCAACACAGTCTGGTATAGACAGAAGGGTGATCTGCACAAGGAAGATAATAAACCGTTGTGTCAAGAATTTGCAGAGTTTTCAATTAGGGTTCATTTTCCCTTCCTTTTCCCTCCTCGTTCCTTCCTTTGTCCTTCGGTCCTACTACTAAGACCCCCACACTGGCACATTGGCAAATTTAGTCAAGCTACTTATTAATAACCAAAATAGAACACACTACCTGTCTTTTGGCGATTCTCAGTTGCAGTCTCGTCCTCTTTTTACCTAATATATAACTTACTTATAACTTGTTCTTACCCAACAAGTTATGCGACTGCCGACCTTTCCTCTGGTCCTACAGCCAAACGCAAGCGGATATCTTGGTAGGTTATCCAAGGTCCTACTAGGTAATAACAAACGCTTTCCAAAACCTCCCTCGCTTATAAGAAAATTATGAAAAAACTTATTAGGATAAATTTTTTTTAAATTTTCAAACAGTTTCTGAAATTCTTCAATTCCAAGTCTTGCGCTGATCAGTGGATGGAACTAATATTTTCTGTATTTTTTCGCTTTCTCAAGACAAGATCACAACCGCACGCAGTCTCAACGAAATCCATTCTGTAAATGATGTTGTGAAGCAACTATTCAGTCTCCAGTGGGCGCTTGGGAACAACAGCAGGCAACTTTCAGTCGACAAAACCGCCTGACTAATTACCGAGACTAAAATGTTGTTCCCAGTGTACAAGCCACACACCGGTTGGTGAATGCATCGTGCGTAAACCACTAGCACCCGAAGAAGGCACGAGCAGCAAACGTTCAATGATCAACAAAGTTCGATGCGAACCAAACCGTGCAGACTTTGGACCTCCCCTGTATCCAATAACTCCAAAAGATAGAGCCTGCTTGCCCCTTTTTTGAGCGGTTCACTGGATCCCATACAAGGGCAGATCCAGAGGGGTACAAAAAAATTTTTTTTCAACAATATGTGATTGTATGCTGAATTTTATAGTAAAGATTCTAATAGAACCTTCACCTTGTACAATTGAAGCTTCGTTCTAATGTTTTTGGACTAAAACTGGCTTTAAAACAGCTCTTGCTTAAGAATCTGCCCCTGCCCCCCTTCCCCCGTCATGAAAATCCAGATTCCGCCCTTGATCCCATATTGCCTAACTCAACCTCTAACTGAAAAACAATGCAGTTACCTAGTCCCTTTCTTTCCTGACCGCTCACACATTACCTCCTAATCAACTGGGTTGTCAATGTTTTTGCAGTCTTCTAGGTTTTCACCAAAAGAAGCTCAAAACAATAATTTAAATATGGAACATGTTTTTCACGGGTGCTACGGAGTATGGAAGAGGTAAGATGTGTAAGGTTACCCCCTTCGCTCCTCCAGTCTACATTCCAACTAGTTTCACATCAGTTCATATAATATTAATTAAATACAGACATAAGCGGGCATATTTGTCAACTTTCACTGTAAACTCCTCAGAAACACACCTCTCGATACAAAATATTCATCGAAAACCCTTAACTAACCCGCCTTTATTACATAAGCATATTTGGTGTCTAGCGATCAAGCTTTTGATGCCATCGTAGTAAAAATGCTTGTTTTTTCTCCTCATGTGATTTTCAATCCGTGCTTTCAATTCGTCAAACCGAAGATTTCTTTCCGTCAGGACGCATCGCTTGAGTTCACGAAAAACGTGGTAGTCCGTCGGTGACAAATCCGGACTGTACGGAGGGTGTTTCAATTCTTTTAAACCCGATTCGTTCAATACGGACAATACAATTTTCGATTTGTGAGACGAAAAATTGTCGTGGAGAAGTAAATCTTTTGTCTTTTGTCGTCGGTTCAGAGCGTCGACCATTTTTCGGATCGATTGGACATAATCAAACCGATTGATTGATTTCTTATTGAGGAAATACTCGGACGACAGGACACCCTCGCAGTCCCAAAACGTGGACATGACTGAAAAAGATGGGATCTTTTCTCCACTGAAAAACAATAATTTTTAGAAATCCAATGTCTTGTGCCAAGTAGGAACAGGTCATTTTCGTGTATTTGGATGCGACGAAAAATTACGTAAATATGTAGGTACCAAATGTAAAGGTAAGAGACGTTATAACTATAAATCCACTCACCAGGAGCACTTGTTGTTGCAGTGGTGAATGATAATTTCATCTCCAGTTACAATCCTTCGAATAATAGCGTCCTCTTTTCCAAAACACAAGTCCAGAAAAGCTCTCGACGCCTCCACACGCCGTTTTCTATCCAATCCCGCCAACCTTTTCACGCAATGAACTAGTAAATCCATGGTTTTTGAACGATTATTAGTACGTATACGACCATCTAAGCCAGACTAATTTAACGTAATTGGTGCATTAAAGCACGAGCTACGGTATTGGAGTTATAAACATCTACGATAGCTCTGCCTGGTTTACGTCTCTTGAAAAAATGTTGTGTTTGTGTCTAAGATAATGCACCACTGTCATAGTACCATAATTCATGCTAGTAATAGTTTTGAAGCTTTTATCAATATTGCTTCAACTTGAGAGCAATGATAGTGACGGCACGGAAGGTACCTACCTACCTTCTTGGTGGGCCTCTAACTTCTTCGGGTCTTACTTCCACACGGAAAAAGAAACTGATAATTGATAATTAATGTATTTGTATTTATTAAAATAACATTTGTATAAATTATTTATGTAATAGGTATATATGTATAACATATTGGTATGTAATATACTGATATCAACCAAATTTGTTGATATGTAAGAAAATATAATTTTATGGATATAAACTATTAGCTATTTTGGACGTAAACCTCCCTCTCCTGCAACCCAAAAAAACAAATGTTTATGCGACTCCCCGAATGATTTTTATGAGTCAGCCGACCAAACCAAATTAGTTACTCGTAAACAAAACCAACTGGTGTTGAGGCAAAACTGGTGATGATTTTAAGTAGGTACATACCTACTCATAAAGTTTGGTAAATATGTGAACAACACACCGACCCTCGACTTTAGTTGTCAAGCTGCAGTTTGAACGACGATATCGAGGTAAATTAATACGATCACTCGTATCACGTGCAGCACATCTCACATTTACAATCGCAGGGAAATAAATCTTACTCTTCAGTAGAGTTCGAAAATTTCTCTCCTAACTACCCTTCGCAACGCCATGAAAAATTCACGTTGTGGTCCCCCTTCAAAATCGGTCTGTCAACATTCGAACTGTTCTGAGCCCGAATACATTATGCATCTTCTTATTACTCCGAAAAAAACCAAACTATGCCCGGCCGACGGGGCTTACTCAGCGGGGATCACGCACCGTCGATCATACAAATCTCAAACAGAAACACGAAAATCAACAGAGTCGAACGAAAGTTTTTTCGTCCCTCAATATTTCAGCGAGGAACCTAATTTCGCTAAGTGTTCTTCGGATACTGACCAACTTGAAAAATTAACTTATAGGTAGGTACCTAACAGTTCAGGCAAGAAATATCAGGAGATTGAATTGCCTGACATTTCTTGCCGTTTCTAGTAACCCCCGCTGATGCCACCAGACTTTGACAAACCGTCGACTCAAACCCCAATCCAAATCAAATGTCACCGGTTCATGTCCAAACAACTGGACCGATTTGAAAACGGTTAGTTGGAATTTTTATGAGCCGAAATCGCCAAAAAGTGGCCATACCTTAGGTGATCGATTTGCCACATTCAAGACCACCTTCCATTGATCTTTCCTTTAAATATTAGCAAATATGCCTCTTGATACAATTCAATTTTCCACAAAACCAGCGTGAACCTCGGATTGCACGTATTTCTAATAGAGATCAAGTGAGACCATCGAAAGGCCGCTAAGACTATCAGTAGTGTTGGAGTGCTTCACAAACTAGTACGAGTACATTCCCCTATAACAAGTTCTGAAACCATTTAACTGTGAAATAGAAATCGTGGGAATTTCATACTGATATAACTTTGAAAGAGGCCATTTTCAACCAAAATCTCAATCAAATGTCACCGGTTCATGTCCAAACAACTCAAATGCTTTGAAGAGAGTTTTTTAGTGGGAGTTTTTATAAGGTAAAATCGCCAAATAGCGGCCTCAGCCATTTGCCACATTTAACACCATCTTCAAAATGTTTTCGATGATTTTCGAAATCGGACTGTATTGACTTATGTTCCGTATTTTTTTAAATAGGTCACTGGATATCCAGATGCTCTGGAGTCAGATGCTGTTGCAAGGAAACTGATTTTGAGTATCTACGCAAGTACAATAGTATCGGTACATGGGTACGTCTCATTTTCTCCCTGTAAAATATGTGTTTTGTTTCTCAAATAAAACGAAATAACGATAAAAGATGATCCTGGGCCTATTCCGCTTAAGGTGTAAATCCTAAGGAGGCTAAATACCAAATTACAGCTTCATAGAGTGAATAGCGTAGAAATTAGCTTCGGCAGCCACTCAGCTGATACTGGACCTGTGCTGCTTAATGTGTAAGTCCTAAGGAGGCTACCTACCAAATTACAAGTCTCTACCACCACGGGAAGTGGCTAATGCCATACCTAATTACATACCAAATTACAGCTTCTTTGTTTTAAACAAAATACGGAAAGTGTTATGCCAATTCTCTGGTATTCGTACAGTCACAGGGTTATGGTGAACAGGAAAATGTTCGTTGAGTCGAGACCTCTCCAACGAGTGTTGAACAATTTTTGTATGATTGAAAATACTTAAAATGCTTAAAAGATTGAAATTTCGTAGCAACGGTTTGGTTGTAATCGAAAATCATTATAAGATCGGAAATATATTTCCTCGACCCCAAATTGTACTTTGCGTAAACGTACTCCTGTATGGCTTATTACTATGAATACTACTGCTTCGAAAACTCGCTCATACGGTCATCCATTGAAATTCTCTTGGGTGTTCCACAGATTTGGGGGATAAAAAGGCGTCTCTTCGGGTTGAATACGTGTTGGTGTTATTCCCCACTGTTCAAGCCCACAATACATAAAAACATAGCAAGCACATACAGAAAGTTTTGTGTTATGTGATGATTCAACCGGACAAAAGATTTCATATCCAATGGACCCGAGTGAACGGAGAGAGGTATCAGAGCCCCATTGTCGTCAGTATTGTTGTCGAGTTAAAACACCGGTCTGACTACAGATCCCGCCGAAGATCGACCTTTTCATCGACCCTCCTATTGTCACCGACAGGCCGGTTGACCGTAAGGTCAGTCCTAAACCCAAGGGTAAGCCCGATCCATCTTGACGCAAGCCACCTCCAGAAGTTCCCTACGGATTTTGACACGATGAAATATCTGTGGAGACCCCACAGATTCCAAAAGCCCCCTCAAAAACCGCACCCTGTTCCCATAAGATGATCTTTTTAAACGCTTGTTCGTGAATCATCACGAATCCTGCGGCTGAATGAACTATCCCTACATCACGGGATACATTCTTGCTTATTTTTTTCTCCGCTGCTCTCACCCCGTGTCCCATTATGTCTTTTAATAGTGTGAAGGGACTGTTAAACATTTTTCCGACCCTCCCGACAATAGGGCTAAACATATGTCCCTCCCCATAGAGCACAAGGGGATGACATTCGAGTCATTCTTCCGTTTCCAGTGGAAACAGATGAGGCTTGTGACAGGGGCTTGTGAGCAGAAGGTTCTTGACATGAAAAGAAGATTTAAGGGCTAAGTGTCGCTAAATAGGATGACATTGACACTACCGGGTGACAAAAACTCCTGCAAAAAAAGTCTTTATTCGAGCTGATTATTGGACAATTAATTCATACCCAAAGTAAATATTTTATTGACCATTCTACTCCATTGAACTCAGGATGATGAATAGAAGTTATTTTCGGTGGATTATTCGAAAACGATCTCTTACAGAGTCCAATAGTTTGAAATTCCCATGAAATCTATCCTACACCCATACGGCAAATAGTTTGACTACTAGTTGTTAAAAAAATACCTACTAGTTTTTTGTAGCGCTCCAACACTCAAGTGTTATCAGCCTTCTGGTGGTCTCACTCGAATCGTTTTAGAAAATCCGTCAATACGGACAAATCTGAGGTAGGGGTTGTGGAAAATTGAATTGTATCCAGTGAAATTTTTGCTAAATGATTAATAAAACTAAATCAGCGTAACGTTTTGACATGGATATGTCTTACCGCTGGGGTTCATGCAAAAATTTTACTACACGGGAAAAAAATGTAACGCGATAAACTAGGACAATTCTATGTTATCATTCTACGAGGCTGCAATTTGGTATGTAGCCTCCATAGGACACTTTACACTTTAAGCAGCATAGGTCCAGGGTCAGCTGAATGGCTCCTAAAGCTAACTTTTACGGTATTCACACTAGGAAGCTATAATTTGGCATGTAGCCTCCATAGGGCTTTAACTTGACGCTGCGCAGGCCCATTTTTTGCCCAGTAACACCTCAGTTTATAGATTTTTCAAAGCCAAACTAGATGGTGAAGAATTGCGATATCTCGTTCCGTTATCAGAATTGAGCAGATGAACCGTGAAGAACCACCACGTTTCATCATCTTCAAAGTGCTCAGCGTTAAAAAAAACCTTTAAATTCCAAAATTCGAGTTTTAAAAATTGAGGACCGAGAATAATAGAAAATACGCAAATCCACTAATACCAATTCAAACGCAATGCTATGAACCAGTGTTTCTTGCACCGGGTACAGTGTAGGCCCAACATTGACCCAGCTGACACTTATGATGTAGATTTCTTCTTTAAATATATGCAAGGCAGAGGACGTTGATGCATTATTGGATCTGCACTAAAGCATAGAATTCTACCGACTCGGGCGATCTGACAGATACGGACTGGAATAAATCCACCAAAACCACTAAGCACGAACTGATAAAGACGATGAAAGACAATTACGCTACTTCAGAGTTTCTGCAACTCCGCCAGAAAACTAACGAACCGCGAGTGTATATTTATGGCTATTAAAAAAACTTGTCCCGCTTTGTGAATTGGCCGTGTTCTTTGTGGACATGCAATGGTCATAGACTCTTCATGAACACAGGTATTAAGTAAATGTGACCAAATTACTCCTAGGAATCGGTTGACACGGGATCGCGTGTAGATGAGGTTGGATAATTCTCCTAATTCCGCCGTGTACGACGTATTGTTCCCGAGTCCTAACCGTTGGTTAGAGGACGCATGACCTGGAAAAAAGTTGATACTGCTTGGAGGGAGACGGTTAGAGTGTATGGGAAACCATGATGTATTTTCGTACCGGACTTGAGTTGAGCTGAATCGAATTTGTGAGAGTCCAAGCCTCTCAAAATGAACCTGTGATTCTCTCGGTTCTGAATAACGAAGGAGAAATTCGACTCCTCATAATAAACCTCATAATAAACCACAGGACTTAAATTCGACTCCTCATAATAAACCACAGGACTTAAATGTGCTGTGCCAATAGGCTGCTGATGAGGTGCCACAAACACGGGCTAGGTTTTTCTGAAGCCTACCTTCCAGTGAGAACTTCAAATGCCACATTGCCACGGCAGAGACCACGGGGCCACACTAAATTGCCACATTCGGGTCATTCTTAGGTAAAATGCCACATTTTGTTGATTTCTAGGAAAATGCCTCATTTTGCCTCTTTTGAGCCAAGTTTAAAAGAATTTTGAGAATTTTTTTTGCTGCAAAAAATCTCAAAATTCTTTCGCCATATTACATGACGTACGGTTGTTAACTGAAACCAGGTAAGGGATTAAGTTTAGTGTGACGGGAGGGTGGAGAGAACTTAAGTTCTCTTAAATTAAGTTAACTTAACTTCAGTTAATTAGCTCCAGCCTCAGGTCCAGTTCGCCAATTGTTCCTGATGATCCGGATCACAAAGTCCAGTGCAGGCTTGAAATTTTAAACATGGGCCAAGGATGGATGACAATGCAATATTCACTCGGTTTCTTGTTTGTAAAATGTTTCAAACAGACCTATTTGCTTAAAGAAATTAAATTTGGATGATGAGCTAGAGACTTGACATTTTAAATAGGTACAGGTCGGTACCCTGCAAATAATTGGATGGTAGGCACTGCGAATCGGATCTCAGTTCAGAATCTGCATCGCTCTCTTGAGAAACTGCGAACTGTCAAAACTTGTAATGGAGAAGGATCTGACATTATATTGCTTTAATTCGTAAACTTGAAAAAAATTAAAATAAATTTTGATTACTTCTTTAGTTTTATTTTTAGGATTTAAAGACTGATATAAGTTGAACTATTATAGGTAGTAAAATATAATATTTTGAATTTCTGACATTGACAGTTAAACAGGATGTGCAATGCTTGGGGAATTTCTTACACTGGCCCCGTCAGAGTCTCAATATACTCGTGATATATTATACAAAACCGATTGGGATCCTTCACATAAGACTTGAAAAGAGAAAATAATAAATTGAATTAAAAAACATTTTCAATATACCGCGTTTTTAAAAAGGACTAAAAAGTATAAAATACTAATTATAATAATATCTAATAAAATAATAATAATAATTTTTCGTTAGTGGCTATGGATATATTAAATATAACCGAAATTTTGGAATACCTTGGTACTTGGAGGGCAAAACGTAGGCTGCAGCCAGTAAATAATACAAGTAGACAATCCGGATGAATTCACAACTAATTTCAGTGAATTTGAAATGAAATGAAATCCGTCGATTATTAGTGGATAGAGAAATTTCCCAAATGTTCTACCTACATACTGTACGTTGATTCACAATACATTGCTAGTAATGATCCTATTGAACTATTGAATTAACTCAGCTCTATATCCCCATGCAGCTTTACCATATCTATTTAACGGCAACCAATTCTCTCCATTCCTACAGCAAGGACTGTAAGGACAGAACATACCGCCAGGAGGTGTTCCATATCGCACACATTGTATTGGTAATCTTCAACCGGCATATGTGGTCAGCAGGTAAACTTCAGCATGTCACTTCAAATTCTGCAAACCCAACGCAGCGCAAACATGGAGCCTTTTCTGTTCCTTCGACGTCAGAGAGTCTTAGAGATTCATCTCTAACAATCTGTAGATCCCATTTGATGGGTCGTCTCCATCCACGAAGCCTTCACCCTCTCCAGCTCCATCTGCATCTCCAACAGCCTCCCTCTTCTACAAATACATGATACTCACAAAATAGGTTCCCGAATCAGAACAACTCACCTGTGACTATTTCTGTAGCTTCTGCTCTAGAGGGAACATGCTATCCTGCATCTTGAACACTTTGAGCTGGTACATTGTACGTCAGTCGAGAATGAACAAAAAGAGACTTTTAACAAAGAACTTGAGAAACAACATACTGCTGATAATCTCAACCCTGAGCGGCGTAACAGAAGAACTGAGCGGAATGCTGACTGGAGCACGTCATAGTTTACGTTGATCGGGGCGTTGGAGAGAGAGCTCAAAAATTTAGCGTTAAAATATTTTGAACTGCAATAAATTGCATTTCATTTCGCATAGTTTTGGGATTCTTAAGAGTAATGTTCGGAGAACAGCGATTTATACTGGAAATAATGAACCTTCGTGAGGACATTAGCTACGTTTTTCTCTTCATATTTGCGCTCTGGCCGTTGAAGTTCGATTAATCTCGTTTATAACGTAGTGAAACTATCACCAGTCCAGCTCTTGTTTCTCGAAACCACTCATTCAAGAGAAATCCGCTTGATATCTCTGGCTCGTAAATAGACCAGCCTTCCAAATCTGATGAACAAACAGTTAGTTTTGAAACATCGTCGTTTGTCTTTAACTACATAAGAGTGCAGGCAAAGAAAACTACTACAGCTCGGGCAGTCATTTTCCTTTGATAATTCCAGAGTTAACAGCTCGGGCCGTTCGCCGGAACATCGGAGCCCGTCAGAACTGGTATTAGCTAAGCGACCGTAAACAGAAATGTCTATTTTCGAACTCCATCGTCGAGATCACGAAACGATTGTGTTCACTTTTTGCCGCCGCGAAAGGGCGGTTGCACAGTTGAAAAGGGGTTTGTATAAATGAAACCTCAAGCGCTTTTCTTCCCCTGAGTTTATCTTCAACGGAAATTACAGTTCGGTTGATTGGTTTGATTTGAGTGGGACGCACGCTTTGGACGCCGAAGGAACAAACTGTACGTTCAGCGCTGACAGCTCACGTTTGAATAACAGTGTAAGAATAAATATTAAAATACCTAATATTAGAATATGTAGTGTTAGCAAAGTTCCGTATTTTGATTTCTCATCTTCGCTGATAAACATTGGAATCGAACAAGGAAAAAATTTGTTTAACCCTCTCAAGATTTGTTTAACCCTCTCGTAGATTCGAATTTCGAAAAATCTGCAAATTTTCCTACAAAATCTTCTGAAAAGATTACACCTTTCTGTCAAGACAACTGCTCTGTATACAATATCCTTGTGAGTCCCTCAACTATACGAAGCAACTGCAGTAATGCGATACAAATGGTCATTTCCGAATGATGTTGTGGGGGGGGGGGGGACTAGCTCAGCGATGGTCTATAAATTATTTATATAAGTAATTGTGAGAAAATTACTTATATAAATAATTGTATAAATGAAACCTCAAGCGCTTTTCTTTCCCTGAGTTTATCTTCAACGGAAATTTCAGTTCGGTTGATTGGTTTGATTTGAGTGGGACGCACGCTTTGGACGCCGAAGGAACAAACTGTACGTTCAGCGCTGACAGCTCACGTTTGAATAACAAAGGATATTGTATGCCTTTAAACTTTTCCTTCCGATGAGAAAGGCACTAGCTAAACTTTTGGTTAAGGACATTGGAGGAGGGTTTTGAGATATCGTGAAGGAAGATCTGCGTTACCGAGGGTATTAGGCCCGGCACTCCAGATCCTAGGTAAAGGTAATATGTATCAAGTGCTACCAGATATTTTTATCTGCACACCTTGTTACAGAGAGCAGAAGTAAAGAGAGAGGATGCAAAATAAGTTGGCGGTCGTTACCAGATACACCGTTTAGCTGCACACACCGTTCACTTAATTCGTATGAGAAGAAAGGCTGACCAAAACTGAGCAATTTTAAAGAGAGCTGAATTTAATAAACTAGGCTAAATGTGAGAAAAAGTTTTTGGGTTGAATGAGAAGGCTTGAATATGAGTAAGGTCGTACCAAGAGCTTCGGCCAGACTGTCATAGTTGTTTATGGCTGGTCTACCATCCTTCCTTACAAAGGGAATGACCGTGTGAATAGGTAGTTCCACGCAGTAATTATTATTATTTATATAACTATTGAATTATTTATATAAATATTTTTCGCTTCGATTCCCTTCCCTTCCATTCCTGTTCGAAATTGCTTTCTTTTCTTAGACTCTATAAGTAGGTACCTCCTCAAAACAAGGAACTCGATGCCACAAAACCAACGGCGGACGGATGGATTTTCATTTTTTATGTTCGGGCGATTCCAAAAATCCACAGTCATGCAGCATGGCTATAAGAGCGAGTTTTGGAAGAAATAACTGGTTTTATGTGAAATGTGTCCATTTTACTGGTTTTATAACAGATTTTGTGTCCATTTTTTGTCGAGTAACATTTATGAATCTTTTGAACATTTCAATCCTAATTTTTACCCCTTCACATTGACTTTTGGTCATCAAGTACACGTGGTTCGTACAACACAAAATTGTGTGCAGCAATAACTAAAATTAATATTTTTTAACTATTTGCAGAATGAGACCAGAGTTGTTCACGTTCAACACACTGAGACACAGGTCGGGGAGAAAGTGACCAGACAACAAGAGAGACGTAGGTACAATAATTATAATTAGAGAGCTTCCAACTACCGAAGAGCATATGCCGCTACAATGCGCCAGTAGCCTTCTTTCATGTCAGACAAACAATAAGGTCTCATCTGTCTCCGTATCCCTTTCCCAACCATATGGAAGGAATGAAAAGGAAGGCGGGAAATCATCCAGAAGGAATGACCTGCGGTGAGGAAAAAGCCCAGACCTACCTCATCAGTTGGCTAATTGTTAGTCGAGGGGCCACTGGTTTCGTCTCGAGAAATAAAAAAAAGGGGTTTTTAACTGAAGCGCGTAACGTTGAATTTTTACCGCAATATAATGAGCGGAAGCTTCGCGGTAACGAAACTAACGATTAAAACGCTATAATACGCATTACAAAACGGAACACGGTACCATTCGAGGAATCAAATAACTTGTAGTTAACGTAGAAAAACACGAATTATCCGAGTCGTCTGTGGAGCACGGGAAGAGATCGTTAAGGGGAGCGAATAAATACTGAGGTGTTTAGGGTCGCTCATTAAGGGAACAATAGTGGAATTAATGCGTTTGCTGACGGGATTAGGTCCTTAACGAGTTGACGAGAGCAAAAAATATGTAGTCCTGCAGGCTGATGGGATTTGGCTGCCGCTGGGGAACGGTGAGCTTCGTAAGGACTCGTAACGTTCAATTAGTGAAGACGTTGAGAATTTGTTCAGCGGGAAGACGTCGCGTAGGGATGGGTTCGAGTACTCGATGTTTTTGACATCGATGTATTTCTTCCGATATATTTACAAATTCGATGTTTTTCCCCCTTTCCAAAATACCTTATAGTAGGTTATCGTTTGCCGATAGCGAAAAGTGGCAAACGAAGACGCGTCAATCCCTGATGAGCTTCATCTACATTAAATGTAAATTTTGACCTCTCTTCTCGAAAAAATTCAACAAAACGTCTTGGCATTTTAGATTTCAATGAAGGATACAATGTATCCTTCATTGAAATCCAAAATGCCAAGACGTTTTGTTGAATTTTTCTCAAGCTTGTTTACTTTTTAACCCTCTTAGAAATTGCCTCTCCGAAGATATGGCTGAAAAACTTTTTATTTTTTCTGCATAAATCAATGGTCAACAATAAATATTTGGAATAAAGTAAAAATCGATGTGTAAACATCGATGTTTTTCCAACCGATACCCATCCCTCATTTCGAGGCACTTAATGTACCTTCTTTGTAACAGAGTAGAGTCACCAAGGACACAACCGTGGAAGGAGCCAGAATCTGCAGAATCTACGTTTTTCCAGCAAAATGGTGAGAAAAGTAGATATAATAAACCATTTTAACCCAGATCATCTGCGATTCCTGTACCTAAACCAAGAACGTAGCTGGAAGGAGGGGACATGGCTCCAAATCTTGTTCCGAGATCGCATTTTTGTTTATTATATTCGATAATAAACCATTGGAATCGACCAAGAGTATACATTTTATGAACCCTCTAAAAATGTAATGGGTTACATTTCAAGATAAAATTATGAAATTTGGCCCCTCAATGTTCTGAACCATTATGCAACTGTGCAGTTTTGAGCACAGATCAGTCAGGCTGTTACTTGGGTGTGGTGGATAACAGGTGAGAACTTGCGCTACTAAGATCATACGAGTATAACATAACATATTTGAACGCACAGATTTCAATCGTCAGTCCAGCCCTAAAATATAGGCCAATCATCAGTCGACCTTGTAATTTGGGATGATACCATACTTCTCTGATATAATATATCAGACAAGTATGCTATTATCTTATGAATCATCATCATAATATGAATCATCATCAATATTCATAATATTATTATGAAACGGTTATAGAGATGATGAATTAAGTACAAATAATTCGTACCAATATACTTAAATCAAGGGTTTTTAATTCCACCTTTCTACGTCGGCAATAATTTTGTATAAAAGAAACTTGTACATACCAAAAACAGTCGAAATTACGAGTACCTTCTTTCCGTTTCACGAAAAGTATCTTAGAACGAGAATCTCGGAATCACAAAAGTCATTTCGTCCCCTTTCTGCCAAAACCACGAATGTGCCAAAAATCGAAATTTGAGTTCGGCATCACCCTTCTCTAGTATTGACCTCCTCTATTAATGAAAAATCTTTAGAAATGCTCGGGGGTTTTGTAAGGATTTCTAAGGATTTTTCATAAACTGCCGATGCTGAAGTGATGCCGAACTCGAATTTCGATTTTTGGCCCATTCATGGTTTTGGCATAAAGGGGATGTTTGAAACATTTGATGTTTAAAACAGCTGAATGTGAATGGCCTGTATTTCTACCGTTTAATTCACGATCGTGTTCACAACTTTATATCGGCTCAACCTTAGAGCCCTCATTCTGGTCGTAATTAGCTCCAAATGGCTTAATAATTCTGCGAACTGAATCCCATTCAAATTTGCAAAGGCAGCTATACTGCTCGGTTGAAAATTTGCGATGGACCTAAGGGTACGAAAAGTAACCCGAATTCTATTATAATAATTGTAGGACAACGTTATAAAGTGGCGCGGACGGACAGATTTTTTTCGATTTTTAGAATCTACGTATCTTGAATCGTAAACCAGAAATTTTGGATCAGAGGGGAGGGGGGGGGACCACTGCTTTGCCGAAGAATCGGAGTACAAATGTGTTGATGTGGGGGAAAGTATTGAAGTGCACCAACAGAAATGCCTGTATGGTGACTGTAGTGTTTAATTATTAATAACACCTGATGTTGAGTTGGTTTATTTCAAATCATCTAGGAAAATATAAACTCGAATTGAATGCATTCCTTATGAACGAGGCTGATTGGGACATCTGAATAGTTTCTGACGTTACCCGTTCTCTCCATTTATAAGCTCATCATTAAAAATACATTAACTGGTTACCGAACTGTTCAAATTCAAATTTAACTTCATGAGCAACGGGGATTCAAAAAATAGTGCTAAACTTGTACCAGTTCTATATGTGTCATGAATATACGTTTGAGAACTGGGGGTTATTTAGGTGGAGTTGATGGACTACGGGGTTATAGACGTCTAGTTCTGAAGTGGTGGAAAAATATGATTTTTAAACAGCCGATCGGTCATTCAATGACGTCCCTGGCTCAGGTATCGTCTCATCCATATTCTCGTCCTTGGATAATCACGGGAGGATTGACGTGAGTGATGACTCAGGAAATGAGGCAAAATGCAAGCCTGGCCCAGCACCCTTGTAAAGCGGAGTTTGATGAATCGAAACGCTTTTTTTAAAACGACATTCAGTAAAAACGAGCTCCTAGAATGGAAACAGTCGACATATCCGTCCGGATTTAAACATTAGGGGAACAAGATGGAGGTACCTACGTTGAAAGATACGCACTCGTACAACAGGGTTATTCTAGGGGTGGGAATCGATAGTTCTATGTTTCAAAACATCGATGTTTCTCCAGCCATCAATGTTCCTTAAGAGCAATTTTGCAGACTTTTCTATTCACCACAATAACCGAGAAGAATTCAATGTATTTGCATCGACACCACAACCTGAAGGAACAGACTCAACGCTTCACGAACAAAACTCCACTCATTCTAACTTCAAGTTTATAAAATTTCAAAATTCATTTTGAACCCCTTCCCAATGTCTTAAGGTTCTGACAAGTTTCAAGGATCATTGTGGGGTTGGTCCGCATTTTTAAACCAAATTTCGTAATTTAGGCACAACGCCGACGAAATTTCTTTTATTCGATTTCCTGAATCTACGTATCTTGAAACGTAAACCAGGAAATTTGAGAGGGGGGTCACAATTGGTTTTTTTCTTGATCGATGCCAATGGTTCATTATACAGGTACAAAAAGAAGGTTTTCTGTACTTTTGACCAGACCCACATGCCTGTACGTATTTACACCACGTTTAAGAGCGCTACCTACCCAAAACCTTCGGAAACAAAGTAGGTAAACCAATTTTTTGATGAATTTTTACATAGCACCTCCTTCTACACGTGTCTCGCGATAATTAATTTAGAAACACTCTTAGGTCACATATTCCGCTATTTTACACCTATTTTTCACAGTATCGAAATTATTTCAATACTGTGAAGAATAGGTGTAAAAATAGCGGAATATGTGACTTAAAAATGTTTCTGAATGAGTTTTCGCGAGAGGCGATTGGGAACTGCAAGAACCACCGAAGAAGGCTCTTCAGAACAATGAAACCGACCAAATCAAGCTGTTCCTAAACAATGTGGAGGGTGAAATCGCTCAACGACCAAACGCGAAGGCGCGTGCTGTTGACGTCCAAATTCTCTGTAAGCTCGCGAAATTCTCTTTTGTTCGAAAACGACCAGTCGTGCAACTCACCGGGGAATCAAGTCAAATATAATGCGAAATTCAACAATAATACTCGTCAGCCCCATTCGATTGCCTCCTGAACGCTCTTATCGGGCGCACGACAAAAATGATTGTACGCATCCGCCTCTTGGACGCCACAATGTCTTTTATCAATTACTTTCAATTAAATTACCGTGAATGACGTTTCGTCCCCTCGCCATTGTCCTCGCGATAGCCCTTTTACATCCGATTTACTCCGTCCCTGTAAACATTTCGCAGGGGGTACACGAAGGTGGTAAATACCGCTGCGGGGAACCACAAGGGAGAAGCCCCGGACCATTTCTATTGTCGAATTTTTCACCCCTTCCGCAAAACTCAACTCTGAAATACTCGGCAACTGCTTCTGGCTTTTTTGTTCGGCTTCTCATCCAAGCTTCAACTTTTACAGCCCTTCAGAACCTCCTTTTGGCGTCTAGAAAACGGGCTTTAGAACTCCAAAGACCCCTTTTATGTGAAGAGCTCGAAAAACCACGCCTACTCCACTTCCTGACTTCAATGTCTTCTTCGACACCTCATAAATTTATAATTAGAACAAAAATCCCTTTTCTCAATACCTTTTCACAACTACCCTTTCTCGAGTTTCTTTGGGCGGGTACGAACCGTTGAAATTTTCCAACCCTCGTTCCTGAGATCAGTTTCTCAATCTTTTTTACGCTAGAAAAGGACAATTACGACAGCTCTGTGCCGTTGACAGTTGGCGATTTACGGGCTGGCGAAAAATAAAGTGTTTAATGACTTGAATGCGAATCTCACATTGAAATTGGAATTACAAGGAAGTGCGAAAGGGTTAAAGGAAAAGGGGTGAAAGAATATAGTATTTGTTCTTGCTCTAACGGTTGGTTCATCCCGATATTGTTCTTCAAGTTGAATAAAATCCTTATTAGCGAATTTTCAAAGAAAAGGAAGCTATGGTTCTCGGTCAAAAATTTTTAAAACTCGAATTTCCGAAACTTTTTGAAAGCGAAATCCGTTTCAGACCAAACTAGTAAAAACAAAACAGATTGAAAATCAAAACAGAAGGAGAAACTCTGCTAATTCTTCCCCAACGGTTAATTATCTTCTGAACAAATCCCTTCCGTCACTTTTTCGAATGTAGGATGAGTGGCGAACGGTTTTGGAGTACAAAACATAAGATTTCAGTTTTTGTATTGCGCCAGTGGCGACGACGTAAAAATGGTTGTTTGAGGAAAAAGTTGATGTCAAAAGTTACATAGGATTACATCAGAATTAATGATTGCCTGCTTAGGAGTGGAATTAAGATTGGTAATTAGCATCACTTTTACACACAGTCTTATGCTAACTAGTAAAACAGTATCATGTTACTGTTTCTCGAGATGTTTGGGGCCATGGGGTCAGTGGACGCAGCGCTCACAGTCATTCAGGAGAAGAAGGTAATTAATCAATATATATAGGCTAGTAACGAGTCCACGTGTCAGCCACGTGTGGATGACTCGGGGGTGGACACGTGTGTGTGTCATTGGTGCCTCCTATTGATGCCTAATACACCCCTCGTGTGATTTACTCGCCTTTTTGAGAGGGCAAAAGGGAGAGTCTCAAAGCAAATACGGAGTGGAGCTCTGTAGCGTCAGAAGAGATTCTCAGACTACTCTAAATCAACCTGTTCGAAATATCGGAGCAATGCCGACTGAATTCCTTGCAAGGGAATGTGCCAACACATTTAGACTCATCGTGTGTTATAAAGTTCAAAACGCTGCAAATTCTTCCACCCCGGTGCATCATCTTCTGTCCCGCACAATAAGCCCAGGTGTCAGGGATGAGAGCGAGATCGGTCCCATCCTTAGCTCCTGATCCAATCTAATCATCATCTGTACAGATCAGTCAACAGACCACCACCAGCAGTTGACGAAATCCCTCAACAGCACCATTTGAGGGGTCTTCATAATTATTTGCCCAAGCAATCCGTCATATATCACGCTGTACTTCACAGTAGAATGAATGACCGTTTATGGTGTTTGGACCACCCTTCTTCGTTTGAGATCTTCACAAGTCGCCGCAGAAATGAAACCAACGCCGGTGTAGTGATCATGACAAATGGCAGTATAGTGCACCTCATAAGACATGTGCAGATATGTTGCCGTGCTCATGACCATAGTCACTAAAATGATGTTATTAAGAACAGAGCCGAAATGCAGTATTTCCACTGTTTATAAGACCAGTGCCGATAGATACACTAATCATGACAAATTTACACTGCCCCTCGGAAGAACAGTGCTGATATGCAGTATTTTATCGTTGGTAAGACCGGAGCCGATATGCAGTATTTTATCGTGGGTTAGACCAATGCTGACAGCTGCAGTGCTCATATCAAATGCCGGTGTGCTGCATCGTATAAGAAAAGTACCGATGTATTGCAGTGTGTACGACCAAGGTCGCTATAAGACCAATGTCGATAGATGCTGCTGCAGTAATAGTAAGAAAGAATAGGATATGTATACACCAATGTACACTGCACCTCATAATCAAGTGCCGATATGGATTCAGATTTGTCAGATTCAATATATACAATGCCAGAAATGATCCCCAAGGCCGGTATACTGAAATCAAGTACCTATATTAGTAGTGCTTACTTATGATACTACCTACTATTATTTGATTCATGTCATATTTGGGGAAACATTACCTCGAAAGTATTGACTGATTTTTACGTTTTTTACTGCGCAGATTCTAAACCTAACCAATTTGGTCCGTCGCATACAGATTCCTTGCTACATTGGGTTATCCTTATTAGAATTGAAGGTGTGTAATTTGGTGCGATTTTCACACTGGCGAACAGCTGATTCAAGCTGAGATACGTTCCGTGAGAACGTCCCAGTTGGATTTGAAACGAACTCGACAACAGACGAACTGACCCAGCAAACTGGCAGACGGCTCAAGAGAAGAAGACCAGTGGATCTCCTTGAGTAGCACTGAACCAACTCGAAGTGCCTATTGAAACAACAATCCTCCATCTGTGAGTTGCATCAATTATCTTATAAGTACATAATATTTATTATCCTTAATGTTAACGAAATAATAATTTATTTACTTGTAAAAAAAATATATATAAGGACTACCTACCACTAGGTAGAAACCTTGACCCACGTGTCATTGTACCTAGTACGAATAATATTTATAGCAATGATCTCAATAATTGAGATTATTGTAGCATGATATTTATAGCAATGATCTCAATTATTGTAAAGTAATGAAATTACTAAAAGTTATTAAAAAAAAGACAACAGACGTCAAGTTGGTTATGGCGCCATTCGCAGTTCAGTTCGAACCGCCGTTCTTTTCACCGTTTTTCTTCTCGTATCGACTCGGAACAGTGCAAATTTCATTACTCCCTGCGACCCAAGCGGATCCATTCGTAATCAGGTTTCGAAGACAAGAAAATCGAATTACAACAATAACCGTACTTCATGTTTAATGACACACCGTCCGCCGATAACGTCTAATGCGTAGGTGCACCCTCTCGAAGTCACCTTTTTCTTTCATAATTACACCCGTAAAAAAAACGTCCCTCTTGAATTATCTCGCGGATAAAAAGCACCTTATCCGACGGTAATACCGAGTAAAAACTATATTTTCCCCCCCACAATAAATAGATCTGCACAAGCTCCCTCGTAATCACTGGGTTCGTCCTTTTTATTTTCTTATCGAAACGATTCTGAACCGCTCAATAAACGAACGACGGTAATTATCCCAAAACGGGGTTCCGTTCTGAGACCAGTCAAGTGACAATTAAAAGTTGACAAGGTAAACCCCGTTACGCGGATGGTCGTTGATATTGACGAATAATTCAACGGAAGATGAATAATTGGTCGGTGTTATGCGCCAAACCAGACAATCGTCATGTGCACGGTTTCGAGAAAATCGCGATCGAAGTTGTATGTTTTGGTTTAGTTCTCCAAATCAGAAAATCGTAAATAAAAATCCACCGTCATGCAGTCCATGCAGCATGGCTATAAGAGCGAATTTACGAAGAAATTACTGGTTTCATGTAAAATGTCTCCATTTTTCTGGTTTTATAACACATTTTGTCTCATTTTTTTGCCGAGTAACACCTCAGTTTGAAGATTTTTCAATGCTGAACACGATGTTGAAGTCAGAATTGCGATATCTCATTCCGGTATTTGAGCAGATGAACCGTGAAGAACATCTCAAGTAACAAACCACGTTTCTTCATATCCAATGTGCTCCAGTTTGAGAACAGAATGAGATAACCCCATTCTGACCTCACCTTCGTGTTCAGCGTAAAAAAAAACCTTTATAATGATGCTTCACTTGTCAGGTTGTTTCATTTTTGGAATTAATGGGTAATTATTCCCCCTTAAAACTCCCCAAAACTCCCCTTAGATTGGCCCGATTCTGCCCATTGACAACGTTTGTGAAAAGCATTAAACTCCGGGGTTTTGTCGGACTCTTTTGGATATAGCTCCAAAACTATTTAAGCGCCATGGCATGGGTATTTTAGGGGGCTTGAGGAACATTTCATGATATGAATGTAATATTATATGAATATAATATTATATGGGATCTGAATGTAAAACCAACAAGCTTATGGAAGAAAAAAGAAGTTTTGGATCGGACGAATAGTTTTCGAGTTGTAGCCAAAAGAGACCGACAGTTAGTTTGTTAGGTTTTGAGAAAACCTTTCGTTCTAGAAGCACCATTCTGGTCTTAAATTGAAGCGTAATAAATTGTCTTCAACTTACTATCTCATGACCTTTTTGTAGGACCAGTAGTTTGGCCGCTACGAGACTAGAAAAATGACCGTAACATTAAATTTGCACTTTTAGGAAAAATTTGGATGTTTTGCAGAGCTCTATCTTGGGTTTTACCAGGTCTACGGAGTTTTAATACCACTGAAATTGTAAGGAATTTCATAAACGTCTTTGAAAATGGAACGAATAACTTTTTTTCGCCAAGACGCTGCGTAACTACTTCTTTGGCCAAAACTAAAACTGGTTTTGCCAGGATATCTTTGCTATCCCACCTTTTTCTTGCTATTTTTCTTGCCTAATATTCCTTGTACCTCTGTTACCATATCATGTTTTTCTTCTATTTTAGCGTGAAATTTTAAAAATCGCCTGATCCTTGGGGGGGAGGGGGATAAGCCCTTTGCCCCCCCCCCCCTCCGAAATCCAGAACATCTCAAGTAACAACCATGTTTCTTCATCTCCAAAGTGCTCAAGTTTGAGGACGGAATAAGATGTCGCAATTCTGACTTCACCGTCGTAGTCAGCGTTGAACAATCTATAATTTGAACTGTTACTCGGCAAAAAAGGAGAGAAAATTCGTTATAAAACCACTAAAATAGAGACATTTTACATGAAACCAGTTATTTCTTCAAAATTCGCTCCTATATCCGTGCTGCATGACTGTAGATTCTTTAACTTTTTATTTATTTATTTATTTTTTTAATGGAAGAGTCGGTGGAGGAGTCGTGTCTTGTACGAGTAAGTTGTGAGTGCGGTCGTTAGGAGGGTAATCATTTAGGGAAGAGAAGAAAAAAGTGTTGTCTTCTTTCTAAGAGGACGGGGCTGGTGTTGGGTTGGTGTTGTGTGGAGGGAGGGGGGGGGGTCGTCGTGATGTTGTGGACTCCGCCTTTGTCCTGTCCCGCAAGTGGGGTTGCAACTGCCTCCTCCACCGCCCCTCACCATCACCCACTTGGGTGGGCCACCCTCCAACGCGGACCACCTACCCCCCCCACCAACGGCAATAGAGGGGCGAGAAGGGGATGAGGGGGGACGACGGTTTTGCATTTCAAATTGCGCCTTCAAAGTCCACGGAATTACTCTACACCCCCCCCCCCCCCCCGCACAATTCACCATCATCTGTCCTCGCCGCAACACCACTCGTCCCTTTCTTCTACCCCCCCCCCCCCCACCACCGTCGCTCTGTCGTACCCTCGTCCCCTTTCTACGACGTCACCTCTCGATTTAAATTCAGGCGCACCGCGTGCCCTTCAATTGCCCTTTCTCAGTCTTCTGATTGTAATTGCTCTTGACTGATCAAACGTGATGATGATGATGATGAAGATGAAGACCCCCCTCTGTGCCCTTCACCCTCACCGTCTCCCTTCAGCGCCGTCTCCTCTCAGTTGCTCTCCCTATTGCAAGAGATTACTCGACCAAGTTTGCTTTGATTGTCCTCCTCCACCGCTCGCCCCCGCCCGCAACATCCCCCCCGGAATTAACACCTTATTGTCGACGCCGGCAAGATGCGGAGGCAGTTCTCATCGTCACTGACGAGACGTCGTAAGTGATGATGAACTAATAGCGGGTTAAATGGATGCTACGAAATAAATTAACGTTGAACGTTGGAAAAACAACCTGCTGAGGAAATCGGTTGCAGTGGACATTCATGGGACCGCTCTTTTTGGTTTATTATCTTTAAACTAAACACACCCCCACCACCCCCACCCCTTAACACCTCGAAATTGGCTGGTTGACGTTTCAAGATTCAGTCGTACATTCAGAAAATCGAATAAAAAACTCTTGACACAACGGTTTATTATCTTCTTTGTACCGATCACCTTTCTGTCTAGATTAATTATTACTAGCTGTCGGTCCCGTCGCTAACGGGCGGAACTCGGGATGGATCCATCTGCCACTCTTACCGATCGCTTTACGGATTATACCTCTTACATGTCCCTTTACAAACCCTTACAATCTTAAATACCGAAAATAATATTCACCTGTCTCACGGGAAGGAAGAATTTAAGATTTTTATATTTCGGCATCCCAATATGTATACCCCAACCCTATGCATCGGACTCGGAAGTGAACCCCCCTATGTCCTTCCCCGATCACGGAAACATTTAAATACGGGAGAAGGGTTCGATCCGATGGGCGGTTTTTGCGTGATTGAAGGACAAACTGACAGACAAACAAACAGACAAACAGACAGAACCCAAATTTAAAATCGACATCGTTCGACTCCAAGGAACACCTAAGGGATCCAGGGATGCTGAACTATGTTTTTACTGATCTGATATCGACTCGAGGGGTTTATTTGAGTTCGAATGGACCTTCAAGAAGAGCAATTGTCGACTCAAATACATCGTGAAAACGAAAAAAAGTAGACTTCATATCGACTCGACGTGTTTATTTGAGTTCGAATGGACCTTCAAGAAGAGCAATTGTCGACTCAAATACATCGTGAAAACGAAAAAAAGTTGACTTCGTATCGACTCGAGGTGTTTATTTGAGTTCGAATGAACCTTCAAGAAGAGCAATTGTCGACTCAAATACATCGTGAAAACGAAAAAAAGTAGACTTCATATCGACTCGAGGTGTTTATTTGAGTTCGTATGGACCTTCAAGAAGAACAATTGTCGACTCAAATACATCGTGAAAACGAAAAAAAGTAGACTTCATATCGACTTGAGGGGTTTATTTGAGTTCGAATGGACGTCCAAGAAGAGCAATTGTCGACTCAAATACATCGTGAAAACGAAAAAAAGTTGACTTCGTATCAGCTCGAGGTGTTTATTTGAGTTCGTATGGACCTTCAAGAAGAGCAATTGTCGACTCAAATACATCGTGAAAACGAAAAAAAGTAGACTTCATATCGACTCGACGTGTTTATTTGAGTTCGAATGGACCTTCAAGAAGAGCAATTGTCGACTCAAATACATCGTGAAAACGAAAAAAAGTAGACTTCATATCGACTCGACGTGTTTATTTGAGTTCGTACGGACCTTCAAGAAGAGCAATTGTCGACTCAAATACATCGTGAAAACGAAAAAAAGTTGACTTCGTATCGACTCGAGGTGTTTATTTGAGTTCGAATGAACCTTCAAGAAGAGCAATTGTCGACTCAAATACATCGTGAAAACGAAAAAAAGTAGACTTCATATCGACTCGACGTGTTTATTTGAGTTCGTATGGACCTTCAAGAAGAGCAATTGTCGACTCAAATACATCGTGAAAACGAAAAAAAGTAGACTTCATATCGACTCGACGTGTTTATTTGAGTTCGTATGGACCTTCAAGAAGAGCAATTGTCGACTCAAATACATCGTGAAAACGAAAAAAAGTAGACTTCATATCGACTCGACGTGTTTATTTGAGTTCGAATGGACCTTCAAGAAGAGCAATTGTCGACTCAAATACTTCGTGAAAACGAAAAAAAGTCGACTTCATATCGACTCGAGGGGTTTATTTGAGTTCGAATGGACATCCAAGAAGAGCAAGTGTCGACTCAAATACATCGTGAAAACGAAAAAAAGTTGACTTCATATCGACTCGAGGTGTTTATTTGAGTTCGAATGGACATCCAAGAGGAGCAATTGTCGACTCAAATTCATCGAGAAAACGAAAAAAAGTTGACTTCATATCGACTCGAGGGGTTTATTTGAGTTCGAATGGACATCCAAGAAGAGCAATTGTCGACTCAAATACATCGTGAAAACGAAAAAAAGTTGACTTCATATCGACTCGAGGTCTTTATTTGAGTTCGAATGGACCTTCAAGAAGAGCAATTGTTGACTCAAATACTTCGTGAAAACGAAAGAAACTTGACTTCATATCGACTCGAGGGGTTTATTTGAGTTCGAATGGACCTTCAAGACGAGCAATTGTCGACTCAAATACATCGTGAAAACGAAAAAAAGTTGACTTCATATCGACTCGAGGGGTTTATTTGAGTTCGAATGGACATCCAAGAAGAGCAATTGTCGACTCAAATACATCGTGAAAACGAAAAAAAGTTGACTTCATATCGACTCGAGGTCTTTATTTGAGTTCGAATGGACCTTCAAGAAGAGCTATTGTCGACTCAAATACATCGCGAAAACGAAAAAAAGTAGACTTCATATCGACTCGAGGTGTTTATTTGAGTTCGAATGGACATCCAAGAAGAGCAATTGTCGACTCAAATTCATCGAGAAAACGAAAAAAAGTAGACTTCATATCGACTCGAGGGGTTTATTTGAGTTCGAATGGACATCCAAGAAGAGCAATTGTCGACTCAAATACATCGTGAAAACGAAAAAAAGTAGACTTCATATCGACTCGAGGGGTTTATTTGAGTTCGAATGGACATCCAAGAAGAGCAATTGTCGACTCAAATACATCGTGAAAACGAAAAAAAGTTGACTTCGTATCGACTCGAGGTGTTTATTTGAGTTTGAATGGACATCCAAGAAGAGCAATTGTCGACTCAAATACATCGTGAAAACGAAAAAAAGTAGACTTCATATCGACTCGAGGGGTTTATTTGAGTTCGAATGGACATCCAAGAAGAGCAAGTGTCGACTCAAATACATCGTGAAAACGAAAAAAAGTTGACTTCGTATCGACTCGAGGTGTTTATTTGAGTTCGAATGGACATCCAAGAGGAGCAATTGTCGACTCAAATTCATCGAGAAAACGAAAAAAAGTTGACTTCATATCGACTCGAGGTCTTTATTTGAGTTCGAATGGACATCCAAACAGAGCAATTGTCGACTCAAATACATCACGAAAACGGAAAAAATAGACTTCATATCGACTCGAGGTGTTTATTTGAGTTCGAATGGACATCCAAGAAGAGCAATTGTCGACTCAAATTCATCGAGAAAACGAAAAAAAGTAGACTTCATATCGACTCGAGGGGTTTATTTGAGTTCGAATGGACCTTCAAGAAGAGCAATTGTCGACTCAAATACTTCGTGAAAACGAAAAAAGGTCGACTTCATATCGACTCGAGGTGTTTATTTGAGTTCGAATGGACCTTCAAGAAGAGCAATTGTCGACTCAAATACTTCGTGAAAACGAAAGAAAGTTGACTTCATATCGACTCGACGTGTTTATTTGAGTTCGAATGGACCTTCAAGAAGAGCAATTGTCGACTCAAATACTTCGTGAAAACGAAAGAAACTTGACTTCATATCGACTCGACGTGTTTATTTGAGTTCGAATGGACCTTCAAGAAGAGCAATTGTCGACTCAAATACTTCGTGAAAACGAAAAAAAAGTCGACTTCATATCGACTCGAGGTGTTTATTTGAGTTCGAATGGACCTTCAAGAAGAGCAATTGTCGACTCAAATACTTCGTGAAAACGAAAAAAGGTCGACTTCATATCGACTCGAGGTGTTTATTTGAGTTCGAATGGACCTTCAAGAAGAGCAATTGTCGACTCAAATACTTCGTGAAAACGAAAGAAAGTTGACTTCATATCGACTCGACGTGTTTATTTGAGTTCGAATGGACCTTCAAGAAGAGCAATTGTCGACTCAAATACTTCGTGAAAACGAAAGAAAGTTGACTTCATATCGACTCGACGTGTTTATTTGAGTTCGAATGGACCTTCAAGAAGAGCAATTGTCGACTCAAATACTTCGTGAAAACGAAAGAAACTTGACTTCATATCGACTCGACGTGTTTATTTGAGTTCGAATGGACCTTCAAGAAGAGCAATTGTCGACTCAAATACTTCGTGAAAACGAAAAAAAAGTAGACTTCATATCGACTCGAGGTGTTTATTTGAGTTCGAATGGACCTTCAAGAAGAGCAATTGTCGACTCAAATACTTCGTGAAAACGAAAAAAGGTCGACTTCATATCGACTCGACGTGTTTATTTGAGTTCGAATGGACCTTCAAGAAGAGCAATTGTCGACTCAAATACTTCGTGAAAACGAAAGAAAGTTGACTTCATATCGACTCGACGTGTTTATTTGAGTTCGAATGGACCTTCAAGAAGAGCAATTGTCGACTCAAATACTTCGTGAAAACGAAAGAAACTTGACTTCATATCGACTCGAGGTGTTTATTTGAGTTCGAATGGACCTTCAAGAAGAGCAATTGTCGACTCAAATACTTCGTGAAAACGAAAAAAGGTCGACTTCATATCGACTCGAGGTGTTTATTTGAGTTCGAATGGACCTTCAAGAAGAGCAATTGTCGACTCAAATACTTCGTGAAAACGAAAAAAGGTCGACTTCATATCGACTCGAGGTGTTTATTTGAGTTCGAATGGACCTTCAAGAAGAGCAATTGTCGACTCAAATACTTCGTGAAAACGAAAGAAAGTTGACTTCATATCGACTCGACGTGTTTATTTGAGTTCGAATGGACCTTCAAGAAGAGCAATTGTCGACTCAAATACTTCGTGAAAACGAAAGAAACTTGACTTCATATCGACTCGACGTGTTTATTTGAGTTCGAATGGACCTTCAAGAAGAGCAATTGTCGACTCAAATACTTCGTGAAAACGAAAAAAAAGTAGACTTCATATCGACTCGAGGTGTTTATTTGAGTTCGAATGGACCTTCAAGAAGAGCAATTGTCGACTCAAATACTTCGTGAAAACGAAAAAAGGTCGACTTCATATCGACTCGACGTGTTTATTTGAGTTCGAATGGACCTTCAAGAAGAGCAATTGTCGACTCAAATACTTCGTGAAAACGAAAGAAAGTTGACTTCATATCGACTCGACGTGTTTATTTGAGTTCGAATGGACCTTCAAGAAGAGCAATTGTCGACTCAAATACTTCGTGAAAACGAAAGAAACTTGACTTCATATCGACTCGAGGGGTTTATTTGAGTTCGAATGGACCTTCAAGAAGAGCAATTGTCGACTCAAATACTTCGTGAAAACGAAAAAAAAGTCGACTTCATATCGACTCGAGGTGTTTATTTGAGTTCGAATGGACCTTCAAGAAGAGCAATTGTCGACTCAAATACTTCGTGAAAACGAAAAAAAGTCGACTTCATATCGACTCGAGGGGTTTATTTGAGTTCGAATGGACATCCAAGAAGAGCAAGTGTCGACTCAAATACATCGTGAAAACGAAAAAAAGTTGACTTCATATCGACTCGAGGTGTTTATTTGAGTTCGAATGGACATCCAAGAAGAGCAATAATTATTGTCGACTCAAATTCATCGAGAAAACGAAAAAAAGTAGACTTCATATCGACTCGAGGGGTTTATTTGAGTTCGAATGGACATCCAAGAAGAGCAATTGTCGACTCAAATACATCGTGAAAACGAAAAAAAGTTGACTTCATATCGACTCGAGGGGTTTGTTTTTAAAAATGACCGAGAATAGCTTCTTCTCTTCGTAATTTCGCTAAGGCCTTACACTCCATTCGCTTCCAGATCCTTCATAACGTCGCCATTGGAAATCTTTTCTTTAGTACGAGTACTTCGCTCGTAGTAGTGCGCTGGCAGGAATCGGAATGAGAAACCGCTTCCCGCAGCAGAGGGTGGAAGATTTGTGGTCTTTTAGAGGAAGCAAACATCACAATATCACAATATCCCACAGAGTCGACCCCCTGATGGGTATCACTGTCTCTCTTCCCCACACAACCAATTCGATTATTCGTATCGAAAGCCGAAAGGGGAAGAAGTAAAAACACATTTAGTTCCCGAGTTTATTTTCCCCTCAACAGCAAAATCACTCACGTTCACCCCTCAACGGGTAATTCGACCGGATCAAGTTTGAAGCGGTCCTCGTGCCTGAGAGGAGATTGAGATTCACTAATGAAATCAAAGCATTTCGTATTTAGTCGAGTGTCGTTTGTGGTGACAGGAAGCTCCGCGGGAGGCCCCTCTTTCGTCCCTGACAAATTGTATTACATTACTTTGTAATGGCATCAGCGGGTCGTAGAGGCCGTTAGCATCGGAGAGGGTCTTTGCAACCTCGTGAATCGATCGATTTCGGTAATGAAAACGGCTGGTTCGCTTGATGAAATCAAACGCGATTGTGATCTGGCGTGTTTGTGCGTCGAAAAATTCCAGTAGTTACAAAACAATAACAATAATAATCAATTTGAACTAACGACGACATTACGACACGGTTGCTAAATCAGGGATTGTCCCCCTAGATTCGCCCCCCTTTTTCGCTGACGGGGATTTTTTTGGGGGGAAGGAATGTGTAAGGTTTTTCTTTAGGGATATTTTTTCCTAGTCAGGGGATTTTCAGAGGTTTTTTAGGAGTTGAATTTCACTGGTGAATCGAAGGTAGCGACACTGAAAGCCTGGGTTTAATTCTGCTAATCAAACGACAATGGAAGAGAGTCGCTTGGCGATGAGTGCTAGTTCCAGCTTGCCCTCGAAGCGGGACAATTAATGTCCCTGACAATTTAAGTGGGTTAATTTTTCCGATGTGGCGAAGTTCTGGGTTGAGGTGATCGACGAGGTCGACAGCGCAAAAATCCCTCGTTCCAGGAACGTTGCGCTGTTAGCACTGTGGCTGATATCCCTCCCCAATTTGAATGCGTACGTTGAGAGATGCTCCTCTGTAAACAACCACATCAAATCGAAGCTGAGGCTTCCCATTGATGTTGTCCAGAGCATCCTCACCGTACTTTACTTCCTCCGTGAAGAGACAATCACATGTGCTCAGTTTCAGCCAACAGAGGAGATGCTCTCTCTGTTCAATGAGCGTAATATGCTCATTCAACAGATATTAACAGAATCTGTTCTGATATTAACAGAATTAACGTGATTTCGGAAATTCGATCGTTATGCACGGTTGCCAACCTTTTTTCCTCGAAACTACCTGACCTATACTTAAAAAAACCACTAGGAAAAAATATCCCTAAAGAAAAACCCTATACATTCCCCCCCCCCTCCAAGAAATCCCTGTCTCAGTGCCGTTGGAAACGTCGTTCTATCTGATAGATAGACGTTATTGTCGTAGGTGCATCATGTCTTGAATATAACACCTAATTTGTAGGTTAGGATATAATAAGTTCTATAAGTTGTGCTATTCTACAAGCCTACTCGTCAACTACAGTAGTAACTACAATAGTACAAATCCTACAAATTATTATATTCAAGAAATACAGTAACATTTTTCGATGCACTTACAAAAATACCTAACTTCTGTTAATTCTCCGATAATATATTATACTACATTGTTGAAACTGATTTTCTGAATAAATTGAAACTGAATAAATTCTTCGAAATGTTGAACGTCATCTCTCATTTGACCAACCCTAGGCATCCCCCATTATTATTTATATAGACTAACATTCTAGCAATGGTGTGGACAGGGATCGTCTGGAATTACATTAGACATACAAATAATGTATTCAATGGAGATAAACCTACTTGTTATCGTTCTTTGTGTCTTGTTCAACGCAATATGTCATATTTCTCGCATAAAATGTCTCTTGTTGCGTTCAGTTAATATTTTGAACGAGGCGGCAACGCTGGCGGGCGGAGCCTCGAGATGGTTGATCTCACCTGCCAACAGATGGCACTTCACTTCCCTTTTCTTCCAACGTTCCTTCTGCCTTTCTTCGTCATCGAGTAGACTTGGATGTTGTACAATGCGACTGTCTTGACTCGGAACGTAGATTGCTCCGACAGTAAAAGATCAACGGCAGGTTCAATACGTCGGTATCCAATATTAGGTACTTACTTATATTACAATAGGTAACTAATATATAATATATAAATAATATTTATATTATGAATATAATATAATACAAATCAGTAACTTCCAAGATCTTCAGGTCCCATCGTGGACACACAGTGAATCCATAGTTTCAGACTTCCACTTCTTCACGACCTTTTAGTAGACTGTTGGTGAATTGGGAGAGAATATTCAATTAACATGACACATAACAGTGACATGACATGACATGACAGTGAACATAACTCCATAGGAACCACAGGATGTCAATTGGCTACATTTATTACTATTGGTTCATTTTCATATTGAACCCATTTAAAATTTTCTATACACTAAAACTCTGCAAATTCTTGAACGATGGTTTATTATCTTCTGTATAGATCACCCTTCTATCACTCTTCTGTTTTATTACGAGGGTTGTTCCAAAAGTAGGTCCCGATATGCTCGGAAAAATTGAAAAAAAGAAAAGTTACAAAAAAATATATTTGTATTCAGCAGCATCTAAACTATTTTTATGAATAGTAATTAAACCATTTTTCTTGAACTATTTCTTCCTTAATTATGACAGGAAGTAAAACCTACAAAATTTGTAGGTTTTACTTCCTGTCATAATTTAATATTTAATATTAGAAATTACCTTCTTTCTGCAGACACGGAACTATCTCAGAACAAAAAACTCAATGGGATAAAACAGTGAGCTGTATGAATTAGCTGTTCCCCAATATGAACATTGACCCGACTTGCCGCCGTTCTAATCAAATATGTACAGAAACATTATATCTATATTATATTATTACCTATGTTTTCTTAACATCCAAAATCTTCTTCATTCATCTTGACTAGTGTCGTTATTTTCCTATTTGTAAAGTTAGATCGAGTGGATTTCTGTTCATAAAGCTTGAGGCACTATTTTTTGGTACAGGCACTTAAATCATGTTGTCAGCTTTTTATGGGCTCTACCTTCGAGTCTAGCTCCAGTGATGGTCTATAAATTATTACCATAAATGATGGATGAAACATTTATATTTGATGAAATATTACTTCGAACTAATTTGTATTGGTATAATACAAGGATGCAGCCCTTGTCCCATGGGACCGACCAACGTTGCTAATAAATAATAACAGAAGTGCTTACCACCGAATAATCGAAATTACCATCCTTCCGTAGTCTAAATTTTCGAAAAGTATATCTGATATACTTTTCGAAAATTTCTGATTCAGAACAAGAAAATCGATAGCTCAAATCCATGACAATATGAACGTTGACCCGACTTGCTGCCGTTTGATTCACGCTCTTGTGGACGATAATTCGTTGGTTCCAACGTTGAACTAAGGGCTGGTCCTAGAAAGCTTCGGATGGCCTTAAAAGATTCTCTGGATAAATGTGAACGAAAAACTATACACTTCGATATATAGTCTTCGAGACATGAAATTTTCCCAACTTCAAAATTCATTTGAAACCCCTTCCTATTGACGTACGGGTATGAACAGCTTCAAAAATCATCGTGGAGCCGATCCAAACATGACATGTGGTAAATCGCCAAAATGACATGTGGTAAATCGCCGATTCAAACATGATCAATCGTGGTAAAATTGAAAAATTTAGGTTACATTGTAACCTAAATTACATTGTAACCTGAATTTTTCAATTTTACCACGATTGAAAACGTAAACTAGCAAATTCTGAGGGAGGGTTAAACATTTATTATTTAAACATTTGTCCTTGGTCGATTCCAATGGTTCGTTTTCGAAGATGATAAACCAAAATCACTATTCTGTTACATTTCATACAGTTTATTCGTATAAATGACAAATTAAACATTTATTAATGATGTACCTACTATTCAGAGTTAATTTGTTTTAATACAATTTTTCTTATACCAACGTCTGTAATAATTTATAACACGAACCAAATAGTAGAAATGACCTTGTTTCCTTAGACACAAAAACTATCTCAGAACAAGAAACTCGATATCTGAAAAAATGGTATTTGAATTAGGTGGTCTAGGGGAGTTTTAGAAGAAGGAGGGAAGGGGGAGGATTACCCTTAAATTACAAAAATGAAACCACTCACTTTAAAGGTTTTTTACGCTGAATACGATGGTGAAGTCAGACTTGCGGTATCTTATTCCGTTCTCAAACTGGAGCACTTTGCTGACGAAGAAGGTGGTTGTTACTGGACTTTTCTGTTGACCAGCTGTACGTAAAGTCCGCTCTCTGTTTTTACCATAAAAACCCAAACTATTTTTCGGTGAGCCAACATGTGCTTCCATATGCCCTTCGTCCTTCTGTCGTATCGGCATTCCCTAGTGCTCCATCAAATTTGATTTCCACCAATCGGCACATATACTTCAGCCTGGCCATCTTGTTGAGAAACACGAATGTCCATCTGCAGTCCCCCTCATCACATTCCCGTAACCAATATAAGAGACACCTATTCACGTGGCTTATAGAAGTAGGACCCACATATACGGAGTCTCTATTTACCAGTATTTACAAATTGTAGTCCGGTTTTTATTTTATTAATTTAATGTTCTCCTTCATTTTTAGAACAGAGGTTTTTGCTTTAGTTTTTTAGAAGTGTTGTGTATTTTATTTATTAATTTCTTCTTTCCTGAAGTGTTGAAGGAATTGTTCAATTTTTATGTTGCTTTTTTTTTCATTTGCTCTACCTTAATTTATACTTTATGCTCTCTATAATATAGATATTATGTGATATTTAGTTCCCATATTTCATTGGAGGTAGAAATTAATTAAGGACTCCCCCACGCAACTCGGAGCCTGTGCTCCACAGCGTTGGGGTAATTCCCTAACATAATTAGAACTAATTGGAGTGTTTCTTTTATAAACATATAAGTAATGTTCATTTTTTTTGTATTATTTATTTATTTTTGGGAATAAATAGAATTAATTCATTCATTCATTCACTTGTTCGTCACGGTTTATCTGCTCTAATTTCATAACGGAATGAGATATCGCAATTCTGACTTCTTCACCGTGTTTAGCGTTGAAAAATCTACTGACTGAAAAATCTACTGACTCAGCAAAAGAAAGAGACAAAATGTTTTATGAAACCAGTATATTTGAGACATTTTACATAAAACCAGTTATTTCTTCGAAAATTCGTTCGTATAGCCACGCTGCATGACAGTGGATTTTCACTGATTTGATTTGTGTCTACTGAAACAGGTAGTTTTATCCGGTCTCACGGCGAACAAGAAGCCGCATTTGCGGTTCATTCCAGAAAAATCTTATTCATGAAAACGTTACACATTCAGATGAGATATTCTTCTCTTTCTTACAGAAAAAATACAAAAAAAAAGCATTTGGTCTTTTGTTCAGCGTTCCGTCCATCATCAGGGTACTTATAACACTTTGTAATTGCGACCTCAGATTAAAAAAAGAGGACGAAGACAAAAACCCTTCTTCATCCTTTCATTTTGTGCCGTTTGTTCATTCACCTGCCGCCATATGCCAGACCGCTTTTCCTTCGACGGAGAACTCGGCCTTATTGAAAAATTTCTCTGTCCCTCTCCCTGTTCCATTTTTCTCTTTTTTTTTCTCGTGATGTTATTTCACGCACAAACCAGCTTATCCGAGGACGATTTATTCCTATTGTGTTATTCCCCCGAGCAACACGCAAGCCCGCCGTGGCTCTTAACGCTTTGTTCCCCTTGAGAGCTGTTCGGAGCGTAATCTTCAAGAGTTTTTGTAATGGACATTTTCAATACCTAATGAACCTCTGGAATCGACTAAATACAACGAGTTTTGTCCTGTTTTTTCGTGCGACTCAATTGTTTTCTATCCTGAATCCTTCCTAATTCTTCACAAACCTGAAAGTACCTGATGACTTGGAGAGTAAAAAGATATACATTTATTAGTTATACAGGTACCTATGTATTCACTTATTTTCAGTGAATATACAATAATAATTGACCTTAAGGCCGGACACACCAGTCCAATCCGACTTGAGGAAATACGAATTCCTTGAAAATAGAGTGAGTTGTGTCTTGGTGCCCGAATATTCAGCTGAGATGTGTGAAAGTGAGATGGGAGAGTATGAAAACTTCAGATTGCTCACGGAAAATTGCTTTATTAATTCAACTAAATCACAGTGAAATTTCCATTTTAGGACAACTTGGTAACAGATCTACTCATTATCATCAAATTTTTGGAAGAAAATATCACCGAAAAAAATTATTTTAAATGTAATATTCTTATTTTTTGGAAAAAAAATTGGAGAACTTGTAGTGACGCCGCCTCCTACAGTATGTCATGGAGTCACAAAAGTTTAACCGTTCATAGGCTATGAATCATAGGTAGCAACTGTAGTTAGTTAACAAAAGTGATTCTAATTTAAAAAATCTTAAATTTTTCCTTTCCGTGATACGGCGAATATTATTTTTGGTATTTAAGAGTATAAGGGTTTGTAAAGGGACGTGTAAGAGGTATAATCCGTAAAGCGACAGGTAAGAGTAGCAGATGGACACACCCCGAGTTCTGCCCCTCAGCGACGGGACCGATAGCTATAATATAATATGACGGAACCTATCATACTATCATAATATTATTATATTATTCAAGAGGGACATTGTACGGGACTAGTACGAAGTGGGTATGTACGGAACCTATTATAAGAGTTTTGTTTACCTATGTGAGTATTTTTCTCCCTTTCGAACTTGTACTTCTCATGTTCTAAAAAATAACATTGACTTGACAATAAAATTTAAATTACTTAAAACTCAGAAACAACTTCGATTCCTTAGTACTAAAATAATACAGTAAACCTAAAAATAATTTGGGAATGGAATAATAAAGTAAACAACTCGGTGGACAACTCTTTCTACGTATTAGATAATAATAATAATAATCACTTAAATAATCATATAATAATCACTTCCATGATCTCCATCATGTCACAGTGGGAGCTCGAAGGATACTGGCAGTATCTCGAACGGCTGATGTCCAAATGGAAGCTCCGTGTGGCAGGTACTTGTACGCGCGTATTAAAAGACGTCCCGTGTGTAATTACCCTGATTGCTGTCGGGAGGAGGTTGGTGGGTGGAGGGTAGTGGGATGAAGGCAGTTGGAGGAGGTTGAGGAGCGGAGGGAGGAGATTGGTGGGATGAGGGCGGTGGGTTGGTGGCGGGAGGGAGGTGGGAGGAGATTGGTGGGATGAGGGCAGTGGTTTGGTGGTGGGAGGGAGGTGGGAGGAGGTGGTGGGATGAGGGCTTGGAAGTGGGTTGGCCGGGAGGGCGGTGGGATGAGGTCGGTCGGGGGAGGTGGTCCACCCCACAGCCAATACATCGTCGCAACACCACGTATCCAACATTTTGTCAAAAATGAGATTTTTACACTACTTAGTCGATTCCTACATTGTAGATGGGTCATTCTCTGAACATGTACAAATTCGAGTCCCGGAAGATGTTCACGGGCATTTATTGACAAAAGTTGGATTTTTAAAAATTCTCTCGTTGGGTACATTCACAATGAAGTAATTTTTTTGGATTATACGCCCTTCCATCATCATTATCAATTTTAAAATATTACTCAAAGCCCCCATGTCACACTCCTTCACCTTGTCCCACAACTGAGGTTGCCAACTTTAGAAAATTGTAATGTATACGAATAATGAGATAATAATGAGATAACTGATGGTTAAATAGTTTTTATAACGGATAAGTTGATAGTTCCTTCCTCAGATTCTTCATCATTATTAATTTGTTTCTGTTGTCGTTCCTTAATTTGTTACTAATTTACCTACTTTGAATGATCTCATGTTTTAGTACATTCATGTTCATGTTTGACTATTAGTCACGGTTCTTTGTTTGAAATATTCAAGACTGTTCACGTGTACTTACTCAAAACACATAAGTATAAGTTAACGTATGTCTCCAATGAAGACTGTGAAATGTGTGATACTACATTAGAAGATAGTACTTTATAATAGTACTTTATTTTTACTGATAACAGTTGTATTATTTTTGTCTGAATTAGTTATCTTCATTAAAATAAAATGTAAAGAACGAGTGATTCTATCTCCCTCACCTCTTTTCACACTCCCTCACCTGCTTGATTTTTTAGTACCCCTTTAATTGCAGAACGGTGCATTTTGATGTGTGCATTTTTAATATTTAGTTTAACTAACCGTAAAAGAAGCGGATATGAAAAAGAAAAAGGGAAAAAACCATTATTCAAACCACTTGAAATGTGTACTCCGTTTTTGGCTCTACTCAGAGAATGACCCAGATTTGTTTGGGGGAGAAAAAATGTTTTGGGTACGATCACAGCCTCAAAACCAATTTGCTAGATCAGTCTCTAGGTAAAATAAGGTTTAAGTAACCAACTAGGTAACTGGCTAGGTACTTCTTCAGTCTCACTTTTTCTTCTTCAGTCTTTTTTCTTCTGGCTCAGTCTTAGTTTTTTGGTTCTTCTTTGTTTCTCTTTCCGCTCTCCCGATGCCCTCCTCTTGATGGGGTTGGTTGTCATAGAAGTGCCAACATTTTTTGGGTATACATGCAGGCCTTTAGAGACTGGAGGTCATCCCATTTATCTTTGGGGAACGCAAGGAAACCTCCGGGAAACGGCCAGTGTGGTTTGCAAGTGGTCTGCGAGGAAGTTCTTGAAATCCGTCCTCGAATTTTAGTTTATACTTGATTATTCCAGCAGGGTCGTACTGAAGCCAGCGGACGTCATGAATTTTGGTACCTACTATTTTATACAAAATTAGCATGCTTCAGACTCTCGACTAGGAGAAAGAATCTTGAATGTTAGCTTCCATTCGCAAGAATCCTGAAGTGCAGCATGGCACAACTCAGAGCAGAACTGAGTGCACCTTAGCACAACTCACAACAGCTTCACTCTCTATTTTCAGTCGAATTTTATGGAACTCACAGGCTAACCATTATGTTCCTTGCTGAAGTAGGTATTACTTAGTAGGTATTAGTTTGAACAAAAATTGAAATAAATACGAATTATTAATACCTAACAATAAATTATAATGATTTTCACTAGGTAGGTACTTGTGTAAAATTGTTAATAATTAGTGATAATTGATAATAATAATAATCTAACATTTAGGATCTAGACATTTAGACCTAGTGATCTAGACAGAAGGGTGATCTGTACAAAGAAGATAATGAACCGTTGTGTCAAGAATTTGCAGAGTTTTTGAATTCAGAATGGTTGAAACGTCAAACTGGCAAAAAATGAGATGTGACATACACGCCTCCAATTTCTCCGCGATTTCCTTCTAAAAGCATTCGCCAGTCGTGCTCGTGATTCCCTAACCAACACAACATGTGGGAAAATTTCAGTACCAGTGATTTCGCCATAATGGCAATTTGTTTGGACAACGAAGAAGAAGAAATTCAGATGGCTTCGAGGAATAAAAGGGGGCGGAAGTTTTGAGTGCACCCAGCTTGGAGACATTATTTCCACTTTTCAATAATTGAAAGTATGATATAATATAATGATAAGTATGATATAATTAGTATCATAGTTCGCTGAATAAAGCCTTTCGCTGGTTCACACTTTACAGCATTCAAAACCTGAGAAATTTAAAGGGTTGCCTGATTCACCAACTACCGCTAAGGAACGGAGATACTTCCACAAAACGCTGACGAGCTTCTGTTCATCGAGGTATTGCAAGTACCAGAAAAGTCGAAGCTCAACGTGCTGGTAAACTTCTCACCATTCTACAACTACGAATTCATCAGTGAGTGTGATTCGTACGTTGAAGTGTGATTATTACTATGTTATGTGTACGGTGTGATTATTAATACTATTTGTATTGGACACGTGTAGAAACCAACCCAGCTGGTCTGTACACTCAGCATCCTGCTCCTGTACAGAGTGGAAATCTCAAGCAGAATTATCAAGAACTATTTACTCTGACATCGGGTCAAGGAGGATTGCATGACCAGAGACCAAACAAGGAATAGCGCCTGAATACCTTGACGATTTCGCTACCAGGGAGAATGAGGTGATTAGAGCACTCTGTTTTCCATATGAGTATCTTTCCGTATTTGAATTTTGTAATTATTTCGACCTTTCCAATTTTCATAGTTTGGTGAATAAAGCCTTTTGCTGGTTTTTACTTTACAACACTTACCTTACCCTATTGGGGAAGAGACGAGCCTAGACGAGTGACAGGACCTCAGGCTCACAAACCACGGTAAGTTAGGTCTTGTATGTTTAGAACTCTTGATAAAAGTTTTTATAATCTATAAAGTTTTTGTTGAATGAATAAATTGAATCTAATTGATTGACGTATCGCGTGTTCAAAACCTCACCTGAACGTTCCTCCTTGAACTCTGCTCATGGGCTATTAGGTAGTATAAGGGCCTAACTAATCTGATGGTTCAACTCCCATCTCAGTACCCAGGACTAGTACTTACCCTCGTGGCTGATCCTTCGTCATAACTTGTGCTTGAGAATCGTTCAGTATTGTGTCGTTTGGGGCCGCAGATGAATGTCTGCTCGACGAAAAATTGTAATTCCACCTAAATTGCTTTCAACAACGCCAATAAATATTATCTTGAACGACGAGAACTTCGATAAAAACTTCAGCACTGGCTCGAATATCGATTAGGAACCATATCAGTATCAATTGATAGCACGTGGTTAATAACATAGTCTTATTCAGTACCCACTTAAGGCACTTTCGACTGACGTCAATGGACAAGTGCATCGTCCACTAACGTTTGCTCTATTTCCTGCGGTTCCCTTCCCTTCAACCAACATAATATTATCAACCTTTGTAACGTTTCTTGCCATTAATGAGATACGACTTCATAAAAATGCTGCAAATTATATTATCTTCTGTACATCCCTCTGTCTAAATCACTGTTCAGTTTTGTTTTGCTATAATTTTTATGTTTACGTGATAAATTAAACCTTTATAGTGATGATAAACGATTAATACGAATTAATTCGTATTAATATAATTTGGCAATGAATAATAACAGGAAGTACTTACCTACAAATATTCGTAATTACCTTCTTTCTGCAGATACGTAACTATCTCACAACAAGAAACTTGAGACATCAGAATAATGTGCTATTTGAACGAGCGGTTTCCCAGTATGAATGTTGGCCCAGTAGGCTGCCGCATGATTCACAATCAAATTATGGAATATGGTTAGCGGGTCTGGACTAGCCTAAGAATGATCCTTGAAACTTTTCATAACCCTGGGTCAATAGGAAGGGGTTCTCAGACCCAATGCAGAACAAAGTAGTCTACAAAGCACATTACAGCTTCATAGTGTGAATAGCATTGAAATTAGCTTCAAGAGCCACTCATCTGATCCGGGGCCTGGGCAGCGTCAGGTTGAAGTACTAACGATTGGTATGTAGCCTCCTTTGCCTTTTTAGTTCCTATTCAGCATTTCCCCAGTATGGATGTTGGCCATGTAATCCCACCGTTTGATTCACGCTCATATTGACGATTATTTGCTTTGATTTTACCTTTGAGCCTTAAGTAGTTTGAACAAACGGCTGCTAGTAAGGCTGCTTAAATACAACGCTCTTCACTTCAATCTATTCATAATGTTCATCTATTCTATTCACATTAATCTATTCATAATATAATACTGGGGTTTCAACAAAAAAATTTGTTTCATTGGTCGATTCCAATGGATCATTACCAAATGTTTCAAGGGTCATCCTCGCCCGATCGCATCCAAACCGTTTAGACGTATTGGCAGATTTTTTGTTCATTTAATTATTTTTCGATGAATAATGAAAATGACAAACTGAAATCTGCGTAAGACCATCTAAATCGATAAGATGGTCTTACATAGTCGATGTTATTACACCGTTTCCGTAATAAGTATCCAGTGCATGTCTCAATGAAAGTCAGACCTAACCCCTGAATTGTATCATCTACGTATCATTTGATTAATTATACGTTCAGCAATCTACTTAAATCCCCTCATTTTATTGGCAAAAACTCTGCAAATTCTTGACACAACGGTTCATTATCTTCTTTGTACAGATCACCCTTCTGTCTAGATCACTAGGTCTAAATGTCTAGATCCTAAAATTTAGGATCTGGACATTTAGACCTAGTGATCTGAATAGACCTTGTGATCTAAAGTAGTTATTACGGTAATAATAATTAATCTAACATTTAATGTTAGATTAATTATTATTACCTATCAATTATCACTAATTATTAACAATTTTATCAAGTACCTAGTGAAAATTATTAAATTATTTGTTAGGTATTAATAATTCGTATTTATTAATAATAATAATTATTATTAATTATGAATGATTAATGCGATATAATTCTGGGGTTTTTAATACTACGTCGGTAATAATTTTTCTATAAAAGAAGTACCTACCAACAAACATTCGAAATTACCTTCATTTCCGTAGCACGAAACGCACCTCAGAACAACAAACTCGACATCACTTAAGCCATATGATGTTCCAAAGAGCTTGTTATTATGAAAATGGACCTGTATTTCAACAGTTTCATTCACGATCGTGTAGTGAGGCACAATCTTTGAGCCGTCATTGTGAACGAACGGCTGGTCGTACACAGCTGCGGATGGTCTTAAAAAATTCTACGGAACAAACTCTATCTAAATATGAAATAAAAAACCTACCGTTCTATAGAATTGATATGAATTTTTCGAGATATGAGATTTTCAAATTTTCAAAATTCGTTTTGAACCCCTTCCCCTTGACCTAGGGTTATGAAAAGTTTCGAGGACCATTGTGGGGTTGGTCGAAACCCATAAAAAAAATTTCGTAATTTTAACTCAACGCTAACTGGGCAAAGTGGCGCGGACGGCGTACGGCGTACGGCGGACGGACGGATTTTTTTTTATTCGATTTTCTGAATCTACGTATCTTGAAACGTAAACCAACAAATTTTGAGGGGGGGTTAAAAAAATTTTTTCTTTGGGCGATTCCAATGGTTCATTATCGAAGATAATAAACCAAAACCTTTCAACGAAATGTTTTCGACAATTTTAGGTGTCTAGGTAAAACCCCCCCAAAAAAACGAAAAGCACGCTGTAATAAAAAATAACCTTAAGTACCTCATGTTTTTGTTCGTTTCTTTGAATCTAAGTAGGTATAACTTTATTGTAGATTGTGCATCTTAGTTTTGGTTAAATATAATAAATCACATGAGACGTGGGGGAGAAAAATGGTCCAGTGACGTTGGTTCAACTCCCATAGAGTTGTGAAGTAGGAATGGTTGTACTGCACTCTGGTTAGTCCATAGCACTGCGCTCTGTTGAGATGATACTGGTATTTACGTTTAGTCTTCTCTTTGCAGGTCGGTGTCCCGTTTCCTTTTCAATCTGCGGAGAGGACTTTCGGGAGGTCTTGAATTGACAATGCTGACAGCAATTGGATTGGGGTGATCCATCAAGTGATAGAAGGGGTATAAGAGCAATTCAGAACCTCTTTTACTATTGGAATATCAGTATCCTTGTTTAGATTGGAGTTTCTAATGTGCCAGGGCGCAGAAGTGATAACTGTCAACACTCTGTTCTGGAATGTTTGTATTCTCTTTATTTGGGAGTCTGACCACCCCAGATTTGACAGCCGTATTTCCATTTGGGCCGATTCAGTACCAGATAAAACAGTCGTTTTGTGTTAAGGGGGACTTGCAACCAAGAAGGGGTTTCAGGGTGTGAAGACGATGCCGACCTTGTTTGACTAGTATAGCCCACGTGGTTTTGGGAAGTTAGTCCCTGATATCTTACATCGGTCTGAGTGTTATTGGGTCGTTGCCTATATTCAGAGCTGGGGTTTCATAGTTTTGCAAATTAAACATGAGCGTACCTAGTGTTTCAGTTTTCTTTCGCGTACAATCGTGTACCTAGTTGTTTTAGCTCTCTTCCCCCCACCCCTAGTAGGAGAAGTACTCAGAAAAACAATGATGGAGGATGATGGAGGATCTACTCAGCAACTTAATGATTGTTGCAAATTACATTCTGCGTCGAATGAAAACAACCGCAGCTCTTAACATTGTGTACACGATTGTAGGTGGATTTAGAAGTTTTGGTTTGTTGTCAAACTTAGTGAAGGCAAAAGCTTTTGTGACATTCGAATTTGATGTCACATCAAATTCACAGTGAATCATTCGCCAGGGCCTCACATCAAGTTTCCGAAGAGCATGTGCCTTCAAATACATTCGATGACAAACCAAATCTTCAAAAATTCTTGGATAATCGTAGATTCACTCAAGGTCTCATTCTATGCAGAATATAATTTTGCACACATTTGATTGGCAATAAACCAATTTTTTTGACGTTAAAACCCATGGGTGCACTCTAATAAGAAAACACTTCGAAATAAACATTGTGGCCAATTGTGATAATTCGAACAATGTCAAAAACGTACGAAACACATTTGAAAAACGTCAAAAAATTGTTTTTTTTTTTGCCGATAAAACGGTTAATATCAATTCAGGAAACCTTTTTGTTTGATCAACGTAAAATTTCCGAAAAAGACCACCAAGTTATTCGGTTGAGTTTGGAATCATTCATAATTTTTCTTTGTAGGTAACTGTAATAGACACCATATTAGCTTATGGACGTCTATTGCCTATTCATAATGAGTCATATTGTTTATTCATATTGTCTATTCAACATCCAGTGAGAGGGCCTATGGGGATAGGTGTTAAACAAAAATGCAAACATCTAAAGTGAAAACATATTTTATTCTTTAATATTCTTTTTACACTACAATATTTCTGTACGAAGGAGCGGGGGTAAAGGATTGGCTAGGAATATCTGTGAATGACTAGCATTTTGCCCCCCCTTTTTTTGTTTTCTTTATATCATGATATGTTTGTTTCGTGTTGTGCGTCCACACCGTTCACGTCATCGACGACTCCATGAACGTCAGTTTTGGGTTTATTTTTAAACGATTAAAAAGTTTCACTCCTACATAAAAACGACAGAAATAATAATTAGAAAATTTACCTCAGAACTATTTCACATAAAAACATTAACCTTAAACTCCCCCAGAAAATACGTTTCTTGTCGAAACCATCTTCAATCGACTCCTCTTTCTCTTCTAATTTATAATTATTTAAACAACAACAATAAGTTGGTTCGCTATTCACAAAGGTTACAATTTTGTTGACAAAACCCGGTTAGTGTGGGCACATCTTATCGTTTCAACTCGTATTTACAGCTATATATATTAATAAATATATATAAGTTTATTTATAATTTATTTCTTACTGAATATTTTTTTCTTTTCTTATACACAAAAAAAGAAGATATTAACCGCTATAATAAAAATACATCAAGCAACTGGACTTTTACAAACGCTTTTTATATACTTATTTTTAAATTTTTTTCGATTTTTTTTCATTTATTTATTTCAATTTCTTTTAAATATAATATCTTCAAAACCATCTCTCAAAAAGTAAAATTATATATAACGTTCGTAACATATTTACATTATGACAAAAAATTGCCGGAGTAAGTTGTCATATCCAGGGCCCTTCAGGTCTCTCCTTCGCAAAAAAATCGCTAAGGCACTCGCAAAATTGGGCAATTTTGACGATGGGAAAAATTGAAATCTTAGTTTTGTTCCATGATAATTAATAATCAATAATAAAACAAACAATGATCAAAATGGATACAAACAAGAGAGAAAAAGGGCCCTGTTGTCACACACTGCAAAACTGAACGGAAAAAACTATTTTTTTTCGACGGTTTTCGCCCACCTACGTTTTTATTTATTTATTTTTTTTTTAGTTTATGCGTTTTGTTGTGTTCAATTTTTTTAATTGCGAATTTGTTGTAATTGAGGTTTTTTGAAGCAATATCAGCACTTACGTATTGTGAGGTCTTGTCATTGCCGATTGTAGGAAACAGTTTATTTCTGTCTTTCGAAATATTTTGTGTTCAAAAAAGGACTGTATTTCTGAAGAAATATTTTTTCGGTGTCAAGAAAAATTGACAAAATCCACCACATTTTATTGTTAAAAACCAAAAAAGAAGCGTTTTGTATGGTTGCCATACACGAGTAAGTGCCACGAATATCCATTTAGAAAGAGAAAAACAAACAAATAATACAGTTATATAATTATGATTATATTATGATTAAATCGGTGTGAGGAGGTATAACAGAAACTGTTCCTGGTTCGTGCTAAGTAAATGCTACTTGACAGAACAAACTTAACAATGAAAAAAGTGCGATTATAGTAAGGGTTCGGTGGGTGATTGTGTACAAAGGGGTGAGGTTGAAACAAATTAAAACAGGTTCTCGATAAATGCAAAAGTTGAGAGTTGAAAAAAATAACAATTGATTTGAAAAGAAATAAGTGAATAAATAAAATCGGAAAAAAACGAATAAAACAAAAAACATTCAGGATGATAGAAAGAGCGGTTGGAAGGACAGTTTGCAATGTGTCACAATTAACAGTGGCCCTGGGATGGGATGGTTTACGTGAATTCAGCTTCAAGGCGGCGGTAGAGACAGAAGGAGCCCTTTCAAGTCTGACACGGCTCCCGGCAGATTTTTCTGGAAAACGTCACCACTAGAAATTAAACACAAGATATTGAGGGTCCTGGAAGGTGAGTTAATGACTAGAAAACGGGTTATTTCCCTGAAAGGGGATGGAAGTGGGTATCGGCTGTTGCCATCCTTGAAAAAAAGGACCCTAGACACTCAGGCTTCTTATGAACAAGAAGAGATGGTACGTACGAGAACTTGAGTAATTTCTAAATTCAAAATTTTGAGTAATTTTCATCGGTATTTCTTATGTACCTACATACACATTTTCAGGCAAATACACAAGAAAATGGTGAAATTGAAGGTTCCTTATAACGTTTTACCCTTACGCTTACATACGTAGTATGTAGACCTTAGTACCATTCGGTGCTTCAATCAAATGCTACAAGATTGAATGCTACACTACTCGTAGCAACCACAAAATTTGTAATATTGAAATAATTATTGTAAAAGTTAGCAACATTTGGCAATATAAAGGGTAGTTTTGTTTCACATAACTTAGTGCCTTTTTCATGGTAGTGTTCAGAAAAAAAATTAAAAGCGGAGTGTGGAACTCATCTTGTGGATTTTGAAGCATCTTAAAGTCCACTTTTTAAACTCGAAACTACCGAATCGTTCTAGAGTTTAGTTTTTTCCAAGGGTGGCAAGTGCTACGAATCACTCGCGAATTTCGAGTACCAACGAAAATTATCACCGTCACGACTCACGTATCACCCAATGGGAAAATGAGGTAAGCGATTGCAATTACTTATCTATGAGGTATTTCAAGGCTCTGGGCGGCACGTGAAGTGGATGATAAAGGTCTTCAGGTTTGTCATAGTTGCCGGACGATTTTTGCGGTACGCCACAAATAGGGCTCACAAACTCAGTTGTAATTCATTGATTTGGAAGTTCGAAATTGTTTTCAAATAATTGAAATAGTTGAAGTTTTGGTCACCGAAAAATCAAAAATACACGAACCAAACAGTAACACAATTGGGTGGATTTAATGTTCTCGTACCTACTTGTTATCCCAGTTATTTCTTGTGCACACATGGAGGTCACCCTGTGCCTATCTTGTTCTGTTCTATCCTGAGTTGCCGAACATATTTTTTTTACACAAAATGTACCGTTTTATATGTTCAAGACGTGAATTGTACAATAAAGGTAGAGGTTACTCATGACGTCATAATATTATGTGAGCTTATTAATCTAAACCGCTTTTGGTTAACGAGTTATCTCGGGTAAAGTCTATAACCAAAGGATATCAAAGTACTAGAAACGTGATGTCATGGAGGATGAAGCTCTTATTAATCATCTACAATAAGTTAAGTACCAGGATTCATTCCTGAGTTCACCGTTTATGAAAAATATGACATTCCAGAGTGATTATATACACAATTAACATTTCTTCGTTATTATGTTTTATTTAATTTGCGTATGGTGCGACTGAAATGCCTAGAAAATCAAGTATTTGGCTGAAAGACTGGTCTGCAACAAACCACAGCGTCCCTTGTATCCTGTGTGTTTATAGTATTTGAATTCGAGTTTAATTAGTCATAGTAGTAAGTCGTTAGTATTTTAGTTATTTACAGCTTATTTAATAGGTATTATTTCATGTAGTAGTGGTGTAATTACGGCATTTTGAATATTAAAAAAACATTTTTATTCGGTGTTAATAACAGATTGGAGAGCTAAAAGCGTGTAAATGCTCCTATCGCATGATATAACGTCTGAGAGTTTCCTTCGCTCCATCTAAACCTACGTAGTCGTAAGAGTGGTTAATTCGAAATATGAACCAATTTTTGGATAAAACAAAAAAGTTGAATTTTTGGGGAGAAAGTACAAATTTTTCAAAACGGGAATTTTCGGCCATCAGTTGGAGTTTGTGTACGAGGCCCATTTTAAATCTGGAAATTTCGGGTAGCATATTCACGTTGAGATACGCGTAGTATTTAGTAGTGGTGGTGGATTCCACGTCGAGCAGCCCAATTCCTGTACTGCAAAATGGTCAGGCAACTATGGGATTTATTGTGATAATGAGGTATTTGGTTCTCAAGTAATTTTATAAATGTGATGAGGTGGTACCGTTTTCCAGTCATTAACTGTAAGTGGCGTGAATGGGATGAACGGTATCATGCCCTCAGACCAGACCCCCTTTCATTGGAGCTACCCCAAGCGGGTTAGGCGCCTCAGCTGGCGGCGGCGTCCCCGTCAGAGACGTTTCTTCAGAATCTGAACAACTCCCTTCGGAACTACCTTTTTTACTCCCGTTCCCGTTGTGGGTTTTGACGTGTTTGGCCAAATGGTCTGAGCGCATGAACCGCTTGTTGCAGACAGGGCATGCGAACCTTTTCTCTCCCGTGTGAGTCCTCAGATGCCGCTGGAGCTCGTCGGAGCGGGTAAATCGCTTGCCGCAGAATAGCCAGTTGCATACGAACGGCCGCTCGCCGGTATGCCACCTCAGATGGGCCTTGAGATGACTGGTTTTACCGTAGACTTTTCCGCAGCCGGGTATGTGGCAGCTGTGGATGTTCTTCTTCCTAAGGTGAACTCCCGCGGGTCCTAACCGTTCGGCTTCCTGGCAGTTGGGGCAGTCGCAGGTCGCTCTGCCGGTGTAGCGTCGTTGCGACCGGGGTGAGGGAGCTTGTGGAGCTGGAGCGGTTGCTGTAGGAGCTGAGTGGTGGAGTCCAAACGTACTCGCTTGGCCAGGGAGCATCTTATAGTCTTGGAGAAGGTGCTGGCCACCACCCAGAAGATGGGCAGTATTCGATGCCGCCAGGGTGTGACTCAGCGTGTAATCCGGACTGTAATTCATCTGCGTATGACCAGACATGTCCAACCAACCAGGAGCTGCTGCTGAATGCACGTCCCACCATCCCGTATTCACTGTTTCTGGTTTCACGTGGTGAGCTCCAGGCATTGCGTTGAAAGGCCACGTTTCGTAAGGGTGTCTCGAATAGACCGCCTCCACTTTCAATTGATTCTCTGGAGGTGTACTACTAGGCGCTGAAGTATTCCACAGCTCCGAGGACGTCGCTGCTGTGTAGCTGCAAGAGCTGACAGCAGGCCTCGAATACGGCGAGCTGCTGGTGTTTGTTACGACGCTAGATTCGCTCCTTCCTCCACCCATACTCCCGCCTTGTGGACTTTTCTTCCACGGGTGGAATCCTTTGCCGACGGCAGCGTCTGCCAACGGAGGCGGTGATTTGCTGCTCAACTTGTTACATTGTGCCGCCAGCATCGCCAATGGTGTCCCTCTCAACCCAGGATGCTCCTGCAACAAACAAAAACATGACTATCAGTGCACGTCAAAAGTTGAGTATTACAGTTGGGAACATTTGCCAGTAGAGCTTGATTCTAAGGAATCCACTAATCAACAAGAACTTCGTGGTTATACAACGTGGCAAAAATTAAATGTAAGAATTACATTTTAAAGGGAGCCTTAAAATTCCTCTATTCTCCTCTACTACAAGAATATCCAGTACATTTTATAGTAGGTACGAGTATACTCTTAATAACGACCATTCCATGGCACTGTATAAATACCAACCGTTCAACAAAAAAATCGTCGATAATGAACCTTAAGGATTGCCCAAAAATTTCGTTTATGGGCTTAAAAAAAACTCTAGTGCATGTTTGGTAACATCTAGTGGTGAAACATCAGGAAAATATTGAAATCAATTATTTTCAATTGGAGTCTAACCACCCTCGAATCTGGATTCAGGTGATCTTGTTGTTGATGATTCCAGTATGATGAACCAGTATCTGGAATTGTTTTGGTTTAATTGGCAGTGAGGTTGATAGAGAAATTTCAAAGGTATTTTTATTTACCCTCCAACTTATAAGATATATCTTCTAACATGGGTCTGTTTTTTGGTCGGGGGTCAGCCAAATTTTCAGCCATGTAAATTTTCAGGGAGGTATAGAGGTCTCAGATAAATTAAGAGCTTTCGAAAAATTGGAGAAACAAGTTTTGGGTGTTTAATACCCCCCACAAGTGAGACATGTCTTCTTATAATAAGAGTCATAGTGTTACAGTGTCTTCCACAAAGTGTGTGAAACGTCGCCAACTTCAAAGCGACGCGATAAACCTAGAAGAGTTTAATGAATTTGTAAGCAATAGGTACGGTTTTTTCCTCGAATAAGAGGGGAACGCTTTTGTAGTCATCCAGCGATGGCAAAACTGAAGGCTCATTTAAGACATTGCCATGTACCGATGTGTACTGATGTATCTGCATCAAGTGTAGTTACATTATAATTTAGTTTTGCGATCAACCGCACTAAACTGAAGTTGAACACTTCCTAATCAAAAATCGACTTATTGTCGAAAATTGCCAGCTTCCTCTGATTTTGTTGATTTTGCTGCATAATATTATACTCGTACCTGCATATTCAAATTTTGAGCGACTTGCAAATTGACCAAAAAATTAAAAAACTCAAATTTCATCCTCCCTTTTACCACAAAGTTATCAGATTTTGGTCTTTCGTAACAAACGACAGATTTACTAAACACTCATTCGACCAATATGGGCCTATGCTTGCGGAATCTGGGGAGCCGCTGCTACTACACACATAAATAAGATACAGGTAACTCAGAACAGGGTGCTTAATCACGTCAGCACCATGGTATGTGTGAGACAGTACATACTGATCTGAACATTCCCTATGTAGCCGAAGTCATCCAACACAACTATAACAACCTTCACCACACTATGACACATCACACAAATCAGCGAATTACCAGCCTGGTCAAGAATCCACCGGAACCACGCCTCAGAAGACGACTCAAGAGAAAGAGACCCCAAGATTCCTTACCACCCAGCGTAACATATACTTGATCATATGATCAAGTAGCACAGCAAACACTTCTTCTGATTCGACACCTTTGCAACCCAACGGAGAGGCCAGTTGATGGACTGCACCCTCTCATCACGTCACACTCCAATTAGAGGACTCCTCTACTATATTCCCCCCCCCCCATTAATTAGTTTTATGTTGTTACTAAGTAATGATTCCCTCATCAGTTCAATCGACTTAAATGTGACTTTTTTGTATCATATCGAAGGAGAATTGTGAACGTTGCAACCTCAACGAGTCCTGTGGAGATCGATGGACCACCATCTTTTACCCTCACAACACGTTCACACCGCACGAAAAAGGCTCATGGCGGTAGAAATGGAATCGGCGTGGCGGTGCTAGAGGCTGAAGGAGATGAAGGACTATTGTTTTTGAAGGTGATGAGGATCCGTGGGGAGGCAATCAGAGTTGGAACTACGAGGACGACTACGTGACCTCACGTCTGATATGCCGGACCCCACACGACCGGTTCCCGGATCGCCTCGGATCGGAATCCAGTCACAGATCAATCCGGTGATGGTGACAACCAAAAGCTATCAAACCATTTGGTTTCAACCGAGGAAGAAACGTCTCAGATCGTATACAACTAGATAGCACAGGACGCCACCAGATAGCACTTCGGTACCCGGAGATTGAACTCTTTCTCAACTCATTGCGGCGATTTCTTCCTTGCCATATTTGGTCAATAACTGATTCAACAGACTGCTCAACACCATCTTATTTATACTGTTCTGAGTTCATTTTGATTGAGGATATTATTACAGTTTTTAAACGTCCTGCATCTACACCAATAAAATTGTTGTCCTCTTCGTCTGAATCTACACTAGTCTAAATATCGTTTCATGCTATTTTGAAAGGATAGTGTACATTTTCTAAGGTGTTCTCTAACGGCAAGAGAAGGTCTGGATTACTGATATGAATGGAACGAGAAAGAAATAATGAAGTAAGGAAGGGTGTGGTGGAAGGGTTTTTTTTTTCGTGATTTATTTATTGCAACTGAAACATAGTACAATTCATCTAGCAATATTTCATTTCATGATAAGCTTTGGTGGAAGGGTGATGGAGAAATCGAAGTTCGTCCTTAAAATTTCCGGTTATAGAAATTGTGTAAGCAGGTCTGCGAGGAGTGGTTAAAATAGAGGAGTATTTGTTGGGAGAAACAACTGATTTGCAGCAAAATGCCTGCGCAGAATAATAGAAACGTAAAGAATGAGACCATCTACAACGATTTTGAACACTCCCTTAATTCTTAACAAGCACCTTTTCAACCCTCACGCCAGACTGTGACACTATTCATATAGTGTGCACCTAAATCCATGATTTAAGCGCATGACTCGGCCTCAACCATGATCCAAGCAAAAAGAAATTATTTTAACGAAAATAACTTTACTAGTACCACTTCTACGAAAAGTGGTCCTAACCACTGTTCAAACAATGAAAGGGCTTTTAAAAAATCGATTGTGAACGGTCTCATAAAATTTGGATAAGAGAAAAAATGGAGAAATTTAAAAAATCGGATGGTCTAAGTTTGAAATGGAACTTGCTTCAGCTTGAAAGGTAGGTCATTGAGGTAGTTATGTAATTTGAACGGTCTCATATAATTTGAATGATGACAACAAAAAAACAAGAATAATTCTGATGTTCCAAATTTGAATGAAAAGTAGTAGATACATCGAGGGTAATTCTACTTGGATGCCACACAAATCTCGCTGATCGTGACTAAAAAATACCCAATTTCTGACCTTAACATTTTCTTCAGCTTGATACGAAGGTCATTGTGGTAGGTATGTGTAATTTCAACGGTATCGAGATATATATCAATCAATGCACTCGATTACAGATTCACTTAAGAAATCACAGGAATCAATGATCTCTAAGGAGGGCCCATAAGGTTCGTGTTAATCTCAAGAAAATCAATTCGGAGGTCATTGAATTTCGAGGATCAGCAAAGTGTATGCAATTCAAGATTTGAAACGGTCGAAAAAAACGGGAAAGGAAATGCGAGGGGAACAACCCTCAACAACCCTATGAAATAAAACTTATTATGATGGTGGCGAGGGGTAGGGATGTGTGTAGAATGTTAACCCTAGTGGGGTTTTCAGGGGTCTAAATCAGAGGCCACGCCTCCGAGTAAAATGTTGCCAAGCCTTCCTTCTATTCTCCCGTCCCCTTCTATTTCAAAGGCCGAAAAGGGGGATGTGGAACGGAGGGGAAAAGGGTTTATTTACATAAATTCAATCAATGAGGGAAATAGGGGTGGGAAAACGGTGGCGGTTCCGGCGTTCGAGGCAGGAATCGAACCCGAGTACCCACGCCACCTACGGCCGACCCATCACCTATCGTGCTTAGGTATCTCACGCCATGCTTGGGCTTTGTAATGAATCCCTGCTAAGCACGCGGATCCGTTTTTCTTGCTCTCGAACCGAATGTGAAAAGGGTACGAGAGCTCGGCGGAGATGGAGAGTATGAGAAGAGTTATGTCCGAAACTTCCGTTATCTACGATGTAAATAATGGTGGGAGTTGGATGTGATCAGACAAATCCTGTTCAAATTATGTGCATACATTATCTTGTTAACGTACTGATAAAATGAACGGATTGTAGGTGAATAACGAGTATGCATTCGGAGCGTACCACTATGACGTGCCGAATCAGTGTATAAAGACTCTTTCTCGAAATAAATTGAGCGTCCAACTCACCTCTTTATCAGTAGCAGCAGATGCCGTTGAACGATCATTCAACAGATACAAAAAGCGATGCTTCGGGTGGATCAGTGAAGTTTAACATTGAAACATTTTGAAATGCACTTAACAGTGTTTAAAATAAAATGTTTGTGATTTTAGTCACATTTTATTTGAGTTAAGTTACAAAATTGGCTGAGTTTAGTTATTGATCAGTAACATCAGTTGATGTTGAACGATAATTCAGTGGATACAGAACGATACTTGCATGATCATTCGAGCATCATTACCACTAAAGTGTCACACTCGACAATTTCAAAATACACGTAATAGTAAATAATTGTAAGGTAATTGTAAGAAATAATTTATTCCTCATTTAAGAAAAATGGAATTGTGTAAAGTGGAATTGGAATCGCCCAAGGAAAAAAAATTACCCCTTAAAAATTTGAAGGTTTACGTTTCAAGATCCGTAGATTCAGAAAATCGAATAAAAAACCCTGCAAATTCTTCATACCAACGTCGGCAATGATTAATTATTCTACTATTAATTACTAAAAGTTATTATTCATTATTAAAAATTATGGCAAATTATAAAACAATTATTATTAATTATCAGAAATTATTATTAATATTAACCTGAGTATTAATTATTGACAAGTATTATATTTTATATAGGTACCTATCTGTATTATTATAGTAAATATCTAGACAGGCTGGGCTTGCATTGATATAAATGAAAGTGTAGTTTTTGGAGCATTGTCCCAGACTCAAGTATAAGAATGAAATCAGAAATATCTTACGATCTGGGCTAAGTACCAAAACAGACGCCACACACAACAAACAGCTCAGCGCATCTTAAATATTTTCAACGCCTATTAATCAACGATCGACGAACGTTAACAGCATTATTTGTATTGCTCTACTCTCGAAATATAACACGCTCCCCAGCGGGGGAAACCGTAAATTTTGCCGGCCCCTAGAACAAGCCGTTAATTCGGTTAATGCTCTGACGGAACTGTCTTCGGCTTCGAGTATTAATGGGGACCTAAAATCCTCTTGATGCGACTTTTTGCCGGCAACGAGCTTCACGGGGAGGAAAATTAATCGCGGCCGAAGCTTCTTCTGTTCGGCAGCTAACCAACTTTGCGAGGTTTTTTTCTCTTCAATTCAATCATCTCTTGAATTGAGCCCCATCGTGTTGTTCTTGTTAAGTTTATTCGTGTGGTTATTCTCCATTATTATTAATTTCATCGCAATGGCATCCAAATGTTTGGAACACTTTATAAAAATATATCAAACCAAATCCGCTTTAAAGCACTATAAATCCGTACAGGTTTATTAGGTTAACGAAATAGTAAGTACTTGTATTAGGTATAACAAACGATCACCTTTTTGGTACCTGGCTCAGTGCAAAGCGTTCAGAAAAGTCGCAACACGTTCTTTCCCATTCGACCTTATAAAGAAATTATTAAACATACAATTGCACATCCACATAATATGATATTATCTATCTCCACAATAATTGTTGTCATGCATAGGCACATGCTAAAAATCCCGAATTCCAGTTCGAACAGGTGCCATCAACGAGAGAGAGAACTGCCAGAAGCTGGGAATCTAAAATTTACTTTATCAGTTATTGTTTTTGGTTTATTATCTTCAATAACCATTGGAATCAATGAATTCGATGAACCATTGGAATCGCCCAAGAAGAAAAATTACCCCCCTCAAAACCTTAGGGTTTAACCCCACTATGACCCCTGAAACTTTTCATAACCCTAGGTCAATGGGAAGGGTTTTTTTTTTATCGACAAATTCAAATGGAACGGTGTATTTAATTTTTGGAATTTTTTAAGACCATCCGGAGCTTTGTACGACCAGTCGTTTGTTCACAATGAGGGATCAAAGTTGGAGCATATCGAAGGTCGTCAACATGAGGGTGAAACATGTCAATGTCCATACTGGCCCAGCTGATTCGGACAGTATATTTTTTTCAGATATTGAGTTATTAAGAATCATTACTAATAATTATTAACCAATAACTAACAATAAATCATTATTATTTACACTATCTGATAATAATTATTAGATAATCGGTAATTAAAGATAATTCATTATAATAATTAATCTATCATTTAGTGATCTAGACACAAGGGTGATCTGCACAAAGAAGATAATAAACCATTGTGTCAAGAATTTGCAGACTATTTTTATTCGATTTTTGAAATCTAGGTACGTGTCTTGAAAGTAAAAACCTTCAGTAAAACGTTGTGCAACATCACTGGCACCTCATTATAAAGTATCTTTAAACCCACCAATTTTGAAGAGGGTTAGAATTGTTTAATGAGAAATTCTAGAGTAATGCGATACCAATTTTGCACTAATATATTACATATTTATAATATAAGTGGTTGTTTCATTGGGAATACCTCATTATTTTGGGAGCACTTCATCAACTCAACCTATTAGAGGGTGAGTGAGCTGTTGTCAAAATATAACGGAGCGTAACAGCTGTTAATCAACAGTATTTTAGTGCCACTGAGCCATTTGTACCTCGGGAATAGCGTTAATTATAAAATCCCCTTCCTCCTCGCCACGAGTGGGTTCAAAAAGAGCCTTCAGATTTCAATATGACGAGGGGTCTGTGGGTGGCGGTAAATGGACCGCGCAATATCCGGACCCCTCTCCCCTTTTTCAGCTTTTAAACGTTAAAAATCTAAATTTACATACCACAAGAGGGTGAGTTCTGCTCGATGTAGTAACGTAAAAGAGAGAAATGAAAAATCTTGTAGAACGTTATGTAGTGCGTTACGGGTAATTTTTCAAACTTGCTTGGGATTTTGAAGTAGGACCTACGTGCGAGTTTATGTTTTACAGGACTAAGGGGAAATTTAGCTTTTTAGCCTCAACAGATGGTGATGCATTGATGTTTTGCTGATCAACTTTAAAATCTCCTCAAGCCTCCAAAAACGTATTTCCTGTGGAACAGCTGATTAGTGATGTGCGATACCCATCGATACAAGTTAAGTATCGAATATTTTCTTTTAATACCGAGTACTTTTGACATCGAATATTTCTTCCGATACCAGTGATGGTATCGAATATTTTTGTAGTACCGGAAAAAGTGCTCAAATTGATTTGCATCTCATAGTAACTGTTACTTCTAGTATTATTCATACTCAATCATGTCAACGATGTGCTAGCAGATCTTCAAATAAATTCACCTACTCCATGATATAATTATAATAACTGAATAGTCATTACACGACCCCCCTAACAATGGGTTTCATGTTTGATGGTTGCCAACACTGTTTCTTAATGCTGTGTACGCCTCGCACAAGAAGTTCAACATTCAAGACGACTATACTAAAGATTCATGATGAATTAACTGATTCTTGATGTTTTTACCTATATCTGGATAAAAGTATTCACATGAGTATACAGATAATTTAGCTGGAAGTAGGTACAAGCTAAGAAACATTTTCTTTCAATACCAAGCCTTTTCGGTGTCATACCACGTATATTAGTAAAAGGAGTTGTAATTAATTCATCATCTCTATAAACGTTTAATCATCATTTAGTGAACTAGACAGGAGGGTGATCTGCACAAAGAGAGAATGTGCAGGGTTTTTATCCAATATAATGGTAAGTTTGACCACAATGTTTATTATGAAAATAATATAGGAGTAGCTCTATTACACTCTGGTATCTATTAGGTACACTCTATATTCAGCCGGTGAATATACCTAGTAAATACCACTAAATTGTATGCTTGGGAGGATAAGCGGATTTGTTAATGTGTGTGATGAACCAATTTCGTGACATCGTTAATATCATGGATTCCTTACGAAGCGCCCTTCTGTTCATATTCCCGTTCCAGAGTGAATATGAAGTGTGTTGGATCTTAGGAAACCAGAAGGAAATTGACCTTATTGAGTTATCCTGTGGAAGATTGTGGTTATTGACTAACCTGTCGTTCAATGGCTATTACCACTAGGTCATCAGACGTGTGGATTCGTTTCATTGTGTTTCCGTAATAGAATTAAACGATAACAGGCCGGTGCCGAACACCGGGTGGTATTTTATGAGAGGGATCGCTGTAGCTAACCAGATTACGGCGCAAGCTGCCCTTCTCAAGGGGATAACGCAGCGTGAAATATCCATTAGGATCGCATAGATGGGTCCGGAACCCCAACCGTATCAACCAGTCAACAATGACAAACAATCTCAGCAGGAGGCAGATGAAAAAGAAGGGCCCCCGCTCGTGCGCTGTCAAGTCGAGAGTTATCAATCTGAAGAATATGAGCTTTACAGATCACTTGCAGTCTCTTGTACGGCCCTTTTGGACGATACGGAGAGGATCAGTTGGCCGTCGTGGTTGCACAGACCAGGGGTGTTCTTCTGACTTACACCAATCCGCTCTCTCATTCATTCCAAATATGTTATTATTAGGATGCAATTATCTACCACGATCTTCTGCACCAACTAATAGTGCACTTCACGATGTCACTCACTGCTGAGGCAGTAAATGTGGACCATGTAATTCTCAACTACCCTAAAATTCCATTCATATTCAAAATCCAAACTTTGCCCATTTGCTTTCACATTTCACCATTTAAATATTCTGAAAACGGAAATAGATATGCTGAGGAATAGCTTGAAGGGGCTTGTTTTTATCGAATTTATTGTTACCTATATAATTACATTATGGACTCCAGTTCAAGTTGAGTTTTTTGAAATTTTGATGGCGAAACATTTCAATACGTACTTCAAATTGCAATGAAATGTGCGGAATCACTGCTTCCTTCAACTCTGCCCAGTTGGTTCAAGGTGAGAAAATATTGTTCTTATTAAATTTCTAGTTGATTCCGAATTGATCCCGAATCAGAGGGTCCTTTCAAAACCACCTTCAACTATATTTTGGAACTTCTTCATTGTTATAGGGAATTATATGACACAATAATTGCAACGAGAGTATTGAGAAAGTGAGGAGTTTATTAAGAAAAGAATGATCTACTTGTTGTTAAAAATGCATATCATCTTCAAAACCACTTCACCTACAGTTGGTGTGGCAAGTGCTGTGACATTTCAGGTTACATAAACACTGCTCAGTGAATTTCAACAGTTTTCAGAGCAGGATGAGTATAATATTTGCTTTTGTGAATGGAGAATATAAAGTAGACAATTTCATATGAATAGGATGAGATGACGTGATAACCAAATTGAGGACTATTGGTGGTGTGAGTTGGAGCAGGGTGTCGATTTAAGATTCTCTGTTCAATAGTGTATCTAGTTAGGTACTGATGGGAGGTTAAAAGGACAATAATAAGGGTTTTTTTATGACACAAGACAAAATATGAGTTTTAGTGAAAATCCTGGGTTCTATTTGTAACAAGTGCGATGGAAAACGTGGAGGTTTTGCATAAACAATACTCAAAATGCTCTTGAGCCAGTATTCAGCCTTAACAAGCTGAATAGGCTTGCCCAAATTGAGACTGCATACTGTAGGGCCAACTGCGCTAGAGATGTGTACTCCTATATCAGCCTCAAGTTATTATTTTGGCGGTATCAGTTCTATTCCAACATTCAGACTTTCTGTTGGCGTGAGGCTCAAGCACAGCGGTGATTTTTGAAGGCCTGCAGAAGCCAACTGGAGTTGAGCAATCGGACTGGCTGTGGACCTTCAAGATCTGGTTATGCTGTTTGTACGTTGTCGTGTTTCACTTAAAGGTGGCATCTTTAGCGGTTACTGTACTTGAAGATCACTTTTAGTTCATCGTTAGTCAGGGTCGTTGCCGGCTATTCTGTCTACGTCACTGCATTAGTGCTCTATGCAGGAATGCAGATCTCCAGTGCGTTACGAACAGCCTGAACCTCGTGGTGGGGGCCCTCAGTTGATCCTTTTGAAGGCTGTGGCCGCCCACTGTTAAGTTCCGCCCATCACGGCCCTCGGCCCGGACGCCAGGTTCACCAAACCATCTCATCACAAAGGGGAGATTATGTTAATACGACGATTACCTCCTACAACGGAGCCCGTATAGACTTCACCTACTTTTCCCTTAACCCCAGCCCCTCCCGCCGTAACAGGGCCCAAACCGCCGATTGATCTATATTCATTAAAACCTTTAATTATCACCTAGCGAGAGGACTCCGGCAATTAAAAAGTGTGTCGCGTTGGATTGAGAATTTTCTCTTCACCAAGTCAAGTTCGTCTCGAGCCAGATACATATATCAATATTTTATTAACAAAGTCGACCTTTTTATGAGGCCATATGGAGCGGTCACAAGTTCCGTCGCATAGACTTCCGAAAATACCCACTAAAATGAAGATTCGTTATGATCATCCGAACCAGCTAAATATTAGCACATATGAGAAGCAAGATGAACCAATATCGGAGCATTCTTTGGTGATACCATCAGGGTACTCGTAAATCTTTTCTTGAAAAAGAGAGGAAAAAGCGAAGATGGTAGAAATTAGTTGCAGATGATGACAAGCAGTGTTCAAAATTAGAAAGCGCTCAATTTCCGAATGCATATGCAATATTGTCATAGCACTCACAGGACCCAAGATGAACCTGTATCATCAAAGCTTAGAGGGCTCAGGAGGAATCAGACCAGGAGAACAAAGTTTAGAATCCAATTTCGACTTTGGTTCAAAGTAAGCAAGAAAGGAACCTGGAAAGAAATAGGTATTTGCAATTGGTAACACTGGAATATTGCATCTTCAGGTTCACCTTCACTGGCACCTGTTGAAGTTTAAGAAAAAAAAAAAAACAATGGCGAAACAAATCTGCAAAACAAGCGAGAAAACAGAAACATTTTCTGCACAAGACATCAAAAAACTGCTCAAATTCGGAAGCGCGCAAATTTTTGTATCCATTTAATTTTATCTATGGCTTGCGCGGTCCCCCATTAAAAAAAATTGTGATCCCCCATTTTTACTTGATGATCAGAATTACTTCATCTCGGACAAACTATCCGCACCAAGCTCTAAAAGAAGTCGAGAAGAAAAATCGAAAATAATAAACCAAAAGGTAGGCGAATGGAGCAAAACCGAGGGTCGGAAAAAGGCGGAAACGGCGAGATCCCATTGGGCCAAGGAAAAGAAAAACTCCCGAAGGGAACTTGCGTCGCGTAGTGAGATTGTGGGGAGTAAAGTGGTGCAAGTGGGCCCATCGGGAGAGGGCGGGAATCGATCCCTGAACCCTCGTTCAACCCGGGAAAACTACCAGACAGAGAGTGGAAACACTTTCCGATTCTCTCCTTAACTCTTCAAGAAAGAGACTTTTTCCTTCATGGTGCGGCTTTTCATCTTATTTCGCCTCTTGTTTCTCTGCCTTTTGTGTTGCTTTTTTTTTTCTCCTTCTCGTTCTTTATTTTGGCCGTTCGAATGGAGTGGAAAGGCAGAACCACAAGTATCTGCCATTACAGAAGGACCGCAAACTCCGACATCTTCTCTGACGATCAAACGAGATTACCCCACAAAATCCTCTTGTTCGCCCTCTTTGTTGGTCGTTATTTAACTATGTTTTAAACCTCCTACAAACAGAAATACAAGACTGTACTAAGCTACACTGGAAGCAATCCAGTCAACATTTCCTGCTATTAATTCAGCAGTTTCTCATGACACAAAACGTTTTCGTGTCAAAACACCCTTATTTTATTCTGTTGGTCGTATTAGTACCAGAATCATTAGACTTTCTATTCCGAATAACTGAATAAACAAAAATCGTGGACGTTATCTCTGTCCAAAGAATGTGGGTTCTCCAAACGACATGCAGACATGCAGATTTGACGCTAACTGGACCACCCTAAAAGGTGGTGATATCACTGATAACATACGAACAAACGTCTGTGGATATCGAGGTTCTCTTGGACGATCGGGATTTTATTTATGTCACCATAGAGTCGGTGTATTTATTTACCATCATCAGGACTCATAAATAATCAAAATATTCGGAATTTTTCGCTATTCGACTGTGTAAAAACTGAAGTCTAGAAACGGACACAGTTCGATTAAGGGAGGAACGAGGAAGGAAACTCGTGTACCTACTCAGTCAATAGTGTGCCCAAATTCTAAATCCCACAACTTACGAGTATTTCAGCTTTCCCTTTGTGGACAAAAGGCTGAGCAGCTCTGGGTGGTATTTAAAAAATCGTCCAAATTAAATAGGTATGTAATCAATAACGATAAATGTGAATATATCCAACGAAAGATGCAATTCGATTTAAAATCACCAAGATATTTGACATCCCCTCAGGTGTCATCCTCAGCCTGAAGAAGTTATGGAAGTTATAGTGTGAATTCACTGAAAGAGTTATGGTTTCGTAGAGCGAACTTGATTTCAGATGTGGGAAGTTGTTGGTTTTTGGAATTTAAGGTTTGAAATGGTCGACAGTGGAGGTAAATATTGGTTCAATTACAAGTTTGAAATTTCTTATAACACTTTGGGAGAGTTATAACATTATAACATTATAAATTTCATGTAACACTTTGAGTTCATAACAACTAGGTAAGAATGTCTCTTGTTGTTTTCAATAGTTTTGGCTGATCTGTAAGCCTTCGGGATAGAGAGTACAACAAACAAATGATGATCTTCGCAACAGCCGACGGGTAGTTTGCAAGTTCAACGATACAAATAATTACACGTCGGTTCCTCTTCGGCCTCAGGTAGATTTACGTACTGATTAGGCACCTCAGAAATACACCTATTTCGGACCTTTCATTGCCATTATCGGTGGAAGGCGCACAAGTTGTAACGTCATCCTGATTGATTCCATCCAGATCCACCTACGGCGTCGGAAGAAGGCCGGGACTACCATCGGCGGCCATAAAAGCTAATGGATCATCCAGAAGGATGACTAGTCGAAAAAACACTGAAGGAACAGAAGGAGCTGTTGCCGGGCCCAGCACCCGTTTTTCCCGGCCTTACCCTAATAGTATGCTATATCCCCTGTTATTCCTACGAGAATACGAACTACAGTTGAACTGCAGTATCATTTTACTCCACGAAATCCCAACGGTTCACGCAATGAATAGTAAATTAACGTTTACCATGCGTTTACTCCATTAGGTACTTAGTCATATTTCCATCGAACCAATTCGGCTGAAACCAAATATATAATTTGCTTCCATTGGAAATTATTATTTGACTGCAGATTCAGACTGCAACTACTCAACTACTTATTCCTTTCAGCAACATTCCATCTACTGCTCCGGACCCAAACGGGCGTATCAACAAGCTTCGTACACACAGATTTGCGGCCTTTTGTAAACAATTGTCTCATAATATAATTGTCTTTCATTGAGTTCACTGATATTTCTGATCATCATTATCATCAAGTCTACTTTTCTACAGAAACCATGACGTAAAACAAAGAGGTAGTGTTAAGGACAGAGCTCAAACATTCAGAATACTACGTTCGGTACACCCTGTTCTGAATATTAGAAGCCTAAATAACAACCAGAATAAGCCAACTGATTCTTTTAGAGAAATAATTAGAACAGTTTTATTAATGACACAAAAATAATCGAATTCTCATTGGTTTTTCGTTTTCAACAGCGATACTGTATGTCGACTGTATTATTCAGGGTTTAAGGCTCAAAACGTTTACCCTATCGATAAGTCTAATTCGTCCAAGTTTTATATACCTAATGTACAAGGGCGGATCCAGACATTGATCCTAGGGGGGGGGGGGGGGGGGCATGAGGTTCACAACCTAACCTAAGTTTTTTAGGGGTTTAATTCTTTCTATCGTATGTGGAGCGTTCAGGGAATCACTGACAATAACCGAATTTCTACCCAACTCCTGCCTGTACATCAGTAACGTAGCCAGCAATTTTGTTCGGAAGGGGGGTTCCAAAAGCAGGGGAGTCCGGAGGTACCCCTGGAAAAAAACAAGCAGGGTACTGAATAGAGGGTTTTGAACTAATTTAAACACTTTTTCGTCATTTAAAAAACTTCACTTCAGAGAAATCTTTTTTAAAATCATGATATTTCAATATGTTTTAATATGTCTCACTATTTCGGGAGGGGGGGGGGGGGTGCTGGACATGACCCCCTTGAATCCTCCACTGCTAATAAGTATGTTACTGGTGCTACAGAGATACATTTCAACCCATTGAATAAATCAATGCAGGATGTACGAGCATTGAAAAGATATATTAATTAATAGGCTCTACGGGAAAATCATGTTACCGATTCCGAAGTGCGATACAGAGTAGGTATTTTTATATTTTCGAAACTTTCTCATTCAGATTTCAGGCTGTAGAGGCCGCATTGACCTTACGGCAGAAAAATAACTTGTGTCTTCCATTGTTTGGTTTGGAGCGCGATCGGATTTGATGAAGATCGTGATCATCATGAAGGTATCGGGACGTGGTGGATTCCTTCTCGAAGGGAGCCTGACCTCAGGTTAGCCCCTTGTACGCTCCGCGGTCCAGACGGATTGACCGAGACCGCTCCGAACAATTATTATGGGTAGTCCCAGGTAATCCTGACGGCCGCTTCCTCCGTCTTCCGTTTAAAACGACGGGCGACATTGAATTTGCTCTGATTCAAAATCTAAACTCAGTTAAGTAGAACTGTTGATCCATATAATATAATATATTAGGTATATAATATACCTATATTATAGGTAGGTATGAGATAATATGAGAGCTAACGAGGACGAAATTGTGGGACCTGAACGAATTCCCCAATTCATAATGGTTCCTTGACAGCGTCGTGCCATTAAATATAGAAAAGACGAAATACTCGTGTACGATAATTGATTCGATACTCTTATCCCTCAAACAACCAGTTGCTAAAAATATTCTCATAGTAAATTTTCGAAGAACAGGAAGCTATTGTTCTCGGTTCAAAATGTTTAAAACCTAAATACGTTCCAGACCATCCCAAATTCACTGCCAAAAGACACGAAAAAATCATTGGAATACATATGATGTACACCTATCATAGTGTATGTGCCATAGAATTGATAGAATTGAATCTCGATAGAATTGAAATAAAAAAGTTCAAATTTGTACAAAAATTTGTCCTGGCAAATGAATGGCTAAGTTCGTAGATGGACAGAGCAGGGCCACTCGAAAATTAACCATGAATTCCAAAAATGAAACAGTCTGACAAGTGACACCTCACTTTCAAGGTCTTTTTAACTGAACACGATGATGAAATCAGAATAGCTATATCATATTCCGTTTTCGAACTGGAGCACTTTGAAGCTGGAGAAACGTGGATGTTACTTGAGACGCTCTTCTCTGCTCTAATCTGATAACGGAATGACATATCGCAATTCTGACTTCACCATCGTGTTCAGCGTTGAAAAAACTATAAGCTGGGTTGTTAGACGGCAAAACATCAAGACAAACTTTATTTTAAAACCAGTAAAATGGAGATATTTGACATAAAACCAGTTTTTCTTCGAAAATTCGCTTTTATAGCCATTCTGCATGACTATGGACTTTTATTGGTTTACTATATTCATATTGGAATATCTCCAACGGAATATCGTCACCCCAAATTGTATTAACCACAAGAAGTCATTTAACAATTAATTTTAAACAGGAAGGTGTACCCTTCCAACTTAGCGGTTGACTCCTGACAGAACTTCGCTGAGAACGATGGGAATTTTCTAAATCGATGAATTATCCTTCTGTTTGGATCACTGTATACAAAAACCGTCCGAGTCCGGTAACTCGCTCAATAATGATGTCCCTGTATAACTGCTGTACCGAATTCGTATTCAATCAATTTAATCAATTGTATGATTAAATCTACAAATTTTCAATTTGAAGAAACTCATGACTTGTTGCAGTTGTGTACTTTTAATCATTTAGATCATTTCTAGATAGCGTGAATGCTGCGTTACGGTTTCAATTCCACGCTCGGATAGGATTTTTTGCGTATTATTGCTTACGCAAGTTGTTGGTGTTAGATTAAAAATACTATAACAATGAATATTAGAATGTATTTTGAAAAAAAGGAAAGTGCTGAATCCGTAAAGTGGTGCAGTGATTGCACTAAGCCTGGTAGTGTTTTAGGAGGATGCCAAGTAAGGTTACAGCAAGGACGTTGGAGATGGGTCAAAATTTATGTAGTTTCAGGGTTCTCGGTTTGCTGTAGACATGGTAATATTCCTCTCGCCGAAGACTTCTACATGCTCCTCCGCCACCTTCCGCTATGAAATGAAGACCTTCTGATTTACGGCCCATCAAGTCTTAAGCTCTTCTGCGAGGTAAGCGCCAGTTGGTTTAATAGCGGTGTGACTGAAGGATCCTTAAGTCATGCTCCTCCCTTTCACACAGAAGTAATGATCGGCCGTTTCTTCATAGTGGCGCTTCGTATCCATAACATCTCATGTACCTACTGAAAATATTCCATGAATATTGATGTACGTCCTGAGACGACCTCAGTAGCTGAAGAACCCATTCTGTGGTGGAGGCATTAGTCGTTCCATGATCTTTCCCATCCCATATTTCCCCTTGTCATTTCTATCTACCTTGTCTTCGATGGTTTTGATTTTTTGTTTTCATTTCGGATACCGGCGGCTTCTTTTGAGTGTGAGAGGGACCCTCACACCCCTAAGTAGAGGATGGAACGGTCCTTTTCACGCCGATTATATATACGAGAGGAGGCGCCGCGCCGGTGCGATACGACGCCTGTTCGCCAACAGTTTCTGCGGTTTCGGTCACTGCCAAAACAACACGGCGATATTCCAAAACGCCTTACGTTACTAAGACCAAAATTTCATCATTTGCGGCACAACTCGGAGTAATTTGTAAGTATATTTGAAATAAAAGGGGTTTAACAATGTATAAACACAAATCATTTCTATACTGGCAGAGAGGAAAAAACTCTGCAAATTCTTGACACAACGGTTCATTATCTTCTTTGTACAGATCACCCTTCTGTTTAGATCATTAGGTCTAAATGTCTGGATCCTAAATGTTAGATTAATTATTATTATGAATTATCACTAATTATTAATAATTTTATCAAGTACCTAGTGAAAATTATTATAATTTATTGTTAGGTATTAATAATTCGTATTTATTATTAATAATCATTATTATTAATTATGATTAATTAATACGATATAATTGTGAGGTTTTTAATACTACGTCGGTAATAATTTTTCTATAAGAAGTACCTACCAACAAACATTCGAAATTACCTTCATTTCCGTAGCACGAAACGCACCTCAGAACAACAAACTCGACATCACTTAAGCCATATGATGTTCCAAAGAGCTTGTTAGTATGAAAATGGACCTGTATTTCAACAGTTTGATCCTCGGTCGTGTTGTGAGGCACAATCTTTGATAAAATTTACATAACATATGACATTTGACATAACATTTGACATAACATAACATTTGACATTTAAATAAAATTATAATAATTTATTGTTGAGCGTATAATAATTAATCTAACATTTAGACCTAGTGATCTAGAGCGTATAATTTATTGTTAAGTCATAGGCTCTGACGCACTTGTTGGTCTCCTGCCAGCCGTCTTACGTCATACGCTCGTGCGTCATAGGCTCTGACGCACTTGTTGGTCTCCTGCCAGCCGTCTTACGTCATACGCTCGTGCGTCATAGGCTCTGACGTACTTGTTGGTCTCCTGCCAGCCGTATTAAGTCATACGCTCGTGCGTCATAGGCTCTGACGTACTTGTTGGTCTCCTGCCAGCCGTCTTACGTCATACGCTCGTGCGTCATAGGCTCTGACGTACTTGTTGGTCTCCTGCCAGCCGTCTTACGTCATACGCTCGTGCGTCATAGGCTCTGACGCACTTGTTGATCTCCTGCCAGCCGTCTTACGTCATACGCTCGTGCGTCATAGGCTCTGACGTACTTGTTGGCCTCCTGCTAGCCGTCTTACGTCATACGCTCGTGCGTCATAGGCTCTGACGCACTTGTTGGTCTCCTGCCAGCCGTCTTACGTCATACGCTCGTGCGTCATAGGCTCTGACATACTTGTTGGCCACCGGACGGACGGTTTTTGGTTTATTATCTTCGATAATGAACCATTGGAATCGCCCAAAGAAAAATTTTTTTTAACCCCCCCTCAAAGTTTGTTGGTTTACGTTTCAAGATTCAGAAAATCGAATAAAAATACCGGGAAGATGAAAACAAAGTAGTTTTTATGATGGGCGTCTGGGGGGTTGACCGACTGTTTCAGACGCGAAGTTTAGTGTTTCTCCTAAACCTTTGCGCGCTCACTGTGAACGAACGGCTGGTCGTACAAAAATCCAATTGGTCTTAAAAAATTCGTAATTTTTCAGGTCATTCAAAAGTGAACTAAAAACTACACCGTTTCCTGTGAATTTTTAGAGATATGACATTGTCGAAATTTCAAAGTTCGTTTTGAACCCCTTCCCCTTGACCTAGGGTTATGAAAAGTTTCGAGGATCATTGTGGGGCTGGTCCAAACCCAGAAACCAAATTTCGTAATTTTAGCTCAACGCTAACTGGGCAAAGTGCCACGGACGGCGGACGGCGTACGGCGTACGGCGTACGGGTGACGGACGGATTTTTTTTTTATTCGATTTTCTGAATCTACGTATCTTGAAACGTAAACCAACAAATTTTGAGGGGGGGTTAAAAAAATTTTTTCTTTGGGCGATTCCAATGGTTCATTATCGAAGATAATAAACCAAAACAACGGTTCATTATCTTCTTTGTACAGATCACCCTTCTGTCTAGATCACTAGGTCTAAATGTCTAGATCCTAAATGTTAGATTAATTATTATTGTCAATTATCACTAATTATTAACAATTTTATCAAGTACCTACTGAAAATTATTATAATTTATTGTTAGGTATTGATAATTCGTATTTATTATTAATAATAATTATTATTAATTATGATTAATTAATACGATATAATTCTGGGGTTTTTAATACTACGTCGGTAATAATTTGTCTATAAAAGAAGTACCTACCAACAAACATTCGAAATTACCTTCATTTCCGTAGCACGAAACGCACCTCAGAACAACAAACTCGACATCACTCAAGCCATATGATGTTCCAAAGAGCTTGTTAGTATGAAAATGGACCTGTACTTCAACAGTTTGATTCACGATCGGGTTGTGAGGCACAATCTTTGAGCCGTCATTGTGAACGAACGGCTGGTCGTACAAAGTTGCGGATGGTCTTAAAAAATTCTACGGAACAAACTCTATCTAAATATGAAATAAAAAACATACCGTTTGATGGGAATTTTTCGAGATATGGAATTTTCAAAATTTCAAAATTCGTTTTGAACCCCTTCCCCTTGACCTAGGGTTATGAAAAGTTTCGTGGATCATTGTGGGGCTGGTCCAAACCCAGAAACCAAATTTCGTAATTTTAACTCAACGCTAACTGGGCAAAGTGCCTCGGACGGCGGACGGCGTACGGCGGACGGCGGACGGCGTACGGCGGACGGCGTACGGCGGACGGCGTACGGCGGACGGACGGATTTTTTTTTATTCGATTTTCTGAATCTACGTATCTTGAAACGTAAACCAACAAATTTTGAGGGGGGGTTAAAATTTTTTTTTCTTTGGGCGATTCCAATGGTTCATTATCGAAGATAATAAACCAAAAACATAACGTTCTTCCAATATTGATATTCGAATTTACTCCTAGCTTTTCATGTTAAATAATCGTTCGTTTATACTATAAAATCCCACAACCTACTTTACCTAACCTAGTCTGATCTGAATTTGATTATACATTCCGTACTAGTACAATCACTGGTATATGTCATAGCCTTATTGTGCATCGTCTTAAAATTAGAAGTGCTCTCTGCTGACGTAATATTGAAGTGTACTTTATAGGCGGAATTTAAACTTATCTGGTATATTTAAACTTAATATATACCGTGATAACCATGGGCTACTAGTACCTACCTATCCATGAAAATTAGCTAAGGTAATTGAAAAGTACTATTCCCCAATGCCCTCTTCCCAGTTAGAAACAATGACCCATCAGTTGCAGCCAAATGGTGGCGTCATCATGAATAATAAAACCGCAGTTTGGGAGTCTCATATTAAATCTACTCGAAGGAGTTTTTCATAATTTTTACGGTCAAGTCAAGACGGGAAGGACGATAGAATTACAAATGCCTTCCTTCCCACTTTGGCGCCTCTAATGGGGTTTGTATAAGGCCCCCGCCTCGCAACCTGCCTAATGCTTTGGACCGAGTTTGGACATTCTTATACGAATCATCTTCAAAATCCACTATCTTCAATCTCTTCTCCCATGTTCCATTCTTCAGTTGTTAGTACTAACGTTCCTAACGATAAGTGGCCCGACCTGGAGACTGCAGCCATCAACATTACCACAGCCAACATGAGTGGGTTTCAAATTGAGAATCCTCGTTTGGTGGGAGTAACAAGTAGTGTCATTTTTAAGGTACACTGTAATATCACTGTAAAGATACCATTACCGGAGTTGTCTAGGTCAATAAAGTGCCCCCAATATACTTTGTCCAGCACGGGATAATTTGATCGTCTTGTCTGATGAGACCATTATATTTTATACTTTTAAAACGCTAAAATTATAAAAGTTCTATTCTACAACCAGGAAAATCGGAGTCACAACTGGTTTGTTACCAGTAATGAACATTACTGGACTATTTTATCACAAGTCATTTCGAATGATTGGTCAACAGTATGAATAAGAATCGTCACAAAGCAGCGACTTCTTAAGAAATTCAATTGTGACGGAATTGACTTCCAGGGCCGAAGCGATACATCCAACCACCAATTATAAACGTGTAATGACAATACCACCGGTAACGTCCAACGGTAGATGCGGCTAATAGGGGAATCAAATATTCAACAGTGGAGCCCTTCGAACTAATCCAATAAGCGTAATGGAACGATCCATTTATCCTGGGGACAGTTATGGTATTCAAGAGAGGCCATAATTCATCGTGAAGCTAGTGGCCGAACCGAGCGTATTGGGATTGTTTTATTCAAGTAATCTCATACGACACGGAACCCTTCGAGCTTAATAGTTGAAGAGGCGTTGCTGAAGGGCAATATGTGAAGGGACTGAGGAGTTTGGTATTCTTTGTTAAAGACTTTACAAGAATACTGCGAATAACGAAAAAACAGCACTGTGTACAATATCTAACACCAATCTTGCTCCCGATCGTACAAGGATTTGGACGTGCTCGGGATTGTTTCAATTGTGGGATTGTGATTTTATCACCAACCCTTGATCTACGATCATGATGCGTTGATCTTAGTTTCTCTTAAAGCTTGTTGAGACATACTTTTATTATGTGTTGTCAAACCTGCACCTCTCACCTGAAACCTACCAGTTTTATATTGACTTTATTTCAGTTTCAGTGAACCATGAAGATCCAAAACGTCATCAAGATTAAGATTTTCTTGGGAGGTCGTCCCAGGCTAGATCATCCTTCTTGACCTGAATGACGATTTGCTCCATTTTTTTTAGCAATATTTGAGCTGACCCCGTCGTTTCAAAGGAATTTCCTGATTGCAAAGTTCGCTATTAAAAATCCCTGGAGGGAAGAAGAGCTTACCTGAGGCCAGCCAGCGCAGCGGTGTTGGCAGACTGGGGAGACTTCTAATATCTCGCCTGGCGCCTGTCCCTGATTGCGCTGCCTTTTTTTTCGCCCCGAGCCAGAGAGACCCTTGCGCATCCATTTCTCCCGTATGTAATAACTTGGAGAAGGGTCTGCTGGCGGAATTGCTCTTCGCAGAAGTCGTCCATGTGGGACCTTTCGAAGGGCCTTTCTGCCTTCGGGCGCAAAAGAGCTTAGCGAGTTTTTGTTTCTCCGGGACAGTGTGGATAACCTTCGCCGAAATGTTTGAAATGCCGACTCAGTTCTCAAATCCCGTCATTCCTAGTGCGGGTGGTAAATATACGAGCATAATACCAGACATGATGCTCAAGCCATCAGAATGCTCACAAGATAAACAATGGGTAATGGTCACTGAAAATCTTGTGCCACACTTTTCTGTCCAAAACAACTAGAAGTTAAATGATAACTCAGCCTCTATATTGTACGATTTGTGCTCAAATTCTGTTCCGCAAAAAATCAGAGGAAAGTAGGTTTCCCCTCAGTTGGTGTTCAAAGTGCTGTTTGAAGGCTCGAGCCCTCGGTACATCTCGGTAGGTCCGTCAAGCGAGCCAATTTCATGGCTGTCTTTGTCCCAACAAAGTTCCGATCCTATATACAACTCGGTTTCACCACTCCAGCTGATCCTGGACCATAGAATTAAACAGCTACCTACTTCCCATCACAACTCTTGTAAATGGGGTACCCTACCAGCAATCAGGATTACCCAATAGAATTACCTTCGACTTCCAAAGCAACTCGAAAGGGTCAAAAGGCGGCTTGTCAGAACGATTAGAAACCAAACGTTCTTGAACTATACCGCTTGCTTGAACTCGACGTGGAAATTTCCAAACCGGCTATTTCGAACTACAAAAGTGACCTACATACTTAGATTCGGGCCGTCTAATATTTTGTCACACCGACCCGATCGGTCGATCAGTAGCTGATTATTCTGATGCAGTCAATTAAGTCAACCGAGCCCTGTTCAAGTTTACCAATTCACTTCAGACCACAATTTTCAAATTCTTGATTTACCTAGTGAATACGTATAGGAATCTTCCATTTCCTGTGAGAATTAAGTAATTAGAATTCGTTTATAACCTGGTGATCATTGGTGGTTATTTTGTTGGTTAGTTTAATTTGAGACAGCGATTCTTGCAAATGACCCTTCGCCACCCATTTTGTACCTAAATGGTGGTCAAATCGTAGGATGATGAAGAAATGATTCATCAATGATGATGAAGGATCGTTCATTTAAACACCTCGATTTAGTCTTCACGAGTAATATTTTCCCTTCGATCGGTTTCATTGATCCACATTATTTCACAGCGGACCCCGCGCGCGTCCGTATGAATCAAATCTGTTTGCCCCTAAGGCAATCTATTAAAATAAGAAGATGAGTCACGTTCTTGTGCCCCAAACCTTTCACGATTTCCTGAAAACACACTTCTTTAACAGCTCTTTTCACGCCGGTGATCAAACGATGATGACATGATCATGTAGATGATTTCCGATCTAATAGCGGACCATAACAAGATGGTGATTTCAGAAGTCGTTTTGATAAATTATATGGAATGAATACTCTTTTGCCGTAAAAATTGGGCATAAAATGCACGGCATCAACCGCTGGCAATGTTCAATAAAACGATAAAACAGTTATCAAAGTGGCAAAATCTGATTTGTACTGATGTGACTCTCGGTAATTGGGTGAGTCAGTTTACGCCGTTAAAACTGAAATATCTTTGAGTACTTCAGCTACCGAAAAGCTTCTTCAAGCGAGTCCCAAGCCAATAATGGGATGGGAACCTGTTCCGTGAAAGTGATAGTCACTTACCAGAAGCCATGCGACCAATCTCTCGAGCAGGTAGGACGCCCCGCTGATCGGTTTACACGCTCGGCTGAGTTCCCTTTGGCTCACTGTAGTAACACCTTTCGGCTCCTTCCCCTCCATTGAAAGGTGAAACTCGAACTTGACGCTGCCCGGGCAACGGACGGACAAAAGCCTCGGGGTGGCAAGTTGAACAATCGCATACAATCCCCGCAAGATAAGAGACAAGATGACAAGTGCTGGAGCAGTCTTTTTGTACCTGCTTCCACCAGTTTTCGTGGGTGCTTTCTGAAGGCGAAACCATCTGGGAAAAGCGAAGGAGATACCTACAGTCGGCAGGTTCCGATTACTTCCGCTTAACTACCCGCTCACAACAGCCTTGGAAAGCTGCTCTCAAGAATCCTCTCAAACTGAAAAAGTAACACGAGACACCCGGAAGCTCTCGGGAGGCTTAGCAGATTCGGATTATGTTGTTGGTGTTTGTCGATCTGGGACCGAGATTCCAAGATTATTCCCACAGATATAAAGTTAACTGGATCATTCAGTTCATGCCTGGTATTCCCTGACCACTTCTCATCATTGTTAACCTCTACAGATCTTCAACATGTGAAACGTACTGCTGGTGTCGTGTTGAACTGACACTTTTTACTTTCCCCCTGTGAAAGATCTCAGAGAGAATTTTCCAAAGGACACACCCACCCAACTGATTCGATGTAAAAAACTAAACATACCTACATGTACCGAATGACACAGAACACCACCGATTCTGATGCCACTCCATGATATTCCTTTTTCGTCATATCTTGAATTGAATGTAAAAATATCACAATATGACAATATTGGATGTTAGCGGTGACACCTTGACCTACAGGTATGCACAGAGTATGTTTAGAGTTCTAGCTCATCTCCGGATGTGTATGAGAATTTTTATTTTTCTTGCGTTTATTCAGATAATTTAACAACTAGTTACAATGATAAATCTGGTAACTATCTAGCATTTAGTTCACAAATAAACACTTTTTGCGGTAGGAGCCCATTAACTTCTACCGCACGTCACCCATTGTCAGCACAGAAGGTCCAGGGGCAGAATTTGTTGAGAGTTGTCAAGTAGCTGTATAGCAGCTGGATTTGGGTGTTTAACAAGCCTGCGCTCATATGACATCGGTACTGTTTCCACTTTGAGGTCATTGTGGAGGTCATCATTCCTTACATACCAAGGAGCGTTTACTATGCTCCCCAGAAACCTTATTCTGAAATATCTTGTACACGAGCACTTTATTATGGATGTTAACTTGATGGATAGTTCTTCCTTTTCTTCTTTACGTGCTCTTTCCATTACAACTTGGCATCTAATGTGATGCCTAGGAATTTTGCTGAATCTGCATATGGTATGGTATTCCGATTTAGTCAGAATATAATCATCAGCGAAAAATTGCAGCCGTGCCGAAAACTACAGCTTGCGTAAAGACCGGAAAACTATAGACAATTCCCTGTTTGTTCTCATTGGCACTTGAAGCCAACATAACCCTTTAGTTTGTCTCCACAAGGAAATTACTGTCATTTCTCAAAGACAAAGATTCACTACAATTACCCAGGATCGGGTCTAACGCTCGAAAAGGTAATCCCAGTGTTTGAACACCTTTTGTTTTTAATGATCTTTCCGTCTTGGAGATGCTCCTTCCTCAGAGAAGTTATAAGAAGGCCTGGCGAGGTCTCATCTATGAAGGCTTGCGAGCAGGGAAAATTGTGGGGTTGCCACAGAAACCGCGGTCATTTGTTGGGCGGGCTACCTGCTTGGTACCCTGTTTTGTACCTAATATAGTTTTTTTCCTCTCCACCCCCACCACCGTCTTTCTTCTACACAGAGAACACATTAATTCCAATGACTTGATGTCGGAAAGTCTGATAAGTTCGGTTTCAAGAATATTGCGTTTTTTTCCCCCTTCACTCAACTCCTACGAAAACATCGACTCCGCTTTCATCGCCCGATCGGCTCATCAAAATCCGATGTCTGATGGAACGTAGATTCAGTTGAGATACGTTGCTTCTTCTCTTAATGGGTGAGCCCCGAAAAATTCTTTTAGCTGTTAACTCGAGTTTCATTAACATGACGTTTCCTGCCTTCAAAACAGCTCGCCCTCTTCAATTACCGGGCGTGGCGGTTTGATGTGCTCCCATTTTCTATGGCGCCATCGTTGTCGCTGATAAATATCTAATTAACAAGTCCCTCTGACTACTGTTCCGAAACAACTTCAACATAATTCATATTTACCACTATTTAGATTTCATTTGACATTAAATCTACCACACCCATTCATGATTTTCGCTTCTTTCCCTGCCTAGAAATTGACCAAATAGACCATTCAATTGATAAAAATAAGAAATACATACAACCGGATAATTCACTAAAGCTGGGTAGTTGGTAATTTTCTAATAGATTTCAATAATATTATTCTTTATTGTGTGGTGTACTTGGAGAAAAAAGAATTTTGAAAAAACATCAACTGGAAGTGGGTCAAAAAAATGTTCAAACAGTCAAGGTACGCCAGCATGGAGACTATAGGCGAAGTCATGGATACTATTACCTAGATACAGACACCTGAAACAAGTTTTAAAAACCGCATGTAAAAAAAAATTTGAAAAAGACGAAGTGAGTTGAATCCTGGATGTTGCGACATCATAAACCTGACTTTTTATACTCCCTATAATTTATTGTAAGTCATTATGTGGACTTTTCCAAGGCAACATCTCTAGAGAATAATATTCTGTCTCCATCTCTCTCTCTCTTAAACAAAAAAAAAAAAGTAGGTTGAATGGAAGCTGAGAAAACGGGGCATGAAACTGACTAGGTACTTTTCATTGGGATTTCATCAGTCCTAAAAAAATTTATCAATTACCAATCATCAAAAAGCCGGAAGGATGCGTTATTGTGAATGAATTTCAAATGTTTAATGTTGAATTAAATAAAGCATGGAATTTTGTGCACCGCCAAATTTTTTAAGTACATTGCATTCATTCGGACAGTGTAACCACTATGACATTTACTCGTATTAATAAAGTATGTTTGATCTTTTCATCTGTCTATCTATCACTCACTTGAATAATCAATGTATTTTAACTAGGTACCACAAAATTTAGTTCACACTAGCGAATCAAAATCGCATTAAAAGCGTTTCAAGTAGTTCGAGCTGCAGCATGGCATAACTGAATTTTCCCTGTTTTTTCCTTATACATCACGTGAGTACCGAAATCCCCACCAATATCATCACAGTATCAATTTAGCGCAAGAACGAAGAAACGGCCTCCCAGACAATATTTCTATAATTCGACCACTCCAAAGTCCAATTCCGACATCCAGATACACCTGACCACATTCACTTGCATTTCATTTTCTCACTTCCACTAATCCCAAACACATATTGCTAGTAATTCTTGAAACTGTACAAAATAAATGTGGTGATGTGACGAAATATTTTTTTGTCGTGATCTGGTCTCCTTTTTGAATATTTGGAATATTTCAGCTCACTTAGAGGTAGTCTACAAAACAGTGATCTCAACAGAAGTGATCTGGGCAAGAAGAAACCTTCCAGTAGGCTTCCTTGAATTGGACCGTTAAAACAACTAATTGGGCTTCACATGGATTGCGGTTTTCCGTACCATAAGGGCGGAGTGGGCTGATTTCATTCGTTTTTTGCCGTTCTTGAAAATCGCTAGCTCTCTATTACCAGACACATGGTGGCTTACATCGGAAGAGCCCGGCAGATGGTGGTTCCCGCATAATTGCTAATACCGATGCTCGACGTTCTATACGATATTGGAAGATTTTAAATATTTTACCAATGAATTGACTCGTACATACTTCGCGAGCTTGACGAATTTACTAGTATGTTTCCAATTTGGAATCCAATTGAGCAATAATTTTGTCCACCGTTCTATTCAACCTTCGAATCAAATTCGTACATTTTTACGTTTAACGCCTGACAACTGTGGTAAATATTTCATTGAGACTCACCATTATTTCTTGTTCCGTCGGCCACGTGTCTGCTGCGCATGATTTGGCATTCGAATTCAAATCTGACACCTGCAATAGAATTTACAAATATGAATACACATATGTCATGGAAAATGAAAAATATTAATTGGATCAGCTGAGTACCAGCAATTGTTATAAGTACAATCTTTTTGATTTACTGTAACTGGGATCATACAGTTGTGAATTCCAATTCGATTGTTCTACTCAATAATCATGTTTAATAATAATATTCGATACATGGAACAAAACGTTTAATGTTTTTTTTTTTACAGGTATCTCCGTTATAATCTCTTGAACCAAATTTTGTTGGAGACTGTCGTCAATTTTGGTTCACTGCTCACAAAAAAAGTTTTCCGTCCTCATTATTCGTTGATTTGTGTTTGACGGTAAGTGTAGTTTGAAAACTTCCCAAATTTTCTAGGTCAGTTTATTATTTTCGATATAATGCACCGTTCTGTACAACCTCTGGGCAGCCGAAATACGCACCGGTTTTAGCATAATTTTGTCATCACTATTTGCTCCTATTTCCATTTCATTATATGAAATATTTGGAAAATAAAATACAGTTTATTTTATTTTCCAAATATTTGCTTTACTGCCAACTCTTCAGTCTATCTGTCGAATAACGTCTAGGGTTCTGAATTGTGCGATTTGGTTCAATCTTACTGCCATACACTGAACCCCAACCTGGCAATAGCGATTGAATTATAGCATAGTAGAATTGTTTCTCTACTCATTGATTCATAAATTTTTCGACTGTAGCTCAGTGACTTAGAAACTGATCAATTACCACTTAGTAAGGGCCTGACATTTGATGTTCCCAAACTTTGGTACCGTTGATGGAACACATGAAAAGGCCATAAGATTTGGGTTTTCGAGGTTTAGCTGTAGAATTTTTGGATTTTAACCACAAATTCGATTTAGTGAGGTTCTTTGGTGCTTTACTTTTTTATTTACTTTTTCAAGTGAAAATGTTTGATTTTCACTCTTAAAGTAGATATTTCTTTCAAGTGATAAACATCTAGTGAACACAATATAGAGGAGAATTAATGCCTATTCCGTAACTTTGCCTTCCTGAATGCCCACACTAGAAGTCTCCTCCACACCGACCAGTAACGTTAAATTAGTTAAAGACCATCGTCGATTCTCGGAGACTAATTCTGGCACCGATGGGCAGGAGACGGTAGGAAAACTGTCACAAGTGTCCAACTTCGGAAACCGAAGTGAAAACCCATCCGACGGTACCAATTAGTTTGTGGGGCTCATCGCTTTTATTCCTTTTAACCGAGCCGGTAGAATTTTCATGGCCTCAGGGCCGGAGCTCTGAAGAACGAGATCCCCCGTGAATTGGGCGTGGGTTCCGGGCAGCTGCCGGTCTTGCGATTGCTGTCAAGATGAGTCCAGCTTTCTCAATAATCACACGCCGCTCTCGGTGTAACCACGAAAAGAAACAAGAATCACCCGAGAAACCGGCGAATTGTCGCTTGAAGAGCCCGCTTTTCTGGAGCGTATCACGGTTATGATATGCTGCATCCAGCTGGATAACTGAAGGAAGGCTCTATGCGAATTTAATTGTCCAAAAATCCCAATATTCTCGAGGGATCAGGAGTTATTACTATTTTAGTTGTATTTAACATTTGTAAATGGTGATATAATAAAACCATCACTTGCATGGTTAACATTTATTAAGCCGAAGACAATGAAATGTCCCTAGAGGGCTTACAAGAACTACTATGGGGGAAATATTCGCAAAATAGTAAAATTGTTGGCGGTAATCGGAAATTAGTAATAATTGAAAGAGACATTAAAAGAGGAGCATAATAAAGAACACCCACTTAAGATCAATTTCAGTAGGCGATGGATGTAATACTTCTGTAGGGATAAGCAGAGAATCTGGTAAATCTGGTACCCAGAAATGGAATGTCGTGCTTGGATATTATGGACGTAAAGTAAACAGGCAGTGAACTTGTAGTTAATTTTTTAGGGTAGTGGATAAGTACGAAAATATTACGCTGTGACTAATTGGTGCTTGAGTTGCTGGGGTGTAAAGTTGGAATGACGCCGTAGGGTGTGGAGAGATCCACAGACCGTTTGACATATCTGAGACACATGATATTCCCAAGACGTAGTGTTGTGTAAGAAAAGGCGTCAATTTTTGACATGTTGGGGGGAAAAGTAACCACAACATCGTCAATTAACACAACAGGAAGAGATCAGTTGGAATGTCTTGGCTGCACATAGTATGATTATTATATTATATGACTTGAGAGTTGCAAGGATTGATCAAGATCCAATTACTCATAGCCTTTTTTAGTTTTAAAGATCAAAGAAAGGAGTGATCCCACACAGCACCTTAAGGTATCCTACAAGCAAGAGGAAAGGGACTCGATCGATAGTCCAGGTGGGTGACCGTTTGAAGTCTGCCATGTACGTATGGAAAAGCAAGGTTACATGCAGAAGCTCTCAGCTTCTAAAGAAGCAGTAGATGGTTAACAGATTCAAAAGCGTTTACAGTATGATTGAGTGGTGGTTTTCTAGTAGCGCTAATTTTTATTATGGTTGGCTCAAAGGGTTTGTCGGTCAGTAGGTGAAGATTTTTATGTACGGAAGCGAAGGCCGGTGGACCTTTTCCCCCTTTCTTGGATGTATATATTTCTCTGAATACATTGTTTTTATGTGCGCAATAATTAATAATGCAGCTACGTTCATTGTAACTTGGAACAAAAACTGCACATGGTACCTAAGGTAACTGGCATATTTACTGTCATTCTCAGTTTTGCCTTTGATGCCAGTGAAGCCTTACATAATTCTGTATTCTCTATGTCTTTAGTTATTCTTTGTATTTTCCATAGCATCAATAGATATTCCCAGTGTTATCAAGGTTTCCTGACTACTGAATCTCATCATCTACCATTATAATTTGTATTTACTCAATCTAGTCGTAGTAAAGTGTAAGAGTAAAAATCCTTTTTTCCGGTTCTTTTTTGTAGTCCAGATGATGATCTACACCGAAACGTTGGCCTGTTATGTATGGTCTGCTGATTACCCTGTTCTCGGGGGGTTAGGCAATATGCCCACCCAGAGGAATATGCGGTCTGTGTTTCCCCAGAGCGGTCGAACATAATCATCGAGAACAGGAGATCAGCAAACCACCACACACCTACAGCGAATCCTTATTTCAAGATCCTCCTCCTCACACATAACCACAGCCAAGAACCCAAATCACATTGTTATATCTGAATATTTAGTAGTAATTTGGATTTGAATGAATTGGCGATATTAATGTTACAGGGATTTCTGTTGTTTTTCTTCAAGATTACTACAAGGACGCGTAATATATTACATAACTGGTGGCGGGAACATGTTTACGCATGACTGTATAAATGAATATAAAGGTTAGTCGTCGTGGGAGTTTGTGTGTTGAAGTTTACTGCACGCGCCTCGAGTCTCATAAATTATCACTCGTTGAGGTGACACACGAACAATTGACATCAAAGACACTTGTTTTTCCTACCGTAAGAATAGAAAAAAAGCTCCGCCCACCAGTGACGAGCGCTATCGAGATAAGACCTAAAACAGAACTGCCGAGCATTTGTTGTAGCGAAGGAGCTTCGAGCTGCCGATTCCCACGTTAATGAAACGGTTCGTTAAAAGTAAACGGGCGAGGTGAACAAAATCCGACGTCAGCGGGGAACTTATTCATTCAAATGAATAATCGCTGCATTGTTACATACGAAAGATTTATGGGATGGTTGGACTGTAGGAAGATCATTGAGGCATTAGGACAAATGTTGGTAATAACATTAGGGCTCAGGGAGTAGATCTGTGAGTATTATGATGAATTCATTCCACAATAAATATTAGGTCAATACGTTGAAATTACAGTATATAGACATTGTAACAAAAGTTTGATTTACAATGTAATTCAATTATAACATTATTTATAACATTCGATTTATGTGATTTTGACATGTTTTTTGACGCTACTTGCTCTCCTCACCGTTCATTTTATAGCAGATTATACAAGAGCTGATGTCTTTTCAGTACCGACACTTTTAGCTACACATATTCGATAGGTACTTATTAAGTCTATAGATCGACCAGAATTTTGAGATAGATCCTGAAGTGGTTACATGCATCATATTACCTCCAAATTCTGGCGAATCTATGGAATTGATCATGGAAACTGATATCGTCGAACAAATGGATCGTGTGAGGGAGTGACTCGCGCTCTGACGACGCGTAATTTTTGAGTCACCTTCAGCCGCATCTCCTATACTCCAGCCGCGAAGGCCTTTGGGAACCAGAAACCTCCCGTAGCTAACGACAAGGGCCATTAACTTCTCTTTGATGCCTGTAATTGTCCGTATAACAACCCCTGAAGGGACCTAGTTGTGTCGCGCGGGTAATTTGAATTCTGTTAACCTAAGGATTAATTATTGCTCTGTTCTCCACTTACAGTGTAGAAAAGGAAGGGGCAGAGCCCCTCGTCGCCAGTGCACATCTTCTGATGTATACACACGTATATAGGTATACTGCAGTACACTCAGTTGAGTTAAAATTTTATATCATGCAAAGACTTCCTTCGTACCTCCGAGCTACATCAAGTCATTTCAAGATTGGCTCTAGTAGTTACTGATATAGTGACGTAGAAAGAGGACATGATTCATAGGCGTACTTGCCGCTTACGCCTGCCTGTCATTGCAGGAACGGTGGCAGATACGCCCTTTCATTTCTGCTCGATTCTGATGTTTCTTACGAGATGGTCGTCTTCTGGCCTGCAATACGGATAGAGAGTAGTATTGTGGTATCCAAAGCGAAGGTAACTCCAAATTCCGGAATTGCAAATGCATCCCTCTGCCATTTCGCTGACGACGTTGTTGTATCCTGAGCGTCTGATTTGTATGAAGTTGGGATTCGCCTGACTGAGTGGAATGAGGATTCTTTCGCCCATCCTCTGAATCACCTTTAAAATTTGCCATTGATACCACTTCGGTCCACGTGTGTTTTTACTCGTAATTGTAGTGGGTTTAAGATTCAAGGCCGTACATAATGAAACTAAATTACGTAGTGAAGATAAAATTAGTAAAGCCAGACGAAGGAACCAAATCAGCAGTCAGTTTTGGCAGTTTTTCTAGTATTGTGACGTTTGAAACAACCTGCCGGATGTGACCTACAATGTAAGCCGTTACTCGGAAATTACTCCGATAAATAACATAATAAAAATATAGTCCCAACATGGTAATTACCGTCATCGAAATGTATTACTGTTAATAACATTTTCCGGAATGTAATTAATTATTCAATGGAGGGGAGAGAGCTTGCGGTGCCAAATTAATATTTCCAAAGCCACCCGGTTGGTACCTGCCGGTCAGAGATTCCTCAGAAGAACCGGGTTTTAGAAACCAATAAGAGAAGTCAATTAAGAGGCGGGAGGAAGCGTCTGGTCTCAATTATAATTTTTCTTTTAACGATCATTTCTGAAATCTATAAGAGAAAGTCGGCGCACAAAAAAGATGCCGAACGTCAAAGGCGGCTTATGGTTTAAAAAATTGAAAATAAAATAAAATTAAAAAACATGAAATATCGATGGTTTTCGTGTTCGGGATAGTGGTGAAGGTGTATAATATATACGGATAGGTATATGAATGGTACGAGGGGCGTTGGGGGAGAGAAGGCTATTAGAGAGGCTGGCAGTGGTACTTCTGGGAGTCAACCATTAGCGCCTACCGGCGCCGACCATCTGATGGTTAACCATCAAGTTGACAACTCGTTAAGTCCATATCAGGGGAGGGAAGGAACCTTTTTTTCGTCAGAGATGGTTCCATTAAGACTTTGTAGGCGTAGCACCGCTTTCACAGCTAACAAATTTAGATATTCATTCTATTTGATTGTGTTAACTCGTTCTTTTCCGTTTGGGGATTCATCTCGTTCAAACGATCTATTTTCTCCTGATCCTCACTAGTCCTGAGATTAATGCTGTATAGTAGTAGACGATTCGGGGAGAACACCCGAATAAAACCTCATGACTTCTGTGCGGTTTTGATGGAGGTTAAATGGGCCTGAGACCCCTCCCATGGACATGGAATGGATTCGAATGTTTTATTGATGCGGTGGTTCCTAGTGGAAACTCAAGGGCGTAGGGGAGGCTCAGAGCTGAGTAAGACGCTGAGTGTTCACTCAGTTCTTTTCTCCCTCTTCCCAAGACCATTTTCTGGGTAAAAGCACTTTTCCTCTTTGAAGCTATAACCGCCCTCGCTAGTTTCCACCCCTTAACTGCTTCCTGGGGTTGGCTGGCGAAAGGACCGCCCTCCAGAGCTTCCTGATTGGTGAAAAACTCTTGAAATGTTTCTGGTTCGCATAGTGTGTTAATCCCACGGTAGGGACAACTACAATAAACCATTGATATAGAATTTCAATCTAAACTACAGTGGCTGCCATCTAAGCAAATTACCGATCCTGTGGTGAGAAATATTGACTGAACGTTGAAGCCATGACGTGGACATGGTTGGACCTTTGCTACAACTAAGACTTCCTTAGGCATAGCTTCTTTCAGGTTGATTCACAAACGTCACTAATTGAAGAAGGTAGCCCGATATCCATAGCCACCAATCATTTCACATTTATTGGCTCAAAAATTACCCAATTCTCGATACAACTGGTTCCTCCCTATTACACATGATAAATCTTATATAAATTTAGTCAACTATACATAAATAGTAGCAGAATATGCTCCTTTCCTTGAAAATCTACCGGATAAACGTTATATGACGTTAGTCAAATCCAACTTTTCTTTGTCATCATTATCTCATCCGTTACCCCGTTTACTCCTCAATCAATAAGTAGAAGTTGCATTATTGTTACTTCCCTTGTCGTTCATCTTGTCAAAGAAAAACTATTCGGAGAATACCATCGAATAGTGGCCAAATTTCTTTCCCTCCTCTCCCATTTGGTCCCATACTTCACTTCCCGACCACTGATAATTCAACATTCAAATTCAAAACAGATCGATTCCCATTACAATACAATGAATGGAGTGGCAATTTTGTACATGATAAGAAATCATGAATGATGGAGCATAGCTGTGTGATGCATGTGGGAGCCTTGCTTAATTAACGCATTTTGTAATCAACCCAAGTATTTTGAATTTAGCGTTTAATAGAGCCGTAGAAATCACAAGAATGATTAAAAAACGAGATTTGTTTATGATTGAGTAAGAAGAAGATTTTTGCATGTTTATATTGGTGATTGAGAAAGTGGGTCATTCTTCCAGGAATTGTAAATAACATGTATTGAGGGAAAGGTGGTATGGCAACAATCGGATGTGAATTCGTGCGTGTATTAGATTTGATGGTAGCACGGAGGGAATTGATGACCCAGAAGATATGGGTGGCAGATAAAGTAGCGTACACATGGTAGGCAGGCTGATCATAGCCCCTGTGTGAGCTTGACAGGTTGTCATGTAGAGGATACTCATCCCTCGATATCCAGTGTGTAGACATTATGAATGACGTTGGATTTCAAGTGCCACAGTCAAGAGATGAGGTAGATTACTAGAAGGGCCGGCCTGACCCCCATAGGCGACGCTTGGGAAGTAATTCACGGCAATTTTCCTACCCATTCCTTCCAAAATGTTGATGGAACCTGCCGGAACCGGCGATGATTCACGGACCGGAGGGAGCCCCCCGGGTCTCGACGGTGGCGCGGCATCGCGGTCGCTCCTCAGCAACCACAACTACGATGATGAATAATACATAACAGTGATGCCACCTCATCTCCATGAAATTACCCCTTTTCTCTTGAAATGCCATTCCTGGCGGGCACCTCGAAACATGTTCACACAATCCGCTCAAAACGAAAGTGAAACCCTCTTAAAATTCTCCATGAATATTGTCAGTGTGATGCGCGCTCGCGTGCTCCGTTTCACATCTCATCCTCTCATTCTCAATATATGACGAGCTACGACGCAATAGTTTACATATAGTTTGATACCCTGATTTTTTCAGTAATCACCAAAATGTTGTATTAGTGAAATTTTAACGTAAAGTGCGGCGAAATAATGGAAATGCATCTTTAGAAGTAAAAGACGAGTTTCGAAGACGCAGAAGTCAATTTCCTTAAAAATAAATAATACTATACAGACCGACTTCGGCTGCTACACCACCATTAGTACCAAACAGAATCGTGTGACTGTACTGATGATGGTGTAACAGCCGGAACCAGTCTACAGTGCATTATTGACTTTAGAAATGAACTGTATTATTGTCTTTCATTTCTTAGTCCAAATTGACTTTTGTTGAGCTAAAAAATTGATCAATCTCCGTCATATTTTGAATAAATGTTTACTTTCAGTTCACTCCAGAAAGTGAAGCATAAGACAAAATTGGCCATATGCGAAGACTTTTGGGGAACATTTGAATTCGTCCTGGGAAGTGTGTCCTTTCCATTTTAGACCTGTTTTGTTATATGAATCGTCTAGACAAGAACTGGGGAGGTGAATAGCAAAAGGTATCATGTCCAACTTTTTGCGATTCGGAATCTTCGTACTGGAAGGGACAAGTCCATGACATCCTTTGTTGACTAAACGTCCTATTTCCCATTGAAAATGTAAACAAAATCATGTCCTCCCAATACTTGTTCGAAACCAAGGACCTTACCCAAACACCGAAACCTTGTTGACTCATGTCAGTACTTTGGAAAATCGTCTGGTAGCACCACTACTCACGCATCTCTGTAAACATAGGTAATGCTTGCCCGTATCAGCAAATGTCGTGGGCTCAATCTGCAGCAAGGCGCTTAAGTACAAGAAGGGTCCTGGGACCGTCATGATCACTATGTGTGATTCACAGCTTGGTTATCGAGCTTTATTATACTGTGAATCACAGGACGAGATTTTAGCGCATCGCGTGTTGACACTATAAATCTTCTGCATCATTATTATTATTATTGGTTGTGGAGGTGTTGTAGTTTGGGTATGGGAATGTATCCTTTGGTTTTCAGTACAAGTTCTTGAACAAAACCATACTGCTTCGCCCTGTGCTTGAGACATCTGGATGATGGAGAACAGATGAATCTCCAATGAATTCATTTTGGGAAAAATTCAAAATAATTGTAGGTACACCAGATGTGACTATCACAATTAGCCAGAAGAGTTGTGCAAAGAAAATACGGAAACAGTTGGGTATGTGCGATTGCAGATCGCTAAACACACCTTGAAGAGAGTTCGGAAGCAGGAAAAGTTGCAGAAGACGTTGAATTCCAGGCAATTATTGGGTTGATGTACCTGATGGTAGGTTCTAGGCCTTGTTACTTTAAAATCCAAAACATTCTGACATTGTTTCGATGAAGAGGATTGAATATGGAATCTCGTAAAAGAGGAACTACAGTTTTAGAGGGATTTAATAACAGGGACATGGGTTTAGAGTTTTGGAGTTTTAGAGGGATTTAATAACAGGGACATGGGCGGAGATGAGCTGACTGGAAGATCAACAACGCGAGTCATAAGGGCGTTAGCTGGAGGAGCAGAATTGACAAGTGGCGGTTTGAAAAGAACTGAGAAGTGGCTCCTTTTATTTGAATTTAATTCTTCAACCAATTATGCCAACACACACTTCATTGATATTTTTGTTGTGGACGACTGTGCTCTCGTCTACAATTTTAGGTATTGAAAGCTGATTGTAGGTATTGATATGGTCAACGGCCCAAGTTGGCGCATTGATTCAAATCAACAACTTTAGAAGTTTAGCAGACGGTGCTTGTGGTATTTGACATTCATTGGCGCAGTAATTAAGTAATTACAGTGTATCTCCATTATTTCTTGTTGTCTATTTTATCCTCTTTCTTGGCTATTTCTCTCATAATCTTGAATGGAAAACACAATCAAGTGACCATTAAACGGCAAATCACTATAGTATCAATCCGATTCAACCGTCGACTACCGATTCGGATTTAACGGAAATATGCTGTAATTGATGAAAAACGAGGGCCACATTGACCAGTCAATACCGATTAAACTCGGAGTCAATTCAATTTACCACTTCGTAAAAACTTTTATGAGTCGATTCCAACGGTTAGGACGAATAAAAACCGATAATACGCTTCCAATTAGCGTGTCGACGGTCGGCGTAGAACGTCACAATTATTTATTTAAAGAAGACGAATCCGGAAATGAGGAGTCGAATAAGATACAACTATTCATACTGATGAATTTGAGTTGAATAAAAAAAAAGTGGTGGTCATCATATTTGATACGATGAAAGGGAGGATGAAGGCAGTCTGTGGTTGCAGGTACAGTGAAACTTTCAATTCGTGCTTAAGCTGAAAACTATGTAAATTAATTAAACTTGTATTCTTTCCCATTTTCGAAGTTTTCGACGTTCGATGTGTTTGTGTGGCAGAGCCTCTTCATCCCAAATGAACAAGTCTGTTAGAATCAAAATCCCGTTTTTCAGGGATTATCCTATGGTTCAATGGTCTCAAGTCGAATTTCGATATCTGAAGCATTTTCATCCCAAATAACATGTATGTTTGAACCAAAATTGTATTTTTTCGAAGTTAGGGACTACCTCGAGTCGAATCTCGATTGTGTGGAAGAGCATTTCCATCCAAAACAAACAGGTCTGTTTGAATCAAAATCGTATTTTTTCGATGGTTTTCACGGTCCCGAATCGAATCTCCTTTGTGTGGAAATGCAAATGGAAATCTCGATTTTGCTACTAATTGTTGAAAACAATCTTTTGCAGAAATACTGAATTTTCTAACTTCTAATTAGGATTTGGTGCCCCAGCTAATTGGATGGAGTCGCTTGCCTGAATGATACTACTGAAATTGAGGCTATAAAAATGGAAGCAATGTTTGATATCTGAAATCCTACTGTTCCTGTCGTGCTCGACACCGTTCGCCATCGGTGTGACTTCGTGATGGGTATGACTTTCAATATTATTTCACTTTCTGATACCGGAGAAAGACAATAATTACGAAGGCTGAGGCAAAGGCGGCATCAAGCTCCTTCCCAAAGGTGGGGAGGACGTGAGGAAGGTCAACTCGTCAGATGATCGAACAATGGGGACCGGAGATCGACAACGTGAGAACTTCATATCTTCACTGTGGATGTCGGAGTGCGTCTGCTCTATAGACTTGAATGTCTTCTGCGTGAGAGAGAATATCTCTATTAGTCGGCGTGATGCCAGCAAGTGCTTTTGATGTCACTCTTCTCTAACATCTAGCGAAACTTGGAACAGAATAAATAACGAAAACCAAAGGAACGTCACTTATAGGGAGATAACGAAGAATTGAGCATTTCATTGTCAAGGTTGCTGCTTGAACATTTTTTTTTTTCTTCAACAAAATAAATTTATTGCTTAGAACAGCATTATAATTGGGTGCATTAATTATAAACAAAGATGACACATGACACATGATTGGGAGTACAAGTCCAATGACTTTCTACCGCTATTATTACTTATTTACTATGAAAGAGAATGAAAATGTAAGTGGTCTATGAAGTGTTGCTTTCGATTTCACTGAGAAGATCAGTGTGGCGTTTGCGTTTCAATCTGTGGTTTGGACGGTCGGGTGAAATTTGGTCAACGAAGCCAGCAGCTAAAGGATTTGGGTGGTTGTTAAATATTGGTCAATAAAGCGAACAAAATGTCTAAATTGTTTTGCTTCAGTTATATTCCATACCTACCAGTTCAAAAATATGTCAAGGAATTGTATAAAAATAATGCCGTAGGTTAAAATATTAAAAACTCCCTCACCCAAGTACTACGAGTTACTTTTTAGCAGTGGCGGCTCGTCCATAAGGCCACCTTGGCCCTCGCCCCACCCAAAAATTTGCAAAGGAAAACAGAAAAAACATAGAACCAGGAGAAAAAAATCTTACCTACTACTACCCACCATGGAAGAAGGGAGATCTCCCTTCCTCCATGACTACCCACTTCCACTGAGTCGCATTTTGTTTCGATTTATCGATTAAAAAAGTCGATTATCGGATCGACCAGAAGTGCCCCAGTCTCAATGTTGAAGGTATAGGCGCTTCCTGGGGTGGGGGAAGGCACTCTGTGTTGCGAGATAGGAGGCGTTCCGGGCGGTGGCCAAAATATCGTATCAAGTTGAACGCCGAAAACAATCGATCGTTGAATCGTTCCTTGTCAAGGAAGAACGAGTTTCATTCTTCCATGCTTTCTTCCATGTTTGATAAGAATGATATCAAAACGTTGCCTGACGTTATAATATTATTTTGAATGCATTGACTGGTGGTTTTTAGCTTCGTATTTAGTCATCATAGTAAAAGTGAATTATTGTCTCCATAATATTAATCAACTAAACATTGAAATTTAATATCTCACGTGCAACGCGTGAACGCTTTGCTAGTCGTCAAGACTGAAGTGGATCCACAGAAAACCCTACTATACTACGTGGATCACTATTCGCCCAAGGGAATCTCATTTGTTGATTTCTACATTCTGTAAGTTAGTAACAGTTAATAACCGTTAATAACAGTATACATAATATTATTATGTAGCTCAGCCAACCGTTGAGAATACTGTTTTATTTGTTATCCCTGAAACTGATGGTGACTTCGTTGACTCGAGCTTTGTTTGAGCTAACCAACGAACTCTAAAAGCTAGTTGAAATCAATCTTGCTGTTCTGTGATCGTTCAAAATGTTTTGATACGATTGGATAAGAAAACGTATGTGCAATCTGGGCATAAGAGGACATTTTTAGAGGGGGTTTTCAAGGTACCACTCGGCTAGGAAGCAGATGGTCGCGATTGCTAATTTTTAAAAACCCCAGTAATAGAAACTCCAATAATATAATTTTTTGACTACCTTTATAATGTACTCTTTGAATAGTACTCGTACAGTCACAATTTCTCTTTTATTCTTCCTATAATTTTGAAGATAATTATTTTGGTGGGTAGGTGGGATTGCCTTGCAGCCACCTCCTCGTCGGTAATCCTGGATAGTGGTCAGTAATCTTCCCTCTCCTCAAGAGAACTCTTAGGAGAACGATGTTTCCTGACTTGCTAAGAGCTGCATACCATTAATTATGAAGCAGTTTAGCTGTAAGGGTAGTTTGAGTTTAGTTCCTATAGTGAGTACCTAATAGGTAGGTATGCACCTAAATATTGCCCTGGTGCCCCACCAGTTTCTGAGCCCACGAGCCGCCCCTGCTTTTTAGTTCTCTCGTCCTTATTTCCTACTCTTATTATTAATCCCATCGCACACTATTTTCACAAACTACTTTTCAGTAGAAGTTTACGAAGAACTACTCATGTGAAGTTTATTTTTTTGGTATTTTAATATCGTAGGTATTTAAATGTGTACCTCTTATCGAAATTTCGTCTTCGAGTCTACATGTAGTATTTCAATACTACTTTACGCCCTATAATATTTCTGCCGGTAGCATAGTATTTCTGCTGATTTTATATTCTTTTTGTCGATAGTAGTATAATAGTCGTAAAAAGTAACATGTGATACCTCAGCGTCACTTGCGTGTAATCGATGTACAGACCAATTTGGGTGATGGATTGACCTTACGACGTGTGGGAGCTACCGAGCTTTTTCTCTCTTGAATGAACATTTGTGTTTTTATTTGTTGGTTGTATCACATTTGACGTACCCATTCTGCTTCTTGATGAGTCCGACTCCCACTCAGTTCTTCAAAATCGTTTTTTGTCTTCTCACTTCTTCACCGCTCTGCGCCTTCTTACGTCACTCCAGTCAATGGAAATATCGTGAGAAAGCCGCATTTAAATCGGTATTTCGAAAAACAAATACGAGTTTGAATAGTTACAATGCTTCCTCACAAAGTTCGGTCGGAGGGTTAAAAAAACATTTAAATTAGGATCCTCTGTAGGTAGTAAGAAACCGTTTATCCCTTCCAGAATTGTCTTTTTCCGATCGTGTCATAACTTCGAGACAAATATTTCATCTTAAACAATTAGTGCTCGCAGGACTGTTGGAGTCTCCCTCGGGGCTCACTTTAACCTTATGAATATAAATCATAGTTTTTCGAAACGGCTACCGGAAACAGAACGGTGAAACGTTTCAGACCTTCGCCAGCGTTACCTTTAATTGTTCCGACATATCTTTCTTATGCACCTGCTCCGTCTGACCTCAGAATGAATGGAGTCCAATAAAACCAAGAAAAATTGACCCGAGAAACAAAAAGGCTCCCGTTTGGACGTAAATGGTTTATTGTTCTGTTCGTAATCGTTAACAGTTGGAGCAGTTGTTAATCGCTCCCTCTATTAGTTATTCCGGTTTGTAGAAACAGACTTCGGAGCATCCTCGATCTTGTACTTGAAGTACGAGTAATGCTAACTGTCGGACAGAAAATGGCACATAACGTATATGTTACGATAGTTGTGTTGCTAGTAAAAAAAGTACAATTTTTGGTTTTTCATGGATTTTGGAATTCTAAAACGATTTTTGAAAACAGTACACCGTCATCCCTGGTGACGGATTACCTTAAGATGATATTTCACTACAAAACTCGAGTTTTTGTATCGGGGAAGGTGGTGATGAAATACTATAAACAATTATCATTTGCCGACTCGAAAACTCGCTCTCCGTCAGTTGTGAAAACGCTAAACAACTGAAGATTCAGGACCTTTTATACTCCTACTTCAGAAAACCAAATTATTGTGAATTTTCTAATATAATTTATTTCGAATATATATAATTTATTTCGAAATTATTGTGAATTTTCTAATATAATTTATTTCGAATATATATAATTTAGCTATTGCATGCAGTGACTTCAAAATGGATGTAATGCGATTTTATGAAAAGTTTCTCTATTGATTAATAATTTTGAGACGAAATATTGATAGATGAAATGTATCAAAATATGCAGTTGTAGTAGATAAATGACTGAATTTCAACATTTTTCATGTGTATATATGCGATATACAGGTATACGCATACACCCTACCTGTATACTCGCATATATACACATGAAAAATGTTGAAATTCAGTCATTTATCTACTGGTCTGTCATTTCATTTTTGACGATAACCCAACCTGCACCCCGCAACTAAAAAATCAAAAATGGCCCAAAATGTTGGTATCGCCAAACGAAACGCTGAGTTCGCTGGCTAGCATTTTTCATACACTTCTGGGGGTTGAATTTAAGGATTCGATCAAAATGAGTTGTTAATCTTTTTAGAGCGAACAACTATCCTCACGTTTAATACTATTTAATATAGGTATAATCTTGTAGGTATATTTATGCTCAGCGAACAATGTCCTGTAGTTTAGGACGGTTTGCAATTTTTTTCTCATAGATTGGACGTTCGCTCATTGTACATCGAGTTGGCGATGGTACGAACAGCGCCCCTGGCCGTAGACTACCTTGAAAATAGCTCACGATAATAAATTAAAACCGCTGTGTTCAGTTAGTCTGTGCAAGTCTACGTATGTGCAAGATTAATAGAACGACTATGTTCCAGTGCCTGCTCACATCAGTTCTGAACTTGTGTGGGATCTATCAATGTTTTTGCGCTCGCGCACTGGCAACCGCGGCTTTGAAATCCACCGCTAAGCGATGATTTCTGTCTGCATTCAGTTATAACTGGTGTCTCGGGTCGTTTGTAGGCGAAAGGAACGTAGAGACATCAATATCTCTCTTATCCTGGAAGCGTTCACGGCTTCGTGACACAGAAAATACGAGTATAATACTCTTTTAACGAATGATTTCAACTCCGCCCACCGGAGCACGTTTGCGCTATGGGCTGCGTTCCAAGTCGAAAAGGTCGTCTTCTCGTCTCATTCCAATATTAATAGGGCATTTAATAGGCATGTTAGCGCGTTATTGATTGTTCCTGGACGCCGTGCAGAGGAAAAGATTAAAGAAATGAAAAAGACGTTTGACACGGTTGAAGACAGAAGCGTAAGTGTCCCTGGGTTTTCTTTTGTGGGAGACGTTGGTCCTACGCTGAGAAGGTGATTTATATTAAAAGCTTTCAACAGCTGTTGGGGCAATTTGTGAAGAATCATCGTCTGGAAGGTTTTCATCAAAAGAACGACGCCTTTTCAATGGTATTCTTTTCCTCATTCCTCCGGATCATAATTGGCTGTTTTATATGTTTATATGTTATGGAATGAAACATTTTTCGAATATAAACGGAGCGGAGTCACTGCCGTCTGCCGCCTGGAGTGTTGATAGCTAAGATAAAATTAACAAACCATACACCAGATAACACTAGACCAGAATCAAAAGTGGATCACTCAATTTAAAAAAAAAACGATATTTACTGCATTTTGCACAAATTCAGACGAGGAATGATGGAAAAATAACCTTGTTGTACGTAGCGTACAAATCAGTAAATCAGTTTATTCACACTATTGCCAGGTAGGCTCATGTGAGGAGGGGGCATACAAATCTACAGGACGTAAGTCAAGTCTTGGAGAGTGAGAAGCAATGCCTTGTACGGTATCCATACCACCCTACTTGGTATTGAGACTGATGTTGAAACGGCAATACCTACCTCGTAATACCACACTCGTAATAGTGATACTAAAAATACGTGATTTACTAAATATTAATAAAAATTCAGGTTTTGGATATTCTGAATTATGTTATTGACTGAATTCCTGTACCCAAATGATTATATAACTACAAATATTCGAAATTAATTTCGGTACTTATGCATTATACGGAGGCCACTAGTTTCCACCGCGCTTCGGTTGTGTAATTAGGATTGAGGTTTGCAAACGCCTTACCAACACTATCCTTGATAATAATGATATTGTTTATTAATATATGATCAATCATCAGAATTAAATGCTCAGTCGCTCGCTTCGCTCGCTCGTTCGCAGTTGCCAAGCACTCTGGACGCTCGCTGGCACTCGCATCTCAGAAATAAACAAATATCCCTTAAACAACTGATCACATACATATTGTTGGATAGAGAGAACTCGTCACATACTTTCAGTGGACGCGTAAATTAAACAAGGGCATAACGTGATAAGCTCAATCAGCGCGGTGGAAACTAGTGGCCTCCGTATAATGAATAAGTACCTTAATTTCTTTCCGTAAACATGAGATTCGCTCTCGTGTTGCCGACTTTTTATCGGCTCAACGTTAAAGACGAACGTACGGCTGATAGTAGTAAGCTTCTGGTATCGAACGAAACAAAACTGAACGAAAAACTATCGTCCCATTCAAAATTTCCGAGTTATAGCTTTTTGAACATTTCTGACCCTATTTTTTAACGCTTCCTAGTGAATTAGCCCGTAATCCGAATTTACAAGTTTCACTGTGTGTCACGGATAAAGTGAGGTTTTCCAGGATAATTCCAATGTTTCTTTAAAAAAATGGTAAAAAATTGAACTGAATCCCATATTTGCCCATTATTCTTCTCAAAATCAATAAAAAATCGTCCATAAATCTTAAGACGGGCGAGGTATTATAACAAACACAAGAATGATTAATTGCGGTTTCGACGCTTCCCGAAAGATTTGTGAGTCAAATCAACAGCCAAAGTTTTATTACGGGCGTTAGAAGGGTGAAGTAGGAGGCGGGAAGTGAATGAAAACTCGGTAAGCGAAGACTGAGTGCCGCTTGACATGCGACCCGTGCATTCCCGTACTGTACCTATATTTATAGGAAACTTTAATATCATGTATATATCTCAGGTATATATACGAGAGGCGTGTAAGCTGGCCCTACGTCAAACTGCTCGAGTGGGGTCTTTGCCCTGAACCTTGCAGACCCTGATCTGAAAGCCGGCTGAAAATAAACTGAGCGGATTTCGGGTCGTGAAAACTCGCCACTCATTGACACAGCAACCATGTACTTGTCGACCTAAAAAAGGCTTTCTGTACAATATGGTACAAGTTTCTCGCAGTAGATTGTTGAAGAAGATAAGAGCACCTGGGATTTGGCACTGTAGCCCTTGAATGGGTCAGGGGTTGTTCACTCAATGCTGAACGATCCCTCAGGGTACGTATTAAAAATGGTTATCTATTTGGGATTCTAATAATAATTAGATTCTAATAAGACAATTATTGTCAATGGCGATGCGTTGTACGTCCCTTCTAGTGAGTACGAAATCACTGATTTCGGTTCACGATCTTCATCACTCCACGTCGTCTAGAAGCAGTCGTCGAAACTCCCACAAATCTGGTTGTCTGCAATCGACTCCGCTAAAACTACCAGCGGTTATAAAGTATTATAAGCAAGAGACCGCTATTACTACGAGAAACCTGTGAGCCACACTTACGCTAAATTTTGTCAACTTATACAAGTGGTCTCAACTTCAGGGGTCAATTTTACAACTAATTTGTGACAAAAAGTGTCTCCGAGACTTTTCTTTTCAACCATTCTAAATGCCACTTTTTCCAGTTTACGATTTTTTTCGAGGTTTCACATTGATTCATTGAAATGGCCATCACTTTCATGATCCGTCAAATAAATTCCAATCTATTTCTACCGTTAGAAGGAGCTTTAAATTCCCCATTTCCCTGATGCACAATCAAAATTTGTTGAGCGAGTTTAATCCGTACGAAACGAGAACAAGGGGAAAATGTTGAGATTTTCCGAAAATTGGACGTTTTTCTACCGGTTGTCTCTCATTTAGTAATTTTTCTTTTGGTGGGTCATCTGTGGGAGAAACGTGCTTTAAATGTGACCGTTCCAACGGTGTAATAAGAAGTAAATTAGCGACTGAGTTTGAAGGAAAAAACGGAAGATTTTTCCGCAAAATTGACGTTTGCCTTTAGCACGATAGCATTTGGTTCGTATAGGATTGGCATGGTGGATAGCATTAAATTTTCCACAACCGACTGAAGGGTTTTCATTCCAATACATTTGATGAGTCAAATTATAAATTAGTATTTTTCAATAATAATTGTAATAAAGTAGTAATGATAAGTAACTCTTCTTAAAATTTACATAATAAGACAATAGGTGCTCTCGTTAAAAAAATAAATAAATGTTCTGCAAAATGACTTTCACTATTTCCCAGTGATTTAGCGTCACAACAAATGCTCAAAGTGACCCCCATTCACCTGAACGCATGGTTTTGCCCTCCTCACAGCCGACCTCTAGACTCGGAGGATTTCTCGACGTTGAGCTCGTCATTTTGGCAAACATCGATTTTGCTGACAAATCTCCCGTTTTTAGCATTAAAACGTCATTTTCTTTCTTAAAATCAGTTGCTAATTTATTTTAAGTACACCGTTGGAAAGGTGAGATTTCAAGCAAGTTTATCTCATAGAAGACCTACCGAAATAAAAATTACTAGAAGAGAGAAAAACGGTAGAAAAACGTCAACTTTGCGGAAAATCTCAAAATTTGCACTTTGGTCTCGTTTTGTACGCATTAAAACCACTCAACAAATTATTATTGAGCATCAGAGAGATTGGACATTTAACGCTTTTTTCAACAGCATAATTACAGTTAAATTCATTTGACTGATTAAAGAAGTTGTGGCCTTTTTAATGACTCGAGGTCGAAACCACGAAAAAAATCTAGAAAGTATAAAAAGTGGCATTTGGAGTGGATTAAAAAAGTCTAAGAGACACTTTTTGTTGCAAATTAGTTGCAGAATTGACCCCTGATGTCCTTGCAGGGACGTTTCTGTGTTTTGCAAAGAGGACGTTTCATTTCCACTTGCCGCCCCGTCACCAGGAGCACTTTCCATGACAAAGCCGCTGTCGACCATCCACAATTTCGGGACTTGACCCACGACCGTATCCATACGGCCATATTCTACCTGATTCTTCTTCTCCGACAAGACAACCAAAGTCATAGACAAAAGGGATCGTCCCCCTAACAAAGTGGGACTTTAGTCTGCCGCGCCTGACGTCCCATTAGCCGCAAAACGTCAAAAACAACCTCCAGGTCATCTCTAGTGGCCTTTTCAAACTAATTTCTGCCACACATAAAAATGTCCTTTGTGTTTGTTCGTTCCAACGAACAGATTTTTTCGGCCTCGTGTTCTCTTTAGTGTTGCCGATTTTTTTACGGGTTTTCATCTGCCCAATAATTATTATTTATATGTGTGGTGGGTGTGACGCGAAACCTCGAAACCCTCGAATAACAAAACGTTCAGCCAACGGCTCTGCAAAACTGCCTATTTCAATTTGTTACGCTCCTCGTGCCCCGTTTGTGTTATTGATATTTACTGCGACGAGCTCGCCTTATGGTTACCAGCTCACCTAAAAATGATTACACAACGGGTCACTATGACCTGTATAGTAGGGATGGGTATAGAATACTCGGTGTTTTAAAACATTCTATGTTTTTTGAAACATTGATGTTTTTGACGTCGATGTTTTTCTTCTGATATTCATCACACATCGATTATTTTCTTCTGATGTTTGTTCCAGACATCGATGTTTTTTCCTGTCTCCCAAAATACCCATATAAAAAATATAAAAACATCGAAGAAAGCTTGCAGATGTTTTATGTACGATCAGTGTAAGGTCTTCAACATTGATTTTCCACTGTTTCTTGTATCTGGTAATCTCACATTGCTAATCCACTAATTCAAAATTGATCAGAATGACACAATACAATGTATGCCAGATTCCGTCATTAATGCCAGATACTAATGCCAGATTCCGACATTAATAAGTACATACTATATCTCTGCATATTTATACATTTTATCTTGCACTTCCTGAATGAAAACCTCGTATTTTATCAAATTACGGTTCACATGCAAAGGGAAATGAATTTGCTGCCCTCTAAGAGGCCGAAATGATAACCTTTTTTTGATCAAGTAGGCTGTAGCACCTGCGACAAAAGTATCCTGGAGATTGGATATAAAGTTACTGTTATTGAGCTTACGAGCATTTTTTAAGAGTTAAATAGTCGACGAACTTGAGTTCATCAACAAGAATCAGCGAGAAATACAAGTATATTTGGGATGGCATTGATGACCTCGTATCTCAAGCTAATTTAAACATGAACACCTCGTAACTGTGAATTGGTCAGTTATTTTGGCTCTCCTGAAAAATGAGCCATTTCGGAGTTACGAGGTTATCAGATGCCACAGATATGTAACTTCAAACATTTAAACTAACACTTTAACTTTTTATATAGAAGATCAAAAAATAAGTTCCGTCGGTTGGGATAATATTAAGAATTGAGTTTTAGGTCCTCAGTTTAGATGTTCAGTGTAGTTTGATTACCAAAGTGACTGCGGAGTTTTCAGCCCACCCTCAGCCCTGTCCTAATTGTACCTTCCCTTCCCACCATCGCTAGAATGACATGTAATACCTCAAACAAATATCCTTACCAGTCGTTAATCCTTAAAGATTCTATCAATAGCCACACTGTCAACCGCGTATCAAAGTTTTCGTGTAGCAAATAGCTTCCCAAGACCAATTTCTCTCAAGTCTTTACGTAAACTCTCCTTAACACGCGTCGTTTGTTTATCAAGTCAACAATCCATTTCCATCCTTCAGCTGCAACGTCGGTGAGCACAGCAAACAGTTTTTCTCCTTTTTTTCTTGAATAGGAAATTAGATACCATTCGACCAGCCGGGTTTAGTGCTATAAACCCTCTCTTTCGCATTACCGACACTTTAGTTTCGCGGGACTGTGGATAATTTGGAACGAAGTAATGGCTGAGGCAATCTATTTTTAAAGGGCGCATTTTCTGCTTTGCACAGGTAAGACAAACAACGCAGTAAAGTGGTATTGCGTGCTCCGTTGTTGACTTTTGTTGGAACCTTAGCGGTTACGGTCAACATGAAAAATACAATTTTTGCGGTATAATTCTTTTTTTTTACCGGAACGAGAATATCAAATGTTTCCTGTTGAGAATTTACGCAAATCCACTCGGAGAGAGAGCAAGAGAAAACTCACTAGGCATAGTCTGAATTGGTTAGAGTACCTAGCTTTCTGAGCTAAGCAATGGGGTCCCTGAAGTTTCGGCAGCCTACTATGAATCGAGTAAATTAAATACCACGGACTGGTGAGGGGTTAACTCAACGTTTTGAAGGAACTGGAATCTTGTGGGATGGGCAGGGACGGATGCTCTATTAATAATGGAGGAATATTGGTAATAAAAGAGTACTGAATGTTTTACAAAAATTCAGAGTCATGGCTATAAGAGCTAATTTTCAAAGGAATAACTGGTTTTACGTGAAATGTCTCCATTCTACTGATTATAATGAGTTAAAAATGGAGACTAAAATTGTCATATCTGGCTCTGTGAACGCAGACTAAATATCCCTCTGGGTGGGGCGTAGTTGCCTAACCTCTCCGGGTTACAGGAGCAACTCAGCAAACCATTCATTACAAAGTATATAAAAAACAATTATATGTATTATGTATATACATATGATTTTTATTCATACATATTATTTTTAAATACACCAAACTTTTGGCAATGAATTCAGGATGGGCTGGAACGGATTTTGGTATGAAAATTGTTCGTAAATTTGAGTTTTAAACATTTTGGACCAAGAACAATAGCTTTGCAGATTTCTTCGAAAATACGCTGAAACAAGGATATACTCGTAGTTCGAATCTCACACTCATCTACATGGCACATGAGTGCCTCCTTTCAACACAACTCGTTTCAAGAATTTCCTTCCACCGCATTGTGAATTTCCTTAGGTTCAATTTCTTGTGAGTAAAGTCATTCTGTCCCTGAACTCCTAAAATGGTATCGTGGCATGACCATCATCAACTTGTAGGTGTATTCCTGAAGCAACCAACCAACAGATCAGAACAGTTTTTCACTCACCCCTCAGTATTGGTGGGCTTACGTTTCATGAAAGTAGAACCAGAAATTGTAATTTTAAGAAATCCTTCTGTACAACATGAGTTGTAGCCCACGTCTGTGCTTGTGCGGGAGAAATTAGCGTGGGTTGTAAAATCGTAGGTACATAATGCTGGACTATTAAGATGGAAGTGTTGCCCAAGTCTTCGTCTATCTCCTCAGTTCACACAAGCGTTGCTAAACCAAATCGACAGACCTGCATCTGTTCTAGCGATTCAACGAGGACCACCGCCTTCAGGATTCCTCGTGAGCCTCGACTATTAAGTCACTTTGCGGACTTTAAAGGCGTTCGGCCGTCGATGGAAAAACGCACCCTCCGACCGCCCAATTGCCCGGGAGTGGCAGTTGGCGGAACAAATGCTACTTTTCTGTCTCGCTCGTCTGTTATAGTTTTTTTTTCAACCCACAAGAACGGCCACTTCCTCGCGAGGTTTCAACAAGTTAACACGCTTTTCAGGATCACTCAGTTGTCGAGGCGATTGTCATTTAATCGACAGTTAGACGTTTTGTTGCGGTTGGAATTCCAACGTCACGGGTGTATTGAATCGTTATATTCAAACGAAACTTCTATGTGAATAAAACTACCTCGATCGCTGTAAGCGGGTGATCATTGTATGCGGGGAGTAAAAATGTAACATCCACAGCCAGGCAGCGTGGCTATAAGAGCGAATTTTGGAAGTAAAAACTGGTTAAATGTACCGAGGGTGAAGTGTCAAGAAGGCTAATCTCAGATAGGGCTGGTCAACATGGCTTAACTCAAATAGTACAGAATAACATGGCCTAACTGAAATTTTTTGGGCATATTGGCTTTTTTTATTCAGAGGGATTCAAATCAAAATTATTCATCATCACGTAAGTGATTCATTTTCAACGCTGAACGTGATGGTCAGCATTGCGATATCTCATTCCGTTATCACATTAGAGCATATGAACCGTGAAGAGCATCTTAAGTAGCAACCACGTTTCTTCATCTTCAAAGTGCTCCAGATTGAGAACGGTATAAGATATCGCAATTATGACTTCACTATCGCGTTCAGGGTAATAAACCATTGGAATCTACAATGAAAAGAAAATTTTAATCCCTCCTCAAAATTTGAAATGATAAAATTTGGATTACCGGTTCGGACCAGCCCCACGATGATGCTTGAAACTTTCATAACCCTAAGGCAATAGGAAGGGGTTTAAAATGAATTTTAAGCTGACTGATAGTAGGTACTACTTGTTATAAATTATTGCCGACTTATGTACAAGAAAATTTGTAAAGTTTAATTAATCATTTAAATATGAATAAACTATATAAAATGATTGGTAGGGTTTAACAAATTCTATTCAACTGATTGATTAGAACGAAAGTTGTATAAGAGGTGGGTGGAAAATACCTTTCCACTACTGGGTGGAAAATACCTTTCCACTACTGGGTGGAAAATACCTTTCCACTACTGGGTGGAAAATACCTAATTCAATGTCAGAATCAACGATTCAATGTTCTACTGTATGATCAGAATCGCTTCCGTTTGATTTGTATACTCAATGGTTCAAATCACTCACAGATCATCTTCAGACGGTGATTTTTGTGGATTTGTCAACGGGTGAGGATCGTGTTGTTCATTAAATGAGGATCATGTTGTTCCTGGATATTATGAACTTAGAAATAACAAATTTTATTATTTCCAAGTTCATAATATCCAAGAACCATTTTTTTTTTTTTTTTTTCAATTTTCTTAAGGAGGTAACTGTTAAAATAAGGATGGACGATGAAGGTCAATCAAATAGGTGATTTTTCAACGTTTATTTCCCTTCCATTGGTGCGCATTGCCAGCTTGACACTGTGTATAATTAATCTCGAATATGAATAATAACTTTTAACACCGCTTTTATTGGCAGTTGTACTCCAAGCGCTCATGATCCACGTGTCGACTAAACGACACGAATTTTATCTTACACGCCTCACCTTACTACCCGTTCTCTGTCGATAGGTTTGGGAGGGACTGAAGCTAAACAAAAATGAACAAAAAAAAAGAACGGAAACCATCCGGAAGTAATTAACCACAAAGACAATTTTATCTGCTTCCTGCGGGCGCGGGAGGTGCCCGAATAATTGTGCGACCGTTTTTACCTCGTCCAAGGTTTTTCACGGCTTTCGAAAAACCGAGTCCGACCGTTCTGAAGTAGGGAGCTAACTACCTCGCTGCCCATTATGAAAAAATACCGGAAAAAAAATAATGGAACAAGAGGAAAAGACCAAGTTTTGCAACACATTTTTTTTGTCCCCTAGCCTTCAGACATGATTTAGTTTTATTGAGTGTCAAAAATGCGTGAGAAGCCCGACTATTTTATTGGTGTTATTTGTTCATTTTACGACCTAAATTAGAGACAAAGTGAACAATAAACTCAGGAGGCGTCAAGTGATGTTTGTATTTAGCGAATTCTATAAAATACAATTTTTTAAACGCAACGGAACATTTAATAAAGGTTGTAATAACTCGGCTTCAGTTAGTATCAATTCAACTTGGATAGAATAAACATGTGAATTGAAGTGATAAACGTAGGACCATTCGAGTCAACATTTAACCCTCCTCAACACACAATTAATAGGAGTCTTCGTGGTCCGCCAAATTCGACACCAAATCGTCGAATCTCCGAAACATGAGTTTCGCCAATGCGCATGCGCTCCGTCTAATTCGACGATTCGATTTACGACGGCTAAAGGCGTCGAAAGTCAAACATGTCGATTAATCGAAATGCAGCAGCGATCGTTGCGGCAGCTTTCCGAAGCTCGTTTTATCAGGTAAAAACTCCCCAAATAAGGATAAGAACTGACTTGGTTTTCTCAGGAAGCCGCGAGGAGCGCTAGCGCATTTTGCCAACGTCTTCACGATTCGTACTGCTTTGTTTTGGAACCCGCCTCCTCATCTTCAATGTGGATCCGTGTTCTTATAATATAAGAACACGGATATTATGTTCTCCTTATATTATGTCCTCCTTTATTTTTGGATTCGAAGGAGTGTTAATACATACCTGGGGAATACTGACTCAAATTCGGTATCCACTGAAAAGAGTCATGAAAGTAGAGTTAGTTAGAATTTCTAACTTAGAAACCACGTTTAAATCACTAACCCCACCTTCCTCCGGCTACTCCAAAAACTGTTTTTGACTAACAACTTGAATTTTACAAACAGAAGAACTCACACCCCTGTAAAATTCAAGTTGTTAGTCAAAAACAGTTTTTGGAGTAACCGGAGGAAGGTGGGGTTGCTGATGTAAACGTGGTTTCTAAGTTAGAAATTCTAACTAACTCCACTATCTTCGGGAGTAGTGGGGGTGACGCCGTTCCGTTCCGAAATGTTCCACGCTGAATCAACCTTGGAGTTAGATATGACCTACAGTAGGTCATATCTAACTCCAATTCATCAACATCACTATGAAGTTGAGGTTGATTCAGCGTGGAACATTTCGGAACGGAACGGCGTCACCCCCACTGTATGACCTACTGTATGACCTACAGTAGGTCATATCTAACTCCAATTCATCAACATCACAATGAAGTTGAGGTTGATTCAGCGTGGAACATTTCGGAACGGAACGACGACACCCCCACTACTCCCGAAGATTCCCATTCCCAATTCATTTAGCGAATGTCTCTTGAAATATTCAGCCTTATTAAAACTCGCGTTTGTCACAACACGCGAACCTGTTACCGCCCTGAAAACCTACGTGTAAAATGCACCCCAGGACCGTCTTCCGCGGTATTTCCCTCGGCTAGTTCTCACAACGCGAGAGAGAAATGAAAATTCCATTTAACGGGGTCGTCGCGTGTTTCATATTTCCATATAATGGCGTTCAAAGAAAAATATTTTATAAAAATAATTACGGATGTGTTATAATTAACTTAAACCAGTCAATAATTTTGTTCACTCTAATACTGGGGTGGGATTTTAAAGTACTAGTTTTCGGGAGATTACGCCTCGTTCAGTCATTTCTCCCTTATTCGTCCTCCGTTCGTTTTTCCTAACATCCGAAAACGTACATTTTTTATGCAATTTGAACTTGCAAGGAAGGTGGTAGATTTCTATAAATTACGGCTTATTGATCATGAAATGTCGTTGTTGGACTAAAAATAAAATGGTAAGAGCACGAACGAGCGAGAATCAACGCCAATTGCCATTGCAACCACTAAGGCTGAGATGAGTGTGAGAATCCAGTTGACAGGAACACGCCCTCTTTTGTAGCGCTCTCTTCAAGGACACTTTTGGTTTATTATCTTCAATATTATTTAAAACATTTCCCCCCACCTCACAAAAATTTGCTGGTTTACGTTTCAAGACACGCAGATTCAGAAAATCGAATAAAAAACGCTGCAAATTTGTGGGCAATGGTTTATTATCTTCTGTAAACATCACCCTTATGACTAGATCACTGTTCTGTTTTATTTTATATAATAATTTGCTGTTTTGTCCATTTCCTCCTTGGTTGAAAAACCTTTGTCTATTTGGAGGGTTGAAGGAGGTTGTAAAGAAAAGGAGAAGTTTTTCCGAGCTTTCGGCTTTAATAAGCCATCTTCAGGGGTAGGTATTGTTTCCTCAACCCAGTCTCTTTCGTTTTGAATAAACTACTCGTCAGGTTTATGTTGTTTGTTTATATAATATTTTTTGAAGTGTTTTTCAATTCAGACTCGCTCTGACCCACTTTATGTTGAGTTCTGGATGCTTGTGTTCCTGATGATTCTACAAATTCGTGGTAATGTTCCCAATGAACACCACAATGGCTGCAATTCGCAAAGTTCTCTTTTTTTCAAAATGCTCCCAGACCTTTTGGAGGCATTTTGGCACAATGTTTGGAGGCAACTACAAACGAACAAACAAGTCAAACAAGGCACTAAGGTCAAGGTCAAGATAGTAAACGTGAAAGACGTTATATGTTTTGCAGGTTATATTGATATGTTCTGAGGGTGTGGGATAAGTGTAACAACAATAAAGAACCGATTGTGTTTAAAAAATTAATTATTATTGATTAAAGCATCGTTACCAGATTGATCGAACATAGCAAACATCGATTAAAAATACACCAATTATTTGGGGAATTGATCGATACCCATCCCTATAATATTGTAAATTAGCCTACTTATTGAGTAGAGATAATTCTGTGAACTGTCTTGAACCCCAAAAAAGAATATTTTCTATTAAAAAATCTCATGTAGACGAGGGAAATGGGGATAATGTACAGAAAACGTGTGTATAGTTAACTCAATCAATTTTGTTTTATGAGAGACTCATATTCATTCTGAGATTTCTGATCGGAGATTTTGAGAGCTTCAGTTGAATAAGGGGAAGTAAGCTCAGTCCAAAACACTGCTTGTTCTTTTAAGGCTTTATTTATTTTAATGAAAGATCTCGTTGTTAGTCGTGGAGTTGTGAATAATTTGTTTGTGGAGGAAATATGTGGAGGCTAACAAGGCGATCGGAGTGATGCGATAAAGAGTTGTTCCACCATTGACAGGAAGGTGCTATTGATTATTAATTGACAGCATATTGCGGACGGCCGAGGTCGGATTCCCGTGGCGCTGAGGTGAAAACAAAACAGCCGAAGGGGCGAAAGAGGCCGTAGAAACACTTACGTTCAAACAAACAGAAGGGGGAAAAGATGGTTTTGAAGATCAATGTGGATAAGGGCGGTAGTTTTCAAGCAACGCGACGAAATAGTAGCTGGTGGTATTAGGGACATTGAGAGCAATAACATTATACAACAGTAAAACTTCGCTTAGTACGCCGCGGCATCCCGCTTGACACCCGGTTTTTGAAACAAATCGCAAATTGAAACAAATTTGAAACAAATTCTAAATAAATCTGGGAAATCGATAAATAATCAGACGACGTAGAGGACTACCCCGCCACTTCCATCACTGGACAGTTGCATTCAATCAGCTTTTCAGGTTTATCATCCTCGATAGGTAATGAACCATTGGAATCGACCAAGGAAAACCAACCTTGGTCTGGTCCAAAACCCTAACCCAAATTTGCTAACCGGCCGGCGTACGGACAGATTATTTTAATTTAGATTTCCTGAAATTGCCTAAAACTGCATCAAAATACCTACTTGACAAAAACATTAATGAAAATGGGTTGAATTTTACACAAAGTGAGTGAGGTAAGAATGATCAGAGTCGTTTTGACGATGATTTTCTATTCAAATTCAACCCAATTTCCAGATCAAAATCAGATACTAAGCTTATGTTGAGTATCTCCACTAGATGTATATACACCGGTACGTGGATATGACTCATTTTCTCCCTGTACAATCCATCGGCTCCGGAAGTGAACCCCCCTATGTCCTTCCCCGGTTACAGAAACATTTAAATACGGGAGAAAAGTTCGATCCATTGAGCCATTTTTGGGAATTTTAATTTTTGTATTTCGGCTTCCCTATACCCCACCCCCATGCATCAGATCCGTGAGTGAACCCCTTTGTCCTTCCTCCATCACGGAAACATATAAATAGGGGAGGAGGGTTCGATCCATTGAGCCGTTTTTGCGTGATTGACGGACAAACAGACACACACCAAATTCAAAATTGGCATGGTTCGACTCCATTTCATGCGAAACGAATAACTGTAGTGAAATTTTTCGAAAATAACTAAGGAACACGAAAATCGTCTTATATAGATAAGATCAAACAGAACAGTGATCCAGACAGAAGAGGAAAATACAAGTGGATATACTCGTAGTTCTGTAACGCTCTCTGACTGTGGAACTCACCTACTGCGAACTACTGCACGCCTCTGGTATTTACCTATTTGTCAGAAGGTTAACTCGGAGCTTCGATGTTTCTAAGGTTAAATGAGGAAAGGGGCAGTTAAAGCTCGCATGCAGCTCTTTCCGCCTATAAAGATGTTGTTAACCTCTTACGCTGTGGCACGTCGTCCACTTCACGGCTCATCAAAGGAGGTAGCGCAAGTTTTCAAGGCTCCCCACACGTTTCCCAGCTCAACCTGCATTGTCCCACATCCTTCACTAACCCATTTACTTGTTGACTTCAACGCCAATCAATTTATAGGAGGTAACTAGTTGGCCAGAGTCGAAATCAACACGCGAATCAGCCATGTGGAAATTTACGGCTATCACTCCATAAACATAATGGGTGTCTAGAAGAAGGGCATAATAATATTATATGTTGATATATATAATATTAATATTATTATGTTGATAAATTCACCTCGTGCTGTAGGTATTTTGTTTTTATATTGTAGGTAGGTACGTGTGACAATAGTGATAGCCTGTTAGAGGTAGGAGTGTATCTCAAATGAAGCGTGTACAATTCTGGCTCTAGAGTAAATACCCCAACAGCACCACCCAGATGGGATCTCGTAAGTAGCGAAAAAGTCAGTTAAAAGTACTTGAAGAAGGGCGTATAGGGTCAACCTACTGACAAATTCGGAAAAAGTGAGTTTTGAATGATTTTTTTCATCCTCCTGAAAAATAACATACGCCCTTATTGTAGACACCTATTCATTTCTAGAATCCAATGTTTTTCCAATTTACATCTTCGAAGTTATTGGCGTTAATATCAGAACCAAAGGGATATAGCACTTTGATTAGAACAAGCTATAATTTAGAGAAAATGCCACATATACATCACGATTTGCGGTTGTGGTAGCTTCTGATAGATTATGAGGCACACAGATCTGCTGCCCATTGCACAATAAGCTAATAATATTGCAATTATCTGTTCTACCGATTATTAGTGCTAATATTTTTGTAGCACAATACCTCACAACTCAACGATTACTAACCCGACTGATCTGAGATGATCATTATATTACATTAGGTTGACGTTATTCAGTTTATGCTCCTTCAGACTCTGCAGTTATTCCTTGTATCGACTGCCGATCTGTTTTGCACGAGGGATTTCAACCAACTTCTTGTTCAAGGTCTTGAAGGAAAAACCTCACGTGGGAATAACCGGACGTTGACTGCTCCGACAACTCTTTTTACAGCACGACGTAACAGTGCCAACCAGAGGAAAACTTCAATAACGTTGATTTAAGCTTGATGCACCACTTTTTCTTGTACGATGAGCGAATACGCTGCACCTTGTGAGAAGACATGCGGAATCTCTCTTCAAATTCAAAGTCTGGCAAGAAATTAGTTTTTTCGTAATTTGAACAATTTCCGTAACCGGTGGTTTGGAAGTCGTGGGTATCTTGTCCTTCGGAAGAAGAAGACCCTCAAAGCAAATCTTCCAACATCACAAATGGGTGTTAATAACTTGATTCACCAGAGAACTTAGACTAAAGGAAATGATTGTGTTTACTGATATTTCAACTCTAGGGTATTAGTGGTGATATTGCAGCAGAGTAAGATAATCTTCTATACCTATCTATAACATCGAATGTATGTCCTTCATAAACCGCTGAACCGATTTGGATAGGGATAGCTCCACTGAGATGAGTAAGTTCCAGGGATGTTTATAGGCTGTGGTAGAATCTCCGAAACTTCCTTTTTCGACGAGAATGGGCCTTTCCTTGAAAAAATTTCACAACTAGGAAAGGGCAAAGAGTCATGAGAAACGTTTGCAGATGGTACAAATTTGCGTGATACAAAAAATGTGACGTTTTTTGCGCGATTCCCGTGGTGGTATAGACGAAATTTGACGTGTAGCCTCCTTAGGACTAAGCAGCATAGGGCCGAGATTAGGTGAGTGGCTCCTAAAGCTTATTTCTATGCTACTCACTCTATGAAGCTGTAATGTAGCGTGCAACCTCCTTAGGACTTACACTTTTCAAGCAGCATAGGCCCTGGATCAGCAGAGTGGCTCCTTAAGCTAATTTCTATGCTATTCACTTTATAAATCTGTAATTTGGTATGCAGCCTCCTTTGGGTTTTAACTTGACGCTGCTCAAGCCCTAGACCAGCTGAGGGGCTCCTACAGATGATTTCTATGCTTTTCACTCTAAGAAGCAGTAATTTGGTTCATCTGTTGACAAGGTTATTTATCAATACTTTGAGTTCTTGAAGTGGAAGTATTATTGGAGAATGGTTTCTTGACGAGGCTCATCTAAAATCTGAACTTTAAGAACCCATTCTTCGGTTACAAGTGTATGATTATTTTCACATTTACATATACGATCCTATACACTGGTACAGCAATGTAACAAGTTTCCAAACAATAACACCCCTTTTGAGTCCAGTGAATGTCTTTTACTGCCCTAAAGCGTGCCGGATAAGTGTACTTTTTTTCATGGGACATCAATTGAATAGAGAATTCTAACAGCTTGAGAGATAAATTGCCCGTAACGGGACCTCGTCAGCTCAACCAATCGCCCATAAAGAATTCCGCCAGCTACAAACCGTCCCTTCCTTCATTCGAAGACCTTTTTTTTTCTTTATTATTTTTTGTAGCAAACGAAGCCAAATTTCCAGTGTTTCAACTCTACATTCACTCGATTGATCAAACTGAATACCGCGAGCTAATGAACTTTTTAAAGGTTTTATTGGTCAATGTAACAAGAAACCGAACATGATGGACGTCGCGCTTATCCATTGAACGGTGGCGACAGAAATAGACTGGGCAGATACGCACTAAGTACCTAATAATTCAACACTACATATTTCCCAAATAACAGGTAGGTATTTCTCACCAACTTCGACTTCATGCCGCGGTTTCAAGTTTACATTATCACGACTATGGGCCGGAATTTTAGGTTAAAATAATAATCTAATCAAGTTTATGAAGAATACAGATAGGCTGTTTTAGGATTTTTACGTTTTTATGGTCCTTTACCATTAGTTCGGTGGATTTCAAGAGAAAAAACTCTGCAACTTCTTGACACAAAGGTTCATTACCTTTTTGTGCGCAGATCACCCTTTTGTCTACATCACGAAATGGTAGATGAAACGTTTATAGAGATAAAGCATTAATTACAAATAATTTGTACCAATGTGATTCTGGGGTAATAATTAATTACTCGAAAGTGTTAAGAGTTATTAAAATAAGGTATTACAAATGGTTATTAATCATTGATAATAATGCTTCATAATACTTCGATTTAACTGCGGAATGTTATATATGTAGAGATGTATATGATGCGGAAAGACAAGTTTTTTTCCATTGTGAATCCCTACCGTTAAATTACCTCAGCAATATCTCCAAAGAAGAAGAAAAGAAGAAAGCAGTAGATTTGTTTTCATTTGTTACTGTTTCATTGAAAAGTAGAGCGCGTTTCTTGAGCTAGGTGGGAGGATCCTCGATAATTGATTACTCTTGTCATTACTCCGTTACCTTGTTGTCATATTAGGTTGTTTATAATAATATGTTAATGATGATAAATAAGTTGTACGATAGGGTGTTTCTTGTTATAATAATGGTTAATTTATTAAATTTCTTTTTTAAAGTGTTATTCGCCATTTAATTATTATAATTATTATAAGTTCGCCATTTGCTCAATTTTCCGTGTTATCTCGACACATGCTATGGAACTGTGCCTACGTTACCTGTTTATTTTATAAAATATTATGCTTTTCTTGTAAGTGAATTATATTTCGATATAAACGTAAATAAATTTTAGAAAACGATAGTAGACAATATGTACCTCTGCTGGTGTCGCTGAATCGTTAGAGGGTTACAAAACTCCATCATAATTGTATTAAACGATCCTTAATTGTATGATATTACAATAATGACGGCTCGGTATCGTGGTTTCGGTATAAAACTACTAGGATAGAAGAGAAATTTCCACATTGTCCACATTTCCACGAACTGCCGCAAACTATACCGGATAAAGCTCTATTCATTAATAGCGTCCTGCATTCGGAATTGTACGTATTAATATTGTTCGGTGGCGCGACAAAATCAAGCAAACCACGAACTGTAATTATTATAAAAGCCGCATCCTCGTAAGCAGCCTCTCATCACGGAAAATAAGGTTGCAAGGGGCGTCATTAGCCTCTTGTAAAGGATTTCTCTTCGTGAGCTGAGTTTTTCGTTTTCATTACCGTATATTATTATACATACTTATATAGAAGTGTTATTAGGTATTAAGAGCGAAAATTGCTGTGTGTCCTACGTGGATATACTTTAGACGTTAAATGCCTAGACTTAGTAAAGAGGTAATTTAGTCGTTAAGGGGCCTGCAGGACCTAGATTGGAAGGTTTTTGGAGGATTTTGAAATATATTTCTAAATTCACCAGAAAAGGCCCCAGCGTCGTCCAATTTTTTTAGTTCATAAAATAATTTTTGATTGTGGCTGCACTTCTTAAATTTATGGCTGAATTTTTTAATCGGGGTCGAATTTTTTTTATCAAAAAAATGAGGCGAGGGGGCTTTTTTGGAAGGCTAATAGACCGCAAAATACAAACATCGCAGTTAAAACATGTAAAATAAGCGAGCAGGATCTCAGATAAATTTATTTATTTTTTTCAATTTTTCGACAAATGTCTCGTAACTTTCTTCTCATTTTATGTCTAGGAACTTCTGTACTGCTTTGTTAAGGTAAAACGCCTCAACTCAAAATTCAAAACATTGTAGAAATTCAGACAGAGAATGTTTTACACTGAAACCTTTGTTGTAAGTTGACGGCAACTCATTATAAAAACCCCATGTTTTGGTGAGACATCGATATGACTTCAACCAATTCAACGGTGAAAAGAAACTCGCAAATTAATCGATTTATTATAATCGATTAATTGGAGTTATGGCGATTTTAAAATTTCTAGCTTCCGTTTTGGGATTGTTTGTTTAGGTAAAATGCCTCAACTTGCTGATGAGGCAGTCACCTTAACGTAAACAACTCAACCAAACGGATGTTTTGTTAGGAAAATGTTGTAAATTTTTGTAGGTAAAACGCCTCATCTCAATACTTTGGGGAGTTGAGGGGTTTTAAGGTTTATGGTCAGAATTTCCCCCACTTCTGGTTCGAATTTTGAAATTTGGACTTCACCATCGAAAAGGCCCGGTCCAAAAAAAAACATTGGGCAGTATAGAGGCGGGTACCCCATGCATTTCAAAACTTCAAGTCAATCACAGCTTGCGATATCTTTAAAAAAACCTTCTAACTTAGGTCCTGCAGGCCATTAAGTACGTCTGAGTGGCCTAATACCTTAAATTAATCGTTTTATTGAATTATTGTAATTGAATGATGTAACGAACAATAAGTAGTGCTCAATATGGTTTTAGCGAATTTTCTTTGAACTCAGACACAACAGACTCGGTTCTGAGTCTTTCTCCAAGACTCGATTCGAGTCCGAATTTACGGTTGGAAGTCAAATCAGCCGTAGCCGACGTTTCTCGCAAAGGAAACTGTGGAGGGATTTGCAATTCAATCGACTAAAAACTCAACTGAGCGTAATAACCGGGTTCAGAGGCGCGTGAATTGTTCACTTCTCATGACTACGTCCGCGGCGGTCTTTCCGACAGTCGGCCCATCAAAACAACCTGAATAAGGCGATGTGAGTCTTTCGAAATGAATTACGAGGTCCAAAATATTTAATAGACACAGATGTACGAATTTCTGTGAAGTTACGCCCGGTAATGAATGTATACTTGTTAAATTCCTGGTGGCATTAAGATACAAGGTAACTATAGTTTTAAAAGTAGGTACCTAGGTACTTAGTAGTGGTGTAGGTACCTATACCTATTCTTAGCGTTGATTTTAATTAATTAATATACCTAATTGATTGAAGATGTAAAGGATTAAGAGAATTTCCCATTTTTTAGTAGGAATTTCTGTTTAATGATTCTATTAATTCACATTTGTCACTGCATGGTCTGTCAATTTCCTTGAAACATTGTTGCTTTCTTTGGTAATATACATCTATGCATTTAGCCTTGGTACAGTTGAAAGAGAGTATTCTTGTATTAATATAACTCTTACAGGTTCCCCCTCACAATGCTCTAATTTATTCATTTTCCAACTTGTTCCAATTTGGGATGTATGTTGTTCTTCTAGCCACTTCAACATCCTAACATCTATTCCTTCAACATCTAGAAACAATGAATGGATAGACAATGTGGAATCCGGTAACTCAAACTTCCCCTTTCCATCAGCTTCTTATAACTATGTTGTTTAAAAGACAATTTTACATTATTACGTGTGAACTTATCGCATATCACACACCAATATTATGTTTAATACAAATAAAGTGGTTTGTTCAACCAATTTTGAACACACTCATCCCTCGTAGTCGAGAAGGAAATTTCACCCAAGTATTAAGTGTTTACTTCAATCGTTAACGTTATGAATTTCAAATTACAAGCGGCTACACATAATGTTGGTACCCGAATTCCGGTAATTGTCTGCTATTTTAATATGTGAAATCGCTTTTGGTAAGGAAATATTCAGTAAATATTCACAACTCGCAGTTTTTGACCGGCTACTCGGATATTGGTGATCATGTTGCTGCATATTGGACGAAAATTGATCCGCATCTCGAATAGGAATTTCTCGCAACTTCACATTTAGTGGCGTGTGTGATTGTGGTTGTTCACTCGTACTAGTAAGTGCCATTATGGAAAGCCTCCGGCATAATGGATCATTTCTATTTAATTATTTAGTCTTTGTAAGTTCTCAATTAGAACTGCTTGTAATAATTTGGAATGAAACATCGCATTTCAATACTTATTCCTTCGAAACTTAATAGTGTAAATGGTGAAAATTCTTGTTATGAACAAAACTCAAAAATCTACGCCTATAGACTTTTCCTAAAATATTTGTTCGAGTTGTGTTGTTCAAAATTGGTAGGTCGATAATACAACCCAGAACCCTTGCATTTCCCTTTTGCCACTATAAGTTCACTACCTGGTAAATATCGTCTGGAGTTTATTGGTAGAATTAATATTCACTATAAATGCGTTTGAATCGCTCGTTTTAGCGAATATTTGAAGGAAGTGAAGCCATTTTTCGCAGTCCCAAATTTTAAAAACTCCAATTTCCAAAAAATTGGCATACCTAGGTAGGTACAAAAATCCGTTTCAGACCGTCCTGAATTCACTGCCAAAAGACACCAAAAAATATGTATACATATAGGTATTTATGTACATCATTCCAGACGTTCTGTCTTGGCAATCGAAACGCTATGTTCGTAGATGGGCGAAATCGAGCAACTCTAAGGGAGGGTTTTGGGTTTAGGGGGAAAATTACCCATAAATTCCCAAAATGGAAAAGCCTGACGAGTGACACCTCATTTTAAAGGGCCTTTTACGCTGAACACGATGGTGAAGTCACAATTGCGATAACATATTCCGTTCTCAAATTGGAGAACTTTGAAGATGAAGAAACATGGTTGTTACTTGAGACGCTCTTCAAGGTTCATCTGCTCTAATCTGATGACAGAATGAGATATCACAATTCTGACTTCATCGTCGTGTTTAGCGTTGAAAAATCTATAGACTGAGGTGTGTCACAGCAAGACATTGAGACAAAATTTATTATGAAACCAGTAAAATAGGAGACATTTTATATAAAACCAGTAAAATTTGCTCATATAGCCATGCTGGATGACTGCATTTTTTACCTTTGCCGTTGGGACATGTGGGAACCGCGTGGAATTGTGTTGTGAGTTGAGATGTTTTGCAAGTGTAGAATGGCACATACAAAGGTTTTTGTTTGCAGAGTGAAGTGATAAATGTGGGTTGCAACGTGGTAATTATGTGGGCGATATAGTATCATCTGATGGTGTCTAGGTAATAATTATCAACGAAAAAGTGGTTATTTGAGGAAGTTATGGAGTATGGAGGTTTTTGTCGTGTGAATGTGACATGTAAAAAAGGGGCTGACAGGACAATGGTACTTACGGATTTGGCTATCTGGTGGTGACTGGAATATAAGGGGCCGGTAGATACCCGAGTGCTCACGTCTGTCAACATTTCTAAATGATAGGGTATCAAAGTTAAACTATTTGCATGGTCCAAACCAACCAACGACACTTCACAGACTGTGGTCGCTGAAGAAGGAGCGTGGTGGGGGTAGCCGGTGCCTCGGGGAGGGAGGACGTGCTGGAGCGAGGAGGCGTGGTCTAGTTTCAACCAATCAGAATGAAGCTCCGCCCACTTCGGCCGTCTTCAATTCTATCGACCTCTCGTCGCTCCCTACTTCTATGTCCCTCCCGTTTTCGTCTTCTTGGGCTCGGAGACCATGTAGAAGGGATAGCACAAGGCACGGAGAAGAGATGTAGACGGTGAGGAGGGAAGTTGCTCCTACTTGATCAGTCGACAGAGCATTACTCAACACTCAAAGTGATCTCTTCAACCAATAAACTTCCTTCTCCGACTCTCGATGCTGTGGTTGTTCTCTCTCTTGTCTTTTCAGAGCATATTACCAGCCTCTTCTTCCGCCATCCATCTCCCTTCAATTGCGATCGGACGACGAAGAACCTTTTTTTTTATCACTCTCCCACATCTTATTACCGACGAGATCCACCCATAAACTACTCGCCCTTTTGGTTGTAACTCAGCGCCCTCACTATCGTCCCAAGGACGAATCATTTGGCATTCTTAGTGAATGTGCTCTCACAGCTTCCTTCACCGCTTCTATGACCAAACATCATTCGTCACCAACTACCAGGGGTGTAGATGGTGGCCGGGGGGGGGGGGGGGATTCCCAGGGCTCAGAGGGGGCCCGGACAGCCCAAGAGTAAAACATCCAGTCATGCAGCATGGCTATAAGAGCAAATTTTCGAAGAAAATATTTGTTACACCTCAGTTTATTGATTTTCCCACGCTGAACACGACGGTGAAGTCAGAATTGCGATATATCATTCCGTTATCAAATTAGAGCAGATGAACCGTGAAGAGCATCAGATGCTCTTGTTACTTTAGATTCTAAAGTAACACTCGCTTTTCTTCATTTTCAAAGTGCTCCAGTTTGGGAACGGAATAAGATATCGCAATTCTGACTTCGGCGTCGAGTTCAGCGTGAAAAAAACTTTAAAATGATGGGACATTTTTCAGACTGTTTATATTTTGGACTTTATGGCTAATTCCCCCCTACTCCTACTGAAGCACCCCAAAATCCTCCTTAGAGTGGCCCGATTCTGCCCATATACGAACTTAGCCTTGCACAGGCAGATTTTTTGAGCAAACTTGAACTATTTATCTCAATTCTATCGTCTAGAATGACACATACATAAACATATAAATTTATAAATATGATATTTATAAATAAATAAATTTATATTTATAAATATAAATTTTTAAATAAATATTATTTAAATATTATTTATTTTAAATATTATTTAAATAAATTTATAAATATAAAATATTTACAACATACAAATAACAATTTATAAATATGTTTAAAATATATTTTTATAAAAATATTTTGGTGTCTTTTGGCAGTGAATTCTGGATGGTCTGGAACGGATTTTGGTAGGTAACCTACAACATTTTTTCAGAAATTCAAATTTTAGAAATTTTGGACCGAGAACAGCTTCCTTTTCTTCAAAAATTCGTTACAGCCATGAATTTAAAAATTATTCTTTGAAAAATGAAGTTTTTTCGTTCATGGTGTGATAAAACTAGTTTAAAACCCTCTGTTTAGTACTCTGCTTGTCACCATTTTATAAACCTCGTGAGAAAAACAAGAAGCAACCACGTTTCTCCATCTTCAAAGTGCTCCAGTTCGAGAACGGAATGAGATATTGCAATTCTGACTTCACCGCCGTGTTCAACGTAAAAAAAAAAAAAGACAAAAAAAAACTCGTAAGACTGTTCCATTTTGGGAATTTATGGGTAACCGAGTACAACGGCCTCTGATGCAGTTCTCGGGGGTTGTTATCATCCGAATACCGCATGCTTTGTTTGTTGACGCACCCGCTCAAGTGAAAATGTGCTTCATCTCTGAAAAACACAATTCGGTTCACCCAGTGTATCGAAAATGGGGGCCGATATGATTTTCGATAGGTAGGTACCGTGTAAGTAGTACTTTATAAAATACTTATACCCCACCCTGTATCGAATGGGAAAACACCCTATTCCTACATAAAAATAAAGGGGAAACCTTCAGAGTACAATAATTGTACTTTAATTAATTATTAATATCTAATGGTTGACAAAAGTTTGTACGAAACATCAAGAGATATTCATCTACATATATCTCTTGATGTTTCGCACAAACTTTTGTCAACCATTAGATATTAATTGTACTCTGGGGGTTTCCCTTTATTTTTATGTAGGAATAGGGTGTTTTCCTATTATTTTGTAACTAGTACCTACTTGGCAAACCTATGAGGTAGGTACCAGTTTGGTTTTTATACTCTCACGTATCGTACCGATAGCTGCTCTCGTACCGCCCCTCCAGGCCTCGGCGTATTGACGGGCAATATTTGTTCAGATATTGATATTGTAAATGGTTACCTATGTGATAATTGACTGAATGAAAATTAATCGAATTTAACTGAGTTGAGGTACGTTTAGATACATTTGAAATATTTTCTGTATAAAGGGAAGTCAGGAGTAGATCAAGGGTAAGAATATGACACTATCGGATATCCCAACCGCAGAGGACTTCTAGGAAACATTATAGGCGCGGTGGTATTCAAATAATGCAGCCAGTTTCTAAGGATACAGTTGTACCATCTTTCCATTTCGGCGAAATTGTTGCTGTCATGATTGATTACTCAACCAGACTCGACACGAAAGGGTTGGTGCGACCATTAGTGAGGGGGTGGGGGGGGGTTATCTCAAGTCCTTTCAAAAAGTTCCGCTTCTGAAGGTATTGTAAGATCGTGATATACCTTCGTTGTGGGTACCTTAACCCGCTGCCGCCGAATGGGAATTCCGTGGTATCGGGGAGTGGGCAGGTTTTTCAAGGCCGGAACCTTCGAGGGGATCGGACTCTCGCCGGGGCCCTCGCCCGAAACGATATATGCGTCCGCGGCTCCGGCTCTCGAGTAAACCAGTCTGGTTCAAGCTCACATTGATGTTCTACTTCGCGTTCTCAAACGAAAAATATACAGACGAATCCGAACATCAACGACAATACAACGGCAAAACCACCGAAATGCTAAAGATTCCGTAAAAATTGATTACTAAGTAGTGAGGTATTCATGTTAATAGTTACTGCACAACAATTGTTTTTTGGCATCGTGATTTCTAGCAGGTCCGTTCAGTGAAATCAGTGATCGGTTTAAGTGCACAAAATTGCACTCCTAACTTTCAAAACTATAAGCGGCTTAGTTAAGTATCTAAGTTGTACTACAACCAATTCACATATATGTCAAAAATATGTTGCTAATAAGTTGTTACTTGGTGCAATAAATCATTTGAAAGAAAAAAAAAAAAAATTCTATCAGCTCATTCGTCAAATTGGCCAAGAACTTACATGCATTAAGTGCTGGATGGACACTAATTTCTTAAGGCTTAGGGCCAGCTAATTGATAATTACATTGGTCGAACGACAATCAATAATTTTATGTAATTGATTTAAATCCTACCTAAGGGGTGGTTTCTCAATTTTTATAATGTTCTAATTCAGTTAATAATAGTCTGCAAAATTGCAATAAGGTTCATAAGAAAACTAAACCCCAGCCTTTTGACATTTTATGTCTTTACTTTGCTACATCTCGAAAATGAAACGCGGGAATGTCACGCGGGACATGTAACGGAGTTTCTGATGATTTTCGCTTACAACCGATTCGTTGCTACGGAACTTTATCTTCGCCAGTTATCATCGTACAAAAATCGTTCACCACTCGTTGGATAGCTCTCGATTTACCTAACCATATTACGTTAACCACTGCGGAGTGCGTGGCCGACAAGCTGCGGTATGAGCGTGATTGTTTAAATAATTGTTTACACACAGGTGATCATTCTCAATAATTTACCTATATTGTCAACACGAATATACAGCTTCATATAAGTTTCTGATGGGAGGGGGCGCCAAGACATAAAATGTCCCTCGTGGTTGCGTACTTGTACGAAAGCTGTACCCACCGTTTGTGTTTTCCCCTTCCCATTTCATTTTTTACATAGTTTTTGACATTTTCATGTCTTTACTTTGGCACATAAACTGAAACGGGAAAAATTTGTTCCCTTGATTCACCCTTCCCCTCAGATCACGTCAGAACACAAGCGACCGGCGGGTCACTACGTCAGAGCCTATGACGCACGAGCCTATGACGTCAGACGGCTGGCTGGAGGCCAACTAGTACGTCAGAGCCTATGACGCACGAGCGTATGACGTCAGACGGCTGGCAGGCGGCCTACTAGTACGTCAGAGCTTATGACGCACGAGCCTATTACGTCAGAGGGCTGGCTATCTAGGTGATCGGGTGGTAGTGAAGTGAGGTGGTGATGACGTCAGAGGGGCCAGAGGGAGGCAGATATCTGAAACCCCCATTTCTTCCTCACTACTTTCGTGATCACCGTGAAATTTCCTAAAGGATCTCCGAGTTTCAGATTTTTCTATGTGTTGTTTGTATTGCCAAATAAAATATGTCTAATCCTTTTTTTGTTTTTTTTTTCTTCCATGAACCACTAGATTATTAGTTTACAACAAATATAAACTTACTGAAGGGGCGCGAGTTCTTTCGCAGTTGTTACTGTCCCCGTTCGTCTCGATGTTATTAACCTGGAACAACAATAATACAAAGCTAATTAATACACAGTCAACATTAATAAATAGAATTTCAATCAACTTCAATCAATACTTGTAATAGAATAGCTACTACAACAATCCATCGGAGATCAGTATTTTCTGTATAGAACTGAATTAACTCTGTGCTTATGTTTTATGTGAACGCTGTCTTCATGACCGAGGATATACAAGGCACTAAGTTCGTGGACCATCATGTCATACGGTGATACTTACCTACCGAACAACACATCCATGAAATCGTTGTGTACCTACAAGATTTAATACATCGTCGTATTTAATACAGCGCTTTTAACATCACAATAATTGTGATTCCAATTATTGGATTCAATGCACGTAAAAACGAGATTTCCACAGATGAACTATTTAGATTTGCATGAACTGTTCAGATTTGCATGAACTATTTAGATGAAAAACGGATTTTCGACAGAATCACTCATTTGTATTGTAGAAACTGTACGTTTTAAATTAGAGCTGTTTTAGAACGTTCCTACTTGTGATAAAAACTCATATACCTATCAAAAGAAACGCTTTATTCATCTCAAAGTTGCAATAGAATGATATTGTAAAGTAGTAATCGTAATTTTGAGACTATGACTCACCAAGAGAACAAATGGAAACATGATTAATCAGTAATGATATCGATTAATCAGTAATAATAATAGATTAATAAAAATAATCGGTAGTCAAACATCGATTTAAATTAATCGATTAATCGGGGTCAAATAATCGATTATCCGGTTAATCGATAATTTATTTGCATCCCTACTCCAGACGTTGCGGTATACGACGCCCTCTTGTTGAACGACAAAGATTTTCGTTTGAATCTTGTAGTGGTGAAGTTGGTAGTTTCTAGCAGGGGAGATGTTGAATGAGGAAAAGTTTCTACATTTTGGTTGAGTATGGAGGTCATGAAATGTTTGAAGATTTCTTCAGGTGCATCCTGGTCCAATGAGATCTCACCTCTTAGCTTTGCCATACTGTGGATTGACTTCCTCCACCAGCAGGAATTATTTGGCCTTTAGATGATGACACCAGCGCAGAGGGTAGTGAATAGCGATGAGTAGGTCGTCTATTATGTGTCTCATGGGGTGTTTCATTCGTTGCGGTGCATAACAGGGATCTGATGCAATAGAGAGAACCAGGAACGATTGACTCCAAGTCAGACGCATCTCGACCTCTCAGTGTGTGATGGTTTGCTGATTTTCCCTTGCTTCTCGTGTTTTTGATTCGACCGCTCTGGGGAAAGGTAGGTCTGTGAAAGCAGACCAGGCTATCCCTCTGGGTCGGGCGTAATTGCCTAACCTCCCCGGGTTACAAGGTAAACTCAGCAAACAATTCATTACAAGTGTGAGAGCAAGCGGTCCTCGAAATGGTACCATTCGCCTGTTCGATCTGACCATACCCTGTTGGATAATACGTTGAGGACAAGGCAGTCTTGAACTTAGCGAGATGTGAAAGACGTGTACATACTCGTACTCTGTCTGTATGTGCACAAGAAGGCGTTCCAAAAATTTTAAATAAATCTGCACGACAGTTACTGACAGTAGAGGAGCTCAAGTCACTGTACGAATGAGGGGAATCTGGAAAAATCGTCGATTAGAGTCAGAAGGATTTCTTAATTTGGAAGGAAGAGGTCCTTGAAATCCATGATGATCCTCTAAAAGGGGTGTTTCCTTGATCAGTTGATGCTGGGTTACTTCACAAAATTTGGTTCAAGGGGTTTACAATACTTCCTATTACCGGAGACTAAACCAAAGACTAGGATTACTCTTCCTACTATCCTGGGAGGCATTGCCAGATGGCACAGTTATCGCCACAGTGTCTCTGTAATTTTTGTCGCATAAAATAAATTACGTATATGAATGAAGGGTATAAATGATCGTTGAAAAATATTCAGTAGCACTTATCGTACGGCCCTTCGGCACAGAAATTTCGAACAATCCAAAGCAACGAGTATCTCCGCGTTATCATCTAACGGCTCTTATCGCACTATAATCTTCATTCTTGGCCGTCGTGCGCTCGGCAAAGGGAAACAGGCGGTTACCAACGTATTATAAAGGTACTTAGCGAGGAATGAAAACTAATTTCTCGGCCACTGTAGGCCCGTTCTACGCGGTTTCCAAACGGCTTGAAGTCTCCCTCCCCACTCAATCTGCATAATGACGTCTCTCCCCGCTTACCCTAATGTCTTGTTTGATAAAGCAAGAATTAAGATACAAGGCAGGGGAAGAATGTGTTTTTTTTTTCCTCTTAAAAAATATTAACAACAAAATCGAGACGAATGGCAGTAAAACAAAAAAATTAGCAGTGAATATCAAACAGGTTAAAATAAGGTTGAGGGAATACGAAATAAGTTTTTGTAGGTATATTAGTCCTTTTACATCCTAATGGCGGTCATAACTTTGCTAGTACGTAATTAGATTATTCCGGTCCGTCATAACGAGAATAGTCAAGGATATGGGACTACAAGTACCTATTAGTGCATAGGCAGTAAAAAGGGTAGTTTTCATTACGTGAAATATTCAAGAACCTCTTTTTAAGAAAAGGGAGCTATTTCAGAATTTACACCCTTAACAATTCAGCCTGAACATAACTGTTTCAGGTCAGTCCACCTCCGGGAGTTAATCCAGAAGCATAGCGTGGCTCTGGCCATGGGGGTACTGGACTCAGTTCAACACCCCCCCCCCCCCCCCTAAACACACACACTTTCTAATCTCTCGCCCTAAAAATGAAAAGTGACTTAGCTAGATCAGATTTTATGTCGTCTGGAATGTCATCTGACTCTAGCTATAATAGCACTTATAAGACCATTTTGGATGTCAAGGGAGGTCCCTTTACAAATCGTTGCCGTTTTCAAATTATCTGGAAATTTTATAACTCGAGGTAATTCCCTTTATTACGGGAAGAGGATGACTCGTCATGCCCCCTAAACGGTAGTTCTTGTTCAGCCAAAACAGAATGCAGTCAACAACCTGAGCCATAATCACCCTTTTTTACTTTATCTATTGTAGTTCTCAACATTAAAATGTCTAGTGTACTCACGGTTACGTTCCTTGAATGCCTTAAGATCTGGCACCTGTCGAATTTTACGCTAACATTTCCCGAACTAAACGACTGCTGAGCTATTGAACAATTGATGCAGCAACTAGGTATCCATTTTAGAGGGATATAAACAAAACGAACAACTAACCGCAGCTTTACAAAGGATTCAAATTTCGGCGTGATCCCGAGGTAGAATGTGGTCTATCTTGGAGATTTTTAAGGGATTTTGCTCTAAATAATCTGTATTATCTGGCTTGAAAATAATAATGCTTCGACAGTTGTAGAGCATCATTAGAGGGCATGTCCAAGTTGTTAAGGAACCCAAACCTCGTATCGATAAGTTCGTATGCTTGAAGCCTCTTTGTCAATGCACCTTCAAATTCATCTGTGGCTGTCACGAAGCTTTGGGTTCAGAATGTATGAGATGGCGTTAGGTCAACTTCTGGAGCTTGTACACAGTCAAGAGGAGCTAATCGTACATTTGTTTACCTTTTACGTTTTGATTCAACTTCATATTACAGACATCCAGTTAATTCGATAGCTTTCTGCTGATACTTTTCAAAACTTTCCCGTTTACCTTGAATCAGGCTTCCCAAATACTTCAACAATGCTGCTGCTGTATTCACGTCGATTTTAGTGTTTAAGCGAATTTTTAAAGAATCACTAGTTTTGTCTACAGGAGTATCTTAATAGCCTGTCGCCCTCTCGATCTTCTCCTCCATGTTTTCATCTCCGTCACAGGCGTTTCCCAGAGCTTCCACTGTCTCCCGGCATTGATCCGTGATTTGACCGCAACCGACAAATTATTCGAACGGCAGATTTGTCCAGCCATGGCCTCAGATAGGTGAGAGTTCATAAAAACTCGCTAAAAACTGTACAGGCGTACAGGCGGTCGTTGATAACATGATTCAACTATAATTAGGGCTCAGAAAAAAATAAGTCCTTGTGAGTCAACTTATGCTAATCGAACAAAACACAAACAACAGAATTGGAAACAACAAGATTTAAAAATAAACTATAGGTAAATGTTATAAATCACTATTATTAGTATTGATACCTTATTTGTTGTCACACCCGTACATGGTTGCCAAAATACTGTTTGAATTGTTCCTAGTATGTTTAACTGGTTTTTACCTAAATCCTAGGCACAATGTAATCCTCTGATTTACTATGCATTTCAGAGGCGCAATAAGCGAACGCCTACCTATATGATGCAAATAAAAACCAACGCGTATTCACATTTTAGGATTATTTTAATGTTAAAACATATTTATATGTTAACTGTTACAACAAATGCTCACTTCTACCTCCCAGCAATATTGGAGTGGTTTTGGAAACCCTTGTACGGATAGGATTTTTATCTTCAACTAACATTGTTCCTTGAGACGGCCCATTGATGGATGGTAAAGATACACGTTGTCTTGGGCAATGAGGAAACCGCCATAAAACCGTGAAATTCCATAAGGCTCCAACAACTCCCATAAAAGGCAGGTTATTAATTATATTCTGAGCTTATAATGGGAGGTGAAGGTGGAAAGGACGTTGAGATCAGTTTGTCTATAAAGCTGAAAAATGATTGGTGGACAAAAGGCGGAGTAATTCTACGAGCAGGCGTAAATCTTTGCTTTCGTTGAGACTCGAGTTGACCTTTCTGAATTGACTATTTTAACGGCTCATCAATCGAACGGCGTTTTCCAGTTGGCTCGAACGGTTTTACCTCGCCGACTACAGCTTTCCCGGTGATGTATGATGGATCGGTTCGTAAAAAGTCGATACCTGACAACTTAAGGCGCTCACACGGATCAGGCATCAATTTTGAGACGAGCTCCGATTACTACAGCGTAGAAGTAATTTATTTGAGGCATGATGTATCGCTATAACGAGTCAACTCGTTAAATGGTGATGTTGAGCCAATCAAGTCTACACGTAGATGTATCTACATCCTTCATCAAGCCAAAACACTACCGCTACTGGCCAATCTGCCACACTAACCGATCGTCCTCGCGTTGCACCGGTTTAGAAATATTGACCAGTGTTGATTCTTAGCAGTATTCCTGTACCAAAACATTAATTAAATCAGTTCTGTATGTTTGTGTATAAATTGAAAGGTTCTATTTGAGGTCTTTTTTCAATTCTTATATTCGGAAATAATTATTTTCAATACCAAAAACCATTAATTTTGGTTCATAATCGAAGATAATAAACCATAAGCGCTGCAGATCCTTATACAAGGGTTTGTATTCTGTACAGATCACCTTTCTGTTCAGATCGCTAATCTGTTCTAGTTTATAAATATGATAAAAATATGATGATTTATATAAATATGATTTATACATACAAATGATAAATTAAACATTTGTATTGATCATATTGATTTAATTCAGGGATTCTGCTTGCATCTACGTCCATCAAATATCCGAAATAACATTATTTCAGAACAAGGAACTAGATGTCTCAAAACGATGAGCTGTTTTAATCATCAGGGCCAGTATGCACTTTTGTTCATATTATGATGAATTTATTTAATAAAAATTTAAAAAATGATAATTTCATATTATCATAAATTCATATTCATGACCTGATATGCCGCCGTATGATTCACGCCCATGTTGACGACTTTTTATTGGGACAAACTTTGAACGTTTATTGTGAGCGAACAGCTGATCGTACAAAGCTCCGGATGGTCTAAAAAATTCTCTGAATTAATCTCTATCTAAATGTGAACGAAAAACTGTACCGTTCGGTCGGTACAAGTAAATACGGTAGGTACAATACCCCAGTATTATACCAATTTGACTGAATTGACTCCTGGGGGGGACTATAGGATTGACTATAGGATCACTATAGGCCTGGGAGGGTCAGCATATTGTTTGGAAAGAAAATATTGACGGGAAATCCGATGTGCGAGGGATTTATATAATTTTTAATTAATGTTTCTAGGTTCAACTGAATTTCAATGAATTGAATTCATGCGCAGTGTTTACTACGAACTTTCTAACCTAATTGAATAATTTAATTGAAATCAAGACTTTTTGAAAAACTTAAAAAGAAATATTGGCGAAACATCCGAGGGAAACATCGAACGAAACATCCAAGCTCAGCGAGCCCCTAGTAGTCGGTGCCTATGGAGTGAGATGAACTGCTCGAACTCCGTTCTAGTTTTCCGAAGTAAAGACCGGTGATTTTTCGTGCGTCATTGAGCAACTACTTTTACACTTATCTGCCGTCATTTCAAGTCGAGAGCACTCAATCCACACCACCGCTCTCATTAAGTCCCGACGTAACACGGAAGGTGATAAACGACCCGATTCTCCGTCACATTGCCGCGTTATCGACCGTTCTTAAAAGACGATGTCTGAAATCCATCATCAAGCCCAAACATGACGTGCCATGTGCGTTTAGTGATTTATAAGGCGTACAGGTTGGATTTCCCGTTCGTGCGGCCTGAGACTTTCCTCGACGCACAAGAACTGACGTGTTCGGAGGGTTTTGACTTGTTTGATGCAGTGTACACGACAGCAGTATTTTATTGAAAACAGCGACTTATGTAGGTGGTGGAACTTTCTAGAAGCTTCAAGACCACCCAATGTTACCAACATAATTACAACCGAAGAAGTTATTCTAATGGATTACACCTCTTTCTCCTTAAGAAAAGTTAAAATTTAGAAATTTATTAATAGCAAAATAAAAAGAACCAAAATGCAAGAATAATTTGCCTCAATCGCCAATGTTATGCATAACATCGTTACAAATTATAATTATATAGTAGGTATATTTTGAAGAAGAGTGACACAATCCGATAAATTGCATTTTTGAGTTAAACTCAGTGACAATAATAAAAAGAGGTGTTCTTTCTCTGGAGAAGATCGCCATGTCAATAGTTCGGATATTTTTTGCTAGAGAGCACTTGTGTCACTCTTCCACCGGCCCAATTTCACGTAGGTACATTGTCGGTGCAGTGTAGCCACTTCTTCAGTTGTGCCATTCTCCCATGCAGTTGTGCTTTGTCCGTCCAATGGACGGTAACGTTTGTTAACGGAAGACTGCAACTATGTGAAATCTCCACGATATTTTTGTGTGATGTCATTATTCTCCAAAAGAAACCCGTTTCATTTTATACTAAAACGCCACATTCATGTCGTTTTTCTTCAAAACATTTGAAGAAACATCATCGGTATTTTATGGAAAAACGGCATGTTTCCCATTCAGTAGAATATCCAAATCTACAGAGGTTTTTCAATGGCCTCATGCTGAGCTGGAACCAACTTACTTTAATTTTTTCTGCTTTTTAAAAGAGCCTGACCAGCTGAGAAAGTAACGAAAAAAAGCTTTGATGACGATTTGGACGGTATTACCTAGTAATACATCATGGAAAACTTACAATCATTTTACAGTTACAATTTACAATTAATTAACATAATTTTTTTAAACTTCAATATACAATCATTTCTATATAAAGAAATCTTAATAAGTCGTAGGTCAGTCTTCGGGATTTTTGTATTATTCTACCCACACGACTCTTTAATTGGGGGGGGAGGGAGTTAAATCTTGATTTACTGGGTTAGTATTGAGCGTGAACCCACGAAAATTGAGAGACACCCCTCATCAGCAATGGAAGGCCCTTCAGTCCAGATATTACGTCCACATTCCATATATAAGGTACGAGATTTTCCTAGTATTGATGGACCCAATACTATACAAAAATAATTTACCTTGGCGTATGTTATATATAAAAATTAAGTCGTTCAGCATAAGTTTTGTTTACAAATAATTTATCTGAAAAGTAGGATACGATACAAATCCCAAAACCATTACCTGCCTACTATGAAATTGTAAAGTACTTGCAAAGTGAGCTCGATTGGCTCTGCATTATCTAGTAAATGACTATGGGAATGTCTAGCCATACCTTATCTGTGGGAGCATCGAGGCCTATTCCCACTCAGCCGTGACGTGGAAGTGACCGAGCTCTCAGTGCGCTCGACGACGACCTTGTGAAGTATTAAAAACAATGTGTTCCATCATCTACTAATTCCTTGTAAAGTGTAGCGAATTCCACTTCCGTTTTCTTCTCGTTTCTTCTTCTTCATCCAGAATCAATGCAATAATTGAAAGTTCATCCTCTGGAAATTTCGCCATTTCGACACGACACAACTGTACTGTCAGAACACTGACCGGTGTGAATTGAAAACACTGTCCGATCACGTCAGTCAGAATCACTGTCACGTCACGGCTGAGTGTGAATAGGCCTTTAAACTTCACGAATAGCATCAGCTGGCCACACAAAAGGCGGACTGCCGCGTCGGGAAGCGACAAGTAGAAACCCCAGTACATATTATAATATAAATATCTATAAATCTATATAAATCATATAGATATAGTAAAAATATCAATACAAATCAACTCTAAATAATGTTTCATTAATCATTATTATAAATAATTTATAGACCATTACTTAGCTAGAGACCAACACCACTCTCATTCAGAAATGGCCATCAAATCACCTATTTGAACAATATTTTAGTGCATTACTCGATGTGTAAACATCGATGTTTTTCCAACCGATACCCATCCCTACCTAAAACAGATTTGCCGCAGATGTCCTGGAGCCCTCGATAGACAATTTATGTAAGAACACTTTGAAACTTGAAACTCTCAATTTGTGTGAGCTCACCAAAGTCGGAAGTGGATATAAAATGTACGAGTATGAAATGCTCGACAGCAATTGATTGTAATGAAATGGTGTATGAAGAGGAATATGGTGTATGAAGAGTTCATTTCACAACACCGCCGCTCGCTTCGAAAAGGACCTGGTTCTTCTTGAGGTTACGCATTATCTACTTTTCGTCCCCCTCGGGAATCTTTCAACTCTACGTGTATGTAGATGATGATGAATCGTAATGTCGGAAGGAAGTAACTCGAGAGCATCCTGTGCAAAAGAACCACGCCCACTTTTCATTGTCGTAACGCGCTAGGAGAAACCCTCCTTTTGTCAACTATTACGAGCCTTTTCATATCCGAGTTCATTTGCAACACAAAGCGAAGGAGAACCTACTTTACCCGTCTTGGTGTATGATTACCATCTCGGTGGCAATGGCATCCGCGCCAGGTGAGTGATTCCTGTCTGTGTCATTTCTACACACACAACACTAATAATACAAGACCTCCTCATATAGTGAAGGATGCAATTTCCACTCAAACCGTATACTCTAGTTCTATTATTATATACTCGTAATACCTAGTTTTGAGAGTTGGAGACCCCACAATGGAGGATGATGGCTTATAACTCACTTATTGACTTGAATACTCTAGATACATTACCCTCGATTACCCAAACAAAAAACTGGCTTATTTAACACAGCAGTATCCGAACGGGTTAATCACGTCTAAATCATGAGCCACCATTGATAAGCTTTCACCACACATTACTCCAAAACAGCGCGGAAACCACCAAATTTCCAAAGTGTATTCGACAGTTCCTAGCACATTATGATGGTAAACTCTGCAAATTCTTCACACAACGGTTTGTTATCTTCTATGTGCAGGTCACTCTTCGTATAATTCACGAAATGATAGATGAAACGTTTATAATGATGAATTCATTACAAATAACTTGTACCAATATGATTGTGAGGTTTCTATCTCCATCTAATTCGGCAATAATTTAATCATTTCCATCCTCGACCAACGCTAACTGGGCAAAATGCCAAGGACGGCGGACGGACGGATTTTGGTTTATTATCTACGATAATGAACCATTGGAATCACCCAAGAAAAAAATACCCCCCCCCCCCCTCCCCTCAAAGATACATGGATTCCAAAAATTGAATTTAAATACATCCGTCCGCCCGCCGTCGCATCACTTCGACCATTCAGCGTTGTGCTAAAATTACGAAATTTTATGTACGGGTTCGGACCAACCACACAATGATCCTTTGCACGACCAGCCGTTCGTTCACAATGGGGCTCAAAATTGGAGCAGATCGAAAGGTGTCAACATGAGAGTGATCATGCGACAGCTTGTACCCCTGGGCCTACTAACTTGAGCAATGTCGGTTTCACTTACTTAAAACAAAACAAACAAAAAACCAAAATCTACAATCACCTTAGACAAATTCTAACCACATGAATGTTTGGCGTGAGTTTTTTCAAATATACCTACAAGTCAAATTATTTGCAATTTCCGTATGTAGAGAGTGTGAGGATGCAGTTATTAAAATTAAGGTTTGTGATTATAGTTGAGATTAAAATCCCATTACGATGACCACTAATGGCACACTTTGTGTGCCACTAAGCAAAGGTATAATGTACCTTATAGGTAGGTATTATCTGATTAAGATAATAAATGTAATGTGTTTTGTACGCCTCTAGAATGGAAAAACAACCAGTGACTGATATCAAATGTTTAATGTTGAAAACTCCTTCGGCATAACGATTGTACCTTTCGTTACAAATTTGTTGGGCGAAAGAGCCTCATGAAAAAACCAAACAAGAGAGGAAAAAAAAAAAATCTCAAAAGGCGTGTGTGAAAATAAAAAGAATGACTTGGTGAATACATTATTTCAGGGTTTAATGGCCACTGTTAATGTATTCATAACAGCTTTGCCGGTTTCCCTTGTTTAGAAGAAAAAAAAGTCTGGCACGAATGGTGGTGCACGCGTGGATTCCGAGTTCTTTACCGAGATAAGATTAGTCGAAGAATAAATTATACGACTATTTCACGAAGTTTGATGCGACGGTGGGAGGTTGTTTCGGCAGGATGAGGGACCTGAGCACAATCAAAATATGCACCGAACAATAGTGGGGGACGGTTTGGCCACGAAACCGTCAATTCTCGATTAATTTCGATTTGAACAAGTTTGGGATTCGAAAAGTAGAAACCGGATTCTTGAACTGCTGTTCAACGTTGATTTGCCAGCACGAGAGCCTAATGTCAATCAAGTTTAAGCCTCCAGAGACAACGTGAAGCTTTGGAAAATATGGGACAACGGTTGTCCGACAACCTAGGGTAATGTTGACCCAAAAACACAATTAGGTGCAACGAGTTAACTCGGAACATTCTGGGAAACAATCTGGTTTCATTTCTTTGAAGAAATCATATTTTTAATCCACCATGCACAAAAAATTACTAGCACAAAATAACATAATAACATTATGGAGAATACCTCCTTCGACGGAGATGACGAAAATCATTTTCTTGGTTGTCAGACAAATATTTACCATCACTAGGGATAAGAAACAGAAAATCATTGACTATGAACCAAATCAGGAAGATCGAAAGTGAGGCAATGTAGGGTATTATTGACTCCTACAACCTGAAACTAATGCTAACAAATCTGGAATATAAAAAATAAACCGAACAAATGTCACAGAGTCGGTTTCCACCTCGTTGCAATCTGCAGTGAGACCTGTTTGACAGTTACTCAACGCCCAAAGCCCCTCCAACTGATCCAAATCCACACACGCGCGTTTTCCATTTCTCAAGGCATCGTGGTCTGCAAATTGACTCTGGACAATTGTCCATCCCTAACCATCCCTGGCCATCTCGAACCACCTCTAACCACCCATAACCATCTCTAACCATCCCACACCATCTCTAACCGCCCCTGAACGTCTCTAACCCCCTTAACGTCCCTTAACCATCTCTAACCATCCCTAACCACCAATAACCGCCTCTAACCGCCTCTAACCATCTCTAACTGCCTCAAACAATCTCTAATCATCTCTATCGACTTCTAAGGATTTCTAGCTATCTCTAACTAACAACAACCACCTCTAACCACCCCTAACCATATCATTCATACCATCCCTAATGATCTGTTATAATCGCTAACCATCTCTAGCCATTCCTAAGCATCTCTAGCCAACTCTAACTATCCCTAACCAACTCCAACCATCCCTAACCATCTCTGATGATCCATAACTATCTATACCCATCTCTTAATTCGAAGTGTTCTCGAATACCAATTTCATCCAAAATTATAATTTACTAAGTATCTCAATTCGACTCGAATTAACTTTTTTCGACGTACTTAAAGTTTTCAAAGAATCTCGCCCTCCTCAAAATTTGATTATATTTTGTCTTGATTTCGATCAAAATCAGTTTGTCGTTTTTTGAAGTTCCGAGCTATAAATAGATACAATTATTCTGAAGACCGAGTTGATTGGTAGGATGAATGGTAAATGAACTTCAAGCTGATTTTCAGAGCAGCAGTGGAACAGCTATTCTGTTCATTAATGGAACAATTACTTCAGTTCATGAAAATTCGAAGAAATGCTGCTAACTTAATAAAACGAAGCTTGCTCACCCCAGTCGATCATGAGATCAGTCTGCATTTTTAATGTCTGATCCGTGACCGTCCCGCTACATTAAATGTCTGTTAATTCGGGAGGCGGCGTGCACACGCTCACTCAGTAATTACCAGCCAACTCCTTATTGAATTAAACATTAGAAAAGAAAAATGAGAATGGTTTAGTTCGAATTACGGGGGAAAATGCTCTCATTTGAGGTTCGAAGAACAGAAAGATTCTGAGGTGGATTAGAGGACTCGGGATGGTAGTGGAATTGATGAAGGAGACGGTGTCGGAGCAATTAATCATAATTAACTCTATTCCAAGAACTCCTTCTCGTCGGTGGGGAATAGTATAATTCATTTAGGGTAAGGTATGGAATTATAGGCAGTCATTACAAATTACTAACGGCAATAAATTTCTTCGGGAATAGAACCGTTTCCGGTTGGGCGTCCCGAGCCAAGACGAGGGGTCTCAGAAATGGAAATGAAGTCGAGGAAAGAAATAAGTGTGTGGAATGGAGACCGCTTGGTGGTCCATGTTCGAGGGTGGCGACGTCACAAGTTGAAATGGAAGTCATTCGCCAATCCAACTCCGATACAATAAGACGAGTTTTATAACTGTACACACTCACTCCCTACACAAGCTCGTGTGGTTTAGTGCGCAGCGTCATGTACTTCAAGAATCTGGAGAACTCAGTGCGTAACCTTGGGGGGGGGGGGGGGGCTATTGAGACTATATTGAAAAATCATGAATTTAAAAAAAGATTTCTTTGAAAAAGGAAGTTTTTAGTATTATGAAAAGTGTTAAATCACTTTAAAACCCTCTATTTAGTACCGTGTTTAGTCCGTAACTATGTAATTGTAACTTCGTCTGTGTGCATCCCACGGTAATCATTCACCGCTCGTTGGAATCGTCAGATTTTATATAATAGTTTCATCTTAACCAGACGCACGTACCTTCAGTGGCAGATGAGCTGTACATTATGAAAAGATGAGAGGTTGAAATTGACGAGAATGGTGCTGTGTAGTAAGCAGTTTTTGGTAAAAGATTTTAAGAAGCGGTTTTTGGATAATCTTTTTACCTACCTGAAATTGCTTGCAGTATGGTTGAAGTGAGTTGTTTCGTGTGTGTTGAATAGATTTGGGACCAAAAATGTGATAGGTAGGGTAGTTTGTATGTAGACTTGTACCAAATTTCGGACTTGCAATGTTTAGTGAACATGTCATCCACTATCGCAGTCAAGACGTCTGCGTACGCTTCGGAGCGGGAAGATGTAGAAAACTTGAACATGACACAGAAACTAGCGTGTCAAGCTAAGACATTTTGATGTCAAGGTTCGAGACTCTCACGAGGGTCTCTCCGTTTTGGTTTTTTTTTTTTTTTTTTTTTTTTTTGGTTTATTATCTTTGATAATGAACCATTGGAATCGCCCAAAGAAAAAAAATTTTAACCCTCTCTCAAAATTTGTTGGTTTACGTTTCAAGATACGTAGATTCAGAAAATCGAATTTAAAAAAAATCCGTCCGTCCGCCGTACGCCGTCCGCCGACCGCGGCACTTTGCCCAGTTAGCGTTGAGATTACGAAATTTCTTTTATGGGTTCCGGCCAACCCCACAATGGTCCTCGAAACTTTTCATAACCCTAGGTCAAGGGGAAGGGGTTCAAAACGAATTTTGGTAATTTGGTAATTTGATATTTTATATAATGGAACTGTTGAGAGTACAAGTAGATTCAAGATTACGATCCGTATTTACATAATGCTTATTAATATTAGTAAGGAAGAAATGGAGGTTTAAAATATTAGGCTCCCCTTGACCCCTCTGACGTCATCCATTCCTGCCGGTTTACGTACGTCATCCATTCCTGCCGGTCCACGTACGTCATATCCTGTGAGGTGTTCTTGCCGGCCACTTGTCTGACGTCATCCACCCCCTGCCGGTCCACGTACGTCATCATATTCTGTGAGGTGTTCTTGCCGGCCACTTGTCTGACGTCATCCACCCCCTGCCGGTCTACGTACGTCATATCCTGTGATGTGTTCTTGGCGGCACCATATCTTACAGTTCTCCACACTCCCCATTTCTTATACAGTTAATAGGAGGTGTGGTTTTTGAGCCAGAAGTGAATGAGATAGTACCATTGAGTAAAAATTAGCAGGTTTTACATACGACTTTTTGGATCGTAAACTTAATTTGAGGGAAGTAGAGATAGACGAAGTAGGTCGGGGCAAAGTAACAGACCGTTAATGATGCTGTCACTCGTAGAGGCCTATTTGGCGATTTACTCACATGGACGTACAGCGTTTTGCAGCTAATTAGTTTTTAGCTATTTAGTTACAAGGGCATTGCATTGAGAACAGTGATCTATAAAGAAAATAATGAATCTTCAAGGGATTTACAGCATTTTCGTAGTTGAGTGATACTTATTTTAAAATCTCTTCAGCAATGGATGGAAACGCGAGTTTATCCTCAACTGCGTTGAAAAATTCGAGCTGGTAATGGCCGTATTTAGTGGGACAGGAATTACCTAGAGAGCTGCAGTATGTTGAGAGCCATTATAATGAATGGTTCGTCTACTAACCGAAAGTACTGCAATTACTCACATCCTTTAATGACAACTGTCGTCGCTGAAACGTCGCAAATGACTCAATTATGGGGCGTAGAAAAGCTCTAAGACAGAACCATCTCGTTAGACCTCGTTCTACGAAGCGGATGGGCTTCTTGTTTTGTTTTTTTTTTTTTTTTTTTTTTTTCTTCTCGGTATTGTTGATAGTCGCGAAAAACCGAGTGGGTATTGAAATTTTAACGAGAATACGTGACTGCAAAGCTCTTTTGAAACCTGATTAAGATAAAGTCTTGGGGTTGTACGATCGCGGATGTTTCCCCCGCCGATGGCAATTACTTTGGAAATTGGTGCGGCCCGTTGTCGACCGGTCGCCCTCATATGTGTCGCTGATAACGCCGATCGTTGCATGTTTGCCGCAGTGGGGAGGCGATTAGGTATTATGAACATCGTATCATTAGCCGTATCTGGGAAGGTAAAAATGGTTTTGCGCGAAAATGCATGACTCGTGCGGTTAGTGCGAAGATCTTGAAATATCCAAGTGGAAATTGACCTAAGGCTCGAATTCAGCCGGTACGAACCGGCTACATAATCAAAAATATTAGACATTTTCATCTTTGCTCTGTACATTTGTGAAATTATTTTATACAATCAGTTTATAAGTGCAATAATTATGTTGGCGTGGCGGTGTCGACCGCTGATATCTAGAAGTTCTTAGGGTATCCAAGTTTGGTCATCAATATAGGTTGATAGTGACTTCTCATAAGAAACTGATTTCAAAGCTTTCAAAGAGCCGATTAACTCCTGCAGATGGGTCAAGTCTTTCGGCTATTGGTCGGCAGGAAGGCAATTATCAAGTAGACGCATTGGTTCAGTGTACCACTTACAGTTGTGTGTATCCCTATGTTCAATCAATCTTGTCATCACCCACTTCTTCCACTTTTCCCTGTGTGCAATAACTTCAAATGCGTTTTTGGCTGTGATAGAGACCCTGGTTGAGTGATTCACCGGACTCAGAGCTACATCACTTCTTACAAGCTACAGGATGAAGCTGAAATCTATAATTCAGGAGAAACCCTTTCCAATCACCATTTCAGGTTTCAATAGAAACATTCTACTATAGACCAAGTACATAGTATAACTGTCTTAATTGAAAACAGTAGGTATTGATAAGAAACAGTATGCTAGTGATTTCCTAGATGTCTCCCTAGCTTTTGACTAGGTATGGGATGAAGGAGTACTATATATTGCTGAAGTCATACCTCTCAGCAAGACATTTCCGAGTTGAACAGGAAGGAGCGTACTCTAGCCAACTAAATATTGAGGCAGGATGTGTACTCGGGTCGCTCCTCTACCTTCTGTACAAAAATGAGGACACAACAATACCGAAGTAGTATCAAAGAAGCTGTGTACCGTGTATATACCAAAAATGGCGTCTCAAACGGAATGAACTGAAATCTACTCACATCAACTTTACTAACACTTAAGTAGTAAGCCAATAGTGCTGAACGAGCAAGCAATATCCAAAGTAACACGAAGCTGATCTTTCATCCTCCCAATCACTCACCGTGGTCTCATGAAGCTGTGTACCAAATTGTAGCGCTCTAGAGTGAACGGGAGAGAATTGATCACAATGGAGCAATCCCTATCAAATTCGGTTCAGCGGTTTGGCCGTCTACAGAGCACGAACAGACAAACTTAGGGTTTTATATATAAAATATTATGGGGCTTACCATTGGAGAGCAGTCTTAATTTAGAATACGAATATCACTCGTTATAATTGAACGTCCACTTGTCCTTTAGTCCAACCATGCAGCAGCTGCAGCGTTGATGCGCTGGAACCGTCTGTTGTACTTCTTCCGTGGAATTGGAGTTGAAATCAGGTGTTTCGTTGAGTTCCAAAAGCCCCCTAAATCACATAGTAGGTACCAGTCTGAATGCGCCGTTTACCAAAAATAATTGTTTTCTCTCAATTACAGGGGCAGTCGGGGGCAGAGGAGTCTCGTTGAAGGCTGTGGTTAGTATTTGTCAGGAAGTGTGAATGATGTTACGTTTTCGGACGGGGTGAAACAACCTTTTATAAGAATTACACTGACCCGTAGAAGGGCATTACGAGTCAATGACTGGGTATGGGCTCGTAAAAGACGAACTGAAACAATTAGGTGCAGCCACTGACATGCGGGTGGTCCTGCAGGGTTCCACTGTTACACATTGCTCATACCTTCATTATTTTCAAACGGTTATTATACAAGTGTCGTGTATCTTTTTTGCAACGGAACAGAATCAAGCATCAGAACAATACAGTAGTATCTAGGAACGCGGTAGCGTTCCGCTCCGCCAAGCAAAGAAGTTGAGAAAACGAACGATGCCGAGTGCATGTTTACCGGACGTCACGAAACGCGTTTTCGAGGTATCCATATCTCGGCTCCTATCTGACCGATCAACTTGAAATTTGGTGTGGGTCTTCTTTGAGTGTATATTAGAAAGCCCTGAAAGTTTCAAATCGATAGGTCTAAAGGGAGCCGAGCTACATAACTTCCAAAACCCGGTTTTTCGGCCTTAGATTGTTCTTCTCCTTCTCCTTCTTCTCCTTGTTCAGACAGGCAAGGCTGGAGCCTCTCCACGTTGACCGATTGACTTCAAATTTGCACAGAGCTTCATTTAACCTTGAGACAGAGCCTTATATTATAAGATTTAACCCATTATCTCAACCCAAAGAAGTTTTAGAAACAAAAAAACAGAAACCTTAGGAAAATTCTGTCCACTTTGACGAGTCTACAGCCTGGGTAAAAGGACCAATCGACTTGAATTTTTTTACACACCTTCTTTATAGCATGGCTCAGTGCCATTTGAACGAAATAAGCAATTATCTCAACCCAAAAAAAATTAGGGACAAAAAAACTGAAATTTAGGGTAATTTAGGCTAATTATGGCCATATCTCGGCTCCTAGTAGACCGATCAACTTGAAATTTGGTATGGATCTTTATGGTGTGGATAGAAGAAAGCCCTGAAAGTTTCAAGTCGCTAGGTCTAAAGGGAGCCGAGTTATATAACTTCAAAAACCAATTACCATGTTTTTCTACTTTTTGCAGTCGGTCAAGGCTACAGCCTCTCCACCTTCGCCGATTGACTTGAAATTTTGCACGGAGCTTCGTTTTAAGTGTAGCAAGTGCCTTTTGAAAGATTCAAGTCGATATCTTTAAAGGGAGCCGAGTTATATAACTTCAAAAATCCGGTTTTTCACCCTTACCTGTTCTTCTTCTCCTTAATCAGTTAGGCATTTCCACCTTCACGGATTGACTTGAAATTTTGCACAGAGCTTCGTTTCAACATCAGACAGTGCCTTTTGAAAGGTTTAACCCATTATCTCAACCCAAAAACTTTTAGAAACAAAAAACTGAAATTTAGGCTATTTTTGGCAACTAATTTTGACGAATCTACAGCCTGGGTATCCGGACCAATCGACTTGAAATTTTGCATAGACCTTCTTTATAAAATTACCCACTTCAACAACAAAAAGATGTGATATCCCCCCAAAAAACCCTCCGTGTAAAAATCACCCCGCCTCGCAAATATCATTCTTCAGAGGCCGGAAAAAGTTATGATATCCACTTTCCCCGCCCGCCCTTTTCCTCATTAAGGAGCTAAGTATAATGAAAAGCTTAACCACTTCACAAGCACCGTACCCCTTTCGAAATCTCCCCTTGGCGCTATTGCGAGACGTTTTTATTACTTCCACAAGCAACTAATACTTGATGGTGGTTAACGTTTTATACAAGTATTCTTGTAAGAGGCTTGTGTCCAACATAGGTAGTCAGAATCAAGACAAAAAAGCTGGATGACCCTATCCACAGGTGAAAACAAACTGGAGACCGCGATAAGACACCATAAGGAGGCTTGGCATCCGATGTAATGCTGAATAAGTGATTCCGGGGTGGATTAGGTCAAGAGGTTAAGGGTTAGTGGATTTTAGTGAGATTTTCCCACTGTTACCCTCGAAAAAAAAGAGTGGAAAATCCTGTTGCTGCTGGGAGAATTGTTGGTTGATTTTTATTTATTATTTCTTAGGAGTCATAAACCCTTTCTAAAGTCCATTGCTGTTAGAAATTTCTAAATAGAAATTTTCTGAAACATGTTAAGAAAAGTTTATTTGAGTTGACGTAAAGTGGAATAGTTAGACAAAGTCATTGAAGAGTTCCTACTGAGCTGCCAAACCAACTACGCAAGTTAACACTAGCCCTGAGCCTCTTCATCTTGAAACGTGTCCTCTGATTACAGCCTCTCGCAGCTCCGCCTCAGCCACCGCTTGAGACTTTATTATTATTTCGAGACTTTATTATTACTCAGTTATTATAATGTGAAGGCTCGCGGAAGGCTTCCTTCGACTTCCCCTCAGCGGTAGTTCGGGAGTTCCCGCCTTAATTGTTATGTTCGTACGCTCGTCTGATGACTGGGGTGGGTAACATGTTGATGTATGGCCAACCTCCACCTTGGCCCAGGTCAGGTCTTCCCATAGATTGTCCGACTTCGTCGGTCCCTCCCGTCTCGATCCGATTAACTTATTTGCATCCTCGTAACTCTCTTCTGATTGTCGGTCACTGGGCCAAAGATGGCCCTGCCAAGGGCAAGTGATAGTTCAACGCAGCCACCACCCACTGGGTCAAAACTGCTACCGTAATATTGACCATGCGAATACAACAAGCAATAGCTTATACAACAGGAACTTTTACTTGATACAGACTAGGTAATGCTGGACATCAAGTTACCAATTTATCTGAAGGGTGTGGAAAATATAGCAAAAGGCACGAGCGGAGGTTTTTGATAGATGTGTAAGATTTCTGACGAAAAAATGTTTTTTACGTCAAAACTGAGCGCGATCCTAAAAATTCTAGAACTCAATTCAAAGCAAAACTAGAACTCGGGTTTCAATAATGAATGCAATGCGCTAGGCGGAAAGAAGGGGGTGAGGGTGGCACAACAGTTTGAGCGTAACTAGACCACAGTCACAGAGCCATGATAACGCCTGGGTAGTACATGGATACTCTCGAGCAAATGCTAGACATATTTTAATCTAGCAAATGCTACAAGTAGAAGCCCCAAACTTGGGTTTTATTCGCAAGTCCCATTGGGCTTCTAATGAACCAGCTTCCCATTATTAACTCATCCGAATAACCCAAGTTGAGTCGGCTGCAGAATCAATCATTAGCCCCATTGTCTTGACACCTGAGAAGAACCTCATCGTGGTTTCAAATGACTGATTGGTAGGTAGATAAATGGTTACTAAACTGCCTTTTGCAGAAATGCCCCAATAATTTGCAACTTAGACGGCTTTGCGCGCATTTGACAATTGTATTTCTATCATACCTGCATACTGTAAGTACTTCTGTAGTTTGTACCTGCTTATCTCAGCAGTTTGCTGTGCAGTAAATGAATATCCTTCTAAACAGAAGGATGTTCATCCATGTGTACAGAATAACATTGCTGATTCCCTTCTTCTGTTTTCCAACAACAAATACGAAACGAAGATAGGAAGTAAACGTTCCTCGATTCTAGGGGACAATTGAGTTCTACCCTTATTCTTATGCCATTGTGAACATTCTTACTAACAAGTTCGATGGGTTCTTAATGTGCCTTGTGGATTTCTACTTCATGAAAACTTTGCACATCTTAGCAATACTCTCCATGCAGATGTTCATATAACACGAAGCATCTGATTTGGACGTGCCTCAAAATATTTGAAACCTATTTATCACACCCGCCCAGAAATCTTGTCAAAAACGGGAACAGGACGCCATTTAATTGAACATTCATCAGCGGAAGATGCGTGCTATTGACAATATCATCGATCCGAAAACCTGCTCTCGTGTCGTTCCAGGGAATTTCCATATAGATCCGCAACGAGGCCCCCCAGCACATCAGAGCTCGTCGTTTTCCACGGAAATCTCATCGTTCATCCGGTTGTCAAAACAAGGGATCGTCCATAACCGATATCCACCTTCGCCGGTGGGCGGCTTTCATCACTTTTCGCCCACCCGGTACTGCTGCCCCCAGTTCTGTCAAAGTTCGGGCCATAACAATCAGCCAGGACGGACATATCTATCGATCAGGTTGTTCATCAGTCACAGACCCGAACTCTGCAATCTGTCAATCGAGAAAGGCCGAGTCAATAAAACTCTTCAACGGGCAGTGAAGACACTTTCACGCCCATTCATCCCCCTCATTCACTTCTAATGAATTTATCCATTTCGCACCTTTTTAGTTTTGGACAGTTATTATTATTATTACTCAATCCCTCAATCATCCCTCAATTTTTAGTACCCTGAAACTCCTTAACCGCTTTTGCAAAATACAAGTTTTTCAAGAAAAACTGAACGTACATCTGCACTGGCTAAAGACTGGTAAGATTTAAATTTATGGAACTTTTTCATGAGTTGCCCACTCGTACCTACTCTGAAGAATTGCGACTATCTATCCGACTTATCCTAAAACGTAAACCCACAAACCATCAGGGTAACATTGTTGGATTTCGTAAATAATTAGTTGAACAAATTTAAATGATTAAAACTTCTTTGTCGAGAAAGTACTCGTTTGTATATATGTGGAATGGATAGCGACATGCCTGCGGTTGTAATGTACGTACTTGATGTACACAGTGCTTTGTAAGTTAGTTTGTGAGTTAGTCATGCAATTCACGCTCTTTTTATACATTTACGAGTATATTCATCGAAACCAGGAGACAACCCAATACTTAGCGGTTTTATTGGCTCAACATCATGTTGGATTCGTCTGGTAAGTTTGTATCTCTGACCATACAGTGTTTTAGTTGGTAAGATCTAGGGAATGGAAGGTCGAGGAGGCAGGTCACGAATCTGATCCGGGGAACGTGCCCGAGTCTTCGCTACGGACTCGTTACACTGAGGAGAGATTTCCCCTTTACACGTTGGCGTTGCTTCTATTGCATGAGGAAGGTATAATCCAGTCGGACGAGATCTTCGTTCCCTAGAGTCTTGAATGGAGGCATCTTCGAAAATACAAACCCCAAAAGAAACCTAAAAGCTCGATAATATAGCAATTATGCATAGAACTTATCGCTATTATTACAGGTAACGTATTGTAATACACCAGTTGTAACAATTCTTCGTTCGGATATATTCGTATCACTAATTGTTCATAACATCAAATTTTTCCTTAAACAACATTTACAACAGTCTATAAACATTTGTTTTGTGGGGTTACCCCCACACTTCTCCCTCCTTCGTTGGAACAGCCCTGTGGTCTCACATTGGCTCACGCCAACCTGCTGTGTAAATAATATGTGTGTTTGCTAATTGTATGCAGGCTCATCACAATCAGTTTTCTTGCTCTTTCGTTTGTGTGCTCAGTTTTTGATCATTGTTCCCTTAGCTGAAGCCATTGTGGCTCGCGCCAACCGGTTCACATGTAGTAACCTGGTGGTTCTTCCCAACTGAACCTTGAATAGTACGTCATTTTTCCTTTCGCCATTCGCCACCCACGGTCTAGCTGCCTCAGCTGCTACTTGTTGTATAAGGGGAGATCTCTGACGACCGGGACCTTTAAATTGCCGGCATTTTGTACAAGTTCGGCACCATGAACGGATATTCAACGACATGCCCAACCAAAAATAGTTCTGACGTACCTTCCCTACGTCTTCCTGAACCCGAAATGTCCCCTTATGGGATTATCATGGCATTGCTGAAGGACTACTTCTGATGCTGGCATAATCCATTGAAGCCAACTGTGACCCCGACTGCCCTCCCAACGATGAAACAGTCTCCTTGCTTTCCTTATTGGTTCTCCCATCGACTAATCAATCGGCGTACATTTGCATCCTGTGAATTTCCGATAAGAAACGTTAAACAAATAATTGTGTCCGGTTTGCCCTATGCTCGCTGTGGCGCATTGATGTCCAAGTATAACCCACATAAGCTAAAATTGCTAGATGAACGTTCGCCTACTGATACTTCCACGTTTGTAATAGATTTCAACTGTGTTAATAGGAGTTAATAGATCGCTCCAGTTAGTATGTACCTATCGATAATTGACGATTATCGATCAGATTCACTCGACAAGTTAAAGGCCGATACTTCGTATGCATCGTCGATCAGTGTGTAGAGTATTTCGTCGGTCTTTGAAAGACAGGCGTGTCCGCTCGACAGGACACATCTTTGAGATGACGTGAAGATGATCCTGCGGGGAGCGAAGACAACAACTCGGGACTTGGGGAATTGTATCAAAAGCCATCCATGGGCCTCAAGAGTTCCCACGTAGCTGCCCCTCCCCATCCTTCCCAACACTACAGTTCCCCACTACAGCAACCACGGGACCCAGCCACATAACCAACAATTATCTTCCCCAACCCTACAATTAGGCACCGTAAATCCTCAACTCCAGACTCTTCGATGTCGGCCTTTTTTTATCTTCTTTATTTCTTTACTTGAGCCTTTTCTAACTTTTTGTTTTTGTTTTTTTCCCCTTCATTTTTTCGATACTTTTTATTTTTTCTCCTTAACGCAACTCCGTCGATTTTTTTCTCCCTTCAGTACATTACACACGTGAACGGCACAACAATGTAAGTTATATCTATCGTTCGATAAGTATCGCGACAGCTTTTTTTAAAATTAATATCCAACTTAAAATTCAAGTCACATCTCCGTCCCCACCTGAGAAATAGAACTTACAGCCCTCCCACACACGAGGTAAAATAATTTGACATTCTAAATTCCGACCTCGCGCCTTGTGGTTTTCATTTATTTTCTATACCTAGTAAACCTTAATAAGTTTGTGAAACACAACGTAAACGTGTTGAGCGAGTAAAACTTCCAAACTCAACTGTTTAAACTCGGGTTGAAAAACCGTAAAACCCAAAAAATGCATTGCCGCCTGAAAAAGTTTTAGGCATGCGGTAGCGTTCCGCCCCGCCAAGCAGACAAGTTGAGACCGAGTGTATGTTTAGGTACCGGACTCACGAAACGCCTTTTCCACGTATCCATAACTCGGCTTCTATTTGACCGATCAACTTGAAATTTGGTGAGGATAATAGAAAATCCTGAAATTTTCAAAGTTCGAGCTAATAACTTCAAGCACCCGGTTTTTCGTCCTTACATTGTTCTTCTTCTTCTTCTTCTTTTTTTTCTTATTCAGACAGGCAGGGCTGCAGCCTCTCTACCTTCACCGATTGACTTGAAATTTTGCACAGAGCTTCGTTTCACTTTGAGGTGGAGCCTTTTAAAAGATTATCTTATTATCTCAACCCAAATATTGCTTGTAGATAGTAGGTACATGTAAACACTGGCTGGGACACCGGTAGACTGGAAAAACGCATATTGCCGGCTCAAAACGGCTCGGCTTCGCTTGACATTTCGTTTGAAAACTCCCATGAAAATACTGCGTATTCAATGACCAGGCGATTTCCGCCCAGCCCAGCTCAGTTCGGTCCGGCTTTGGTTAGAAACCCCACTTAGTCGTTTGAAGCCTTGTACCTAGTGGGCCACTGGTACGTAGGTAACTTTTTATCAACATCGAACAACGCATTATAATGTCCAAGAATGAAAACGACAGTAAAACGTTACACCCTGCAAATGTATTTTCATGGACCTTTAAATTGAGGGTATCTCATACACCTCGCTCATCTTATCATCTCTAATAAAAATGTAGGTAAAATTATATGGGGTGCGATGAAGACAGAAAAAATAAGGTAGGTACCTATTTAATGAACGTGAAAAGTAAATATGAAAGATATCACGTTTCCTCGGGTGAGTGAAATTGGAAAGCTCGTATTCCCGATACAGTGAGCGTCCCGATTAATAGTATCTAATAACAACCTTTGCCAACGAGATGCCCTCGCCTTCCAACCTGCCACTTTGCGAGAACTAGTAAGCTTATACTTTTCCTAATTTGATTAAGGTTTTACTCTTTTCTCAAAATGAGATACCGACCAAATAACTAGTTCGGAGTTACACGTCAATCGGAGCGAAATGAATTTAGGCTCTAATAGGTTCTCATCCGACCGGGTAGAAAGGCAGGAATGCGAACAGTTTTACATTTCCGGACGTTTAACGTGTACTAGATCAAGTTCGAGAACGTCGATTGGCATCCAAATATAAATGCGAGATCATTTTTGGAAGACTTAATATTATGATTAACGTTGGGCCTTCACCATTTTCACGTTTAAAATTGCATGTCTCTAACATACGTTTAGGTGGTAAGAGATTATGGAATCATGCTACCATATATTATATTCAGCTGAAATCGAGGCTGAAATGTAGACTCTTTCGTTGGCAATGGAGTACATTGAGTGTCGCCCGCAGAGATATCCAACAAATGCGGTCCTTTCAGATTCCAACAGCGAACCAAGTTGAAGAACATCGGACCCGGAACACCAATTGGAGAATTAGAAAATAAAATAATTCGAACAATATACCAACTTGAGCAACAAGAAATGCATGACCACTGTGCTTGGATCAGAGGACACGTAGTAATTCATGGCAACGAAATAGCCCGAAACGAAACGGACAATCCAAACAAATTTATCAATCCACAATTCCCTCCTACGGATCTTCATAACTACTTGACAGCCCTGGCAAGCCCGAATGGCGAATGAAGTATTTTAATTACCATGCAGGGAGAGATTACATTTTCAACTTCCCAGTACCAACAGGAATACCATGGTTTTATAGCATAGTTGGAAACTCCAAGAGATTTTACAAATGTATGTCCAGGATTCGATGTGGAACTGAAGTCACCAAAGTGTATTTACAGAACATTGGACGAGAACCTCACCAGCTAGTCGTTATTGCGAACAAGACGACGAAACTATTATACCCTTGTCAATCCTGATAAATCCAAATTGTACAACTCACCACCTTCTTTTCTGAGAACCACTGTTGTTCCAAAATTTTTCCATTTAAATTTATCCAACTTATAAATGTTGCGAGATGTAAAGGAATGTTCCAGTGCCTAACGAATGGCACTTGACTGGACAAATATTCCTCTTTTCCATTTTTTCGGAGGACCCTCTGAATCGTTCTAAAGACCGTTCCGGGGCCGCAATCACCTCTAATAGCCCCTAGAGAGGATCCAGTCAACGTTTTGGAGTTCAAAGTCAAAAAGGAAAGTAAAAACCAGCCCGAAAATAAAGGAGGAGAAAAATTAAACTCGCCTCCTCTTCACTAATGGTTTGATAACTGCCCCATTATCCTCCGTCGTACTTGTTCAAACTGACGAGTCGTCTTCGTTTTCCTTTGATCATTTCACAACTTTTAATTGCAACCTTAAGAATCCTCCAGGTAGACCGCCAATGGCCGATTTATTCAAAATCCCAAAAGATTCAAGTGATTCCCCTCTGTAATTACCTAATTGAGATGAGATGTTTGCTTTTTATTTACACTCATATTTATGATCTGTATGGTGTCAAAATTTGAGCCCGAAATGAACGATTTCGGTCGTACAGTCGTTTCAACAAAAATTCCCACATTGAAAAGGAGTTGTAAACGTCTTCCTTGGACAATCGTGAAGTGAATCGTAATACCAAAATACAAAGGAGTGGGCCCACGGTTCAAGCTGTTTTCAATCCATGATGTCAATAATCTCAATTACAAATTCATCCAAGTGCTTCAACATGTGACGAAGCGGAGTCATTATTCTCTGTCTGAATCCTTTCGATACAATCCTATCATCCACCTGTCTGATTGACCTCACTTATGCGGCTCTCTAATTGACCCGTAACTGCCCATGCACTTCCCGAAAGAATAGAATCCAGTACTCGACCATTAAAATCGATTATCCCTTCAACTGTAACGCAGGGTCCTTTTTGGGCGGTATTTTTTTTCGGGAAAGCTCGTTTGAAAACGAGGCTCCCAAAACACCATGAATAATGCAAAAGCCTTTTGTTTGTACTTGACGGACTCGAAGCAGCTAAAACCAGGAGAGAACCAATTTTAATTAATCTGCATACGATTTCCCATCAGACGGGAATTTATGTCTTACTTAATGCCCCATTTCTCCTTGTTTTTATCATAAGATAAATTATTAATTAAACTAGAAACGAAACATGCGATGAACTTGAAGCTGGTTAGTACCTGGTTATACTGTGGGGTTTTAATTAGATTGGTCTTGGAGTCTTTCAGGAGGAGGGGGGTTTAATAAGATGGTTATCAAACCATTAGCGAGAGGAGCTCGTCTCCTATTTCGGAGCGAACTGGTTTCATGAAATGGCGCCGAACGTACAAAATGTAGCTGAAACCTTGATCTTGATTTTTGATAGTAAGTTGAATCGAAAAATAATTTGAACGTGTACACGAAGGATACTCCGTTTTAGCGACGTACTGTCCCCGGTCCAAAATTATTAAAACTCGAATTACCGAAAACATTTTTACACCAAAACCCAGAACATCCTGAATTCACTGCCAAAAGACATAAAAATCGTATGTTTATATACAGGGGGTAACGCGAGTGTTGTCCCACAGCTCTCCTACGTGTTCTACATTTAATTTCCGACCAAAAGTGTCTACTAGACTTTTGTTTACCTAATCCAATCAAAAGCTGCCACCTAGGTAACTAACATAATTTTTAGGACCTAAGTAATCAAAATAGGGCGATGTATGGAATTTAATCAAACAAACCGCGTTCTTCCTAGTTTCAAATCGCCATTTGAAACTGCACAGGTTGTTTTGGCTCATAAATGGGAGTTACCTATGAGAGTTTAGATAACTACGCTACATATGAAGAAACTTTTGAAAATTGGTTTATTCATTCATTACTCGTTATATACAGTTTTTGTCCCATTTCTTGTAAAATCGCAAAAATTCCAGTTCAGGCGCTACCGTTCACCTGAAATCCTGAATAAGCGGCCAGTGCCTGTCGGCGTAGCAAATAAACCGATTACCGGGCTCCATCTGTTATTATTGTTTAATGAATGTGACAGAGGTGTTGTTTTGGGCAAATCCAAATCCCCACGTGTTGCGACTATTCGACTAGAGGACAATGAAGAGGTGTCCCCACTGCTTCCATCACTGGATAGTTGCACTGAGGCATGCATTGAGTGCTTCTGAAGGTGCAGAAATGACGAAGAGCTTAGGTCAGATTGAGGCGTTTAGAACGTCATGAACCATTATAGAAAGAACCCTTTGTAGCAGTACCAACTTGGTAACATTTATTTCTTCAGGGTGAGACATATATGAAAGAGAAAATTGAGGGCATACGACTGTTGAAAGGGAAAATAAAGATGACAGCAGCAAAATGCATCAACCGTTCACGGGTAAACATAATGGTGATTTCCTTTATTTTTTTAATGTTTAATGATCTTCAAAATTAAATTAAATCGTATGTCTGTTTGGAGGGTTGTAGGAGGTGGTAAGAAAAGGAGAAGTTTTTCCGAGCTTTCGGCGGATGAAGATGGCTTATTAAAGCCGAAAGCTCGGAAAAACTTCTCCTTTTCTTAACACCTCCTACAACTCTCCAAACAGACAAAGGTTTTTCAACCAAGGAGGTAATGGACAATACAGCAAATTAAATCGTATAAAACCTGGAATGCGGCTTGAAAATTATGAAATACAGTTGAAATCAACTTTTCTTTTGGGCCGCGGAAATCAGCTGTTGGAACACGGTTCAGAAACCTCGTAATTTAAATGTAACAGCGCTTATGAAATATTATGGAATGTTCATGCTACAAAGCCGAATACCTAAGCAATTTACGAATTCCTAGGTAAGTCCCGCGAGAAACGTTTGTGGAACCGTTACAACAAAAGGCTTCAGAACGTTCATTTCATCTCCGAAATGATTGAGTCATCTCTGTCCCACACAAGAGACCCCGAAATCGGTTTTCTCGTTTCTTCGTCAAAGGAAAATAACCAACGAGAAAGCACAATGGGTTATGGAACGTTACAGTACTCCTTTGGAACAACTGAATTGACCGGAGAATGCGAAGATGACTATCGCGGCCGGTTTCACCTTGAACTTGCGCCGCCGAAGAGATAAGGAGAAACAATGAAACCTCATTTCATCAAGTTCCATGAACTGAGGGGATTGCATCAGAGTCCCTGTGATTCCGGCCCATCCCTCGGAGTTACGGATCTTTATCGAAACCAGCGCCCGAGCTTGAAAGATTTGATTACCTTCTTCACTCTCGAAGAAAATGTTATAATATAATAATTATATTATAATTATTATAATATAATAATATGTAATATTAATTAATAATATATATAATAAAATAATATAATATGATATATTATATCATATCGTCGGTTAAGCAGCAACATGCTATAACTCAAATTTTGACCGAAATGAGTTAGATGTCATTCTCAATTCAAATTTTCGCGCCGGATCGATTGGTGAAGTTAGTTTCATCGAAAACATTAATTCAAAGTGTTCATCTATTGATGGAATCATTGAAAAACTTGAGCTTGTAGTTTTGATGGAGAAATGAAGTGGTTTTTTGTCTCTCCTGAAAAATTGGGAAAATTGAATTACAGCATGTTGCTGCTTAACCGACGATATAATACATGATATATCATATGGAAATATGTCATATGGGTACGAAAAAAGCAGAAAAAATTCACGTTTTTCCGCTCCATTTGGTTACGTTTTTTGCAGTAAACGCCACCTCCGTAATGACATGCTAAGTTAAAATTCAGTACCCTCCATTATTACGCTTGACTACAGTATTTCCAGGCCACATTTTTGGAGCTACTGCAGTTTAGCGTAGCAAAGGGATTTACTGCGAATTATCTTAGTATCCCATCATTTGGTCTCACAAGGTAATGGTATGCAGGACAGAAGGGTGATCTGTTCAGAAGTTAATAACACGTCGTGGAAGAATTTGAGGAGTTTTTATTTTCAGTTCCTACCATGTACACATCACATGGTGATTTTCGAAACAGCTATCCCCGACTTTCAAAGAAGCCGATGTTTGGTTGATATTGTACAGAATACACATTAATTCCGTCGAAATCCCATTGTAGTGTTCGTCTGCACATGGATGAAATTCCTGACTCGCTGAACTGAAACAACATAAAATACCTGACTTCGATGGTAACCAATAGACGAGCCAACAATTTTTCATTCGCTAGAAAAGGCGTGGCGATGGGAGTTTCGAAATTTCTCGGAATATCCTGGAAACAGGTTCCTCTGAACTGCTTCGCATCAACGAAGAAAAAAAATTGGCTCGATCGAACCTAATCGAAATCAACTGCTTGGAAGAGGAGGATGCGGAACACAAGATTATGGTGTGTCTCCAATATCAGGACCGTCGTCGCGAATTTTTTGAGAAGGTTGGAGAGTTTCTCCTCGCCCGTTCAATTTGGAGTTGATTCTCGCATTAGGGAGAACAGAAGTCTATTTATTTATTTTTCCTTATTTTATGTAACCATTATAGTTTCAGGTATGTACTAATTAATATTGAATTGATTATTTATTGTAATGTAATGCGGCTGGATAGGCTATGCCTAAAGGGAAAAAAATCACATTATAGTTAGTTCGATTAAATTATCAATTGGTACCGGGAACAGGCACTTCAAGTTGTTTGAAGCCCCACAGGTTCAAAGTAGGTACCTCGTATTTTTAGTATGTATTAGAAATATACATTTACAAATGGCTTCTAAATTTGAATGACTTCTAAACTGCAAATTGTGTGAACAGAAAGCTGGCGGTTACAAGGAATCTCACATAGGAGAAAGCGAAGTAAGGAGGTAAAATGAAATTGCTGACAGGTTGGCAAAAACTGCTGCTTTAGAAGGTATCGCATGTTCCACCAAAAGTCCTTACACTGATCTTAGGAGACAATTTCGCTCGGAAACTGTAAAATTATGGCAACAGTATCACAGCACCTATCCAAGTGGAATATTTTATAAAACCCTATTCCCTACAATACCTGTCAAAGCTTGGCATAACTTTAAGTTTAGAACAAGGAGTCACAAAAAAGTTTTACAAAACAATTGGAAGGTTGTGGTGCAACAAAGGAATTAGTAAAGTATACTTAAATATGATAAAACCTCAAACTCATGTATTTACGTGTGATCAGTGCGGAGTTACTGAAACATTGGAGCACATAGTAATGGAATGTCATGCTTATGAGAGACAAAGAGAGGAAATGTTCAGTGAAATCATAAGGAGCAGAAAAATAGAATTACCATTTAATTATATAACTTTAATTGCGTTAATTGCGTTGCGTCGAAAAAATAGGACATAATGTATAAAGAGAGTAAAAATTAAGTAATATGTATGTATTTAAATTTTTAATTGTATTAAAATGTATTTATACTATGTATTTAAATATGTACTTGTAACATAAACAATTAGTAAGTTAGTTTGTACATATGAATTATGGCTGTAAAGATTTTTCTAATGCCAATTAAAAAAAATAATAAAATTAAAAAAAATAAGGAATTTTTAGTCCGTTCTTCGAACTGTTCATGTCACTTTGCTTCAATTTATGGTGATAATCAAGCTGTTAAATATTAATAATAATATATATTATATATTACAGTGAATGTGGATTGGTGTGTTTTCCGAATGTCATTCAATTGGAGGCAACCACCTACATATTACTGAAACCAAACCCTGACCTCCTCCCACGAGAACTCTCATTGCTGGTTCAGTTACCGATCCTCCAGATGCCTTCAAGCCTTCAATTGGACTAACCTCCATAAACCCATCACCATTAAACGTTCTCACCTTTACCGTAAATCCAGTTTCCTTTATTCCATGCTATTTAATAGTCTAAAATATTTTAGACTAAAAACAAAAAACTTTTCATCTCATTTTCGAAGTAGAAAACTGCCCTTGAAACCACCAATGGATCATGCAAAACAAACAAGAATGAATGGAAAACACCAGAAATATTTATGTGCAACATGTACCCAACCAAACAATTTGATTAGGGAAAGCGCTAAGTCGACTTCTAGGTATTTCTACGTTATTGCGGTTCCTCTCAGTAGTTTAACGGTTTGGCGTTGAAAGTGATAGTAGTCTTATCTTACTGTGAAGCTCATATAGTTGCTCTCTGGACATATATGACCGGAAGCTTACCTGAAACAAACAATAATATAAGTGTAATAATTGGTTACTGTTACATTTGAATAAACATCGTTCAACTACGTTCTTACATCCCAAAGTAAGGGTTAATCATTAGGTATTTTTTGCGTGCGAGTTTTATTATTTATTGTCAAGTCACAAAAGTGAAACCCCCCTCATAAATACACACATAATAATATAAATACACACATTGTATTATAATTACACAAAAACCAATTATATAAATACAAATAAGTTAACTGTAAATAATTTATATGATTACTATTGGCTTAAAATGTATCCATGAGGTTTTGACCCCCTCCTTCCCCTATTCCTCCTTCTCACTACCCACACAAATAACATAATAGATCAGGACATGTACATAAAATATGTTATGATCCATGTGTATAATTTTGGCATTATAAGGACTAGTCATTACATCAAATGTCTGGTTGTTTTAGCCAAAGGGTAACAATTTTATCTGTCAACTTTTCACACACTTGGCCTAGGAATACATTATAACGGCCATGATGATTCGGGCAATGTATGAAATGATAGGCGTGATGAGTGATAAGGCAGCAAAAGGAAGCTGAAAGGGCGGCCGCTGTTGATCAAGAACTTCCTGACGAGGAAACGATGCTGATGACCAGCTGCTTGGAGAATGAGAAGAAAAAACTGAAGGAACAGAAGGAAACAAATCACTTTGCATCTACTGGTAATTTCCTCCCTTGATACCCAAATTCCATATTTATTTCATTTTTGACCTATATCAGATGGACGAGGTTGAAGACGACTTTGTTCGTGTTGATTGGAGTTGACTTGCATCTTTTTTCAAAGACAGATAAATAAAACAAGAAATACCATCTCGGTGGATGGAAATACCTGGTTACCTTGCGGTTTACCTGGGCAACTGGCGCCCACACCAAATTAGCGCGGGCCTCTTTCCCAAGTGATTACCGACCTCTTGCCTTCGTCTCATCCCTCTTTTGTCTTTTCGGCTTCATTTTTGTCGGTATTCTCTTCTTTCGGTCCCTCTTTTCCATCTTCGTCCTTTACGTTTCAACCGAAGAGGCCGAACAGATGTCCCGCCTTAGTGCGAAGGCAACGAGCCGCTAAACCGCCCTTATTGAGAAGGGGCTCAGGTATACACTGACTTTTTGAAGTATTTCTTTTCTCCTCCTTCGTGAAAACTTTTCTTTTTTTGTGTCTCCTTTGGAGACGTAGTTGTGTCCGGCGTCGTCACAGACCTGAGGTGATTTTTAATTATTCGGGTGTAACCCGCACGAGGTACAAGAGGCACGAGGTACCAGGTCAAACAATTTGCGCAAATTCGGTGTTTGTGCAAATGCCTGGTTGCACCAACGTGAGCCTATCCACGTTGCAACCCGTTGTGCAAACATCCTGTGAGCATGTCAGACATGGACGATTGTTGTGCCGCGATTATCCTTGCACTGGGGACAGAAAAACGTTCTAAAAAAATAGAAAGCCAAACATGCGGGTGAAGAGTTGGCTTCTAAAGAGGAACAAATTTGGTCATGACCGCTTGGTCACAGAGCTCAGGCTTACCTCAGCTACGGACTACAGAAACTACCTTCGAATGGACGCAGCTACGTTAGGCGAGTTAATTATCAAGGTTTCACAGACTTCACCAATAATATGACTTGAATAGCTGAAAACTGGTAGGTACTACCAGTAACAGCTGCTGTTTTAGAGAGGCGGACGTCATACGGTCTTCTCGCTCCCGCGGTCTTCTTCAGACGCGGCCAGCTTCACTATGTTCTACATTTTTGGGAAGACTTTGCAGCTGAACCAGTGAATGTTGATTCAGAAAAACCTTCAAAACGAGGTGTCACTTGTCAGACCGTCGAGTTTGATTCGAAATAGATTTTCCTTCGACATGATCGAGTTCTTCGACTCTAATCGAAGAATTCTGTAAATTGTCCACAACATTCTATTCATTGCATGCTATTCATCTTCGACATGAATCGCTTTCGTGTCTCACGAAAGATGTCATCAAAGTTTGATGATCATACGTTTGATGATCAAACGATGTGGTGTTTGAATCAGCTACCTATTCATCTGTATTATCGCGGTCCGAATCCCAAAGCTCACTTTGCAACTGAAGTGTTTTGCTTGATCGGCTCGTGGCTTTGATCCGCCCTCATGAACGAAAGGCCTACGGACGATGGGGTTTCTCATAACCCTCGATCCATCACTCTCTAAACAACCCCGCCACCAGCTCCGGCCGTGTGGTACCCATGAAACTAATCAAATCACATTAACTCCATGAATAATATATTTTTATCCAACAAAAAAATATGTATCAAAAAATAAAAAACCTCCAGCAGGTAAACTACGTTTTCATCCCCCTTAATCATTTGTGTTTTTTTTTCCACGAAGAAACTCTCCCATCTATTATTTGGCTCCTTCTTTTCACGTACTAAACTGTTTGCTGATTGATATATTTTTAACGAGCTCTTAAAGAGGCGAACCGCTCATTCAACCACCGTGTCTAACGCTGATCACCTCAGACAATCGGTTACGTCGCAACTCTGGCAGATGTTTACGTGAGTTATTAATGCGTTCTATTTTTTCTTCATCCTCATCTCGTAGATTCCCCTCGCGTGATCGGCCTTTAAACGGTATTTCTATTGAATAATATCAACGCTCTTTCAAAGTAATACAATATGGTATTATGGTCCAAAACTGTTAGGGGTTGACCAAAAAAGGCTTCGTTTTTTTTCGGTTTATTACTGGAAGTAATTAACCATTGGAATCGAACGAGCGAATATTTATGTATTAACACAGACTAGTCGCAGCTTCCAGAGTGGTGTTTATTTTTTAATAAATAATATGTAGTCGAGCCAATGTTGTGTTTAGTGTGAACGATGTAATTACACGTAGTAATGATCTTCGTGGAAGGAAAACGTGGCAAAACGGATTAGTAATTTGACGTATTTATTTATTCAACCCTGTAAGTTCTTGACTATCACAACTTTTATTAACTGCAAAGGTAATCGGTTATAGTGGACACGGTTTATAGTGGTAAAATCGTATGGTAGGCACTATCTGACCGATCTAACGCGATAGATCGCTTGAAGTGGAAATCGTTTACAGAGGACCAAAAATCTGCAAATTCTTGACTCGATTGTTTATTGTCTTCTTTGTACAGATCACCCTTCTGTCTAGATCACTAGTTGATAAATTAATCATTACCGTATGATGAATGTTCATAATAATTATTATCAAGTAGCGTAAATTATTATTAATTATTCCTAATGATTAATAATTGTTGTTAGTTATTAATAACTTTTACTACTAATTATTATTAACTAATTCGATATATGAAAATCATGTGCGAATTTCAAAATCCATAAACTAAATTTCGTAATTTCAGCACAACGTTAACAGGCCAGGTGGGCATTTTTTTATTCGAATCTCTGAATCTATGTACCTTGAAATGTACACCCTAAAAATTTTGAGGTGGGTTATTTTAGAAGCCGATAAATGACATCTACTCAATGTGATTTTATTTGGTTGGTATTTTGTGTAGTTTTGATGTGAGACAACCGTAATTTCAACTGTACACATCAAAGTGATAGGTAGATAAATGATGTTAGTCAATAGTGTTCTATTTAAAGTTGTCACGGTATGGCATTTTGAACATTTTTCCTCCTCGTCGATTCCAAAAGACCATCATTGAAAGAAATAAACTAACCACACACGGAGGAGAGTAAACGACTGAAAGCTGCAGAAGAATAGTATAACAAGGAAAAGAGATTGAGGGCGGACAACTGTGTAAGGAGAGTTTTTAAAAATAAATAGTATTATTACTTTTAAGATAATACTATGGCATTGCAAGGATCCTGCGAGCCACCCAAAAATTAGTAGCGCCACTTCGTCAATTAGAGGCTAGGAAATCCAAGAGGCCTTCCGCCAGGCTCTCTTGTTTGGTCTCGGAAGACGAATAGATTTTCAATTTTCTCTTTTTCACCTAATTCACGCAATAGTTGAGTCTTGCAGGATACTTCCTCGCACATTAGAACTGGATTACCGATATTACGCCGCGCGGAATGGGTACTTGTACTGGGAGGTACAGAATTTCTCATCCAAATGAAATCTTCCGTACTAAAAACACTTCCGACCCGATTTCAGTTCTATCGAAAATGAATTTGTTCATTTGTGCGGAAACTTGCAAGTTTCCGCTTTGTCCAAGCGACAAGAACTAGAACTAGGTAAAAGTTTCTAGACTTATTCAACAATAATATTGTCAGACAACGAGTTCCTGTGTCACGTTGCTTCTTCTTTATAAGACCCTTACGCATCCCTTGTTTTTTCCTCTCAAGCGATCTATAATGAGTTGGGAGTATTCTCTATACGCTAACTGTACCTCAAAGCGGTTGTTCTCTTCAACTAGAAGCACCCAAACCTTTTTTAACTTGAAAACCTCAACTGCATTACCACCATAGCTGTGATTCCTGTTCACAAAACTCTCTTTGCATTACTACTCTCAACAACGTACCTACCACTTCTACTAAAGTACAGTTGGGCATTTGAGCTCGAATGTCATAGACGGTCTTGCTTTCTTCAGTTTCTCCCGAACAATTGCATGTGTCTTGACGCTATCCAGAAGCTGTTGGGCATATTTCGAAGCGAACTTATCTCCATTAGGAGCCCTGCCTGGGTTGAACTCAGCTAATGAGAACCGATACGCCCCATACGCGAGCGGAACATAAGGAAGTCACTTGCCCCAGTCTCGTTGATTCTTTTCAACCATCTTGGAAAGCATATTCCACAATGTTCCGTTGAATCACTCAACAAGTCCGTCACTCCGGGGCCTCCCAGGGGTGGTCCTGGTCTGCTGAATCCGGAACATACTCATCAATTCCTCAAAAGCCGCTGACTCAAACCCTACTCCCTGACCCCTGATCCGTGTAGAGTGACCAAACGTGAGAACATACTTTAATAAGGTACACGCTTTCTCTCTGCTTGCTTAGGAGACATTACAAAACACTATAAGTACCTAGTCCATCTGACATGACGCACTCCAAAATGGTGTCTGAAATTCGATGAAATTCCCAAAAACACCTTTGGAGAGCTAACGTTGAACCCGTCAAGAATCTTTTGACGGCGTGAATGATCTGCCGTGGTTCAATCCGTTAATATTTCGTATCCACCAAAGGGAAATTTTGAATTTATCTCCAAATTTTCATTTAAAATTATATTCTTCATCTTGAACATCACTTTCCTTACCCTCCGCATGCTAAAAAAAATCCAGCATTCTCCTTATTCTAAGATTTTCCTTATTATTATTTGTTACACATGCATGTAGGCTTTTTTTAATTTTTTTTTTTTTTTTTTTTTTTTTTAACGTAGAATATATCATGTTATATTAACATATTAACAATAATAGTGGAATCGTGATAAAGTTATTATAATATTCTATTCTATTCTGTTAATATTCTATTTTACTTAAACCCGCTGTAAGCTGGTGTCATTCTTGGGCTTCTGAACAAGGCTTTACACTCGATCAATGGGTTCAATTATCGTTATTACCAATATAAATTTCATTGCGAGTCGGCAGAAAAGTTGTCCTTCGGAAAAAATAACTGTTAATAAAACGAGTTTTAAAACGGTGGAGGGATGGGGAAAAAGAGGTAAAAATTAATTTGGATTCGTCCCTCCTCGTGTGGGGTGAGAGGAGAGTTGTAGCCTGTAATTAGTGATATCATAGAGACCAGCCCCGCCTCCTCCCTCGACTGCAACTAATATCTTTCAAACACTCTCTTCTCACGATTAGTTTTTTTCAACATAAAGAAATCATCAGACTTAGTCACTGGACGGAAACGGAACGACTAAAACCGGAGAATTCTTGAAAATAAGTGAAAATACGTAAGAGAAATTAATTAAACCGCAGCAGAAAATGTTGCAGTTTAGCATTGAAGTCACTCTGAAAATCTAACTAATGGCGTTTTGGCCAGAAGTATTATGGAGATCTCCCACGTCCAGGCAAAATCATTCAATTTTTTTTAAATTCTTTATTGGCATCAGTTATTCACCTTACAGCCAGAATTGATATAAATAAAATTTAAATAATGTAAATAGGTAGAAATAAAGATTACTTCAAATGTTACGATCCTTAAAAAACTTAATATTTTAATAAACTTCAGTATTTTTCGAAACTATAAGTAAATTGAGATCAAAAGGGTTCTCCACTAACTTAGTGACAGAGTTAAATAAAATTGTTCTTTCTGAACTATACTGTGGACAGACCAACACAATGTGGTTCAAATCCTCACACCACATTGCTTGCACTCACTATTGTTCGACAGTCCGGTTTTGTGCAGGTACGACCTGCACAGTGAATGGCCACTTCGGAGTCTGGCGAGGGTCGAATAACACCTTTTTCATTTTTCAGCCATATTTTTGTACCATGGTGATGTTGGCACGGACGGGAAGAGGGCCCTATGCTGGTTCCTGGATGGACAGCTGTCGTGGTACTGCTGCAATTTTCTTTTCATTAATCTTTTGGAGTGGGCTTCCATCCTTCTTTTGCATTACGGTCTGCGGTTTAACAACGACACCCAAATGTGCCTTCGCCCAAACAAATCCAACACTGACTCCCCGATTCTCCAGATCACAAATCTGGGAGAAGATTCGAGCGAAGAGATGAGACAACTTAGATGTTCGTCCCAAAGACTGGAGAGCCCTGGTTCCACTTTTTATTGGCATTTGATTTAATCATGTTGTGCCAATAATGGATCACTGAACCAATAATAAACGAATTTCTACCTTCTGACTAGTACATTAAACTAGTCTAGTGTACTTTTAACGGAGACGAGGAGTCCACAACATTCCTGAGACAACGACTTCGACGCGCCGAACGATTAACATAAATTATCATCAAAAGGTTAAGAAAGCGACAAAAATCAGGCGACTGAACGAAAAGTAAACCGGAAAATCACGGGATAATCGCAGCTTCATCGTTCAGAACGGCCGTTAGTGTTTGTTTCCGCTGAACGGACATATCCAACGTCATGCGTCATCCGGGTTGGATTTCAAAGTCAGAAAACTCGTTTCACAGCGGACTCCGTCACAAACTTTTATCGTGCTGTTTTTTTGTTTTTTTCTCCTTCGATATAATTTTATGAGCTCCGATTAAAAAATTGATCGCGAACGACGCGGGTTGGACGAACGTTAACCAAATCACGGGGCCCTCGTGTTCTCATTTTACGGTTATAACGTCGCGGATGGGGGTCAACCGTCGGATAATGGCGCGTGTTCCCCATTGAGCGTCCTACAAACACTTCACGGACCGACAATTTACGAAACTGAATGTTCAAATTATCATTCAAATTATCAACATACCGATCGCAGACTTGAGAGGAATGAGGCGGAACGGGACACTTGTCGCATAATAACCTTACTACTTTACATAATATGTTACCTATATATATATATACGTAGATATATATATATAGTAGATAACACTGATTTCTTGAATAAATTCTTATAAAAAATGAGTAAGGATCTCGAATGTTCGGAAACGAATTTTGCGTCGAATACTATTCTTAAATTAGGAAGGATATCATATTTTGCGTCGAATACTATTCTTAAATTAGGAAGGATATCATATATTATATATAGTAGAATAGTATTCGACGCAAAATTCGTTTCCGAACATTCGAGATCCTTACTCATTTTTTATAAGAATTTATTCAAGAAATCAGTGTTATCTACGTACACTGAGTTGTTTCAAAATAATTTCACAAATGAACATGATTTAAAAAAACGCTGACAATTCTTGGTCTTTATCTTCTGTACGCATCACCCTTCTGTCTAGAGCACTGTTCTGTTTCATTTTCTTTATTTATATAAATTATCGATTACACGTTAATTTTGTGATTAATCATCAATTTATATTCAATATAACTTTTATAATGATGATAAACTATAATTCTGGGATTTTTCTTGTAGAGTAGAGCGTCGATAATCCGGATTAATTGGGACTAGACCTCACCCGTATTGTTAAAAAATCCGGATTTTGAATGTAGGATGTTTTTATGCTTTAAAATTATAGAAACTTAGGTACCTAACTGAAACCACGAGCATTCAGTTACATATGTGTGTATGTAAAGAAGTATAGTTGTTGTTGTTGTGTATTAAGTAGTAGGTACCGTACTTCATGCATGAAACTGAGACAACACAGAGTACTATGCAGCACAAAACGTGAAGTACAGTAAAAGTACCGTACAGAAGAAAAAAACTGTACAGTACGAAGTTTAAAGAATATTTCACACTCTATAATTCACGCTCATGTTGATGACACTTAATGGTTCTATCTTTGAGCGCTCAATGTGAACGAACGGCTAGTAGTAGAGAGCTCCGATGGTCTTATAAAATTTCATTCAATTCCATTCAAATAAGAAATAAATAAAAACTAAACCGTTCAATTTGAATTTTTCGAGATATGACGTTTTCAGAATTTCAAAATATGTTTTGAACCCCTTCCTATCGACCTGGGGTTATGAAAAGATTCACGGATCATCGTGGGGCTGTTCCAAATCCGTAATCCAAATGTCATAAATTTAGGACAACGTATTATGCAAGAGCAACTCGGACATCGCTGTTTTTGAGGCAGCCATCTTGGAAGTTACCTAATTTTTCAACGTATTTCCTGTATCATTCAACATCATAGCCAATTAAGTTGTTGGAGTAGATTTAGTTTCAAGCCTGTCTGCATTGTATCAAACGTCACACCAAATCGAAGAACACCGCCGAATTATTAAATAATTAATTAAGCTGCATTTAGGTGCAAACACTAAAAAAAAAATTTGTTTTTGACTCTTTGCACCTATATGCAGCTCAGGTTATAGGAGTTGTGGGCGAGACCATACGAATTTGTCGGTCCACTGCATGTATCTCGAAGAATACTGTGGCTCCAACTATATCTACCTTATCTGCCTAGATTTAGTTGGGCCCTATTACATCATCATCAGTACCTACCTTCTTCATTTTTAGGACTGAACTTAGTTGGTATTAGTGTACCTTATATTACCAATTTGTTCCTACTAGTTCTTTGTTTCCCAATGTTATTCTAGTGGCCAGTCTAGTTAGGAGTCACCATAGTCATAAGTAAAATATCACAATCAATCACATCAACTTACTACTTTTCCCAGTTAAATCACAAAATCTAGTCACTGGTTATTTATATCAGAGAGCAATTCCTAGTCATTAAAATACAGTCCACTTATTACACACATCCAAAAGAAATTATGAGTGCAACGGTAAGACGTTTGGATAGGGCAAAACCACCCAATCTATGTATTTCGCGAAATTGGGTACCAAAATGAACGCTCCAGTGTGCTTGTAATTGGGACAGCTTATGAGCTGCCACTCCATTAACATGTGATTTATGTATGCAAGCGAACTAGCTAGATGGGCGTATGGCTCAGTTGTTATAATAAAGAATCAGGAAAAACTTATTATACGCTACGATGTTCTAATTTGCATAAATCGTTCATTATATTGAGAATTAACAACTATTAAGAATTCAATTAATTAATTTGCATGAATATAATTCTGCGGTTTTTAAAAGTAGGTATAATTATTATAAGAAGAATTGATTAAATTATTATAATTAAATTATTAACATTATTAAATTATGAGAACTGATTAAGATCGTCAACATGAACGAGAATCATTCAGCACATCATATTATGAGTGATTCAAGCTCATGTTGACGATTTTAATCGGTCCTACGGTTAAGCCCTCATTTGAAATATCGACCTTCCAAACGCCCAGATGTTCTTAAAAAACTGTCTGAACCAAGTTCTATTCAAATATAAACGGAAAATTATACCGCTGAATTTTGGAAGTGTAACAATTTATTTTGAACCCTTTCTTCAACAGTATTTGACAACTGTTTCAGGACCTCTTAAATTGTTATTGTTGAAATGTAAGAGGTTTTTTTTTCTGTTTATTTTATATTCTAAAGGTTTATTACAGAAAACTATATACCACGAATTGTTCGTCGATTTCACCCCAACGACATCAACCGCAGAGATTCGTGTATGAATAACGGCATCATGAGGACGAAATGATGTAGAGGTCACTAATATAAATCACTCAGAGTCAATGAAATGGATATTGTGTGTGGAAAGCTGAAAGTGTGGAGATGTGGGTCAGCGAGACTGTCTGTCCCGGACAGTTGTTGTGTTGTGTTAAATATATATACAGATACGCATATATCTTGGATGGGCGGAGGGGTATACGTCCATAGTCTAAGGCTGGGGGAGGAAATGCGATTCTATAGCGATCGGTTACGCCGCGTGTCCTAATGTGAGGAGTCCTACGAGGGGAAGGGTTAATTCAAGCTGAATGTCAGGGACAGGAGATGATCGTATATCATCCTCCGCTTAACCACCTGTTGACGCGCTTAAAACCAACATTTTTCCCATCGGACATCACATATATTAATCCGATGACATTGGCCCTAATACTGGTAGACATAACCCCCTCTAAATCCGTCGTTTGTACTCAAAACGTAAGTCAAATTTATTTTCCTTAGAAATGCCCGACCTGAAAACGGCGTATTTCTTCTATTAACTACTGGGTGGGATCGATCTTTGGGTAGATTTTGAATTTGAAGGGTCCAAGGGAAAAACGATGGAGTCCACTTTGGGTCGATGTTGACGTTTCTACTGCATTCTGTTGTTCATTAGTTGTACTTTTGACACACGAACCCAAATGGGGAAAGAACGATGAAAATCCGCTGAAAATAGGTACTGTCAAAAGAAACAGTGTACTGGAGAAAAACGATGAAAGTCCTGCGCGCCTTGAGAAGAGCGATGAGAGTCCATGAACGCTCACCCCTCTTCTTAACATTTTTTTTTTAAACTCTTAAACTCAGAAAAATGTCGTGGTTAATGGGCAGGCGATCAAAACTGTCTGTGCAAAATAAACTAACCCTGCACACCCAAGTCCTAAAGCCAGTATGGACTTATGGAGTGCAGCTGTGGGGCTGCACAGCTCAGAGCAATCGGAAAATTATTCAGCTCTTTCAAAACAGTGTGCTCAGGAGCATAGTTAATGCACCCTGGTACATTCAGAATGATAGACTTCACCATGATCTAGAGGTGGAATCTATCGATGAAACTATCAAGAAAGTTGCCATCGCCCACCAAGAGCGACTAAGGGGTCATGTCAACATCGAAGCTGTCCATTTGCTGGATGTAAGTGACCTACTGAGAACATTGAAAAGAAGGAAGCCTCACGAACTAACACAGTGAATGTGAAGTAATGAATAGTTCAACAGTTATCTGACTCAACAATTACCAAGTTCTGTATCTTGTTTCGATTGCTACACGTAGTAAATAAGATCAAAATTAAATTGCTAATAAGTTGTAAACTTGGTGTAATAAAGAATGTTTTAAAGGAAAAAAAAAAAATTTTTTTTGTTTTCCCGATGCTCGTAATATAGAGTTCAACCGGGATATGGCATTAATCAACCAAAAATCGTTCCAGAGGAGTGGAGAGATGTTATACGTAGCAATAAAAAGACACCCTCACCATTCAATGTGATTGATTGGTCACAAAATTTTTTCAAATCATGGACACAATATCTGACACCTCTATACAAACCCAAGTGCCCCTTTTCGTTTTACGATTGTCCGGTCACACCAAGCTGATCAAGACTGACACCAAAAATACGTTTTTCTTGATTATCCTGAAGACTTCGACTGACTCTTTTCAAAAATCAGCATGGTGATTCTTCTCCCCACTTAACCTTATTCTTATTGTGAGTAATTCTTAATTTTTCGGCATTCATTAAAACCACTACTGTCCCAACAAACGTTTTCACACCGATACAGAAAATGTCCTGTTTTGGTTACATTAATACAATGTTTCCCTGAAGAATGTAATTTTTCTTGTTCACTGAATGTACAAGGTATTATTTTGATTAACTATTTGATAAGGAATGATTTTTACGCGACATTTTACAGGTTGGAATTAGTACACATAATGATACTATCAGTCTTGAAAGTTTGTTTTTCATTTCTGGAAAATCAGCTTTTCCGGACTCTTGCCGTTTTTCCCGTCTTTTTCCCCGTTTTTCCCTTCATTTTTAACGAGAAAGTTGGAAGATTGACACTTTAGCTCGAATGGAAAAACGGTGTTATATAAATTGTCGACTTCAAGTACAAGAGCCTTTAATAGATTGATTCCATTAATTTTCACTCGAACCCATCTTTCCGAAATTCTTGGGATTTGGACCAGGGGCTGCGACAGCGTCGAGTATTATGTTGACCACTGATCTGACGCATTCTATAAATCAAGCTCTATTCACACATTAACAGATATACACGTATGTAACGTTATACAAATTTCGCTGAAAACGTTAATTAACATGTAAATAGTGTAAATAAAGTAAAAGTAAAGTGAAAGTCTTTCACTTTACTTTTACTTTTTTTTTTCACTTGACAATTTGAATCCTGTATTCACAATATGATATTATGAATAATATTCTTAATATAATATTATTATATAATAATATTATTATATTATGATGACATTGCCACCACCATCCGTTTCAAAATCAATTGTGATAGTTTGGCATTTTTGCGCAAAACACTACAACTCCAGGATTTTTCTTTTTCTGTTTTGGAAATATTTAAAACCTGCAAATGGTTGAAACGACTGTTGTGACCGTTCAACGAAGAACAAGTACTATAAGTTATTTTAAGATTTTTAACGATTCCATTCGTAGCATCAACGAGCGGTGCGAGTGTCAGTAGCTTCATACAGTGGACTATTTTTCAATGATTCTGAGTTAGTGGGGTGGAAGATGGTGTGCTGGATCAGATAAGAACTGTTACCATATGCTACGCTTGGACTTCACAGCTGTCACGTTAAATTACATGGAATAATCACTACGGGGAGGCCACGAGCGCGAAGCCAGCAAGGCATTATAATGACCCATAGACAGTGAAAATATTAATGGGTTGATAAAATGCTCTTTTGAGGGCTCATAATATGGTGTAATATTCAAAAACAGGGATTTTCGTATTAACCGCGGCTCGTGCAAATAGTTTAAATAGTGGGAAATGTGTATTTCTTTGTTCAGGAATGACGATGGGATTCGTTCAAAATCCTAAAACCACAGCTACATATATTCAGGCTTCTCTGATATCCTTCCTATCCAGTTACCTCCGCTTCTTATAATATCCTGTTTTATATATTTATTCATTTTAAACTGATGTATTATCAATATACGTATTGAGAGGTACCAATAAACCATGGCCAAATTTCTGTAATCCATAGTTCCTAGTCCTATTATCAGTCTGATTAGTAATAATTTTCTGTTAATCCAAGAGAAATCGCGTAGTTACCTGAACCATTTCTCACTAGAAGCAACACTGACCATCTGAAGCAAGTGCTAAACACAAGGTATCAAGCCGCGATATTGAACACCACCTGTTTCTAGCCCAGCCAAATACGTTATACTAGCACACCAATTTAGTACTACCAATCAGATCTGAGGTACTAGCGTAAAATGTATCTGTACGTAACTCCAGTTCCTAGAAAATCTATCTACCTGTGATATCCACGGGAGATTGGGTGAGATCCACCGATTCTCTAGTCATCTTCTATTTTGGTCTTCATCATCTTACCTACCATCTCCAATTTCTACCTTTTCCGATTGGTTTGGGCACAACCTACCTTCTTTGCTGGACACTACGTACCTGATTATTACAAGTCTTGCTATGAAATCTATATTGGTTCGATTCTGTTTGTGGAAATCATCATACCTTTGGTGGCCAATGTTAAATAGGGACCTCCCTTTACCAAAACATAATCACTTGTTACATACTAATCACAGGTTAACAAACTGTGAAATCTTTATCCGTTTTGGGTTATTCATGTTTATTCCTAGTTTACATCTTAAACCACAGTCACTGGTTAGCCACTTTTGTAACCGGCTGCTATCAGCTTTGGCGTTATCAACACCTGGCTTTAGGTAACCTTATCTTTGTTTTACGTAATACTTCCGGGACTATTTTCATTCTATTTTGCGCTATTAGACTTTATCAGCGTGTTTGTCAATAAACGGTAGGTCTTGATAGCGTATCCTACGCACATATACTATGAAGAGGTGGTATCTCAAGGAGAAATCCGTAGCTCATTAAGTGAAACAAGGGCTCCAACAACAACAGTTACTCTTATGAAACAATTTACGCAGTGGGTAGCCATAAAGCGTTTTTTTTTTTAACTTCAAATTTGGAGAAATGTTTCAATTTTCGTTTGAATAATATACGCGAGTAGGGAATTAGGACAGTAAAGCAACTCCAAAAGTGCTGAATTTTTGGGAGGTGGTAGAAAATACTCTTGTCTACCACCTCCCAAAGTTTCATCCCTTTCCGATCATCGTTAGGACCTCGAGTTGTAGTACTTTTCTTTTTCCACTACTTCTAGCCTTCTACTAGAAGGCTTCTAGACATCGCTGGTCTTCATGAATGGCAGCCGCGCGAAGTGATAAAATTTATCACTTTGCCTGGTTACCCTTCATGAAGACCAGCTAAGTCTAGAAGACTAGAAGTAGTGGAAAAAGAAAATATTTAAGAAAGATATTTAATATACCTACCAAAAATGCAATTTCTTGTTGTTTACTTAATGTGATCTGTGGGGCGCCTGCTGTATAATTCAAGTGCCTTCTCCTGCTCCATGGAGTTTTAAAACTGACCTCAAGACCGCGCTGGGTGCATGTCCAGCCTCCTCAACAAGTGCCAAAATTCGGCATCAAATATTTCCAAATATTTTATTTTCCCGACGACAACCACAAGGTTCTAATTCGTTTAACCCTAAATTAGAGGTCTTGAGATCTGGTTGAAGAATAACGGGAAATTTGATTTATGAATGAGAAAACTTGAAAGAGGCAATTTGAATGTTCGTGGGACATCAGAAAGTAACGTTACAAGGGCTTTGTAGGACGAAGGGAATATTGTTTTTCAGAGTTGTCACCACTGGTAGGTAGAGAGGTTCCTTACGGTCAAAGCAAATCATCAAACGCCTCAGGCCGTACGAAAAGCCGTCACAGCAGCCAAAAGCGTCAAACAGTTCGTCCTCCAATCGCTCCATTTAAAGAGGTGTGAGATACGCACGCGAATTTCTCTAATCAAGTGTGACTAATGACGAAACGTGGGAGCGTCACTATACTCCTGAGTTTCTACAGTGGCGCCATACCCATTCACCATCAACCAAAAAATTCAAAGTCAAATTTTCAGAGATGAAGATCATGGCATCTGTATTTTGGGACCGGAAAGGGATATTATTGGTCGATTTTGATGCCTAAAAGAACCACCATAAATGCAGCTGCATACTGTGAGACACTCAAGAACTTGCAAAAAAATCAAGGACAAAAGGTGACGAATGCCGACTCGTGGTGTGTCACTCCTTCATGACAACACTAGGCCTCATACCGACCTTCTTACTCAGGACCTGTTTGTTTCATTTAGGTAGATTATTGTGACTTGAAGGAGTTTTTGGGTGGAAAACGAGTTTCAAATGAGGAGGAGGTCCAGGATGCTACCAAAAAATGCCTTCGGGAGGTGTAGCGTAATGTATACAACGAGGGTATACAAAAACTGGTCGCTAGGCTTCAAAAATGTATTGACCTCAATGACGATTACTTATGTAGAGAAATTGTGACATGTTTTGACACTTGTCTTATCTTGTTAATTTCATTCAAATATATTCATTTTTCAATTTGTCTAGACGTCCCTCGTATAAGAGTTTTGTTTGAGGAATTGAATAGAACAGGTTACAACCTGTGGAGGCCTGCCAATCATCGGGGTGTGATTGAGCCGAGGATACTTATACTGTGTGATTGATTTTGAAGGTGCACTATTTTATTCATCAGGTCTAGAAATCAGTTGCTGTTCGTGGACTACAATACACGTAGCATTGAACTGATGCACGCAATTTGAAAGAGTTTCTCGGTGAATGCACACGGGTTTTACAGCTGCAGAAAAAAGTTCGATTAAAAGTGCATATGCGAAGTTAATTTGATTGGGCGATGCGATAAGGATGCAGCCGATGCAACTGGGCGGTGGAATGCCCTGCCACGCCCACGCAGTACGTCTTGGAGCTGGAGAGAGGAAGCTGCCCCTTTACAATTGATGGGAGTCACAACTTCCCGACTGCTGAACCACAGACCGAACAGAACTTCTCAATTAATCCTCTTTGATTAAGTTTTATTAAACAACGAGAACGTATCGAGAAGGATCGTGAGAAAAATCGCCTTCCTCTCTCGAGTAGGACTTCCAATCTTCTACGCTATTATATTTTGTTTTCTTCTTCAATCTTTTTTTCTCCCTCGGTTAAGGTACCAGAAGATCGAAGTGAGGTAGACAAGGAAGGCAGAGGTTGACTCAATAATAACACGGGGTGGGCTCCGTTCGGAGCAATTATAAAAGGGAGGCGAATGAAGGTAGCTCTGGTTTTCTACAGGATTTATAACTGCGAACGGCTGGTGGGATGTGCCTGATGATCTGGAGGTTCCATTATTAATATCACATTTAGCTCGAATACTGCAGATGTTATATTTTTTGTATGTCCCTCCAGACAATCATGTGTTTGTAGAAGGTTGAAGAAAGTGACCATCGATCAACAGGTATTTTGGTGCTTCACTTTATAACGTTTGCAACTGATGATGAAACAGCCTACAACTACTAGCGTAAGAGAGAGTCTATAATTGATTGACAAGAATGATAATATGAAATGATGAACCAAACATGGTGTCGATGGTGTTAGTGTGTGTGAGTGATACCTTTTGAGCAATTGACGGAGTTGAAACCTTCACGTGTTTTCTCTTAAATTTGGAAAATTCGTACACTTTTACGGACAATTCAAAGAAACGAAAAGGATCCAACGGACACAACGGACACCTAAACCATATGGACGGATGGCAACCCTAATAGACGAATATAACGATTTTGGATGGGCAGCAGCAATAGTGGTTGGTGAGGTATACATTGCTCATTGCATACTAATACCTTATGTCATTCACAATAGTTATCGGTATCTAACCCAACTATTACCCAAACTCAAAGTCCAAAATATACGCAGCCAGAGAGGTGTGCAGCAACCTACGCAACTTGTACTTTGGAGAAAAAATTGATGGAGTAAGACAATTAATCGTCTCAAATGATTTTATAGCCATACTCAAGAATTACTTGAGATTTAGTGGAACGGGTTTTGACCTCTGGATGGTCATTATCATCATTCAGCCTCGTGACAAGAGTTGAAAAATTAGAATATTTTGATAGACCAACATGTTGATTGGTTCACAGGCTTGAGAAAAGTGACGTCATTAATTGAAAACGAAGGCCCTCGACGGCGAGGGCTTTTTTAATTACGGACAACACGGTCGGGTAATTGGTCGCGTCATGGTACACAGGATGGACCCTCGTCAAGTGAGTAGCCAATGAGCATCTGGTGCTCGAATGACAGGTACTTGAACTGGTTTGGTAGAGTACCCACGAATCAGTAAATTTCAAAATACATATTGTGTAATTATTATTTACATACTTATTCAAGGCAAAATCACCTTGGTGTTTTTGGATAATCATAAACTTGATAGGGTTGATTGTCGAAAAGGAAATCTTGGAATTGGTGTGCATCTAACACTTTATTTCACAATTCCTACCATCAAAAGAATACAATGTCATTTGACTTTTCTTTGTTGGAACAGAAACTGTACATTACAGTTCCCTTACAGGAGGTGGGTGTTCAAGTACGATTAAAAGGCATATCTCACTAAGCATAAAATATACCTAGGTACATCGTCTAGGTCTCATAAAATAGAAACAACATATTTTCCACAACAGTTTATTTTTGTCAGTGTAGATTACTGTACTGTACACAATACCCTTGTGAGTTCCATAAATACGCAATCATACGCAATCATTGGAGTAGTGAGCTAAAATTTGTTCAAATAGGTGACCAGTTGGTCTTATCAGAAGGTGGGCGGGCAGGGAAGTAGGTAACTTGCTCAGTGGTGGTTCAACTTGAAACTAAATAAATTTCTCACACAGCTATTAAACTGATTTATACTCGTTGGTAGTATCCAAGTGCATTATTCAATAATTGAATGATACACTTGGATACTACCAACGACAATTATTGTCGTTCGAAAGGCCTACCATTTAGATCTGTCTATCCATCAGTACTTTTAGTTCATGTTTAATTTATTAAAATCTTTCCTGATCTGTTCAAAACCTTCGATATCCACATCGCCAGTACACTGCGAGTTTACCTTTTCGTTCATCAATAATGAACCATTGGAATTGACCGGCACTATCTCTTAATTTTAATTCATTTAATTATCAGTGGAGGTTTAGGGAAAAGGTTCAAAGATGATTTATTTATTTAATTTTCTTTTTTTTTCGAAAATACACGCTAGAAGAATAACGAAGATGATGGTCAGCAGCCTGAAAAGTCTTCCCAAAAATGTAGGGAATTTAGAGAAACTGCTTGCGTTTGAATAAGACCGCGGGAGCGAGGAGACCGTATGACGTCACGCGTTAACGGCCCCTTGGACTCACCACCCCCCGCCACCTGCAAGCCCTGCGATCTCAGCGCAGCCAAGGGTAAAGTAAAGTAGGTAAGTAAAGTAAGCAACCATTTAAGGTTGAATTTCCGTCCGACTGCCGTTTTTAGGCGTCGCGGACGTCATCGGCTGTCCACCTAGGTGGATCAGAATTGTTCCGATGATTTCGCTTACAAAGCTACTCATTGCCTCGCCCCCTTGGGGAAGGTCCGATGCGTCCATGTGTCACCAGTCAGCAATGACCAAACTCATGTCTCAGCAAATGAACCCTACGTGCAACTATGAAAATAGCGCAGCCAAGGGTTTCGTCATGTTTGTGACGTCATACAGTCCCTTCGATTTTCGCATCATTCAATCTGCGCTCGGCGTTTTTTATGTTTTCTCCTCAAGTAAATTTTTACTGTGATGAATATCGCTGGCAATACACGTTACTCTATGGACGTACTTACTATACAACAGGATGATGATATTTGGAGTCAACCATTGTCGCAAATTCCCCATTGAGTCCACATACATTTATATGCACGTAATTTGTATAATATATTATATTGTTGAATACTACATAGAAACTTTCAATAGGAAAATACACATAACTTGATAGGTGCATAACTTGATAACTTCATAAAACATTCAAATTTTCAAAATACAATGCTTTTTTCAATAAGTAAGAATAAAATATTCTAGTCTCCCGGAAAATTTCCTATTTTCCCGTTGAAAAGTCGAAACTGCTATTTTTCATAGTGCTCTAGGTGTTTCTATCTTCAACCATTCTTGCTGGCAATTTCACCCAATCACTCATTGTCACGGAGACGGGAGACCAGTCTCGAATATTTTAGTCCCTTATCCCAGAAAATTTCCTATTTCCTCATTGTGGAAAAGTCGAGATGAGACCACTTCTAGAGCTCCTAGTGAGTTTATGTTAAACTACTTTTGGCAGCCCAATCACCCACAGGAGTCAGAACCGACATTCTTGGCGGCAAATTCAAAATTAGCAAACCGAAGTTAAATTTCCACATAATCATAAACATTTATTAATTATTACTCGAGAATTACCCGATTTTTGCATCACCTGGTCCATTACCCACCGTGGTTTCGATTACCCGCTAATCAGGTGGAATTACCAGAAAATGCAACACTGGTGATTAGGTACACATGACTGGAGGGGATTAGTGATTAGTTCTCCACTGTGTGAAACACTTATTGCATGACGCCACAGAGTACTTCGGTTTGTATATTACTACCACATTGACACTTACATCTTTCAAGTACGTCCTATGTGTGCCACTCAACTAATGCGGTTGCGGTTTCGACTTGGATTTCATTTGAAATCGGGGACACCAACGACACATTCGGAGTTGAGACGCTTTTTTTTTGCCTTCAGTCGCCATTAGTCAATTTGACCATCTCGTCGTGACGGACGCAGCGGAAAAACCGCACGTCTCTCGAGACGCGTCACGTTCATGTCGCAATGTGGAAAAAGAACTATTACATTCATTAGGCACGGGGAAGGAAAATGACCTCAGGGGGCGCGTTACCAGTCGACACGCCTTCGGTGTCAGTGTGTGGTGCGGTTGTGATTGCGTCACGTTTTCATGTCTGAGCCTGTAAATGCCCCATCCAGAGAGGCCTATTAGGGCGGTAACCGCTAGGATTATGGATGGGGGACTTGTTCCTGTCCATATCTTTGTGGTGGAGTCGTCGAAATGTCTGTCGCCCTGACGAAGGACGTCGAAAGAGCGAAATTCAAGTCGCAATCCTGACTACGTTTTGTCTTTTGGATTGGCGTTGGTGCGGAGTTACTTTCTAAACACGAAACAAATTGTAACTATTGGGGGGGGGGGGGATGGTAGCAGTAAAAACTCCAAAAGACATTTGGCCAAATAGGCAAAACTCCAATAGGCGAAACCCTTGCCTCAATTTTCATTTTGATCTTTATGAACAAACTGGGAAATTTGAACATATCAGGGACCGTAGGGTTATACGTGGGACGAAGTATTCTCAGCAGCAAATCTTCACTGAATCGGCAAAACCTGCTAAGTATACTATTTTTTGCCAAAATGAGTAATGCATGGATCTTGATTCAAAATTTGACGCCGATCTAGTGGTTTGTTTGTTTGATGGCTTTTATTTAAACAAACAGGAACTGATTAGGACCATAATATGGATCCATATTATGGACCTCTCTTACAACCCCCCCTGTACAAATCCCCATACAATCATATAGAAAAAATATGAAGACCAATATAATACACAATAATAAATACTAATAATAAATCATAAATAATACTTCTCAAAATGATACAAAAGATACAATATACAGATGCAAATAATACAATATAATATATTGTATTATTGTACATTATAGCCACACTTTATTTTCTTCAGGCTTTGTACGTTTCTATGAGCATTTTATGGGATGTGTTTCGGAAACTATTTATGGACATTGAGATATTGAACAGGCTAACATTTTCATTGTATAACATGACGGATTGTAGAAAAAAAGATTTGCCAAAAAGCTTACGTGGTGAGGTTATTTTATAGATCCATGAAACAGGAACAGCAACAGATGCTATCTAAAGAAGTGTGTCAACACCAGCTATTTAAAGTGTACAGTGATGGACCGCCAGCAGCTAAACGTTTCTGCTTAAGGATGTAAGTACTGTTTCAATAAGAATTTTGATGATTTTTTAAAAATTATTTCAATACAGTGACATTTGTACTGACCTTTCTAGTTAGGATTACTTTGATGCTGAAAAGGTACAGACTGAATTCAATGAAAACTGGACCGACTTTGCAGAAACTAGACAGTATCTGTGGAGGAAAAGTGGAGAACCAACTGTGACGAACCTTCGTTGCCTCCAGTATGAGCCCACAGGCAAAATGAAATACAAAATCAACTTCCAAGATGAATCGGGGGAACTTCCAGAAAGGACGAAAAAAATAAAGCCCCATTGTTACCTAATGTTTACTTATCACGACCAATCGTGCCTTCGAACAAATACAACGATTAACAGGCACTCAAGTGGTGTGGCAACGTTAGTAAAAAAGATTAGCTCGAAACACGAGAAAAACAAGTTCTATTACCTACTCCAAAAATTTAATCGTTGAGTGGGAAATTTGTATTATCTCTGTTTTTTATTTAATGTTAATGAAGTTGCTTGAGATAGCCGGTGTTGTCAATTGCAGACCAGAGATAGCTGGCGTTACACTTGGACCTGCAACACGAGCCATCTCAAGCTTTTTCCTCCATTCTAACATTTTAGGTTATTTTGGAGTTAACTGAATCTACGACAATTAAATGAACATGATGACACCCAACCGTGGGATATAAATGTGGAGTGGGTGATTTATCCCGATACTTGTACAAACGAAAACTTTTTACTTGGTTGGTTTTTAAAGGTTCTGATCACTGTAACAGCATCGTTTCTAGCATAATATTATATTATAATATATGCTAGATATACAAACGGTCAATTCACATATTAGATAATATCATATTATGTGAATTGACCCTCTGTATTTAACTACCTATATCACTCTGTTCAAATAGTAATAACTCACCAATATGGATATTCATATAAGTTTCAAATCGCAATTAATATTAACAACTCTCCTACAACAGCACAGGATTCTCCTACAAATCTCCCGAAAATATTTGTCCGATCCAAAATTTCTTTTCTCTAGCTAAATGCTGGTTGAATTTACTATCCAACCAATCCCATACAAGAAATTTCGAATAAATCTCGGTAAAAACTCACGCCAGCACGCTCAGTGTGTATAATATACACATATTATATTATAATATACACATACAATATTATATTGGCCAAAGACGATTTTGACATATTTAGTGGGCTGGCGTGGGTATTTTTCGAGATTGAATCAAAATTTCATATTGAGATGTGGTATTAACTTCGACCAGCTTTAAGATGAAAACAAAGAAATTTTGAATCGGACAAAATTTGTCCAACATTTAATATTCTTGGAGCGACAGCAAAAATGGGCCAATGAAAAGTTGGGGTTCACAACAGCAGTTACGGTTTTTTTTAGCGTACTGGTATAGGTATTTTAAGGGACCTGATTAACATTTCACATATGGGGTCCGAAAGTAAAATTAACTAGCTTTCAGACGAGAAAAAGAAATTCTGGATCGGACGAATAGTTTCGGAACTATAGCCAAAATAGGAGGAAGTCTTGACTCTCGTCGAAAGCATGTTTGTTGAAGAAGTTGAATTAGACTCGGAAAAAGTTAATTTTGACTTGGAGAAGATTGAATTTGACTTGAACCCGCCAACAAATATTTCGGTGGTATGATTTTCTTTTGTTGTCAAATAAAGTTTCCCAGAACAAGAAACTCGACGTCACAGAACCATGTGTGGTTTGAATCAGCTGTTCCCCTGAATGAAAATTTTGCTGAAGTTTCACCGTTCGTTTCAAGCTCATGTTGACGATTTTTGATCGGTTCCACCTTTTAGGACGTCATTGAGAACAAACTAAAAGCCGCAAATCGCTCCGGGCAGTCTGACGGACGTAAGACACTCCCGTGACCTAAACTCCCAATATTAAGTCAGAACCCTACAATTAGAGCGCTGTGCGGAATGAATACAAGATGAATTCGCCGCTTCCCCGCCTCTGTGCAAACACTGCGGTCGCCTTAATATAACATACTCGATTATTCTATCTTAGCGATAAATTAACGGGCGGTGAACAGGTGAAGGCGCGCACAGCGAGAAAGCGCACGAACCCTCACACTAAATTAATCAGAACAGTTGCAAGAATTTATTCATTTTTAATAGTTCCGCGACAAATAATAACAATGATTTGTCAAATGCACGATAATTATGCAAATAAACGGGGCTTTGAGGACCATAAATAAGAGGGCGTTGGAGTGATGGATGGTGCGGTGGGGGTTACACATGTCATTAGCGGCGTATAACTACAACGTGCGTTGTTGAGGCGAGGGCGTGGATCACTCCTCGGTGAACGCCCGAGATGCTACAATTGGCCCCAAGATATCATCCGAGCTTTTCTCGATGATGAGCAAGTAGTCGAGCTACTTATGAAATAATCATGTTATGATCGAAGTGGAAATGTCTGCTGTTCGTCCTGTGATGGTCCTTGAAACTTTTCATAACCCTACGTCAACAGAAATTTTGAAAACCTCGACAATTTTTAATGAAGCGGTACGAATTTGAATATAGTTCAACTCGTACAATTTTTCAAGACCTCCCGGGGCGTTTTACGGCCAGTCGTTCGTGCAAAATAATCATACACATAAGCGCGAACCCAACGGTCAAACTCCAGTTTTGTTTTGGTCAATTACCTTCAATTATTATTGAAGGTAATTGACCAAAACAAAACTGGAGTTACTGGTATTCCATTGGAATCCACAAAACCACTGGAATCGACAAAAAATTGATCAATTGATGAAAGAATGATCGCGCAAACTTTTCATAACCCTAGGTCAATGGGAAGAGATTCAAATAGTATTTAACATTTTGAAAACTTCAAATCTCAATTTTTTATTCGATAGGTATTCAGAATCTACGTACCTTGAAACGTAAGCTCTCAATTTTTGAGGGGAAAGTTAAAATGTTGTTTGCCTTGGTGGATTCCAATGGATCAAAGGTTGTGCCAATGAAATATCGGCAACAAGAGCGTGTATCAAACGGGGGTCAACGTTCTTCCTGTGGAACAGCTGATCCAAGCAACATTGTTTTATCGCATAGAGTTTCTTGTTGTGAGATACTTTCTGGGTCTACGGTTTTTTCGTATAAATTAAATTGTGTAAAGTGAAAGTTATCTGATTTTAGTTACATTTTAGTTCAATATCGAAGATAATGAACCATTGGAATCGATCAAGAAAACGAAATTTTAACACCCCCTAAATTTGTTAGGTAGTTTACGTTTACGCGCCCCAACGGGGGGTTCGTTATATTGGTGACGTCATACAGTCCCCTCGATTTTCGCGGCCTCATTCAATCTGCGCTTGGCGTTCGTGAAGTTTTCTCCTCAATTTTTTTTAAATGAATTATTATCTCTGGCAATACACGTTACTCTATAGCCGTGCTATACAATCATCAATTGATGCAAAATTTCCCATTGAAGTAAAGTTACTTGGCTTCTGCCTGTGAGCACCACATTTTCCTCTTTCAGTACAAGTAGGGACCCCAGAATTATACCAGTAGAAATTAATTCTATATAATGGTTCATAAAATATAAGTGTTTCATTTATTTGTTAAATATATAATTTATGGACCATCACTGAGCTAGTAACTAAGCTAGTGAGGTTGCCAGCTACTTTTTTAAGGGCTTGCGGGACCGTGACCTTCGGCAAAGGGTTATCAATGTATGGCCTGTCAGCATCAAGACAAGCCTCGCTGATGCATTGATCCTGACATTGCGTATGGAGGTGGCCAAGAAAGCAACTGCAACTAGGTGCACTCCAGTGGATCCCACCCCAGAGGCCCCACATGAGCAGGTAGGTCAGCTTTACCAAACCGTCCAACCACCACTGGGACAGAGATTGTGCTACCGCTGTGAATCCCCAAACCATATTTTCTGTAATTGCCCAACGCGTACTGCAGGTGCATCCACACGCTATTCAACAAGAAACAAACATCACTCCTATCAACACCCCGATACAGTCGACTTCGTTGATTGAGGGGGGGGGGGGGGTGATGTTGGGATCATCAGGTGATTTAGATTGGCAACGCTTTTGTTGTCCTGAAATTCCAGCAACTAATAAAGTTGGCAGTCTAATTTTGGTACTTGAACCTTGTGCATCATTTCTATTATAAATAATTTACCTATCTTTTACGTTCTATGTTTTGTGTTCCGGGTTTTTGCGTTCTTAACAGTATACAGAACAGTGATCTAGACAGAAGGGTGTGATTTGTCCAGAAGATAATAAACCATTGTGGAAGAATTTGCAAAGTTTTTCTATTCGATTTTCTGAATCTTACAAAATTAGATAGAAAATAGAAAATAATGAGCCATAAAATGTGAGTAAACCCTGTCTAGCAACATTTCATACATTGCCTGAGTCATCTTGATTTAGAATGCGTAGGCATTATACTATGTATAACGGAAATTCAACTCGTTTTACAAGGCTTTTGGATGCATAATGGTGATCTATACAGAAAATACTGAACCGTTATGAAAGAACTTCAGGGTTTTTTTTTCCGAGGTGTGATGTGCAAGATGTCGGCTGCAACCATCTCAAATTTGCTGGTTGTGTCCGAATTCAGCACGTAAGTCTGCATCATCCTGTTTTACAAAACAGATTATTCTCAAAACTAAACCCAAGCTCCATATTTTCCACGCCTCGTTCCTTCTGAGAGCCCTCAACCACGCCCACACAAATAAACCCGATGCCAAGAAAAAACCAATATGATAAAATATTCATTCGACGAAATAAATTCCATCTTCAATGCTTGGACCTTGAGGGAGCGAGAGGGGTCTTGAAATTTAAAGATGGCGACCGGGATCGTTCCCATAGGCCCAAAGCCATCTGAATATATTACTGCGCAGAGGTCCCGAAGCCAAACAGAGTGACTCGTCCCGGAGTTATGTGTCTTTTTTTTCTTCAACTCTCGCATTGGTTGGTCAGATGGGCCCTCGAGAGTTTTGAACAGGCTTTTTGTTTTGTTTCACGGTTTCATTTTTATTCTGGACGACCCGCATCTCTCCGTTCGAGTTACAGCCTCGTTTCAAGATGGTACCGGCCTTTTCTTCAACATGTCCCGGGTCGTCTCTAATCAGAGGGCCGTTTTATTGGTACACTTGAGCAGTGGGATTCAAATGGGGGTGAATAGAAAAAACTTCAAATGCTTACAGAACAGGTCATCGTTTCTGTATAGATATCCCATCTGTTTTAATAAGTAGCTACTTAAAAATGAACCAATAGAAAGTCTTCTATAATCATCTTCCCCCACAGCTACAGCTGTTACCTTCCAGCTTCCGCCACAATGATAAATTTTTCGACAGTTCAGATCAATTGGTATTCTAGGGTTCAAATCTACTGTATAAAACTCTACGTTCGTCTGTTTGCATGGTTGTTTGTGCTCAAAGACAGCCAAAACACTGAACAGATTTTGATAAGGATTGCTCCACTGTGATCAGCAAGTTGCAGGGGTGGTTTCTGTCGATATATTTCACATACCAGCTTCCTTCATCGTGAACGAGGCTTTCCTTTGTGACGATCTAGGGACGCGGGAGCGTCCCGCCCGCCAAGAAAACCGAAGCCCTGAAAACCGAAGCGACTGAGACACTGATTACGCGACGGAACAAGTTGGGGTTTTCACCCTACCATAGCTCGGTCCCCTGAGTGTCTCGAGAGTTGATTTTTTGTACACCAACTCTCCAGGGGCACGTGAGGACGTAAAACAAATCCCCCAAAAACAACTCCGTTGTAAAAACTGACCCGCCAAAAAACCTCAGCCGCAAAAAGGAATGATATCCATTTTGCCCGCCAGCCACATATATAGGATGCTCGGTGCTTCGCACCTCGCTGTTGAGTGTGCATATAGAAACCTGATCCTCCTACCCCTAACCTCCACCGTCAATGTTTTCCTGTTCCCTGTCTCCTTCCGACAACCCTTTCTCACCCTTAGTCACCCTCGGTTTCACCTAATATGTTTCCTCTGTTACACCAGCAGGGAGCTTTACGCTTCTTTCAATGCTGTTGGCGGGAGCTTTTTACCGGATGAACAAGCTAACATAAGTATTACTGGTGGTCACGAGTAATCAGCGGTGGTACAACTGTAATGAAGTAATGCTTCAATTCAGGCTTGTTCATCCGGCAAAAAGCTCCCGCCAACAGCATTGAAAGAAGCGTAAAGCTCCCTGCTGGTGTAACAGAGGAAACATATTAGGTGAAACCGGCTTATCAGGTTTCTATATGCACACTCAACAGCGAGGTGCGAATCACTGAGCATCCTATATATGTGGCTGGCGGGCAAAATGGATATCATTCCTTTTTGCGGCTGAGGTACAGATAACTCCTCTCCGTTGTCAAGCATTCCTACTATCTCCTACTGTACAACTACATTTGAAACACCTGTGAAGGCTAGTTGGCGTCGAAATACCTACCAGGTCTAGAAAATTTATATTTAATAGCCGATACGTGGTTGAAAATGTGCGTTAGGTGATATTTTGTACTCCTCAAAGCTTTCGAAAGTCGATCTCTAGGAACAAGGATTTTGCGGACACATCCCTCTCGATTCGGAATGATTCATGATTCGGAAATTCCCGAACCAATTTCGACAGAATTTCGAGTGTTGGTGCGTTTCTTTGCGTACCTAACACCAGCGTCACAAGCGAGCTGGCTTGTGACCTGGACCAACTCCAGCTCACTGATTTTCGTGGAATTTTTCTACGGTGTCGCGATAGTGCCGGTCGTGGATTTCATTGTGGTTCGAATAACTTCGGTTCAATGAGAAAACGTGAAACTGCTATGTACCTGGGTTAACCTAATAAGAGGAACATTAATGGTCATTCAACGATATTCTGGCCATGAAGTCGTTCATAAGACGTTCTAAGGGAAATAAAAAAAACGCCGCAAATTCTGCAACTAGGAGTATCAATTTTTAAACACGTATATTTATTTTATTCACAATATTGCCTGGTAGGCTAATGTGGGGAGGGAGTGGTGTTTGTGTCAGTAATTTTTGTGTCAGTCAGTATGGGGAATGTTCGTCATCTTGGGGATGATCCAATGTGGGAGTTCGTCGCTCGGTAGAACACGGCTGTCCCACCTCAGTCCTGCAGACCACGAGTGGAGTGGAGCATTGACCAATAGAACAATGGTCTAGCGTCACTTGCTGCGTAGTTCAGTCATGCAATATTGCGTTGTCTCGTAGAACTCGCTTCTTCAACCTACGACCATCGTAGGGAGCTGGTCCAGCAATTGCAGCCACTTCTGGATTTTCGTGGTCCGTGGTGCGGGTGCGCAGTCTTCTATAACAGCTCCTGATGGTGTCTTGTACTGTCTCCAAGCACAGGTCAGAGTGGAGGGTGTCGTTTCTCACGAACCAGGGAGCGTCAGTGAGAATCCTCATGATCTTGTTCTGCTCCACCTGAACCTTCTTCACTGTCGAATCGCATGCTGAACCCCAAATTTCGCATCCATAAGTCCAAACTGGTTTGATCAGAGTGTTATATAATAACCTCTTGTTTTTAAGGTTCAGTTTGGACTTACCATTGATCATAGGCCATAGCATGTGAACCCGCCGTTTCATCTCCGTTTTTGTGCATATCAAGGCAACAAGTGGATACTATAACGTTATAGTAACCACTTGATGCCTTGATATGCGCAAAAAGTGATACTCCTAGTTGTTATTAGGTGAGTTTGAAATCTGCTCGACGGACGCCTGTCAAACTGTTCTGATGGATATTGATGGAATACACAAAGTAATGATGACAAAGTAATAGCAACAACAGTTATTAAAGGAAAATTATCACGTAGGGTTTATTAGTACTTGAGGGGAGAAGGCGGAGGGTGATGGAGATCACCGGCGATGAAGATGATGCTAACGAGTGAATTTCGAAGGGGTATTTGACTGATGAGTGCCACGTATCAGTTATTTGTTACAATGCCTATATATACTTTTTAAAAAATAATGAAAAAAATAAAAATAAAAACTCTCTCACGGGGCCCCGTTTGGAGTATTATAGCTGAGCCGAGCTGTTGGGGAGAAGTGATTGATCAGCGTAACCCATCATTTGATGGCCGCCTATTCAAAAGGCTTCTAAGTGTCAGGTTCCGCCAGTCCTTTGCTCTGCACTTCAAATTACCTCTCAAGCCGGTCACACCCGTGTTTACGGTAATGCACCGAACCGGCGTCCGCGGAAAAGAAGACCGTTTGACGCCGGATACCCTCTGAATTTTGAAATGATTCAATTCATTTACGGACATGATATTATAATTATGACTTTTTCTCAAGTCAAAAACGCTGTACGTAGCAGGACATGAGCGATGTTTTCAAGATTTCTTCTCCATATTTCTTTCTGCTACATAGGACGGAATCTTTGTGAGATGTGAGCGTATACAGGGTAGCAACCATATATACAACAAAAAACCTAATGAAACGGCGTTTTTGAACCCTACGCAGTGAAACGTATATTCTACTTGCTATCAGAAAAGTAGCACTAAAATTGTTCAACAAGACCTCGAACAGTTCGAACCTAGGTTTCAGGGGTTTTTGGTTCAAGTCCGAGAAAAATGTGTGAGAGCTTGCAAATCTGGATGTACGGATCGAAATAAGTTGAATTTCAAATATAAGTTGAACTATAAAGAGTTTATAGCGTGAAATACCTAGGGCTCCAATTCGACCAACACCTAAAGGAGGATCCACGTAGGAATTCCGGTGAATAGAATAAGGAAATCGTTTTTCTTCTTTTCTATTATTCGCAAATGGCTTACTAAACGCTACATGAAAATGATATGTTACGCCTTATATATGGAACATAGTTCTGGAGTGGTCCATATTGCACAGCATTTGTCTCTCTCAACATTGTCTGTAACTCCTTCCTGCGCACCATCCCGAAGGTGAATCAACGGTATTTTTGACATATTTAGCATCCTTCCACCGCGTTTTTATCTATCGCTCCACTGATTCGTATTCAACAGATTAAAAAAATATCTACTTCACCGTAGATATACCTACTCGTTTCAGTATTCTCACTTCCATTTATTGTAATAGGTAATAAGTAATAAATGTTATTAATAATTTTCTATTCATTTAGTCTTTCACACGAGTTAATATCAATTTATAAATTTAAGGTTTAAAGGATTCGCGTACTGAAAAATAAATAAAAATTAGTTCTGTGACAACCATCCCTGAACGAGTCATCGTTTTAGGGGCACATTCAAGAACGTGGCTTTTTTCTCCTATTTGTGACAAACACATTCGTAACTGTACAAATATTTTGTCACTAAAGAATTGAAATTGAAAATGCGTTGTTGCGGAAGGAATTTGCGATGATATCCGGGTTTAAAATTCAAGTTGGGCGGCAGTGTGGACAACACCTGAATACAACTAGCCCCCGGGTGACCCGGCTCCGCTCCAACAGAATAAAAACAAGTTGGGGAGCGATACGGACGCTGAAAAGAAGGAGAGAGAGTGAAATAAAAGTAGTAAATAATAAAGAATCGATCGATTTACATATATGGGCTCCGCGGCGGATGTTTTCATTCAAGATATTCCGATGTAGATCTTAGGCCTAAGGGCTGAGGGGGATGCTCCTTATCTGAGATGCAGCGAGACGAACGAGTTGTACCGCCTGTGGCCCAACCGTTTGTACGCGTAGGGTTTACTTTGAATGCGTAATTGGAAACCATCAGATCAACGTTGTACGAAGAACTGGTAAAGAACTTTAATGGCGGAGATCTCAGTAAAATTAGGAGGACAAAAGCGAGGTGGGAAACGACCTATCGATGAGATCCAATAAAACCTCGTACATAAGTTGTTGGGTTTTTTCTTGTATTTTCTATATGGAAACCTCCTTTATGAAAAAAGCAATACATTTTCTGCCCACTAAGGCCTCAAGTGACAACTTATTTTTTATTTTATTTTTTTTTTTATTATTATTATTTTTTTTTTTTTTTAATCAAGTAGGCCCTACGGCCTGCGATTGCCTCGTACCTTCCAGATTGACAAGACACGAGGTTATCACATCTTAGAAGAAGTTTTGACAGATAAGTTATGGTAGAACTTTGAAAAAGAAGCGTAGAATTGGGGCTGTGGGGTGTGAAGTATTGGGTTCAATGTTAAGTTCAAATGTGGCTAAGTTCGTAAATGGGCCACAAGGGGGGTGTTGGGGAGTTTTAGGGGGGAAAATTACCCATAAATTCCCAAAAATTAAACAGTCTGACCATAAACACCTCATTTTAAAGGTTTTTGGTGTTTTGGTGTCACCTTAAAACATTTGAGAAACTTCGAAAAAATAGGATTTTAGTCAATAAAACGATTATTGCAGATCACGAAGTTATGGTTCGCTGAGGTTGGCCTAAATCTGAATTTTCAGAAACCAATTTCATTGATTTTGCATCTTGAACCAGCAATAGGCACTATTAAGTGCCATCTCCGAGAAAACTGTGTTGGTCGCGATTGTTCGAGCCCCTCCATAGCGCAAACCACACACACTAGGTAATTGGGGGTTAAAATGGACCACCGTTTGCTATGGGATCATCAACTAAAATCCCTTTGCACCAAATTGCGTAGACTGATACCAACCTGTTTGAGATACGTGGGTTTTTGTCTATAAAGGTAAAGAAAATTCAGTACTTACTTCGCTTTGAAATGTAGCCAGTTTGTGCGATAAGTAATTGTTTATTTTTACTCGATTGTTTTCTAAGAAGATTTGGATTTAAATTTGATCATTTTTGCATTATATATTGAGGCTCCAACTCCCAGCACGAGTTTTACTTAATGGGAGTTGTAGTGTTTTGTTATATTCAGATGTATTAATTCTGTATTTAATATTTATAAATAAACTCAATTTAAAAAAATATATATTAGGGGCTCTTACAAGACCTCCAAGTTATTCGGTTACGTTTGATATCACCCAGCATAATTCCAAACAAATGTCTAATATGAAAAATCCTCACTCCCGTACACGTGTCAGCAAACAGCTGCTGTACGAATCCCTTATCCAATTCAACGTGTCTCGTTCAGCACACGTGAACTACTTCACTTCCATTTCATGCCTGTAGGTTTGTTGTACTTGTACTTAAATTCCGTACAATATGGGTCAATTTGTACGCCACCCCATAGAAATATTAGTTTTTAAATTGTGAAATCCACAAAACGTGCAGGCTGTGTCATGGAGGATCCTTGAATCTTCAACGAACATACGGACCGGGTCGGAGTAGATGATTTCCATTCTTTCTCCTTCTTTTTCATTTTTTTTTTTTTTTTTTTTTTTTTTCAAAATCCAAAACTCAGTCGCGGTAATGGCCCGAGGACCTATTTGGTGCCTCAGAACTGGTTGGGGAGGGCCTACGTGCTAGCATTCAGGTTTATCACTTCCATGCTCTTCCCATGGCCAACCTCCCACTATCGCGCCTCTTACCCGACCCCCGCATCATTTGGTTTGAGTTGATAATGGCGATTTAATAAGACCCTTGAGGCCCTTTTTCAAAGACGAAATAATCATCTTTCTTGAACTCGAAACGAAACGCCGTCTCTGTTCGAAAATCATCTTTTGTGTAAATGTAAAACGATATGCAAATCAATTTTTCTTTTGAACGAAGAATTTCCGTTATTTGCCTCACAAATTACGGGTTTAATGGGGGAGTGGGGCAGTTTCAGCGTCTATTAATTCAAGCTTCAGCTTTATTAATATTCCAGTCCGTCATCCGCGTTGACCACTGAACTTGAGGTGATTCTGGTTTTTTTCGTCGACTTCCACGACTTTCATCGTTCTAAAGTGGGAAAAAAATACCGTAAGCTCTCAGAGCTACCAACCAACTGACATCTCATATTTTCTATCATAATCCCGTCTTAACAAAATATTTATCTACACACCTTCATTTCGGTTTATTATTTTTAATGAGCCGGTGAAATTGACGGAGGAGAACGACGCTGCAAATTATTATTTAGATCATTCTCCTGTCAAACTTTTGTTTTTCAAGCTACATGAACGGCCGACAAATAGTGAAATAGGAAATCTCGATTTCTAATACTTACCACAACCTGAATCCCCAACCTATCCAAACTCTTTGACTTTCGCCTTATTTGCATTTTGCTTGTTTTAAGTAAGGTGACTGAATCTGGACCTTTCTCAATAAATGTTTTTTAGCGGAAATTTGGAATGAAGCTAATGTTCTCGGTACAAAATTTTTAATTATTATAAACCTCATGAATGTGTTGTTTGAAACAGCTATTCCACATCATGAAAATTCGCTCATATAGGCGATTTTTTCTCAGTCCTTCCGTACTCCCGTTTTCTTTGGTTTATTATTTTCAAAAATGATTCCTTTTTGAAAATAATATACTAAAGAAAACAGAAGTACTTACCGATTTTTTCTCTGTTTTTTTTTTAAGCATGGAACATTTCACCTAACTGGCTGAAAACATCCGTCCATCCGTTAAGCAACATGGCTCCTCAAGCTAATTTCTATGCTATTCACACTATGAATATGTAATTTGGTATGTGGCCTCCTTAGGACTTACACTCTATGCAGCATATGCACAGGATCAGCTTGTCCCTATGTAATTCACTCTATGAAGCTGTAATTTGGCATGTATCTTCCTTAGAACTTACACTTTAAACAGCATAGGGCCGGGGTCAGCTGTGTGGCTCCTAAAGCTAATTTCTACGCTATTCACACTATGAGGCTGTTATTTGGTATGTATCCTCCTTCGGATATTAGCTTGACCCAGGTCCCGGACCAACTGAGTGGCTCCTAAGCTAATTTGTATGTTAGAAAGAAAAGGGGGTTGACGACGTGGCTAGAACATTTTCCATGCTTATAGAAATTTAGCAGTAAGGCTTAAAACGGAATGGAAATGGGGTGGTCCAGGGGGGGTGGGGAGGAACACCCCCTTTGGCAAGGACCAAGTTTTCGGGGACCAAATTTTCTTTAAAAAAAATTAAAATAAAAAACCGCAAATTCTCGGACGATGGTTTACTATCTTCTTTACGGATCACTCTTCTATTTTATTTTATATAATTTAATTTAGTTATGTAATAGATAGATTAAACATTTAGGTATATCAAACTATTTAGACCTATGATTCACGCCCATGTTCTTTTGAGCGCTCATTGTGAACAAACGGCTTTTTTTTTACTGTCTGAATCTACGTGTCTTGAAAAGTAAACCAACAAATTTTGAGGGGGGGAGGGGAGCGGGGTTGACATTTTCGTCGGCAAATTTTAATGGTCCATTATCAAAGATAATAAACCAAACGGAGGGACGTGAAATACCTATTTCAAATCCTATGTTATGCCAATTTATATGCTAGGTTATTTAGTGTGAAATAACGTAAAACATGATTGTCTAGTCGCGTCTATCATCGGAAGGTTGTATTAAATACAAGGAAGGTTGTACAAATTTTGTCAGTGGTAGATACAAAAGACAGGTCGGTACATAGAATTCATTGTTCAGGTGATGGAACCCAGTGAACATCCCAACATGACTCAACAAAGAAAATACGAAAAGCGACTTAGTACACCGTTAAAACGGGAGGGCTTACCGCACATTAGTTACGTTGAGTGCATATATCCGCACTCCCACGTCCATCTTCAAAGACGCCTCCGTCTCAAAAGATGACAAAACGTTCTGTGTAACGGGGTTTTTGAAATAATTATAGAAAATAACCACTTACACTATTAGTTTAATATAAGGATACTCGTAGCTACTCGCTCATCACTTATACGGCGCCTGAGTCCGAGAACTCCGAGAAAATACACATGTTCGTTTATCAGATAAGGAAAAACCCTATGATTTCGTGCTTCCGAAACGAAAATATCCCGCTAATGATTTCTTTCAACGAAATTACCATCCTAAATTTCAGGATTGCCGAAAAATATGTGTAACGTTAAGATGGTTAATTGTAATTATAGAGGGGAATGGGTGTTTTCACGCGTTAGCTCCAGCGAGGATATAAAAAGGACTCAAAGACTCAACTCAAAGGAGCCAATTCTTCCCTCTCCGGCTCCAACTGGTTCAAACTTTTTGTGTGACACCAACAATTAGAATATCGAGGGAAAAAAATTCAATTAAAAAAAAAAAAAAAGATTATAAATCTTTGAACCGCGAGGGGGATAATTAGGGGCGCGGTTTGATGAGCACCGCACGCACCGTTCTTCCTCTACTGAACCCACCACCACGTATATTATATACAATACATATATACGAGTATGATACTCGTATATATGTATTGTATATATATACTTTTTTATACACTATATAATATATAGTATATAAAAAAAGTGCACAACATAAATAAAGGGAAGTGTACATGTATGTGAGATGAACACATACTCGATCCCTTCACACGCTTCTATCCGATTCTAAATTTCCCTCTTATTTACATGTAGAGGATCGTGACTGAATGTTATGTGGTTGAAGAGAGGAGTAAGAATTTAACGTTAATTATCAAAGATAATAAACCATTAATGTAGCCCTAAGCTGATTATTCAAGGATGATCCTTGAAACATTTCATAACCCTAGGTCAACGGGAAGGGGTTCGATATGAATTTTAAAATTTTTAAAACGTCAAATCCCGAAAATTTTAAATGGAAAGGTATAGTTTTCAGTTCAAACTTGAATAGAATTAAATTCTGGGAATTTTTTGAGGCCATCCAGAGCTTTTTACGACCAGCCGTCCTTCACAGTGCTCAAACGTTGAGCCAATGAAATACCGTTAACAAGAGCGTCTATCAAACAGCGGCAAGTCGGGTCAACGGTCTTTCTGTGGAACAGCTGATTCAAACAAAATTGTTTTGTAACATCGAGTTCCTCGTTCTCAGATACTTTTCGTGTCTACGGAAATAAAGTTGTTTCGAAAATTTGTATGTCTGTTCCTACTTCCTGTTATTATTCATTGCCGCGACGCGTCGGTTCGAGCGGAAACGCCAGTATTTTATCAATACAAATTAATTCTAATTAATTCCTTTATCTTTATATAAATATTTTATAGACCGCCACTGAGCTAGTTGTCACCCCCCCTCACACCACCTTATGACTCAACTTGTTGCGTAAAGTTATATGTCTCGCAAGGTAATTGTATACAATGTATGATCTGTTAAGAAGAGAATAAACCGTTGTGGCAGAATTTGTAGAGTTTTCAAATATTTGGCCGCATTAATAAATGGCTGAACGGAGGCTTTTTTTCTAAATTTTCGAACAAAGCCTTCAATTTCTAGGTCAGTTTTATTATTAATGGACATTCGCCATAAATATGTGTAATTTGAATAACTAGGTATCTAGTTACTTGGTATAAAATACGATGTTGCTAGTAGTTATATAAAATAAATAAACACGTGGAAAATGTCGAATATTAGTTGGTCGTTACTTCCTGTTATCCATTATAGCCGATAACCGATATTGCCGGTACCTGTAGGCGAGTACAAGTAACCACTGCAAGTAGCTACATGGTCACCTATTGGAGCAGTATTTTAGCTCATTATTCAACAATTGAATAAAACGATATTGTGTACAGAACAGTGATCTGCACAAGGGGTGATCAGTTTTAGAGGATGAATTGAATAAAAACGAAGGTCTGATAACTTTCCATCGTTTACAATATTTCAACTTCCAGCATAAATCTTTTTTTTTTTTTATTAATAAATTATTTTGACCTTGCTTTTCACTGTTGGGAATTAAACACCCACCAGTGGGAACATAATCGATTTCTAAAACACGGAGATATCCGCAGAATACTAACTGAAAGGTAATGGGCCGTAACCAAGTTATTTTGGGAGCGGGTTTCGTCTAACGTAAAAACATAATTAAAACCGATTTAATTTAACCGCTTATGAAGAGCTCAGATAAAAAAAATTAAAAACCCAAACTCAAAAAATCCACTACACCCCGGAGTTGGTACTAGGTGTAGCCTTCTTCTTGTGTGATGATCTATCAGCTGAAAACTAATCAGGCGGGAGGGAACACCGATCAGGTTTCCAGGTCCTCGTGTTTGGAGCGGGCCCGAGCGTGACTCCCACAATCTTCTTAGTTTAATTAAATTTATAAATATTCATAGAGGGCGTTGTCACGAACCGCCGCATCTCTCCTCCGTGGCTCGCCTTCTTATTTTACGTTTAAAATGAAGAATTTCCGGCTTCCCAAAAAACTCTGAGAGGCTTCCTATAACCTCATGATGGGTTCTACACAGGTTGATTAGCGTTGGTTCATTGTTTAATCATCAGAAAATTGTAGGGTTCAAGTTGATTTCCGACAATCAGTCGTTAAGGGTGCGAGAAAGTTGTTATACTACTTTTCAGTCATCATAGGTGGACTACATAGAAAATCCATAGAAAAATGCTTCAACGATAACATTATCGAGCCGTTATTTTTTTAGGGACATCTGAAGACTAACTGAACAATCACTGAAAAAGCCATCGAAAGCGGTTGAAGAATTGCGGGCTTGTCTGGGATTTCTCCTTGAGCACAGGCCAAGGCTTTCCTACATTTAATTTAGGAAAATTGAAATTCTTAAGTGACTTTTTAGGGACCAACCCGCACTAACCTCATTAAGATCACCCAACTAAAATAATATTTTAAGTATATAATAAGTGGTTGCTTGAGGCCAAACCTGATAATAATAATACCAATTAAAATATTATTTTAATTGGTATTATTATTATCAGGTTTGGCCTCAAGCAACCACTTCCTAATACTACTTGGCCTCATCCTAATAATTTTAGTTAAAAAAAATATATTTAATAACAAAAATTGAGGAATGAAGCAGTGGGGTCGCAAGAGACCCCACCCTGTACTTGGTGTAATTGTTCACTCGGTATTCGGAGGGTTAATTGCACGATTTCAGCTCATTACGACCAATCTATCGTATGATTGTGCAGATCTACGTTCAAAACGGTCTCTACTTGAACTTATGATTTTTTGGTACTTCGATACCGAAAATAACCTCAACATTTTGGTACCTCCCACCTTTATAGTTATGTGAGGTGCTCAATTGCAGATTTGGCCCTATTTTGTAAAAACTGCAAAGAACGTGTAGGGATAGATTTATGATCAAAATCAGAAATGTTTTGAAACCTGGTCTCAGAACCCCAGTGCCCCAAAATAGGTGAATATCTTAACTGAAAGCTTTAATGAGAGGAAAAATATGATCAAAACGTTTGAACTTAGCCAGTTTTGAAACCAAAGTGAGGAACCAGTTTCGCAACAGAACAGCGCAGACGTGACCAGTTTGGAAAATAATTCTTAGGAATAGGATAACATTAAAACTGTAGATACGACAACGAATCAAAATTTAATGGAATAATAGATTAAAAAAATAACCAAACTCAGAAATTAAAAAGAGGTGGTGTTAATTGGAAACTTTCTTGGTTTTCTCGGAGATCTTCAGTGTCATCATCAGCCTCGTACTTCTCTCGGTCGTCTTCTTGTGGAAAATTAGCTTCTTCTGGGGCACGGAGAATGTTGATGTATTCAAGGTACTCAAGTGTATTCAAGTAAAGTTTTAGTAACTTTTCAACGTCAGCTCTCACGTCACTTCTGCATAAGGGTTCTCCTGTCATCTGAACGCCCCTTGATGACCTTTCCAACAGCAGTTGCTTGCATTGGGAAAAATTAAAATGAAGGCTCTGGGTGGTCTTCAAATAGGAGTGAGCACAATCTTCCCGTCCAGTACCTTTACCTCAGATCCAAGATTTCGTGGTCTGCTAAGATACAAGGCAATCAGGGATATACAATTTATATGGTTGATTTTCTGCGAAGTTCTCTCTCGGTTCTGCCGCAGATGCGGTCTGGTGGAAGGAAGGTATGCCCCACGACTGGATAAACAATCTGGATCAGTTTTACAGGAAGTTTCAGTACATTGCTACTCCTAAAAGCGTCAGCCAATCACCTCGCCGAATAATTTCATCGTCATCCATCCTCATTTACCCACAAATTTATAAACTGCCTTTTTAGTTTATTTTCTATAAATTCAGGAGAAGGTAATTTTTGCGCATGAGGTAAAGTTTTGGCAAAATACATTACTTAGAAAAAATACCTAGGTACTGATAAATGATATCATACGAGAGATATCATTCCTCTCCATGGAGACCTGCTAGGTTCAATAGTACCTTCGGCTGATAGTACTTTCGGGGATCTCCTCTTTTATAAAGGTCGTGTCTTCGGACGAGTAACAATAACCTTTAGCAGCTATTGGCTTGCAGTCAGTAGACAAAATACCGAAAAGAGGAGGAGGTGTGACATTGGCAGACATTAGGTTGCACCCACTAAGAGGCGGTCTTTTTCGTCCAATCTTTCGAAGGGAGCAGTTATAGAATGAATCTTCACTGACTCCTCATTTTAATTGTAGGCATTACACTTATCCCTAGAACGAATAACTTTTACATTAAATGTAAAATAGAACAAATTTTGTGATAAATTCAAAGCACTGTTAAAGTAACTTTTATGGGAAAACAATAAAGTCATTTTTTAACAACTCTAGTAACTTCATTTGGCAAATTCAATAATCTATGAATTCGTGATAACCCACTGTTTCGGTGAATATCCACAATAAAAACCAAAATCCGGGATTGAAGAACGGCCAGGTGTCGGGAATGAAGAAAGGCCAGAATCCGTAGCCTTAGGGTTGAATTGGAACTGGGAACAAAGAAAACCAACCACCAAGGACGGCCCTGGTCGGATGATCAATCACTTCGGCCGCTCAGCTTATCCCGGTCTCGCGGTTTCAATCCTGAAGGAATTAAACGCGCTCCAGTCATCGTCAAAGTCGATCCGCAACGTGTTATTAGTCACAGCTCGACGATGTTGCAACAACCGTCGATGTCATACAGATAGTTTTCTTTTTATTAAAATTATATTAGTTCTAATAGTAGGAAAGTAAGGCAACAATTCGACTTTTAAGGACTCAAAATGGCTGTAATTTTGGGGAATGGGTATAAGACGTCCTTCTGTATATCTGTGTGTCCGAAATATCAGTCCTTTCTGTGGTCGAATTGTCGCCACACTCTCCTATTTACACTAAGTACTTATACTTCTTGAAGAGATCCATAAATAGCGTAGGGCACGGACAGAACCGGAATGTCGACCACACAATAATAATTTGTCAATTGTTATCCATGGGGTTTACCTACATTGAATATACAGTGTGATCCACTCTGAGATGAAAAACAAAGTTGCGAAAAACTACATCAAAAATGGAAAAATGAAATGAAATGCCGCCTACCGCATATTTGTATCTCAATCCATTCTTGAGATATGATTTTTTAAAGATTTTTTTCAGAAAAACCACGTTTTTTCTTCAAATTTCTCCACAATACGTCATTCGATGTTTACCTTCGACCAAATTTCAAGAATCAACGTTAAATTTGCTATTCGATTAGTCTACTTTGATTCTTGAGACGTACCATCCAATGAGCAGCTCAAACATAGACAAATTTGAAGAAAAAAACCTGGAAACGGGCAAATCTCATTAAAACTTCTTCATTCAATAAGCTTTTCAACAGTAGGAAATATCCAAGCGGTTTTCTCAAAACGTTTAAATGCAAAAAAAGTCAGCACTAACAGGAGGAGTTTGTGGGGGAGTGATGGGACCACAGAGTAGTTGTTTTTTGCAATTCTCTATGATTGAGCTGCTGTTATAGTCATTAGATGGTACTTCTCAAGAATCAAAGTACATATAGTTTTCTTATAGCAAATTTAACGTTGATTCTGAAATTCTGTGGTCCCATCACTCCCCCACAAACAGGAGGAGTTTGTGGGGGAGTGATGGGACCACAGAGTACTTGTTTTTTGCAATTCTCTATGATTGAGCTGCTGTTATAGTAATTAGATGGTACTTCTCAAGAATCAAAGTACATAAAGTATTCATATAGCAAATTTAACGTTGATTCTGAAAATGTGGCCAAAAGTTAATATTGAATGGAGTAAAGTGGAGTAATTTAAAAGAAAAAACATCGATTTTCCGAAAAATCTTGAAAAAATCATATTTTGAGAACGGATTGGGATAAAAATTGTATGCAGTTGGTGGCATTTCACTCCATTTTTGATTAGTTTTGAACAAAATATTTTTTGCATCTACGAGCGAATCACCCTGTATAATAACAAATATAAGGAAATCCTTGTTTTTGAATCGTATATATTATTATCGTATCGTATCATTATTATTATATAATTTGCAAAAAAATCTTTTTAGGCCACGTGTAGTTTTCCAGACGGATCCGTAACCTATCAAAATATAAATTTTTATTCATTTCTCATTAACATCACCTCAAGTTCACGGTGAGGAGCGAGGTCCTTCTGTCTATAGGTACTGCGAACCAGTGGATAAGGGAAGCTCGTTACTGGGACAGCAAGCTTTAGTGCAGCATTTCAGTCAGATCCGGTATTTATAAAAGTACAAATTTGTATTCATTTCCGGATTCAAGGTTTTTCTAAATGCTACCACAAATTCACCATTCCACTTCTGTTTACCGGCGGGTCTGCGGCAAGAAAAAAACTTGATACTCCGGGAAAGTACTTAATGGAGTTTCTGTCACTGATCAGTGATCTACAACCGCCGTGTAATTAGGAGTTGGCAATAAGTAATCATTATAATGAAATGAAACACTTGAACGGGGTACAATCTGCCCTCAGCACCGCGAGGCGGCCTGATATCAAATGAGATTATAGTTTATGGTTACACAGGTGTCCAAGTGCGCGTTGCCTTCTCGTAAAGTCCGACTCTAATTGGGCGAACGCTAAATAAATCATGCAGCGCACCGGTGCACATCATATTTCTCCCTTTAATATACATTAAATTAATCAAAATGGAGTGATGGGCGGTTAGCGGACCAGACAGTCACCACTTATTTTGTAGTCAGTTTTTTTAACGTCGAAAATTATTATACAACCACAACAAAACCCAAAGGTAGGTGTAGGTACCTAAGTCAATAATAAATAGTGTCTTAAAGCATTTTGCGGGAAAATATATCGATACTTAATACGAAAAACAATACCCAAGAAGGTACTTCATAAATTCTTTAAGGATTTAACACGATTCTCACGACGTGTGTGAGTCCACACGTCTTCTGCCGCACACTTCGACATCGCCTGGTTTCGTAAACGTCAAAGGCAAAAATATCTGATTCCCAATTACACCAAGTGTAACATGCCATATTCAGGTCCAGGAAGATTTCCTATCCTAAAGATTGTATTGTTGAGGAACCCTTCGAAGTTATCTCATGAGATTGCTCATGAAATTGATACAATTTCATCCAAACGGTATTCACTTTTTATGTTGAACTTTTAAGTTCTACGGCTTCGTTGCTTTCAACGGCCGATCACTACAAGTTGTACTGTTAACGAAAATTTGCAGAAATGTAGAGCCTCCCCCCCCCCCTCCATGAATTACATAGGAATAAGCTGATCCTAGACCTATTCTGCTTAAAGTGCAAGTCCTACGGAGGCTATGTACCAAATTACAGCTTCATAGTGTAAATATCATAGAAGTTAGCTTTAGGAGACACTCAGCTGATCCGGGGCCTGGACAGCGTCAAGTTAAAGCCCTAAGAAGGCTATAAACCAAGCTACAGCTTCATAGTGTGAATGGCATAGAAATTACCTTGAGAAAATAGCTTTAGAAATAGGCATAGAAATACTGCGTGTACCAGTTAACCGAATGTGACACAACCGCATTATGTGGCCTGATTACGTTCTGGCGCGATAAGAATAAAAATAGACAATCCCTTGAATCTTATTTGACACTCGGATTCACCTGTTGTGGGCCTGAAGATGAACCGTCTTCATTGAGCAATGTAGCAATAGTCCCCAGTGCCTTCAAACGCCACCTTACCAGTAAACTTAATGATTTGATGGACCATGATGCTGCTTATTTCTAGAGACTTCTTTTCAGCAGTAATAAACAAGCTGCTAAGTTTTCAAGAACAATCAAAGTTTTGTCTGCTGTCAAGAACAGTGTTGTTTCCCGAATGATAATTGGTGGAACTGAGAGCAAATACATTAGGTGAAAATATGGTGAAACCTGCTTGCAAAGAAGTGGTGCGCATAATGCTTGGAGTTAAAGCGGCTTTGGAATCAACAAGGGACCCCTCTCGGCTGAAACCGTCGCTCGTAGAGCTGCTGTAATGTCGGGCGACATAAAAGGCAGAACCTCTAAAGTTATGAAAAATTCGCACAAACATAGGTTTTTGCCACTTTTGACCATAAAAAGCCAAAAAAAAAACGACAAAGAATGCTGGAAAGTACTTTGGAGGACGTCATGAGGGTTTGTCTTTTGCACCTGCCGCCCAGAATCTCGGAGCTATCATTGAGACACCAGGGACAAATTTCTCATTATAAGTGTACAAGCTGCCACAAAGAAACAATATTATGTTTACATAACAATTATTATTATTATGTAAAAATATTGAACCTACTTACCTCCGAATAAACATTAATTGCTGCCCTCCATTGAGAAATGGTTCTTATTCAAAATATATTGTGCGAAAGCCTTGTTTTTCCAGTTTTCCAGTTTAATCCAGGCGTACTTGATTACTTTAATGACTCCAAAATTGCATTTTTGATTGTTTATGCATTTCATTACGAATCTACCAGTCATGAATTGCCAGGGAAAATATACTGGTGTAGGTACATAGTTGAAGTGTTTTCTGTTTATATAGATACCACCGTATAACCTTTTCACGGAAATGTTGGCAAAGGGCAGGAAGGAGCGTGATGGGACGGGGAAGGGAGTTGCCGGCAGATTTGGTGGGGGCGGTCCTGGAGGGGTTCGCCCTTATAGATTCAAGTTTAGGGGGCGATGAGGGACGATCGGCAAGGGATTTGTGGGGGGGGGGGGGTCGTCCTGACTTACATTTACGTTGTTCTGGTGAGGGCTCCTGGTCGGCTCTTTGGTCCTTCCCTCTTCCATATCACACTAAATATCACCACAAGACACTTTCGACGATAAAATGTTGAACTTTAAACAACGCGGCTTTCATATGCTGGGCTCATGCCACAACTTCCTCGACACCCGGCTCAGAACTGAACTGGGTACATTGTAAAGTATAGGCATTTATCTTCCCCCTTCCCGTTCCCACTGAAATTGCTAGATAATTTCAGTTTTCGTTCAGTTTTCATGTTTTTGCTTAAGGGGGGGACTCCTCCTTCCCCTTCGTCGTTCTACCGTCTTCGTCTCTCAGGCTATACTTAGCGTCTGCCCTCTCGCTCTTACTCTTGAGCCCCTCGGCCTCGGGGAGACCTCCCATTTAATGACAGTGACGGAGTCCCTCCCTGGGATGGAAGGGGGAATGGGGCAATGTCGCCCCCCATCACCCCTCTACGCCATCTTTACAAAGGAGTCAGTTACGAGGAGCTCCGACAGGTTTCACTACCTGCCGTGGTAGCTGAACTTGGTCAATCCATCCCGCTTCAAAACGAATTTCACGAAAAAGACACATCAAGAGGCACAAAATCAAGTAGGTATGAGTCAACTTCATTACAGAAAGATTCAACAATCGCCTGAGATACTGAGAAAATGCTGCACAATTATGATTGTCGAGTAAGAATTCGTTCGAAGCAATAACTCAATACTTTGTAAAACTAGCAATACTACAGTAAAAGACTTTTTAAATGAAAAACAAGACATTTAGTTATTTAATTATGAAAATTAGGGTCGAGTAGGTACACTAGCTAGGAGACCTCCAAGGAATTTGTAGTGGATCGGTAATGTCACTCCTCTCATTGTGGTACTTGGATCAGTTATGGATGGGAGGGCCAGATTTGGAATTAAGGGGCCCAAAGCTATTATCAATTTAGCTTAAGCTTGTGCTACTGAACTATGTACTCAAGAGGTTGCCAGGATTTACCTACATCCTTTTAAGCCGTCAGGCAGCTCCTTCTTTCCCCATAACATCCAGACTGACACTGAATAGTCTGCAGTTCTCAGAACAGCTGAACTTACGTAGCTGTGGGTACGAGGCCCGCCACACCAAGAAGGATCGGAGTCCATCCCATACGGTCCGGGGCAGAACTAGGGGCCACTCTTTGTCACTCTGCAAATACAGAAATGGGAGCGGAAAAACACCGCAGGTCAACGACAGTCGAAGGTGCTAATCAACTTCTCGAAGAAACGAGCTCTTCTGCCATTGAGGCGCGAAGGCCTCCAAACCATCGTAGGTCTCCTAACTGGTTCCAGGCTAGGACAGAAATATGATGGTAAAACAGCAGAGCACATCTTCTGACGACTGTCCTGCTGTTTCCAGGCGATTCCAGCACTTCAAGAAGTGCTTCCTAAATCCCTCCAATGTTGCAAAGGTTGGCGAACCTGTGTGTAGGGAGCGGGGGTTAACGGTCAAAATAAACCAGTTCTCGCTTTAGTCCGTTGCAAAATGTCGTCTCAGCTTCGGGATTCCGTCAACCTCAGCAAGGGCTGTTTGCTCAACCTACCGCAGATGCGAGGTTCATTCAGTCATCAAGATTCTCGGTTTGCTTAGCATTCCTTCACCCCATTGTGACTGGAGACCAACAGCAGAGCCCACCTTCTGGACACATGTGCTTATCCCACAGGTGCGCCCATGGCTTGACAGGATGGACAGGGAAGTGAACTTCTGTACTACGATATTCCTGTCTGGCTATGGATACCTTTGGTCCTATCGGTGCAAAAGAACGCCACCAGACACAGGAAAGCGCTGGTACTGCGATGCACTGAACTTTTTCCACTGCACCAGCTCTATCAGGGGAAGGGAGTTCTGGAAGAAGAAGAAGAGAGTGAAATCGCACCAACTAACGTGATTCGGAAGCCGATCTTCAGCCAGGGAACTCGGGAGAGGATTGTGTCCTACGTAGTCCGAATCCTCAAAACGAACCGTTCCTCAGGTGAACATCAGAAGAGGGCAAGACATCACCCAGTGATCGATCCCATTCCGGAATAATGCTGAACAAGCGATTCCAGGTTGGATTAGGACAAAACACCAACAAATTTTGAGGGGGGGTTAAAAAAAATGTTTCTTTGGGCGATTCCAATGGTTCATTATCGAAGATAATAAACCAAAAATAAGGATTTCATCCCTAAAGAATTTGATAGATAGGTACATCACATCTGATGCAGAAAAATTACTCTCTACTCCAGCGCCCCCATAATCAGTATGGTGTTATTATTAAAATATAAATTGGCAGGTATGGTGACATAGCACCCGCAAAAATCAAATGCTACTCATGAGGGGATTTGAGTTGGTAGCCGTGTAGGTCATTGAAAACTAGTTTTACGCTCATGAACTCAGTCTGTACCAAGGAGCAATAAACTGATGAGAAATTGAAGTTGGAACAAGTTGTAACATGGTTGCAAAAACAACAAAACCGTTATTGGAAACACTAAACTCTTTATTACGAACAACTCGGGTCAACTAGCGAGAATAAGTAGAAACTTAATTTAGGTAGGTACTTGAAAACCTTAAAAATGACATTTCAAGTAGTATGAAATGCTTTATAATTACACTGGTTTTAGACTAAACGTACAATACTTTTCACTTGGGCGAAACGAACTTTTGTACACTTTCCAACATGGAGATGTACTTGGAATGTTCGTAAGCAGTGGAGAACTCGATGAGCTTCTCGACGAAGTCGTTGGTGATGCCTTTGTCTTCAAGAAGGTTCATCATGAGGTCGTACAACGTCTGGAAGTAATACCAAGATTATATATTAATAGTCTCTCTGAGGGGAGATAAAATAATACCTGTCTAGATATCCTTCTATAAATATCACTGTTCTGGTTAAATATGGTCAAGGAGGTACCTAGGTATTTCAGGGTATTCAGATGGTCTTAGTACTTAACGGTATCGTTAGTTACAATTCCTGAGTATTTGAAAGCATCCAATGTACGAGAAGTACCCAAAAAAAGCTTATAACTGCACTAGAGGGCGCAGGGATATTGTGTGTACAATAGTGAAGGTAACGGCAATGGCTGTTGAAGGATTATGGACCGAGAACAGTATCGTCCTGCTTGAAGATCAACGTGGATTTAAACCATGAAGGAGCTGTATTGAACAAGAACTGCTCAACAACCTGCTCAACAACCTGAACCATCCCTGTCGAGGAGGTAGGATACAATCAGTACCTCAAGGAAGTTCTCCGATTCCTTCTCGAGGACCAGTTGACAGGCGTTTGTTAAACACAGGGAATCTTGGTTGAGCCCCTGATTTTCATCCTGTTTGTGGCTAAATTGACAGATCACTGAGCTATTTACCAACTACTCAACTCAATTGAAGAGGGCCATCTGGTCACCTTTTTGAACAAACACACAATATTTCAGCTCATTACTCCAATTACATATTTCGTATACCTGCAGGATAACCAGAACAGTGATCTTGACAGTAATAAACCAAAATCAACGTGGAAAAAGTAATAAACCACCATAGAAACATTTTCAGCGTTCTGCATTAGAAATGACGTCATTGTGAGTGATTTAGTTCGAAAACATTCTAGTTGCGTTTGGTTAATCAAAAACGACCCTGCAATTGGCAACGTCTGGGTAATTGTCCCGTAGTCCACAAATGATCCCTTCATAAGTAACGTTCTAGACAAATGATCCCATCATAAGTAACGTTCTAGAGAAAAGGGATTTTTAGGAAGCATTCATCGAAGTACTTACACCATCCAGAACTTCGCCAGACACTGCGTAGTTGCTGTCTTTCCACTTCCCGGCGTAGATGACCACTTCATCGATGGTAAACAGATCATCTGCTCAACAATCATCAGGTATTGTATTATTTGATTAAATTTGCCTGAAGGGAAGTTGTAAAAACGGAGGAAATAGGTTGTTAGTACCCAGTAGACACTAGAACAAGGGCTTTGAGCTTCTTACTCTCCTCTTTTCGTTCATTTTATAATAATGATTAACTCCACTAAAACCCATAAAATCAATATCAAAGCCAGTATTCCCAAAATGCTCTTCTTAAAAGGTTAACCTTTCTATGTCCTCAAGGAAGAAGCTTAGAAGTCTTAATTTTAGGAAACTCTCTAAGCGACCACCTGGGAAAGCCTTGGCAGCAATCCACCATTTGACCGAGTTTCTGTATTTCCTATGGGATTTCCATTGGATCAAGCGAAATTTACTTTAGAACCCTCCTGTTAGATATAGTAGACGTTTCAGGTCTATCGTCGGGTTTCAAAATGCTCTTGAAATATAACAATTCACCATGTTCTGCACGTACTTATTTTTTAGAATTCGCTAAAATACAAAACAATGAGGAATAAAACTTACTGTAGTCTGATTCTTGGGGTTCGGCGCTTTGTGTAACGATGGAGCACGTGAAACCAAGAGTTTGACCCCCGCGCTTGATCTCAACTTCAAAAGTCGGTTTGGATTTCATTTCTCCTAACTCTGGTTTGTCTTGGGTTGGGTTGATTTCGGGCTCAGATTCGGTGTCCACGGAGTGATTAATGTTGAAATTAACTTCAATGCTAAACAAAAAGAATACAGGTACAATTAACTCCTTAGAAAATATAAATATACACCAACATAACGTAAGGTAAGTGCGGCGAAATAACGGTCGAGGTTCGAAGACGAAAAAGTTCATTTCCACAAAAATAATACACTGTAGACCGGTATCCGCCGTTACACCGTCAACACAGAATGAGGATAGGGTGATTGGAGATCTATTTACAAATAGAAGTATACAACTACAAGTATTCGGTTCAAGAGTGAAAGCTGCCTTCTGATTCTGGCTAAGGAGGAAAGGATTAGTTGAAGGTCAATCAAAGCGGAATGCCGCCTAATTTTTCATACATGTTTTATAGAGACGGAAAAATGGTGCATCCAGTTTTGAGCCCTTAGTAAAAATACAGGCTGTCCCAACTGATGGTTTATTCTATGGTGTTCATCAAATAAATGATTCTCAAATGCCTCCCTCCCTCTTCCAAGCCTAAGAGCATCCCTACATTACTTCACCCTAACCTTAAGCTTTCGACCTGTCCTGCATATTTAACCTTCGTCCGCTCGCGCTAGCGGCAGACTGCCGCATTGTTGAAAAGCAGCGCTCAAATTATTTCCTGAGCCCACTGGTCAGATCGAAACGGGCATGCATTCTCTAGTTGGGGTCTGCTCAGCAAGATGACAGTGTAGGTATCACGTCGCTCGTCCGTGGGGTCCTCCAAACGTCAAAAAGTTGAAAAATCGCGGCAAATCGCCGCACGCGAACAGGAGTGTTATTATTTCTCAGACTTTTCGTCAGCAAAATTTGAGTAAATTTTCACTATTTCTAGCATGTGTTTCGTGGTATTCAGTAGATATTATATTTTATAAATACCAATAAGTTTTGATACGTTTGTGGGGGTAGTTTCTGTACCTAGTTTACCGTCTTTTGACTATTTTACATTTCTATGTCTAAGTTTTGCTCTTGGAAGATTTTATCCGTCGCAGAACTAACCAAGAGTTGCGTTTTCTTTAGATTATGGACCGATATCATAATACAGAGGATATCATTCGAATCCTTGGTGAATTGGAGAGAGAAGAAGAATAGCCTTCAAAGTAGAGGACATTGATGACCCAGACTACAAGCCTCAAAGAAATTTTACTACACGTTGACAAACCAGTGCATTATTTATCGATAAAACTGTCGAAAAATCTTGACTAGTATAATTCTAGTCACGACGGAGAAAAAAGTACTGACATAAACTGTTTTGTGCTCTGAGAACAGGAACTTGCCTATCTATTTGTATTGAAGTTTACCTAATTTATACTTGAATTAAAGTAGTATAGGTAGTCCACCTACCTCCGTTCGTTATTATCAGGCAAGTGTATTGAAGAAAAACCAATAGAAAATAATAATAGTAGGGATCTGCTGCAGTTTGCCATAGGGCGAGCGCAAGTGTGACCGGAAGTGTGAAGTAGCGCGAGCGGATGAAGGTTAATCCCACAATCACACGTCAAAATATATACCCCACTCGTATCATCTAAAGGGACATAGAGAAGGCTACAGCATTCTCACTACAATTACAACTTTTTCTTCAAATCAACCTTAAATATAACTCACGTTTCGCCAGCTGTGGTTTTGACTAGGCTCACTTCAGATTCTTCAAGAACTACTTTGAAGCCGTCCACTTCTGTGGGAACGTTCTTGATTTTTTGCAGCTTCTTCTCCGCAGCGATCTCCTCATTCAAAAAATCCGCTAATTCTCTCTCGCCTGTATAAAAATCACAGTACATTACTGGTTTGTTTGTACCATCCAAATTCAGTTCAAGCATAATTACAAATATTTGATCCTAGAAAACGTCTAAAAACCAATAAATGTATAAAATCCTCATGTGCCTTCCTAACGACGTATAGTAATTAATTTATGTATGCGACTGTCAAGAAATAATATAAAAATGCTTCGTTTTGTTCTTTAAGAAAACTTATACAGGGGGGAGCAAATGATATCGCCTGGGTTTAAGGGCCATGCTTTGGTGGGGTTAGGAAAATAGGAGGGGTGTTATTGTGACAGTGTACGTTGTCCCATTTTCCGACTGCACTTGACGATTTTTGAGTTAAAAGCGTCCTTCTGGCTCAAATTACCCGACGTTGAGCTCGTGCTATGGAATCCACAGGTTCCACAGCAATTCTCAATATGCAGTTGCTTTGGCCAATTCTAATCGATCCCTAAGGAGGACTTTGTATCATGATTTGTTACTTCATCCCTTCAAGATCACGATGTTTCAACAACTGCTCCCCCCCCCCCCACCCCACCATATTTCTTGAACTCAAGTGAGACAACTAATCTGGGAATACGACGGGGCTACAGCCCATACAGCTCGTGTTGAGACAAATGGCGTCTGGTATCTCTGAGGGGCAATTTTCTTCCTGCGTAAAACGTTTTTAAACACAAGATTCATAGTATATTACTTATACGAAATCAGGGCGATACTTATTAAGATGTGCTGAAAATCAATGCAAATTTGACGAAATCGCCTACATCACTTGCTGATGTAATTTTCAAAACGTGATGTAAAAAATCGGGTTAATCTCCTGACTGCTTCGAATGGGAAAAGTTTCACTCCTCGTTCAATAGCCCTTCAAAACCGGGTGATATCTTTTGTCCCACCCTGTAAGTATGACGTTCAAAGACCTGCCGTCTAATAATAGCCTACCCCCCAATTGGTCTCCCTAAGCAAGAAGGTTCTCGATCACGACAGGCGTAGATTGTTCCAACACTCATATTTTATCCTGCTAATGGAACGACGGATTCAACTTACGTAATTACCGGCGTTTTCAGTTAGGTATTCAAGCACATTGTGAATAATCGTGGAAATAATTAATATACAATTGGAACACCTACCAGCAGTGGGTTGAGCTGCAGCTTTGTTCATCAAACTAGAACCTGTAAAACACCAACATACACATTAGCCAAAACCAGAGCTCGAAAAAATTGAGTAAAGTAATTGTTCACATATTTCTAGGGATGTGGCATTAGATTTGTTGTATATTTAACAAACTAGGAGGTCGTATTTCCATTAAAAAAAAAAGAATGCCATGGCGTATTTGGACCGCGTTATGCAACAATCGTTTAACCCTCAAAAATTCGAAAATTAGTTTTTTTTACTTTTGGCTTCATTAGGTAAATCTACATCACCTCCAATAGTTATTTCCCGCGATTTCGCAAAAATGAACTTTTTATAAGCGAAATACCATTAATGCATAACTTTGTAAGTGGGGAAAGCGATCATGCAACAATGGTCTATACCTCTCCTGAAAAGTTGACTTTTGCGAGTTAGACGATTGTTGCATAATACCGTCCATTTATCAGAAAGCCCTCTAGTGAAATGTCGAAAGTTGCATCAGGTAGCGATGACCCTAGTCCAATCTGGACATGTGACTATGGAGCATGGGTATGACGAATAGATAGACGAATCATTTTGATAGATGTCATGTACATTAGGGTGGAGCAAATTTCCAAAATTTCAAAATTCAACATTGAATAACACGTCCTCAAAATAATATTGAAAAATATCAAGTCCTGCAGGTTCCATGGCTAACGAGAAGATTCCCAATATTTATCGGTCAAGAAGAAAAACCATAATACTCATTTAAATCTTCAATTACTTCTTGGAAGGAATTTTCGTGGTTCATTTGAAGGATTCCGGCTTTTCGGTTTTTGAGGAAACCATTCGGTCTAGAAGCACCATTATGATCTTAAATTGTCTTCAAATCCTTCTCTCACGACCTTATTGAAGGATTAGTAGTTTGGCCGGTACGAGACTAGAAAAATGAAGTGACGTAAAATTTGTACTTTTTGAAAAAATTGCCTGTTTTTCAGAGCTCTATCTTGGGTCCTACCTACTTGGTCTAAGGAGTTCTACTACCACTGAAATTGCAGGGAATTTTATATACTTCAAAAAAGGAACGAGTAACTTATTTGGCACCACGAAGTTAGCACACGGTTTTCAGGGTTGCAAAATTAGGTAGATAGGTACTACCCGTAAAAGTCCTAACAACAAAATAGTAGATACGTGCGCACATGCAAAGTTTTGTCTTTATAGACTGGACTATAATATTATTATAGCCCAGTCTATAAAGACATCCAAACCCCCCCTGATTTTTTTTTTTTTTTTTTTTTTCTCTCTTCTCCAATGCCTCAAGGTGAGTATTCCGTACATCTCGTGGTGGGCCCTAGTCTGGACCCCACTCATCGAAATTCTGGCTTCGTCACTGCAGAATATTTCATTGCATCAGAATCCATCCGGTGTAAGGATGTCTCGAACATTCCGAATTGCATCAGCAACCAAAAAACTGTTTACGCTTTCACGATACGACAAAATTAGTTGTTTATCGAAGAAATTACTCAAAATTACCATTTGTATGGAGGCCGCAAACGTTTTTGATGCCAGTATCCGTGCGACGCAATACCGGGTTCGCCGACCACATGTTTCTCGCCCTGACTGCGGAGGTGCTCCGCCTTTGAAGAACATTCCCGGCAGCTTTGATGAAGGGGAGCTTCAACGTGTTTTTGATTATGCCACTCATGATTGGGGGTTGATGACTTTTGCTATTTTCGATGGACTGTCACAGTAAAACCGGAATATTGTACGAAATCGGGTTGAGAAAATTCTTCGCGAAGGGCCTTGGAACGTGGATTTATGATAAGTATAATTGATGGTGGTGGTGTTCTTCATTTTCTTGGACAATCCATGGAAGAAGGAATTTCCCCTTCGAGTACAGACACAATCGTGTCATCATGGTTGAAGGTTCTAGAATTACCTATTTTCTGAAGATTCTAGAAGACTACCTAATTCTCAAGTGTCTCATGTCTGGTTCGGTTTTCAGATTGGGCGGTCTTCTTAATTCCCTGAATTCATATCTTAGAATTCTTATAGAACGTTAAGGCGGTCCTATCGAAGCGGGCTTATCTCCTTGTAACTCTCTATTCAATGGGAATATGGTCCCTTCTTCCACGACCAATATTAGGTATAGCTTATGACAGTATGATTATCCAGGCGCATATGGGGATGTGTACTACAACAAATTATTTAATAATATTGTTCATCACCCCTTGACCACTCACATCCACAGGATACATTAGACTGAATTCTTTCACAAAATTATTGATCTTTCACATAGTTGTCAAATGACTTCAAGCGGCCCTGTCAAGATGCTTTCCATTATTCCTAATCTTTGAGGTACCTAAGTACAAACTGTGAAAGACGGCTCAATTTGGAAACAGCACACAAAAATATGGGTTATAATCATGGAATTCCTTCTTCCATGGGTTACAATGTAGTTACATGTGCTAGTATCCATATACCTCAACAATGCACCACTGTAGTATCCACGTCGCCATATAATATCCATCGACGATATCCATACCTTTGTTTCCAACTGTTGTTTTCTGCAGTTATCAACCATCACCGTACCCAATTATGTGACCTAGAGCTATTTCACGGTTTAATATTGATCAATTTGTGTCTGACTTTAGTGATTTGGAGACTTGAAATTCTACTTAGACCTCACTCAATTTTATAAGAGTGCAGGAAGGAAGCCTACTGTACATTCCAAGGTACGTACTCAACTCTACTTGGTGCTCAATTCCGGTTTGTCCTTTGTCAAACTAACCCATTGCATACAAATTGTACCGTATTACTACTCGTGCACCTTCAATACACTGATTGAAATTGAGATCATTTGCATGGAACAAGCGCAATCGTTTTATTCAACGTACTAGTTGACCATCGAACTCTGAAACCGAATACCAACGTTATAGGTAGGTATGCATAATTGTATGAGCAATTTTATTATAGCTATCTGTTAGATTCCTGGTTGTCTCATCAGGATTCAGTTGGGATTAATTCTAATTAAGTACCTGCCCCAAATTCCAAGTTCATCGTTAATCAACAAGGCCGTTGTGTCATTCCAGCCAACCGTCTTTACCGTGTTAAAACCAACTTCTGGTCGTTTTTTCGAGCACAATATTGACAATTTCAAGGAAGAAATATAACAATAAATTGTTCTTCAACTCAGTGCATCAATTCCTAATCTCTTATCAAAAATTAAGTGTGGTCTGGTATATGCCCAATGACTGAAATCAGCTTCATGTCCGTATAACCCATTATTAAGCCTCTGTCTCATTCAACAGAAATTTCGTTTGGAATCCAATTGAAATGACGGACTCAGAGCCCCAGCAGAACTGTAGCATCCCTCTGGAGTCTGTGAAAGTGGTTGCTGAGAGCATCGGCATCAGTAATTTAACAGACGACGCCGCCAAAGTTTTGGCCGACGATATTTCCTACAGACTGAGGCTCATCATTCAGGTATGTTATCGTTGAAACCCTATTTGATCGGTGAAATGAGTTTATACAGAACCGAGATTGTCCTGACCACTCGTTCTCAAACGTACTATGTCTGGGCCCAAGTGATATAACAATTAAAAGTGCTCTCAACCCATTGCTAACACCCCAGTAACTCAGTAACCCAGTAAAATAGTTTCCAACTCGTTCTTGATAACTTCCTTCTGTTTAACGTAATAATACACCTCATTATTACTGTATTTCGTTTTCAGGATGGGACGAAATTCATGCACCACAGTAAACGGCAAAAGCTCACTTGCGATGACATTGACCATGCTCTCAAAGTGAAAAATATCGAGGTTAGGGTTCATTTTACAATTAACTACGGGTTACAAAGGTATTGCTATGTGTAAATGTGTGCTGTATTATTCAGGGTGATTCCATAAGTAACCCAACAACGTGGAGGTGTTGGAGGACATTTTACGCTGATCACTAATATAGCAGACATTGAGGGCTCCTAAATTAATATTGACCGTTTCATTGACAAAAAACCTATTTTACGACGTTTTTGAGGATTTTGTTCGCCAAAACACACTTAAATTTGAAAAACCCTTGAAGTATTGTATACAATACATTGTATACAATTGTATATGTACATATAAGCGATCAGTGTAAAATCACCTGTAAATCTTTGACACACAAACCCCTACAGAAATAGTATTGATAAAACCTAGAAGATGAAGAAGGTTTTAAGGCAGAAGGAAACTCGGAAGAGTACCTAGACCCAATAAACACACAATATGATATATAAGTTATCTGTTCAGTGTTCCTAAATTTACATTATGTTAGAGTGTTTATTGGGTCTAGGTACTGTACATTGTATTGATTATACTCACAGCGTTTCAAAACTCTTGTCAAACTTTTTTATTCGAAATTGAAATTTTGAATAAACCTGATTGAAGTGAATACAAGGAATTGTGTGTTCTCGCCCTCTCCGTGTTAGTAGATCCCTAATTTGCTACATTTACTCACTTGTTGTCAAATGTATTTGAACCATTTTCAGCCTCTGTATGGTTTTAAAGCTAATGACCATATTCCATTCCGCTACGCCTCTGGAGGGGGCAGGGAGTTGTTCTTCACTGAAGAGAAAGAAATTGATTTGTCAGAATTGGTTTCCGGTCCACCTGTCAAACTCCCCCTTGAAGTACATCTCAGAGGTAATGTTTTGGTGCTCCTTAGAAAATAAAAATGCTTGATATTCGCGTGTGGGACTGTAACTGTAGAGTGTGTATAATATTTTAGCGCATTGGTTGTGTATCGACGGTGTTCAGCCGACAATTCCGGAAAACCCTCCTCCTGTCTCGAAGGACGTCCAGAAACTCGAGGCCATCGATCCCATCACAAAGTTGAATAAGACTTCAAAGGAGAAGAGTGACACTTCAGGAAAACCAACCATAGGGTAAATAGTACTTAACAGGGAAACATCTTCTGAACTAGTGATTGTTCCTTTTTCCACTCATCAATCGAACTGTAATAATAAATTTCTGATTGCAGCAAATTCCATAAACTCCGGAACGTTGAGACGGTTCATGTTAAACAACTGGCTACCCATGAACTTTCTGTTGAGCAACAGTTGTACTACAAGGAGATCACCGAGGCCTGCGTTGGATCAGATGAAGCCAGAAGAGCTGTAAGATATGAAATATTGTATCTACGTGAATATGTAGGAGCACTACACGACTATCGGGTTATAACTTTCGAAAGTATGGGTTCTCTCGCGCAGAAGATGGGCCAATTGAGGAGGTCCGTGCATGAAGGGACTATAGACCCATGTGCCCTTCTTAGGGGAAACGTAAAAATCGATCCGCCATATTCTCTTTCATACCTGTGCCAAGTTTGGTAAAGACATTCCTGTATGTTTCTTTGGTAGCCTTGTTGTTATCAGGTGTCCTTATGTGTCCTTCTTGGAGGGAATCACTTTGTTTCGCTAAAAGGGGTGAAGTTTGGCATTCAAAAGTATTGCCAGTTAATGTACCTAACCGTCCACCGGAAATATTGCTGCCTCTAAGATCCTTGAAATATTCCAACCATTCCGATTTATGAAAACCAAGCCCGTTCAAATCGACTTGCAACCGTCTTGTAAGGTCCCGTTCAAGGTTGAACAAAAAGGAGAAGGAACGGTCAAGGATGTAGAGGATCTATATTGCTACCTACAGGAAGCAAGCGGTGAGTTCTTTAAAAGATTCTTTGAAAGTGTTGATGATCAACCACCTTCTTCTGAAGGAATCTTTAACAATGTAGAGGCACAGGAAAACTCCGAAGAAGGAGCAAACAATGAAAATGTCAAAAATTTGGTTCCTGATTCGGACATTGAAGACAGAGAAGGACCAGGCTCAGTTACCTACATGTGCATATGGGTTTAGTTTTAGAATCAGTGGGTATTTTGTAACAAATATGCTCTCTTTGGCACCTACGAGTCGCTTACATTTGGTTTACCATTAAAACATTTAGTAGGTATAATTCATTAAAAATCCTTTTGATTGGATAATAATATTATAAACATATTATGTCGAGGGTGAAGTGGCAACAAGGCCTACCTCAAGTGTGGCTGAACAACATGGCCTTCCTTAAATGGTGCTGTACAATGACCATTGTACAGCACCATTTGAGGTAGGCCATGTTGACCAGCTCTATCTCAGGTAGGCCATGTTGTTCAGCCACACTTGAGGTGACTGTTTGCAACTTTAGACACTTCCGGGTGCCAATATACTATACAGATAAGTTACAGGATGATGAATAATTTTAATGAATTTTAATTTGAAACCCGCTGAGTAAAAAAAGTCAATATGCCCAAAAATGTCAGTTAGGCCAACTTATTCTGTACTTTTTGAGGTAGGCCTTGTTGTTCAGCCCCATTGGAGGTAGGCCTTGTTGCCACTTCACCCTCGATGTGCTACTTTTTCATTTACTTTCAGTTTTATTAAAAACTACTATTATAGTAGTAAGATCTATATTTTCGATAGTCCCTATCGATTGTTTTTACAATCGATAGTTCAAAACTATTGATAGTTTCCCATCACTAGTCTAAACACCTACAGGTATATTCTCTGAGTGCTATTTTGTTAATGTAAATTTAGGAGTCTAGAAGGGCCTCATTTCTGCATCAGTAGAATCCCATATCAGCGCGTATAGCCCAGCTCTTCTCACCAGCTTGGTATATAAGTATGTTCGCCTTCGTAAAGATTAATCTCATCATTAATATTTCAGGAAGCTCTTCAAAGCTTAGCTTCTGATCCTGGTCTTCACGAAATGCTCCCACGAATGTGTACCTTCATCGGAGAAGGCGTTAAAGTAAATGTTGTGCAGCACAATTTAGCTCTCCTCATCTACCTCATGAGAATGGTAAAAGCTCTTCTAGATAACCCATCTTTATATTTGGAAAAATACGTAAGTACAGCACCCCTTATTTCTAGCTGCTCCTTCCAAAGCAGTATTTTTCATAACACTTGACCGTAACCAAACTGTAGATCAATTCAACTTTCTTGAAATTACTTCATAAATGAATATCATATCAAATTGCATTTGTTTAGCTCCACGAGCTGATACCATCAGTGGCAACCTGCATCGTGAGCAAACAGCTGTGCATGCGCCCTGAAATGGACAATCATTGGGCCCTCCGGGATTTTGCTGCCCGTCTCATGTCTCAGATTTGTAAAAACTTCAATACGTCGACGAACAACATTCAAACAAGAATAACCCGGATGTTCGCTTCTGCCATCAACAACGAAAGGACTCACTGCGCGTCTCTCTACGGTGCTATTGATGGTATTCACTCTGTCATTCATATAGTGTTCGGGTTGAAGGATATTTGACATTTCAAGTATTACCTTGTTGCCCGTTAGTAGTAAACTATGCCATCCGAGAGTAACATTCGTCGAGGACACGTGTATTCGAAAAATGGTACCAAGGTCCCTCCTAGAATGCTTTTTTCGGGTCGGCATCTTGAATAAAAATAAATAAAAAATCAAATCTCGGAGACCAGAATAGTGTATTCCGATGTATTTTTCGACGCAGAATCCGAATTCGAGGCCAAAATGTCGTACACACCCAAATTTATCCTGTAGGGGCAAAATCAACCTCCTAGGGAGTGTGAGGTGTCGGAGATCGGTACTCTTCAGTCGAGGCAAGTGAATTGAGCTATTCTTGGTATTTGTATTAGCAGGTCAGAAACACTGCTTTGATATTTGCATTGTATTTCAATACTTTGGGACACAAAAATGAGGCATACAAGTTGAAAACTACCCCCAAGTTTACCATAAGGTTCTAAGAAAAGGAATTTCTCCTTAAACTATCCTCAAGGAATGGTAAGCCCAAAACATGTATGCCGCAGTTTCATGTCCCAAAGTCTCAAAATACGATCCACCCCTTTGGAAGGGTTGCAAATCCCGAAGCAGTGTTTCTGACCTGCTAAAGCAAGCACCGAGAAGATTAAATAGCTCAATTCACTTGCCCCGCCTGAAGAGTATCTATCACCCCACACTCCCTAGTGGGTTGATTTTGCCCCTACAGGATAAATTGGGGGTGTACTTCATTTCTGGACTTCAGATTCGGATTCATCGTCGAAAAATACATAGGAATATCGTGGTCGCACTCTCAAATTACGCAATTATTACGAAGTTCCTTTTTGTTCGTTTACCACCCCTTAGAGGGTGAAATGCGCCCCTAGAGAATAAATTTGGGGTGTAAGATTTCTTTGATGTCAGAGTCGGATTCAGGAAAAAAATACATAGGAATGCACTACTTTGGTCTCCGGAATTTGATTTTTGTATTGTAATATTTGAATATTACAATAGATTGTTGAAAAGTTGAAAAAAAGGCGTGACCACCTATTTTTGAGTATTTGTTGAATTCCACCTTTATCTCTTCCTTTTCAGGGCTGTCCGAGCTGGGGAGTGAAGTCATTAAAGTCTTCGTTCTCCCGAAAATCAAAATCATCACCGATCGCATGGAAGCCTTCAGCAACAGTGGAAGTACTGATAAAATCGCTGCCGTCCACATCAAACACCTACTCACGGTACTTACGGTTTTCCAAGAGAGCAGTATAATTCTATGATAATTATAATTATTATAATAATCTATTATAATTATTATAATTTAGTATAATTATAATATACAATTATACTGCTCTCTTGCAAAACTGTAATATTATACTCTATTTCGTACTAAGTGTGTTCAAATCTCATCTAACACTGTATTGGGGCATTAGAACCCTGAACAATTAGCTCAACACACGATGAGGGGGTCGATCTGGGGGCTTATGTGTCGACATGAGAGTGAATGTGAGAAGAGAGATGACCAATTTTTCTCCTAGTTATTATTAGATGACCAATTATTCTCCGCAACACTGCCCCTTTCGCCATCCTCGATTTTATCATAAACGTATGATACTGAGACTCAACTACTACTGACGTCATCAGATATTCTTGTATTTATTAAAAGCAATCAAAGAGGTTAAAGGCCAAAATCAATTTCATCTCATACTCAACTTTTAAATCAAAATGGGTTGGATGTAATTGTAAACCACCGGGAAAATTATTTTGAGATACTTAGAGAGAGAAGACTAAAACCACACATATGACTATAGGATATTTATGCTCCCAAACAGTGGTTTATGAAAGTCAGATCAAAGGCTGATTGGTTGAGTAGGATTGTGTAGAAGAGTTGGTTTTAGTTGTGACGTCGGAGTCGCATTTGATTTATATTGGACTATGTAGGATTGAATATTCAGACTTCCCTCTGCATACGCTATTCGGAATTACGTTTTAATTGTTTCGTTTCGTTTTAATTTAGAAAGTTCTTCCTCCGGTGCTGAAAACCGTGAGGTCTCCCCCAGACAATCTGGATGAGTTCAGAAATGAATTTGGAGTTTCTTTGGGAACAACACTTCACGCTGCCGTTCTGAAAGCACGTATATCCGCCACGGGAGCAACCATCCCTGTCAGCCAATCATCCATCATACAAACAGGTGATTTATACTTCGTTTTACTGCCTATCATTACAAATCCGATACTGCTCTGCATTAAATACAAATTTTGTGTTCGCTTTCTACAAGCGGAATGTGACGGTAGACCCCGAGAGCTCTTTACAATGATTCCTTTCTCAATTTCTCCATAACGCTAAAATCACCATAGGTAACTTGTTTAGAAAAAAAAAACCCTTAAGTCACGCCAATGTCCCCCGAAGTTGCCTTGGAGCGTTCCAGCAGATCAAACCTAATATCAATATAACTTGGACGTTCTATGCATTTGTAAAATTTTACATTCCGTGCAGTCAGATACGTCACTGAAATGGAGAGTTTAGACTGGAGAAAAATCCATTCTTATTCAACTTGAATTCAATATATCAGGCAGGAGATTATTCGCATCCTGCAGATCTGTACGCGTATCTATACGCATCATTCAAACTCCATTACCGACATGATGTTTTCATTTGACCAATGATACTGATTCTTATTTCAGGTGGCAACGAGATCATTCTGCCGCACCAAACTACGAGCGCCAGAACGATAGTCGTCGGAGGTCTGCCTCGTCCCCAAAGTCAAAGTGTGGTCTCTCAGGGGAACCAACAAAAATACGTCATTGTAACATCCCGTCCACCGCCTTCCCCGTCACCCTCCCAGGTTACATTCGTTCAAGAAAAGCCCTTTGTCGAATAGTGTTATCAATGTTAAGTTTGCTCAAGAATAACCTACTTGACAACTACTTGTATCTGAAATGTGGGGTCAAGAAATACGGATTCGAGAATTCCCAATCCAAGAATCATCTCTAATCAATAAATGCAATTTGCAAACGATCTCAATATTGTGGAAAGTGGTATCAATAACTCTGTCCTCTCAGAAAAACTGGGCAAAGTGCCGCGGACGGACGGATTTTTTTAATTCGATTTTCTGAATCTACGTACCTATCTGAAAACGTAAACCAACAAATTTTGAGGGGGGGGGGGTTAAAAATTTTGTTTCTTTGGGCGATTTCAATGGTTCATTATCGAAGATAATAAACCAAAATCGTTCACTAAATTAAGAAACGCAAAATGGTTGGGGCAAATATTGTTATGATTGAATGAATGGACGGTATTAATTGAGATGTGGTTTTGATTGGCCCAATTTAGCTGTTTAAGATTTAAATGTACCATGTACTTCATGATACTCGTAGTTTGGTGACACCTGGGCGAAGGAAACAGTTCAGGAGAGACAAAAGGGTGACGTGCTGCCTTTGGAAACTCTCAAAACTGAAAATATTTTCATGAGGAGTTGAATCACTGTAGATGGTGGGATTATAGAGAAATGTGGGAGCCATAATATCATCATACTTTCATCTATTGCAATAATAATTATTGCCATAGATGAAAGTATGATATTAATTATTAATTTTGATGATTTTGAACACAGTCAAGTCTTCAATTACGAAGAGAGGCTGATCAGCTGTATGTTTAAATTTTATCCATTTGTTGAGGGTACTTCAAACCAGTAGAGGGGGATAATGAAGGGGAAGGAGGGTGTCGAGCAGAAATGTATTGATGAGGGGGGATACATAATACGTGTACTAATACATATATATGTGTGTGTGTGTGTGTAAATATAATATTACTGTAAAAAAAACGTACATTTTGAGAAATTTTTGACCTCCTGTATCTTGGTTATTATTGTACCAAATAAAATGTTTGAGCTATGATTTCAAAGGAAATTTATTTGATTTTAAAGGAAATTCGATACTCTTTCACGTGGTTCACCCTGTGATTTTCGCTCAACACGATATTCGCTAGAAATAAAAGAAGAAACTAGAAATAATAAGAAATCCTGGAAACTGGCAAATCTCATGAAAACTAATTCATTCAATAAGCTTTTCGACGGTATGGTCAACTTTGAGATTATCTTGTTACTTCGAGTTTAAACTTCAAGTTTAAATGCAAAAAAAGTTGGGCACTTTGAAAGAATCGAGATAACATTTGGTCAGAGGGCAGGAAAAATGTAAAAAATTGTTTTAATGCATCATAACGTTGATGTTTAAACAGGTAGATACAAGAATTTGTAATGCTCTAATTTTGAACCTTATACTCATTTACTGTTCAGTCACTACTCCGTCTGATGACAAAATAACTTTAAATCCCCTAACTTCTTTGCATTTAAACTTGAATTTTTGATCGAAGGAACAAGACAGTCTCAAAGATTACCATACCGTTGAAGAGCTTATTGAATGAAGAAGGCTTTATGAGATTTTCCAGTTTACAGAATTTTTTATAATAATTATTGGAAAAAATAAAAAGTCTGAAAATCTTTATAATTATTATAAAGATTTTCAGAATTTTTATTTTTTTCCAATTCGTCTAATAGACGAATTGGAAAAAAATAAATGTTGGAGCTGCTGTTATGGTCATTAGATGGGACTTCTCAAGAATGGAAGTACACTCACTAATCGTATTCCGATTAAGTGGTCAAAAGTTAAAATTGAATTTAGTAAAGTGGAGAAGTTTGAGTTTGAAGAAGAAAAAACATGCTTTTTCTGTAAAAATGATATCTCTAGAACGGATTGAGATAACAATTGGTGGCATTTTACTCCATTTTTTATGTAGACTTTTTCATCTACCCTATCTCCATAATATGTTATATTCTAGACTCCACCATAACAGAGTAGATGACTCTGATGAACCTGTATGGTAGTAATATTAATATTATTATTTGGAGGAAATTTCCTCCAAATATTCTCGTAAATCATAAAAACGTGGGCTCGGGTAACTAGCTTAACGTACTATTGCACCTTTTTATAATGATTTTATTAATAATATTTATACATTTTCAAATATTTTACAGTTGTACAAAGTCAGCTGCCGCTTAATTCGAGTTTAGTACTAAAACTGTAGGTACACGATGCAGCAGAGTGTGCGTTAACAGAACGAAGTATAGTTCTATGTAAAGTACGAAACAAGTGAAGCCACGAAATCATTACCACGTACATCGCGCCATTGAAGCAAAGGTAGAAGAAACATAGATGTATGACCTACTTCATCTATATAACATCAACGGGTTATCAGAAATTGAAGAGAAATTCTAAATGTATTTCTAATTTGTCAAAGAATATCGACCATCTCAGCAAGATTAGGGTAATACATGAGCTTAATACACGCTGCAAATTTGTACACAACGGTTTATTATTTTCTGTCTAGATCACTCTTTCGTACGGATTCCATAGCTAGGCGAAATATACCGAGTAATAATTGTTAAGGCAACCTCATATTAAGAGCAAATAGATTGGCTAGTCAATGTATCAGAGACCATCGGGTAATCAAAGTGTGGATGTCATCAAGAGGACCCGATGATAATGATTTTCAGCTTTCACTGGAGGCAAAGGACTCAACAATTTGCCACCTGGACCAGAGCAGATGTTCTGTTTACCATTTCCATCTGGACACTTAGGGCGGGTTTCCACGGACAAATGGGCCTTCCACAGTTAACTCAGGATTGTGAATGAATATCACTATTTAGGGGTAGTCTTGGCAAGAGGTATGGTAGTTCTTGGCTTGTCAGAGTATTAGCCTGGGTATCAGTTGCAATTGGAGACAGAACTGTATCCCCTCTTGGTTTTGACAATCGGACGGCATCAGAGCTACATCTTGAGAGTGGCAAGGATGCTGGGTGGTCCCCTTCCCAGTATTGTGCGAGGGAGGTCATCCGAAGAGGAGTGTCTTGTGCAGCGAGATGGGATCTGATATGACGTATCTTTTGCAGTTACCTTTTATTCTATGATTACGTGATTTCCAATGTTTCAGTTTTAAGTTGATTAAAGCACTAGTTTCGCAAAAGGTGTTTTGTTTCTATACAACAGGATCAAATGGCAATAAAGTAGTGTCCTCAAAAATCGCTCGCGCTGCAGAAGCAAAACTGCCTGGCCGTTTGTGAATAGTATCAGTAGATCCAATGCAATGCGGCCAATTATTGGTGCAGCCATTCTCTCTTTTCCTATATAAAGATATGCCATACAAAATTCTGGGCCAGATAGGAACATGGTGTGGTAATATGTAGTCTACCTCTCCAGGCATCTCGGATTCTAAAGCCTTGCTTGTACTCTGCTGCTAGAAGCATTAATGTTCTGTAGGCACTTATTATTACTAAAGCTCATTTTCTCCTCTGCGTGCCAAGATCTCTATTTGTATCTCCGAAGTCCCGTGCTATCTGCCAATATCTTGACCCCACATACCATGATGGATTTCACCATGAGTCTGCTGAGGTGCCCACTCACTGGCAAAGCGTTATTCTGAAGTAAGTACTTCAAGTAAGGGGTATAGGAATAGTTCGAATCAGATAGAGAAGTTTAGACAGATCATTGGACGGGACTACGACTCACAGTGTACTGACCTGGGAAAAACGCTTCTTGACAACGAAAACTACTGTGGTTAATAAATCCCTGCTCGTGTTGAATTGCGAAACCAGGGTAACGTTCACTTCTTAATAGAATCAACGCACTTTGTAACGTCCAATATGTAAAGAGCCTACAGTCAATTTATAGGTACCTACTTACACCCTAATGGGAACATCTTAGAATTTTCAAGTCAAGACCTTGAAGGCAGTATTTATAAACAAGAGAAATCATAAGGCTTCGTACAAATATTCAGTTAGGGGTAGTAGGGAAATATTGCACTAATTATGAATATTTCAAATACATTCATTCACATTTACGTTTAAATCTTGTATTTTTTGAAAAAATTGAACTTTCTAAACAATGTTACTACAAATAAAATACGAATACTGTTGAATACGTCCGTATCCTACCGGTATGGTATGAAAGATTGCCAGACTAGCTTCATTTAGTGACATGTCCATTGTGGACTGTCATATTTCTCAGTGTATTCATATCATAGAAACGGAACGTCAGTTTCTATAAGTTGGTAACTACCTTATCATTCACAATTGTCCCACCTCTCAATGTACCGACGACTCACGTGAGTGGGTACAAATGATTTTACTTTTAATTTTCTACTGGTAAGCTGTCTGCTTTGATACCCTAGAGGTTGAAATTAGTGGATGTTTCAGTTATAGGCCACGAGGGACTGGGGCATCACAGTTGCTTTTCGTACAGAGGTGGCAATGAAAGGAGATGATTTTAAATGTTAACGATGTTGTCATTGCTGTGCGTTGTCGCTTTGAGTTTCTGTTGCATCTGCGCCAGCATGTCTTGCATTCGACGGATCTGAAATTAAAAGAAGAATCCAATTGAAACTTCAAAACAAATGGGCCGGCCTGTCAAATGAATTAGGTCGACAGTTCTCGTCATTAATGCTAATACCAATAGCTCAATGGTACTTTTTGTCTGACGTTCCCACTGGCTTCTACACCCTTTAAATGCAAGTACTACCTATTTCAAGATATCAGTGCAACTTTTCAATTCTAAAACCCAATATTAGTACTTTAGTATAAAACATTTCAGAGATACCAGTTCGACTTATTCCCAATCGCCTTATATCAAATCATGGTACAGATTTTGGAGCCATGCTGGACACCCACACCACTTTTTTGGAATTGTGATGATCCTTATCTAGCAGAGCTGTTGTCAAAATTCATCATAATATGATAATATAGCCATTTCACATGTTCTTCAGTTTTCCTCAGTTGTGTTCAATAAAACCTTAATCCCAAAAGGTTTTTCATTGCAGGAATCAGATTAGGCAAGCGGCAGATAGGCCATGCAAACAGAGCCTGATTATGACAGTGGTTTTTGCTGTATGGGGTAGAGGTGGGCATGATAGCTGGATTGCATGCGGCTAAAGGATAGTATCAGAACCAGCACCACTCGTCCTGGCTAGCCTGATACCCATAAACCTAATGGCCGCAGGTAGGAAACGGATTTACAAAAGAAGAGAAGGAGCACAAAGATCTCTCATTTCAAAAGAAGAAAAAGAATGCATAATGACAATATGGCAGGAGATGGACTGCCCATTCAGGTATGGCTACCCAGAAAGCATGGGGAATTGAACTATTTCCTATCTCAGTTCTTGCCAGGATACGGAAGAACTGCTTTATGCCTAGTTGTACAGAATGGGTATCTTACTAGATCCAAATGCCACCCATGAAACAAGGGAAAAAATTCGGTATGCTCGGGTACTTACCTCCTCATCCTTCTGAAGTAGCAACCGATCCGTTTCTGTGATCATAGTCGGGTCCATGTTTAGCGGCACAGAGTCCCGTTTCAGTTTTCTGAAAGAGAAACTAAACAGGTTTATTTCATCTAAGAAAGCAGGGAAATTGTTGGAATGAATGACAAAACTTTTAGGTTCGTTCCAGCGGGTAAAAGCTTATGAACAAGTTTGGCGCTTCTATTTCAAGTTCGTCTTCCTTTCTTACACACAGAACCTTACAGACAGGTGATGATGCCTGTGGAAGTATCAACATCCCCCCCCCTCCACAAATCCATTACCGTCCATCTTGCATTACTACTTTACAATTATCCAAATTATACCATGCTATTATGAACCTCATGCCCCCCCTCCACCCGAAATCAAACTCTGGATGTTCTGGTATTATGTATTACGCTCACCCTCGCTCTCTGAAGGCCTGTTGCGAGATCTGGGAGATGCACTGGGCTCTGAAATTCTCATAGTGAACGTCCTCGGTGACGTCTTTCAGATCCTGCATGTGAGTCGTGATGAGCATGTTCCTCAGCTTGTTGAAATCGCTGTGTTTCGGGTTCTCCACTTGAAATAGAAAACAGACAAATGTGATTGGGGTTGAACGGTGAGATATCAAAGGTGTACACAGGTACGAGAACAGAATGTGGCCACTCGTCTTTGGTAGATGACCTTGATTTGACGTATAAGTTAAAAGTTAACATTTGTCCATATTATTGTCCTATTTGCCCATATTATGCAAAAAATGGACAAATAGGAGTTGCCAAAACTTTGTTTTTGTGCGAAAATCCAGTATGGCAATGCATTTACTCATTGGGCCAAATCCTACATGGATACCTCATCAAAGTCTCCACATATTTGTGGCCTACTCTGCAGTTCCCTATTGAATTGAGTCAGCCATGTTGGAATTCGACTCAGTTGATTTGGCCAATTTCATTCATTACGTGGTTTTCAATTCATCATTACGTTCTGTAGACTATTATTCCATTCACGAATAAGTCAGTAAAATGCGAGAACTTTGAAATGGTTTTCCCTTATGGAGCAACATCCGATTTGCCTTACATTTTGAGACTACTCAAGCCCTGAGGGCCCAGAGTAGGTGCTTTGTGGAAGTTTTCAGGTATTTTATCAAGCATTTTTCCCTTTTGGTTTGTTACCTTCGACGACGCCCCAGGGGTACTGTCTGCCTCTTGTCCTGCTCCCTCCGACTTCTATGACTGTGTTGCTCCCAATGACGGAGAAGGGCAGTGAAGCCTTGAGTTCTCTGTCCTGCTGCTTGAACTCCTCGTCCTCGTCGCTGTCACACTCGGGGAATTGGTAAATCTATAAGAGAATTGTTCTTTGATTAGTTGACCATGACATTGGAGCAACGGCCCCAACACAGAGCCCTTGGATAATCACGCCCCTCCCAAAGGATCCACGCTTTCACAATTTAATACTGACAACTGACTGCCCAATTAAGGTTTAGTTTTTGAGGAATCGACTCACTTGTATACCATGTTCACCAATGTCATCAAGTATCCTCTGCTTCAGTTTTTTTATTTCTGGGAGCGTGAGAGCATCAGCTTTCCCAATCACTGGAACGATATTCACCTTCTGATGGAGGCGTTTCATCAATTCCACGTCTATCTGCCTCAACCTTATAAAATGAAATGTGATCAATTATATTCTAATAATAATGGGGGGGAGGGATAATGGGGCTGGAGGTATTTACAGTGACCACTAACTAACACACCCAATCACTCCACAGTAGCAGTGTCACAAGAACCTACTACTGAAAATACAGTGCTCCGAATTTTCAAACATACATTTTCTCTTTTGCAATGAACTCATAGTCAGGCGTTGCAATTAAGGTCGAATCAAGGTTTATAATTTGTTGCAGGGGGCGGGAGGAAGCCATAAAGCTATGAGCTTCCCTAACGGCCATAAAACTGTCTGAAGGCATTGGTGTTGGCTTCATTTGTCTGGCTGTACCAACACGCATGTTTTTCTCAGCTTTTCTCATTCGTTTTCTCGGCTCAGAGCCGCTGCGGAGGAAGTAGGGCTGAAGGTCAATAGAAAAAAAATTAATTTCTTATCTATGTGATGGATTCCTTCATCTCAGCTTCTACTTGCTCCAAATATTGGAAATTAAAATAAACCAAAATCTGGTAGGTTCTCTTTCTTCCTTATAACATTACCAGGGTTTGAATTTGGTGACAACTTCATGAAAGTTACTGACTCCCTCCCCCCCCCCCCCCTTTTCCCAGAAAGGATCATCAAGTCAGTACTATTTCGTAGACTGATCTACACAGAAATCTTCATCAATTTAATTGTTAGAACGCTCTAGTTACCCGTGGCCGTAAGGAGGAATGAAATAGAGGCAGCAGTGGACTCGGTTGTCCTGTATGTTTTTTCGGTTGAGGCCACTCTCGTCCGTGAAGTACTGCCTGAACTGGTCGTCAATGTAGTTTACAACAACTTTCCAGCTATCTTCGCAGTTCAGAGCGTCTCCGAAACCTGTTGAATTTAGGAAAATTATATTTGATATAATTGTTAGAGCAAAAAGTTGATAAGTTGGTTTTCAAGCACATTGAACCTATCTATCATGGGACCACCCTCACCTTCTTCATACTGTTAAGAAACGAGCATGAGTTAATTGAGCAGACTCTGACGGTGTTTTGTATGATGAACAGTTCATTGCCAAATAGTTCAGGGCGATTTACGAAATCTAGCCAGTTTTGCCTTCAACGTTCCAGCCGCTCAGTGTCTGTGGTGTGTCGAGCAACGATTTTCTGATGCCTCGTGATCTCATGTTTTGAAGACTACCGGAGCAGCTGGTTGATTTCAGAACACTAAGCAATAATTGCTTATTATTACTTCTCGATCTCCCAAATCCAAATATCATTCGTAAACTCAGAGGTTTCTAAATAAATTTGGTTCTTTAATGTCTACAAGTTGCTCAACTACGGACCAATTCAACTGATTTGGATAAAATGCTCGGGGTTTCAAATGGTGCCTTATTGTGACTCTCATAGGAAATCGAGACATTCTCGCAACTCTTAGTGCAAGTCATGCTGAGTTGTGCCACTTGAACTAACACAGTTCAGTTGTAATCATAATTGAAATATTTAAAAGTACGAATTTTTTCCTGATTCATATGAGATCGTACAGAAGAAAAGACCGATAATTGTACCTTGTCTGCAATAATGTACATCAAGATTGTAGTTCGAACTAATATTCGAACTTGACCTTCATCCCAGGGACACGGAAAGTGATTCCAAACGATTCAATAGAATATTAATAGAGTGCTGACGCTGTACAAACTTTGGGGTACGATACCTACCAGCTAACTAGCATGGTTAGAAATCTAAATATTATGGACTAATGAAACTAAGGTCATCGGCAAGCAAATAAAATTTGAACGTACCTGGTGTGTCAACGACAGTCAGCCTTAGTTTGACACCTCGCTCTTCTATGTCCATAGTTTTCCTCTCTATCGTGGTGGTCCTTTCCAGCTTGTCTGCAGAAAACAAAATTAAATAATTCAATTTCTGAATGCACTTCACAAAAAATGAGTATATACCTACTTACATTCTTCTGTGAAAATATCTCCACAGGGTTCACAAGACGGTACTGCTTGTTCTTAAAATCATACGTTGCAACACTTGAACACCTGGTTATGGATGGTTGGATAAGTTCAGCAGTGCATTCAGTTCCAGTCCAGTTATTGTCAGTCCACATGTTGAGGTTCATTATCATTTTCCCCGGGGATCAGAAACCTCTGGCAGTTTGGCTTTATAACAGGAAAACTCAAGGGATTTCATTGTCGAACTGGACTCGTAGCTCTAAGTTACTGAACGGCGTTCTGAAGAAAGAGGGGATAGTACCGTCCAGGATTGAGTCCAGGACTGTGTCTGTCTAAATAAATGTGTCTAAAATAATCCAGGACTAATGGAACTAGTCCTTTACGGTCCCAGACTGATTGTCCGAACAGCCAAGTCTCGATCCAGGATCAGTTCTGGGGCTGTCCAAACGCGCTAAGAGGGGCATGGTTTGGTAAGAACGGTCCAGGACTGTCTGTCCGAACAAACCTTTGGGATTAATCAGTCACGAGTCCTCATAGTTGCCTATTCATAATCATTTTCCCTGCAATAAACCCTGATTGTCTCATTGCGGCTACCACAACAGATGACCAGTACTATACTGTAACACAGGTCAGACACCGGCATCAAGTAGTGTCCCTCAGAGAGCAGTGCTTTACGTGTTGTATACAAGGGATCAATATGAGCAAAATATAATTTTATAGACATTTTACCATGAAATTCCAGACCCAGAAATCAACTCTTAAGAACTTAAACGCCGTATACAGATTTGTATACCCAACTCACGTGAACTCCATTAAGTTAATACAAAATAAAAAAGAAATACAGTGAAAAGCGAACATCTGGTGTGAGACATCACACAGGCATCTAGGTACTTAATACAGATAGAAACCTGTACGGATTTGTGGAATACAGTTCTGGGAATGTGTCATGAAATCAAGTGTGACAATTATCCAAACATATCAGAACCGTGTAGTACTAAGTAGCATAGTTTGCTTTCCGCCTAAGTAATGGGAAGAACACACGATGTAAAAACCTAATATGGACTAAGGTGTGCAAGACATAGTGATCGAAAACATTTTAGCATTCAGTTGTACAAGTTATGGCTTGGCCTTGCGGCAATATTGAAATGCAGATATCAACCTCCGAACCTCTAACAGCGTGAACCAGTAGGTAACTTTTGGGGTTGCCTAATCTTTGCAGGGTTTCAAGATTGACGAGGGTGAAAATTGGACAACTCAATGTCTGCGTATGTATCTACCCATGGCAATATTCTACTACACACTTCAGCAGAAATAGATAACAGTCACAATCGTACCTGCGACTTCAAGGATCTTCCGGTCCTTGTAGAGATCAGAGAGGAACAATGAGTTGATGAGGGTGGACTTTCCCAAACCGGACTCTCCAACGACCATCAGCGTGAAGTCGAAGCCCCTCTTCACCGACTTCCTGTGGATTTGCTCGGGCAGAGTTGCAAACCCGATGTAGTCCCTATCCCCCTGTAACACGTAAAATTGTGGACAAAACTTGTTTAATATTTAAAAAAGTATAATAGACCTATATACCTGTATATTAATATTTAATATTCAAAAATATTTAATATTAAACTCACGAGGAACTCATTCGGTTCTTAAAATAAGCAGAGTACCTACTTATACAACTCATTTGTGAATTGCTCGTGAAATGCTACGAGTTCCTAGCTTATGTGATCCTAGGAAACTAAGGGATTCTATTCCTCTGTTCTATCAAAAGTGAATCACAAATTGATAGGTAGTACTGCTAACTATATGACGCAAAGGGATAAAATTGAGAGGTTTGCAGCAAGAACGAGTTAGCTCCAATTTTTAGGCAAAATGAGCTGACGTTTCAATTCTTCCGCTGTCGCTTCCCACGCAGTTGCCTTCTCTACGATGACTGCGTGGATGTTCCGGCGATCATCAATTGAATTTTTATAATGGGTGATGACTGATTTTAAGGAATCAGTCTCTTCGACTGAGAACGGGCATCCTCACGCGCTTTTCCTTTTGATGAAAAATATAAACTCAAAACAAACCCAACAAAAATAAGGCTCACAGCGAACGAAATCGGGTCAATCGCTCTTTAAATTATATGGCAGAAGTATTTGAAGTGGTAACAGAACGTATCCAGAGCCATTCAAGTCTGCGGACACGTTGGTCAATTAGATAGAAAAAATGATTGATTTTGGTTAGCGGTCGTCATCTTTTCTCTCAGATATGATGTGCGTTCACGTTGCAAGTTGGTCGGCGTTGAAGCTGATTGGCGTGTCGCGACATTGCGGAGAAACAACCTTGGAATGACGTAACACAGCTGTGTGAGCTACATTCTGGTGCACAATTGCCGCTAATGCAGCATCATCTTCTAAATTCGTGCATTTACTGATTGTATTGAGTTGTTCATCAATCATAAATTACAATCTGTAAGATTTGCTGTTTTATGATTTTAAAGCCAGATAATTTCTATCCAGGGTACAATAATTGTTACAAGTTCAATAATTGGGAACAATCGATCATGGCCTTGCCTACTGTATTATCAAATATGGTATGTTTTTGGGGTGTAGCTTGTAAATCATACGTAAATAAAGTTCAAGTTACTTCAATTCAAGTGAGTGCGGGCATGCGAGCTCTGGGGGAAGTGCGCTCTTCTCTTATTTCTCCGCTACGGCAACTCAAATTTTTATTGTCCGATTAATATTCATTAGATCAAGTTTTCCTGAAAGTCTGATCAAATTTAGAGCTTGCTGGCAGCTGAGGAAGGTAAGTTTTTTCTCTTTCCCTCGGAGTTTTCTTCTACTCAAAAGGTCCCGAATTTGAGTTTATCTAATAAATCCAAAATTTCGCTTTTAATTGAAAGATCGCAGTTGCCCTCGGTGTTGAAAGTGGGTGGGGAAAGTGGATATCTTAACTTTTTCTGGCCGCTGTAGAATGATATTTGCGTTTTTTACACGGAGTGTTTTTAGGGGGATCTAAACTTGCTTGCGACTTCAAAAATGTGTACAGATTTGAAGAGGGGAATGCACAGTGGCTGGCGGACATAATTTTGGGGGCAAACGAAGAAACACGAGGAGGTTTCCTGTCACCAGTCCCTAAAATGAAGCTATGCTAGCGATACCTCAGTGATCCGGGTTATCAGATATGTATCGGCGAAGAACTTGGTGTCAGTCAAACTACAGTACTTCGGACTGTGACTGCAGTAGTGACTTGATTCAATAATGAAATAACTCAAGCAAAAAAGTTATGGCAAGTTTCCAGCAGCTATTGGTGTTATCGACTCCACCCACATTGGGATTCTGAAACCAAAACTCCATGGAGATGAGTACATTAATCGAAAAGGGAAACCTTCTCTGAATTTGCAAGACACTGGTGATGCAAGAAAAATATTCACAAGTATTGACTTCAATTGGCCTGGATCCGTACATGACTCAAGAGTATGGAACAACTTTCAAGTGTGCCGAAAATTAAGAAATCAAAGCAGTGGTGGCTAATGTGCGGGCAAATGCGCTGGTGGCTGTGGGAAAGTGCGAGTGGGATGGTTTTGAAATCCGGAAGCAGTTATCTTTACTAAATTTTTGGATAGCTTCGTATTTTGCAGTTCGTCTTTTTTAAATTGACGTTTTTAAACTATAACCTGCATCTTAATTTAGAATTTAATTAATCTGAACTTACGAGCGCACTTGCCCACAGCCACCAACTGACCAACCTCAGGTTTTTGGAAGAATACTTCAAATTTTGAAGTAAATGGTAAACTTTATGAATAACCATTTACTTTCATTCAAGGTTATGCTTCTACATGCATATAATAAATGTATATACGTATAAATTTTATACAACGGCTATGCTTCTACTCGAAAAGTATAACGTATTGCTCCAAATTATTATGAATACGAGCAGAAGGACTTCCTTCATATATCGCAAGTATAATAATAATAAGCGTATCCTTTTCTTTATGAATGTTGGCCACTAAGGAAAGTATCAACCTTAACTTTCTCCTTTTTTCAAGTTCGATTCGATTCAAAACGGATATTAAAGTGGAAATGATGACGTTCGGTAACTAGAGGGGAAGAGAACTATACCGCCTCGCCTTCACTTTTTTTCATCACCAACTTCCGCCATTGCTTGATTTTCTTTGTTATTTGGAAGGTGATTGCGACGCGCTCGAGTGACCGGTTGCGGGATGACAGTGACTAACGTCAAAGGCACTTCTTATGACGCTGGAAATGTGGATTGTCACATTTATCTCCAACAACAGTTATCGTAAGGTAAATATCTATACAGACTTTCACCAACATCAGCCGACAAACCGTAAAGGAACCACTTGTTGTGGATGTCATTACTAATCGTCTCACTTCTCATCTAAAGTAGTAAAACTGGATAAAGAACCGTAGGTTCCATGGATCAAATAGGTGCCGAAAGTATTTGAAATTTTCATGGTACTCCCATGGCTTGTGTGTTCTCAAGCACCCTCTTTGATTGGGCCAAATTATTTTCAGTTTATTAGCGAATTTTCGAAGAGAAAAAGCTATTGTTCTCGGTTCAAAATGTTTAAAACCCGAATTTCCGAAAATATTGCATAGGTACCAAAATCCATTCCCGACCATCCTGAATTCACTGTCAAAAGACACCAAAAATCATCCGTAAGTACATAATATAATAATAAAATTATGATTATTATTATACGTCATTATTTGACGTACAATAATTTTATATTATTATGTCATTCCAGACGATAACTTTCAATAGAATTGAGATAAAAAGTTCAAATTTGCACAAACAACCGTTAATGGGCAGAAACAGACCACTCTAGTATCAGAACGCATTTAATAATTAACCTAGTAATTATTAATTATTATTGATCAACTCGATATCTGAAAACCATGTGCTGTCCGAATCAGCTGGGACAGTATGAACATTGACCCGACAGGTTGCCGCATGATCACCCAACTGCCCCCCACTCCCCTCCCCATTCATCATTTCTCGCTCTCCTCTTCCCCCTCCACATCCGATTATTACCCCTGATTGACATTTATGTATTGAGCGTACTAATGTATCACCACAACCTTCCGACTATTCATTAGCCGCCAGGGCCAATATTCACTGCTCTGAAGGGACCCAAAAGACATCCCCCTCTCTCACCCCCTCCCCTTCGTCACGTTGTCCTTATCCGATTACGTTATGCACTTGAGATCACGTTATCGCTTGAGATCACGTTATTCGCTTGAGATCAAGTTATTCACTTGAGATCACATTATTCGCTAGAGATCACGTTATTTGCTTGAGATCACATTATTCGCTTGAGATCACGTTATTCGCTTGAAATCTCATAATCCCTCCTTATATCTCCTTATATGGCTTAATATCAACTTATATGGCGTTGAACTTCCTCCTCCCCCATCCTCCATACTCCCCCCTCCACATTCCTTTTCCCCATACTCACTACTCCCCTCTCCTCCCCGGCTCTCCTTTCCTCCCTCCTCCCGCCATCTTCTGCAAGAAAAAGGCTGAGCGGTGTTGACATTATCGTGATTTTTCAGCTTTTACGGCTGGTTTTTCGAAATTTTGACTACGCTTCGTTACTCGGCCTAGAATTTTGAATAAGAAAGTGTCTTAACTTCATTTTGTTCAAATTGTGCGTTGGGCTGTGACGATATGCAATAGAGAGAATTGAATCGTTATGAACGTCACGACCCCCCCCCCCCCCCCCCATCACCGAAATCAAAGTCAAAATCAGACATATTGATACGAGCGTGTGGTCCGACACCGCCGTTCGGCCGGTTCCGATTAGAGTTCTCGAGTGTTTTCGGGGATCGTCATAATGGAAACGGAGAGCGATACAAGCGGCGCTGGATGATCTCAGCCGAAAAGAGATAACAAACCAACAAAGGCCGCGCCTGTTCTATCACTTTTTCTCAGAATGAACTCCAGATCCCTTTAAATAGCTCACTTCCACTCATACACAGGTCGTAATATACTCGTACACTACCACGAAAATGCCGGACCAAGTGTTAGATTTGTGGTATAATTAAAGTGTATAATAACAAACGAAATATAAGAGCGAATTTTCGAAGAAATAATTGGTTTTATTTATAGTGTCTCCATTTGAGTGGTTTTATAACAAATTTTGTTTCCATTTTTTGCCGAGTAACACCTCAGTTTATAGATTTTCAACGCTGAACACGATGGTGAAGTCAAAATTGCGATATCGCATTCCGGTATCAGATCAGATGAGCCGTGAAGAACATCTCAAGTAACAACCACGATTCTTCATCTTCAAAGTGCTCCAACCGATTTTGGTATAAAAATTGTTCGGAAATTTGGGTTTAAACAAATTTGGATGGAACTTCGAAAGTCCACTAAAAGAACAGTTTTATTCAGTTTTAACTGTTTTGAAAATGTGAACCCTATTACTCACTCCTTCCTATTGACCCAGGGTTACGAATATTCCACATGATCATCCTCGTCTATATAAGTCCAAGTTTCACAGTTGTTGGTATCCAACATCTTAATTTTTGGTCATTTTAATTTATTATAAGATAATCAGAAGATTCTTTGATAATGGCTAAGTTCCTGGATGGGCAGAATTGAGTCCAGAAAAACGTGGGTTTTTAGGTGAAAATCAACGTTTTCCACCAAAAGCCAACTTTCTTCATGGAAGTAAGTTCGGTATCCCAATTTATGCGTTTTGTGACGCTGAATCGAATGGTGACACTTCCATGCCTCCCTGATAAGGAAGAAAGTCATTTTTGGGCATCTCATTTTTATTGATTCTTTAAAAGAATAACTTAATCTTTTTTTTTAAATAAATAATTCTTTAAAAAACGAGTTTCTTAGTTGAGTAATGAAAAATCTCTATGAAGCACTTTTTGTTGCGAATTAGCTGTAGAACTGATTCCTTGAGTTTGTCCCATAATTACTGTAGACCCCCTGTATACGCTGAACACGATGGTTAAGTCAGAATTGCGATATCTCATTCCGTTCTCAAACTGGAGCACTCTGAAGTTGTTGAAAATCTATAAACTGAGTTATAAAACCAGTAAAATAGAGACATTTTACATAAAACCACTTATTTCTTCGAAAATGTGCCCTTATGGTCATGCTGCATGACTGTGGGTTTTCACAGTTGTCATGTTGTTTCAAATTCCCATTGAACGTCTCATAAGTCACTTCCTTAAGAACATGACTGTTCTTAAGACAACCCAATACTATAATATTCTTTGAATGAGCAACCATTAGTATTTTGTTTTACTTAATGAAAAGACTGAAAAGTGCCAAATGTCTAATTTTAACAATTACGTATTGTGATAGAACACGGAATAGAAATGACTCACGCTTTGAATAATCTTTCTGTGATTGTCAGGCTCAATTTCTTAAAGAAACTGTGACACCTCTACTATTTTCGACGATTGTGATTTTTATACTTAATTTCATGGAGAGGATTATTTTTTATTTTTGAAATAAACGATTTTTTCACGTTTGTCACTTGCAGCTATTTTTTGTATGCATTCATCAGCGAGTGGATCCAAAAAAGAGTGGCAACTCAAAATAAAGTGCAGTGGTGATCACAGAATCTCTTTCATCAGCGGTGCCCTTGCCACCCGATTTTGCGGATAACCGGAGCTGTATGTAGGGAGTGGCCTATTATTAAAGAAAACATTCGGTTGCTGTATCTTTGAATCCATTAAAAATGAATAAAGTAAAGTACGGTCTTCACCTTCCGTATAGACGAATTAAATACCGATGATGACGTCAGGAGGCGTCTAGGTGAGGTCACGAGTCGTCTCGGTGACGTAACGGGTCCCGTTAGTGACGTCACGGGGTCTGACGGCAGTTTCTCGACGGGCACAGGTTGTTCGTCGTCGGTGTTTTTTATCGCCATTTCGGACGCCGTTGATCGCAGACTCGGTGACGTCGAAAGTGGTGAGAAATTGTCGGTAGGCGAAGTAGGTGACGTCGGAAGTGGTGAGAAATTGTCGGTTGGCGAAGTTGGTAACGTCGAGTCGTGTCGTCCGAGATCCTGATCCGATACGAGTCGGTTGTTCGCAACGTCGTCGTCTCCAGTCGAGTGGTTCCGACACGGTTCGTCTTGAAGAACCGCTTCCGTCACTTCTGTCTCGTGAGCAGCTCCGGCGTCTGTTTTGAGCGCTAAACTCCCTTCGGACCTCGTCATCTTCCCCAACGACACATCACTCGGATCGACGACACCGCTCGTCACATCGTCAGCGACGAGTTCACTGACACCGCTACCGCGATCCTGACTCACGACCGACGCGGGTCGTGACAACCGCTTCCGGGGCGGCTTCGGACGCGGAACCGGACGACTTACGGACGCGGATTCGACGCTGACTCGATCGAACTGTTTGACCCGCTCACTGACACGAGACATCTTCCTCTGACTCATTCCCATCTCTGTCCTCGTCTCCTTCCACTGCCTCCTTCCACTTGCCACTGGGCCCCACTCACTGTGAGGCCCCTTCCCGCATCCCTCAATTCACCTTATCTCACATGACTATTCCACTTCAATTCTAATTGAATTCACCTCCAACTCACGAAACACCTTCATGTCCTGAGCGAATTTCACCCACTACAGAAGATAGTGAACCAAAAACAGAAACCGCAGAACTCCACGTCAAAAGCCCAAGAGACAAGTGTAGTTGAAAAAATGGTCTATTACCACTGAAATATGTACTTAGTTCACTTTTAAATTCAGTAATTTAGTTTTAGTAAAATTTAACTACTAAATGTTTAATAGTAGTTCAGTTTTAAAATCAGTAGGTAGTTCAGTAGTTCATCTTGGTTTGTACTTTCAAGTTTTTTGGTTTCGTATCTACTTGATCAGTTTGGAATGCAGTTTGGAGTTTCAGGGATATTTAACGTGATACGAAGAAGGAGTTATAACAAGGCGGGCAAAATGCAGCTTGTTTTTATATACCTACCAGAAAACCAGTCGAGAGAAAAAAGACGCGCGCACAACACAATCAAATGTCAATCGATGTAAGCAATCGGTATGCATAGAAGAAGACAATCCATGCGATGAGGTTTCCGTGGAAGAAAGTTAAGTGAAGAACGGCCCTTACGACCTAGTGCTAGGTAGGCCTTAGCCCCTCAACGACCTAGTGGCCAAAGTTTTGTGAAAAATCTCTAATTTTAGTAATTCCAATAATCAATCAAGTAAAAAATCAAGTCATGCAGCATGGCTATAAGAGCATATTTCCGAAGAACAAACTGCTTTTATGTAAAATGTCTCCTTTTTACTGGTTGTATAACCAACTTTGTCTCCTTTCTTGCCTCAGTTTATAGATTTTTCAACGCTGAACACGATGGTGAAGTCAGAATTGGGAAATCTCAATCCGTTATCAGATTAAAGCAGATGAACCGTGAAGAACATCTCAAGTAACAACCACGTTTCTTCATCTTCAGAGTTAGAGAACGGAATAAAATATCGCAATAGGATGGCTATAGGAGCAAATTTTGAAGAAATAACTGGTTTTATGTATAACTGGTGTTGAAATGTCTCCATTGAAGGACAATTGTGTCCATGAAGAACATCTCAGTCACTTTTCTTCATCTTCAAAGTGCTCCAGTTTGAGAACGGAATAAGGTATCGGAATTCTGACTTCTACATGGGGGGGTTGTTGCTTAGATCTACGAAAAAGACCCCAAGACTTCTTGTAATTCACTATTATTCAAGATTTGTTGTTAGAATGATTGTCTGTTGTTAATCAATTCATATATTTATAGCAAGTAGGACAATCCCTGGGTTGGTACCTACAATCATGTTACATGCTAATTAGGTAATCCACTTACCTACTATATTTCAACTGTTGCGCTCAACGGTAGTGTTGATAATCAACAATAAAGTTTTCAAATTTAAAAGAAGAAAAAACAACCGAGTGTTCAGCGTAAAAAAACGTTTAAAATTACTTGCCAGACTGTTTCATTTTGGGGTTTTTAAGGGTAAGTCCCCCCCCCCACTCACTAAAACTCCACTTTAGAATGGTCCGATTCTGCCCATCTACGAACTTAGCCTTTCGATTTCCATGACAGAATTTTCGAGCAAATTAGAACTGTTTATTTCAATTCTATCGAGAAGTGTCGTCTGAAATACACAAATGATGTTTGGTGTGTTTTGGCAGTGAATTCAGGATGGTCTGAGACGGATCTTGGTATAAAAACTTTGCGAAAATTTGAGTCTTAACACTTTTGGACCGAGAACAATTCGAAAATTTGCTAAATGAATCACACGCGACGAAATCGTGGAAACCCACGTCGAAAGCCAAAGAGACAAGAGTAGGTTAAAAAAATTGTCTACTCGTATTTTCACTAAAATATGAATGATAAATAATTCCAATAAAATATTAAAACAAAAATACGAAATTCTTGGACGATTGTTTATTATCTTACGTAGATGGCAGTAATGTGGTATAAGGGGGCGACTACCGTGTGATCTTATGAAATCGTCCTTGACTGGCCGTTCACAGATAACTGGAATTGGTAATACTTGTAATTTCAGTTCCGCTGTAAAAATAAATTGTGGTGTGCCTCAGGGAACTGTTCTCGGGCCAATACTTTTTGTTACGATACAATTGATGAATTTAAACCAGGCGTGTAATGTACGAGTATTTGGCTTTGCTGACGACACTGCAATCATAATATATATTATGTTATTCTAAAAACTCTGCAAATTCTTGACACAACGGTTTATTATCTTCTTTGTACAGATCACCCTTCTGCATAATTCAAGAAATGATAGATGAAACCGCGTGCATATTGCATTGTAGTCCATCCTCGACCCATGTTAAAAATGTCAAGTCTCTAGCTCATCGGGAAGTTGAACTGAAATTTCAAAATTCCTTTTGAACCCTTTTTCCTTGACCTACGGCTATGAAAATTTTCAAGCATCATCGTGGGTGTTGTCCAAACCTCTAAACCAAATTTCGTAATTCTAGCAAACGCTAACTGGTCAAAGTGCCACAGACTTGTTCAAACTTGGACTTCTATGTTTTGGGAGAGTTGCCTTTTTAAAGTACCAAAATTCATTTTGAGCCCCTTTCCATTCACCTAGGGCTATGAAAAGTTTCAAGGATGTTTTTGGGGTTGGTCCAAACCCGGAAACCAAATTTTGCAATTTTCGCTCAACGCTAACTGGGCAAAATGCCGCGAACGAACGGATTGTTTTTTTTTTTTTTAATTAAATTTTTGCAATCTACGTATCTTGAAACGTAAACCCACAAATTTTGAGGGGGGGGGGGGGTAATATTTTTATCGTTCATTATCGAAGAAAAAAAAAAAGTAAATTAGTGAGAAAAATATTTGACTCTGAACTGTTCCGAGGATAATGTCGAGGGACAAAGCGACTGTAACAAACTCAAACCATCGTGCAATGTCAATTCACCAAGAGATATTTGAAAATGTACAACTCACACACATGAAAGCAGACATGATTGAGCTTGGGGCGCAGTTTAGCGGCTAATTCTGTGCTATCATTAAATAAATAGACTGAAAAAAAAAAGTAAAATGAAGTTGTTGAAATAACGTTAGAGTTGTTGGTCGGATGATGTTGTTGGGCGGCCTTACGGGTTTGGGTGACTTGATGGTCAGCGACTGAGCGAAGTTGAGACAGTTGGGTTGGCAGGAGAGGCAGAAAGTATTTTGGGTGATGAGGGTGTTGGGCCGGCGGGGGTGAGGAGTGGGGGAGGGGCTGCGACCCCCCGCACGATAGTAGATGGGGAGGGTACCGCCTCCGGAGAGCTCGTTCTTGTGCATGATGAGTAAGTGATCAGTAGGATCTAGTAGGGAGTGAGGAGAGTGAGGAGAGGGGGGTTCAGATGGCTATGGAGAGAGGTATTAGGGACCTCTGGTGATTATGAGGCTCTATAGGAACCTGCGGGTCTAGTAGAGAGCGAGGAAAATGTTATGGAGGGTTCAGATGGGTATGGAGAGAGGTATTAGGGGCTCTAGTGATTATGAGGGTCTGTAGGTATCTATGGGTCTGGTAGGGGATGAGGAGAGTGTTATTGAGTGTTCAGATGGGTATGGAGAGATGTGCCTTTGGTGATTATGAGGCTCGGTAGGTACCCATGGATCTGGTAGGGGGTGAGGAGAGTGTTATGGAGGACTCAGATGGGTATGGAGAGAGGTATTAGGGGCTCTGGTGATTATGAGGCTCTATAGGAACCTGCTGGTGTATGGTGTATAGGAGAGCAAGGGTACAGATGGGTATGGAGAGAGGTATTTTTGGCCTCTGGCGGGTATGAGGCTCCGTAGGATCCTGCGGGTCTAGTAGGGAGCGAGGAGAATGTTATAGAGGGTTCAGATGGGTATGGAGAGATGTACTAAGAGGTTTTTGGTGGGTGAATCTCAGTAGGTATCTATGGGTCTAGTAGGGGGGGGGGGGGGAAGAGAATGTTATGGTGGGTACAGACGGGTATGGAGAGAGGTATAAGGGCCTCTGATGATTATGAGGCTCTGTAGTACCTATTGGTATGGTAGGGAGTGAGGAGAATGTTATGGAGGGTACAGAGGGGTATGGAGAGAGCTATTAGGAGCCTCTGGTGATTATGAGGCTATGTAGGTACCTGAGGGTCTAGTAGGGGGTAAAGAGAATGTTATGGAGGGTACAGATGGGTATGGAGAGAAGTATTAGGGGCCTCTAGTGATTTTGAGGCTATATAGAGGGTCTGGTAGGGAGCGAGGAGAGTGTTATGGAGGGTACAGATGGGTATGGAGAGAGCTATTAGGAGCCTCTGGTGATTATGAGGCTCAGTGGGTACCTGTGGGTCTAGTAGGGATCGAGGAGTGTGTTATGGAGGGCACAGATAGGTGTGGTAATTAAAGTTAAAGCGTTCAGATGAATGTGGAAGGCGAAGTTGGAGTATTCATTTGGGTATTGAAAGAAGTATTAGGAGCGCTGTTTTGTACTGGGATAGTTACGTGAACAGTGTTATGGAGTGTAGGGATATGCTAATTCTGGGATATGGGCACACACTAGAGTGATATGTCGGTTCAGGCGGTGTGGAATTAGTACTTGAACCCAAACAGCTAAGACCAAACTGTACCTATACACAACCCCAGTTTCATAAATAATCTTTTTTTCCTTCAATTTGTCTTAAACGAGTGTATAGAATGAAGTACGTGCAGAAGAGGGAAGAGGAGTCAAGGGAGATGATGACGGGCAACCAACTGACGACAAGACGCCGACGATGTTCCACCAAGTTCCGGTAAACCGACGTCGAGGTGACTCAAACACGTGCCGCTCTCAGACTGCCAGTTCTCGCTGTCCTCCTGACATTACGAAGGGCCTTTGTTCGCAAATGACGGTGGGAGGGTTAAAGGGTTTGACATTATACGGAAAAAAGGCTCTCGACGACCTTTCAAAATGCGCCAAAACCCAGTGTGGAGGTAAATTGACAAATATTTGTCCTGTACGCTCCATCAAGATCTAATATTATTACTAGAGGGCGGATTTCTGTACAAATGCATATTTTCTCCCTCGCAGAATTTCGAAGAAATACCCAGTGATCTGCCCGTTTCACGTCTTTCTGTTTCCGAAAACACCCACTTTATTAGGCATAAAATAGCATATTCCGAAGGTTAGCGCAAAAATATTCGATATTAGCATATCCAATAGATAAATGCATTCAATTGCATATTTTGCCTACCTACATGGCCAGCTACTCGTTTTGAGGAAAAATATGCAGCATGACTTAAAGAGCATAAATTTCAAATCAAACTGAAAAAATCCATTTTCTTCTAAAATGTTTTCTTAAGAGAATGAAGGAGCGGTGTAGGTAGTAGGTACTCCCTATGTAGATGCGGGAAAGGGACGCCTATGTCCTTCATAGAAAGAGGAGACACGCAACAGCTGTGTTCACTGATCTGATAAGCTTGATATGACTTTTCATCATCAAATCAAACCTTAAATTCTCCATCGCCATCACCTCTCCATCGCCATCATCACACCAAGCAGCCTACCTATGTCTGCAGCCAATAGAGCGAAATTGGAAATAGAAAATTGAGAAGATAAATTCTCTCGAAACTTATGGCACACAGCTGAATGACAGTATTGCTGCTGTGGAAGGATTGCAAGAGAAGTGAACCGAACATTTTTTAAATTATTTCAATCAAAAGATTTGTCATTTATTGGTTGTGTCAACATTATTCGTCTTGACATTACTTGAATGTTCTATCATTCTACAAAACGTATTTAGATGAAGCAATGTTTAGTGTAAAAAAAAGAAGAATTTTTTAATGAATATTTCGAGTGAAATGAATAAAACACTCATTTTTTAGGTGGTTCTGGTTTGCATATGTAAGCAAATATTTCGGATGTTTTTACCGCTTATTTCATGACATAAAACAGGTTTTTTTATTGCATAAGAATCCGCCCTCTAATTATTACGATACATCTTTTCTTACGTCATCAGATTACACTTCCACATTAATGTAGCGGATGTTGTCGGGCTTCTGAAAGAATATTAAAATTGAAATAAATTAAATTACTTTATTATGCTTTGGTGCAATCTGTACTTCTTTACGGTCTCCCGGCTTGGGGTGGAGCATATAACTCTACACTCAAACCTTTGATCACTACCCAAAAAATTTTGATTAGAATTGTTAGTGGAAGCGAATTTGCAGCGCACACAGAACCAATTTTTAAATCCTTGCAGATCTTAAATTTTAATCAATTACTAGGAATGAATAATGTAAAACAAATATTAAAAGAACACCTGTTTATTCATCCGCAACATAATATAGCTACACGATACAAAGACAGCAAATCCATTTCCCTCCCATTATTTCGCACGACAGCAGCGCAAAACTGTTATTGTTATCAAGGCATTTTGTCGTTTAATAAGCTACCTAGATTATTAAAAATCACATTGTTGGAGAAACCAATGAACTGATGTACGGTTTTAAAGAAATATTTCCTGTCCAGCCGGAGTTCTACCTGTTCTAAGTCGGTAATGTCGGTAAATATGTATGAATAACATTTTTGTCTTAAGGATTAACTAGTTTCGTAATCCGTTAACTCAAGCAATAATGAGGAAATTTTTCATTTAATGTAATATTTTGTTTTTAATTTTTCAATAGAATAAGGTAACTCTTAATTTAGCCAAACCAACTCATCTCCCTAGCGCGGGCTTGTTGCCCATATTGGGAGATTATATTTCATTAAAACAGTAATGTTACCAAATTGCAAGTATTTGTAGAAGAAATAAATTAATTTTCATTTCATTTCATTTCTGATTGCACTTTTGTGGTGGGATCTAGAGCCCAGAGGCCGTTTGGCTCAGTCAGTTCTAGGTTCAAGCTGGATCTGTATTTTGGCTGAGAATAGCACCTTCCCCGTCCCCTTCCCGATAGCCTTTCTTGATCTACGAGTATGTGAACCCCCTGAGAGTCAGACAGGAGCTGCCACTGCACCTGATACACGTGGCGTGGTGGAACAACCACTGGTCTATACAATGTATAAACCAGTGGTTGTTCCACCACGCCACGTGTATGTCATAGTGATTCACAATGTCACATATTCATTCATGTTTAATTGAGTATTTTACAAGTGCTCACCATTTTCTCGTCGTTAGATTCTGACAGGTTGCCGGCTAGAGGTTCCCAACTCAATCAGACGAGAAACCAACCCCTAAAACAATCACAAAAATTATATTACTCAAAGAGGATGATAGTCCAACATGGGCCTGGTTTCATGGAGGTTTCATTTGAAGTTTTACGCTCATCACGAATTTATCAGACATTTATCTACCGTTTTATTGGCAAACCCCGATTTGTTCCACTGTTTTGAATATATTACATAAATCACGTAAAAACACACTCTAAAACCAAACCCCTTGCGTCGAATGAAACCAACCCCAGCTCTTGAAATTGTATCTATGATTTTAGTCGAATTTTAGAAGTTTTGATTCGTAGGTTTGGATAGGTGATAATTCGTTCACTTATCGTATTCAAAACTACAAAGTTGGTATTAAGCAAAGATTTGATGTAACTTAGGCAAAAATTTACAAGTTACTCAACATAAATTTTTCACAAACCCGTATTTTGTCAACTTTTGACACATAAAACTTGATTTACACAAGTCTTGTCATTCGAAATTGTAAATTGTGCATATAGCTAAGTTATAACGTTCTAGGACACAATTTTAAATCGTGGAGGTTTTATAGGAAATTTTACGTTGATTCCGAAAATTTGGTCAAAAGTCGAAACATTTAAGTGAAGAAATTTGCGTTTAAAAGAAAAAAAAAGTGGTTTTTCTGAGAAAAAAAAACCTTTAAAAAATCATAGGTTTTTTAAAATCATATCCCGAGAACGGACTGAGATAAAAATATACGGCAGGTGGCATTTTATTCAATTTTGATGTAGTTTTACGCAACTGTCACAAAAAAACTTGATTATGACCAAATGATTGTCATTCAAAATTGCAAAAGTTTGTAAAGAGCGAAGTTTTGACGTTTCTGAAACATGAATTTTCCACCCCTTAAATTCCAACGAAGTTTCAAATGTGTCCAAATAACTTGGGTGTTTCGTAGGAAATTTCAATACATCATACATTAGGTGTTCCTGAATTGATATTAAACGCTTGGTATTGAACTTTTTTTTAACGTTTTCCGATTGTTTTAACTGACAAAACACCTTGAAACACACTAATAACAAAAACCCCCGAAATAAACATTCTGCACATTTTGTATAAAGCGAAGTTTTAATGTTTTTAATGTTTCTGGAACACAATTTTCAATCCTAGAGGTTTAATAGGAAATTTAACGATGACCACGAATACACCATACATTGAGCGTCTTTGAAGTGATACTAACCGTTTTATTGGCATTAAGCCCCTTTTTTCGACGTTTTTCGAGTGTTCTAACTCCACTTTAACTTTGAAACACACTCTAATAATAAAACACCCCGAAATAAACATTGTGGCAAATCACATTCTGTATCGAGCGAAGTTTTAACGTTTCTAGAACACCGTTTTAGGTCTTGGAGGTTTTATAAGACATTTTACAATGATCGCAAATAGTCCGTTAATTTATACCAACCGTTTCATTGGCATTTAAACCTATTTTTCGTAGTTTTTTGAGTGTTTTTACGCAAAAACACCCGCTAATAATGAAACACCTGGAAATAAACATTGTGGCAAATAAATTCTAAAATGAATTTAGAGCTCTTAAAATTGAATTTACGATTTTTGGTGATATTTGGAAGTTTTGGCTTGTGTTTTTCGATTGACGGTAGTTCGAAATTGTTCAGTTTTCTTGGATTCGATGATCGGTGATTTTTGAAAAGGGTCTGTTGTTGTTACTGACGTTTTTCAATAGTTCGCACTGTTCAAAATTGCAGTTGTTGATGAAAGTGAAAGTGATTTTGGTGGAATAAACAAGAGGGTGACGTGGTATGTGAAAGGGAATAGTCGTAGGGAGGGGTCGTAGGGGAGGGGGTTGTGTGATTACGTTGTGAAAAGGACGTGAAGACCTTTGTCAGGGTCGTGGGGGAGAGGGGACACGGTTATTTAGAAGATCTCACCTGACATTCAAGAGACGGACCCTGCAGCTGGTGATTCTAGGAGACCTTTCGGAGATGAAAACTTTTTGGGAAGGGCAGCTCGCGGGAAGGCGTCACCGGCGCGTACTATCGACTGGAGGGGGACGGCCCGGGGGCGGCGGGAAGGGGGAGAGGGGGGCTTTTGTATCCTCCACCCCCCTCCTCGTCCTCCCACTCGCAGCTCCCCCCCATTTCCCGCCTTTACGGGAGGAATCAATACCGTGCAAAGTTGAACTGCGCTCAGCTAAGACCCTTCCCGCCCTCCTCCCGCCCCCCCTTCCCATCTCCTTTCCGCCCCCTTCCCGCGCTTCCTGGATGTTTTTATCAATGGGGACTCCCTTCGCCGCCGTAAGTCGATGCTGTTCCAATCGGTCGCATTTGCAACGTAGCAGTTCCATTGAACCGGTCGGTGAACTCCATAAGTAGACATCGATGTTTCGATAGGTGCATCAATGTTTTTCACGGAAATAAAACACCTTAAAATAATTTCGTTAGGTACCCTCTTTCTAGCTCAGCTATTAAATCTAAATTTAATACATATTTTTGTCACTTGGTCTCGGTAGCACAAAGATCGTCTGCGTATTTAGGGGTTGTCACTGTATGCCAAACGACTAGTACCACAGTTAAGACTGGCTGGACATAAGAGAGTCTGTTTTTACCTCACTGGTATCTATATAACTAAATTTAGACGATTATCGTGTTCCTTGGGTATTTTCGAAAAATTTCACTAGTTATTCTTTTCGCGTGAGACAGATTAAAATTATTTTTGGTATTTAAGATTATAAGGGTTAGTAAACGGACATGTAAGAGGTATAATCCGTAAAGCGACAGGTAAGATTGGCAGATGGATCCATCCCGAGTTCTGGGGGGGGGGATGATTTTCTGGACCAGGAGCATTTGGTTAGTCTGCTAAATGTAACAGAGACCCATGATTACGGGAAATGGTTACTGGCTAAATGGTTTCATTCAGACGGCTGTCGGGCAGCGACAAATAATTGTTAATGAGGGTTTCCTAAATTGAGTTATTGTAATTTCAAATTGGATGAAAACATTAAATTTTAGATTATTATGAGTAAATAATTTTGTGAAAATTTTGAGAAGTCCCTCATTCATTGATGGAAACGTCCTGTAATAATTAGATTTGTCCGTTTGGTATACATCAGCATTAAATGCAATACATTTTATTGTCTGGTTTAAGTGGTTATTTATTTTACTCAGATGTGTGTTTTTATGCAACTCTTTGTAATGCCTTTAATGCCTTTGTAATGGCTTATACAAATAAAAATCATTTCATTTCGTTTCAAAACACCTTAAAATAATTTCGTTAGGTACGCTCTTTCTACTGATTTAAAATTCAACGAAATTAATACCTAACTATTCTAGAAATCAGACAGACAATACAAATTAGACAAAAATCAATTTCAATAAATCCAATTTTCGAAGCAACAACTGATTTTATGTGAAATGTGTCCATTTTACTGGTTTTATAATAAATGGTGTCTCAAGTTATTGCCGTGTAACACCTTAGTTTATTGATTTTTCTTATTCTTTCTTATTCCGTTCTCAAACTGGAGCACTTTGAAGATGAAGAAGCGTCAAGTTTATCTGCTCTACTCTGATGACGGAATGAGATATCGCAATTCTGACTTCACCATCGTGTTCAGCGTAAGAACAGAAAACCTTTAAAATGAGTTTCCACTTGTCAGACTGTTTAACTTTGGGAATTAAAGTAAAAATTGAAAGTCAAATTATAGACAGGTTTAATTTAGGATGTACGTAGTTTTTCGGTAACTACGTTTATTAGAGTAGGTACTTCAAGGTAGATGTCGTACCTATATTTTTGGTACTGAACGCCTACTACCAAATAAAATAAGCGATTCAGATGCATTAATTGTACTGCTTACTAAAAAGCAGGAAAGAGACGAGTCACAGGACCTTAGGCTCAGAAATCAATGTAATTTTGGAATTATCATTAAACGCTTAGACTGTACAAAAATGTTTGTTATATGTATTGTGTACTGTTTTCTTGGATAAAAATAAAGTTGCATTGGATATTATTTACGGGTAATTTCTCCCCCCCCCCCTTCACCATGAAATATGGTTCATAAACCCGCCCCTCTCTGTAAAATATGTGTTTGGTGTCTCATGTAAAACTAAATAAAGTGTAAGTCCTAAGGAGGCTACAGACCAAATTACAACTTCATCGAGTGAATAGCATAGAATTTCAGAATCTCAGAAGTCTTCCTATTTTTGGTTTATTATCTTCGATAATGAACCATTGGAATCGCCCAAAGAAAACCCGATCACCTAGCCAGCCAGCCCTCTGACGTCATAGGCTCTTACGGCATAGGCTGTGACGTACTAGTTTGCCTCCTGCCAGCCGTCTGACGTAATACGCTCGTGCGTCATAGGCTCTGACGTACTAGTTAACCTCCGGCCAGCCGTCTGACGTCATAGGCTCTTACGGCATGGGCTGTGACGTACTAGTTAGCCACCTGCCAGCCGTCTGACGTCATACGCTCGTGCGTCATAGTCTCTGACATACTAGTTAGCCTCCGGCCAGCCGGCTGACGTCATAAGCTCTTGCGGCATAGGGTTTGACGTACTAGTTTGCCTCCTGCCAGCCGTCTGACGTCATACGCGCTTGCGTCATAGGTGCGTCTGACGTAGTCGCCCGCCTGTCGCTTGTGTTCTGACGTTATCTGAGGGAAAGGGTGAATCAAGGAAACAAATTTTTCCCGTTTCAGTTTATGTGCCAAAGCAAAGACATGAAAATGTCAAAAGAATGTCAACTCCATCCTGTTGTTGATACAGTCGAGAATTAAATGCTTGCATACGACTCTGCAACACATTGGGACATTTTATGTCTTTAAAGAAGTGATTCAAGAACCTTCGAACAATGCCCCAGTAGCTTAGTTGTTATACTTGATTGTAGGGTTCATCATAAATTATGAAGCTTGCATTCGTATAGACAATAATATTTATAATAATTTATATTATTATTAATAAATTATTATTAAATTAATTATTTATAATATAAATTATTGAGAATGATCACCTGTGTGTAAACAATTATTTAAACAATCACGCTCATACCGCAGCTTGTCGGCCACGCACTCCGCAGTGGTAATTTACCTAACCGTAATATGGTTAGGTAAATCGAGAGCTATCCAACGAGTGGTGAACGATTTTCGTACGATGATAACTGGCGAAGATAAAGTTCCGTAGCACCGAATCGGTTGTAAGCGAAAATCATCAGAAATTTTCGTGACGATTTCGTGTGACGCTTTTGTGTAACGTTTTTCGAGTTATGTGCCAGAGTAAAGACATAAAATGTCAAAAATGTTTTTCGTTTACAGTTCCATTGTTTAGGAGGAGAAGCGCCTGCGATGTCAATGATGTCAACAAGCATCACTTCACCGTATTAAACGTTACAGTATTACTGGTCGAGTCAGGCAACATTCCAAACACTTACCACAAATGTTTGAATAATTCTACGTTAGAATTTTTACGTTTCAAGATTTTTTTTTCAAGACGTTTGTTTTTTTGTTTTTTTTAAGTCGAATCGTGGTTTTGACGAAGGTCCGCTTCGTCCCAAATGATCTTCAACTCGATTAGAAATCCCCCCAAAAACACTCCTTGTAAAAATCTTTAATACGACAGCCGGAAAAAGTTTATGTCCACTTTCCGTGCCCGCCCTTTTCCTTCCGAGATGTCCAAACCACTTCACAAGCGCCATACCCTTTTCGAAATCTCCCATTGGCGCCATGGCGAGAGATCGTTTACCGTAATGTATAATATCATACAAGCTAAAATTGTTTAAAATGCCTCCTTCAATGTTATAGCTTTTTAAGATTCAACACAAATGAATTATACCGCAGAATTAATATTGTTTCATCAAATATAAATGATTTATTTCTCAGTTATATAAATAACTAGCTGTTACCCGTGCGTTGCACGGGTCCACATGCATTTTTGCTCTCTCAGCTGCTGTCACTTCCTTTCAATCACTCCCCGCAGTCGCATGAGGCTGTATACCAAACTTATGCGCTCTGAAATGACCGGGAGAGAAGTTACTTGCCTCGTTCACGATGTAGGAAGCGGGTTTGTGAAATCTAATATCGACAGAAACCACCCCTGCAACTTGCTGATGACAATAGAGCAATCCCTATAAAAATCTTTTCAGCGGTTTGGCCGTCTATAAAGACCAATATTCGACTCGAAAAGGTCGGGAATGTTGAAGTAGGTGGTAAGTATTCAAAAATTAATTATGGCAACCTCTCATCAGGCTTACGGTTGTCTTAGAGTGGAGAGTTTGGCGAGATTTTCAGTTTCCAAGTTTTACTATTAAAGCAAATGAAGGGTACAGGGGAAGAAGGGTACGATTCCAAAATTGGAAAATGTTGAGAGAGAGCAAAAACTAACTTAACCATCTCATGATACGTTGCCAAGGTATGAAAAAAAGTTATCAACTATTCCAAACCATCATGGAATGAAATAGTTTTTCACCAGTACCGACCTACCACGTGAAACTACTCCCAGAAAGCCTCTAGTCGGCATTGAAACCTCGAAATCGACAAATCGTGGAATTATACCCTTCTTCCCCTGTACCCTTCAAATGTATTCGTCCAAGCTTCATGGGCAGTCTCTTTATCCATGATTTTCTGGTGGGCGGAATCAGAAACCATACTTGTGATCATTGACTTTGCGTAGCTAATTGCCTTTCGATAAAGATCACAATCTGCTTTGTATAACTCTCAAAAAGTTTATTTATTACTTGGATAGAGTAAGGAAATTGAGTTAGAGTGACTCATCGGAAAAAACGAGATTTGAAATTGTCAAGAGTCGAATTTCGTTTATTCCGATTTTTCAACTCAATTGTATTACTCAATCCAAATCAAAAATATTCTTTTTTCGACGGTTTCGATTCCACTATTCTTGTCGAAATTCCATTCCATTCCGAATTGATTGCTCTATTTAAATCGAAATTGACGTTTTTCGAGTCTTATTATAGCTTACATTAGCTTCTTACAATTTCTTTTCGAGTCTTACAATAGCTTCTTTTTCTTCGAAAATTCGCTGTTAAGAAGGAAATTGAAAATTCATATAATCAAACCATCCTAACATCCCCTGATCCGTCAGATCCTCTGGTCCGTCCGACATGCTGGACAGGTCGGGATGTGATGATCTTACGTGGGATATGTGATCTTACGTGGGATATCCGCCGATTTCCCTCATACACGACCAAATCAAATCCGCCGACAGACGTGTTGACGATTCTCACGGATCTATGCGTTCGTGTATGGGGGGTTGTGGGTGCAGAGTAGAGCAGTGCATATTGGCAAAATAGAGCAAATCCTGGTGGCCACCGTCCATCCTCCTCCAACCACCCACCACCCTCCTACTGCCACCCACCACCCGCCTACCGCCACCCACCACCCTCCTACTACCACACACCACCCTACTACCACCACCATTACAGTCACAGACAACCCCCGCCCCCTTCCACCCATCGCCAAAAACCAGTGAGTATACGTATCGCCACAAACCCTTCCACTCATCGCCACAAACCAGTGAGTACTTCTATACTCACTGCCACAAACTGCCCACTCCCCCTCCCTCCTTGAGGGTCAGCTCATGAATGGCAGACAATAAATAATACGATGAATTATTACTACCACCTTCCGACTGTTCATTGGCCGCCAGGTCTCACACAATTCCCTGCTCTACTAATGCTATTGGCAACTAAGCCACACATCAGTCAAACTGGGCAAATTAAAATTTACAATATAACGTAGGTAATATAATATGCATGTGTGGCTTAGTTGACGATCGTAGAGCAGGGAATCGTAGAGCATGCCCATTGTCAGAATAATGTAAGTTTGACCAAATTACTCACTACTCTTAATTAGTGACAGATTTTGTCACTAATTTAGAGTAGTGATTAATTTGGTCAAACTTCCGTTATTCTGACAATGGGCCTAAATGAGTGGAAATACCCTTGAGTCAGGGAAAAAATCATACGGTTCCTACATCCAGATGCTTACATAGTGCGAGAATCACAAACTAGATGATCGAAATTAGCGCTTTCCAAAATCGAATTTTTTCCGCTCTCGCACCACTGTGCAGGGTCCTTACGAATTGGTTCGGAAAAACAGATGAGCGCGTAGCGAAAAAACCTCAAGTCTGTCAGCTCCGTAAAAAATTAGAGGTAAAATGCTACCCAGGCACCATTTGAAATACCTAAACCTACGATCTTGTTGTTGAAAGTATTTAAAAATGAATTGTAAAAATTAAATTTGAAAAAAAATTGAATTTAAAATCAAAACTCGAATGTATCAATTTTATGTTTTCAAATTTAAAATCGACCGAGAATTGCGGCTGTAGTTTTTAAAGCAAATTTTTCTCATTTTGAAGACAGTGTTGATAGCTTTTGGAACTATTTCAGGTCTGAAACGAGTTGAGAGTTTTTTCCTAAACAAATAACATCAAAGCATGTTGGTAAAAAGGTTTCAAACGAAGCGTTGAGGTGTTTCTGCTCAACGAACATGCAGTTGAGGCGTTTTTCCCCAACATCAAGTTTATTTGAGATTACACTCCTATTAATTTCAACCCCTTCTGGGTGGAATTCTGAAATTTCGACTCAACCATTAGAACGGTACGTAAAAACTCCATTTTCTTCAATTTAGGAGTCATGGCGTTTTTTTTCTAAATAAACAGGGCAGCATTGTGTTGCATTGTTCATTCACAGTCTTCTTGGACTTGGAACCCACTTTCAACATTTTTCCTCTGTCCTAGCCTCACCGTAATCGCATTGTTCATGTTCATGACATGAACTTGAAGGACATTGTTTTAATAAAATTTATTATTTTATTTATTATTTTTAAAATAGTTTTTTTTGTCCTTTTTGAAAAAACCAACAAATGTTTTGGCAATCCTGCCCTAGACTGATCCGGGGGTCTGGTACCCGGCCAGTCATCCCTAGGGTCATTCTGACCTTGAACCTCTATTCAAGTCAAATGCCGGAACTATTGACTCGTTCCTCATAAACTGTGGTGTTACTCGGCAAAAAAGGAGACAAAATTTGTTATAAAACCAGTAAAATGGATAAATTTCACATAAAATCAGTTATTTCTTCGAAAATTTGCTCTTATAGCCATGCTGCATGACTGTATATTTTGTTTACTCTTATTTTTGCTATACGACAGACTCGTCGCAGTTAAGCCAAAGGAGGAATGCGGCCCTTGATTTTATCAGCAACCATAAGTTCACAACTTTAAATCAATACTGCAATGATTTTATCAGCAACCATAAGTTCACAACTTTAAATCAATACTGCAATAACCATCGAAATGTCGGAGTGTTGTTATCGCGGGAAAAACACACAGTGTGACAAACTCCGCCAGAGTTGAACTGGCCTCTACTTATCCTCTAAAGCGATAAGCTCTAAGCGAGTTCGCAATCAAATCCAGTCAGGTCTGGTCAGAGCCGTATTGTAGGGAACTAACTGAAGAGTGTGGGGAGTCTCGGGCGTAAGATACTCAATTACCACGAGAGAGGGGAGTCTAGACTTGAACTGCTAGAACGAATACCGTACGATCTCGTCAGTCTGACGACGTTGTGACAACTCGGCGATTCGGCTCCGGTCGCCTCAGCGGTTATTTCATAGTGAGTTCGTATTCTCGAGTGTAATCGTCGTCCTAATGGGCGTCGTCCCCCTTCGTTACCGCCAGTAGACTGTCGGGTCAGCGATGGTAAAAGACCGAACTATGCAGCTCCGCCAGGTGAGATTTCAATGAATACCGACTAAGTGACGTTATTGGTTTATTATCTTCGATAGGTTTAGCGTTTTCAAGTTCAATTCACCCTTTTGAAAATCAAATTCACCCTCTTTGAGCAATGCAAGAAATGCGTTGAAGGTTATATATAGGTACCTAATCATCTATTATCCCCTTCACTTTCCGGTTCCTTTACACCTATTTTGTCGTATTCAATGTATTAAATTTGCCCTTCAACGCATTTATTGTATTGCTCAAAGAACTTGACTTGTTACAGGGTGAACTTGACTCGTAAAAGGGCGAATTTTATATGAAAGAAGGTGAATTTGATTTGTAAAAGGGCAAATTTAACTTGAACCATTCGAAACGCACAAGGGAAAAAAGTGTAATCCCTAAATTTGAAGGTTTATATTTCAAGGTACGTAGATTCAGAAAATCAAATGGAAATATTTTTTTTTAAACCTGCAAATTCTTGATACAACGGTTTATTACCTTCGTTCTGCAGATCACCCTTCTGTCTTGATCACTAAACGATAGATGAATGGTTTATAGAGATGATGAATTAAAAATAAAATTGATTTAATAATTTGTACCAATATAATGTTGAAGTTTTTAATTCCACGTCGGCAATAAATTATCAACTAATTATTAATTCTTACAATTCATTATTAGTAATACCTAATTATTATTTATTAATTATTATGATTATTTATTATTATTAATTCGTATTAAGTACCTACCTACTATTCCTTATATCTCAAAACCATGTGCAGTTCTAATCAGCTGGGCCAGTATGAACATTGACCCGGCAGGTTGTGCGTGATTCACCCTCATGTTGACGACTTTCGATCTGCTCCACCTTTGAGCCCTCATTGTGAACGAATGGCAGGTCGAAGGAAGCTCAAATTTCGAAACTCAAATGTGAAGTAAACCGATAATTACCGTACAAATTGAACCTTTTGAGATATGACGTTTTCAAAATTCATTTTGAAGCCCTTCCCATTGACCTAGGGTATCAAGGATCATTGTGGGGTTGGTCCAACTCGTAAACCAAATTATGTAATAGCACAACGCCAAGCGATGACCTTTGTAACTTTTCATAAATTCAAATGGAAATGGAAGGGGTTCAAATTGAACTATGAAATTTCATATCACGGAAATTTGAAATGGAATGGTGTATGTTTTTTTGTAGTCCTTAAAATAGAGTTTAATTCAGAGAATTTGTCAAAACCATCTGGTGCTGTTCGTTCACATTGAGGGCTTGATGGTAGAGCCAATGAAATATCGTCAACAAGAGCGTGTCGTCAAGTCGGGTCAATGTTCACACTTGGGAACAGCTGATTCAAACTGCTCATGGTTTTGTGACATCGAGTTGCTTGTTCTGAGATACTTTTTGCATCTACGGATACTTTCGAATATTTGTTATTTGTTATTCCCATTATTATTTATTTGTAGATATTTATTTATTATTGCCATCATGTGAATCTTGTTATGTTTCAGGGGGCTCTAATGAAAAATCATGGGAGTATGAGAGCAGCAGGTGAAAGGAGAAATCAAGAAGAAATGGTAAAGTTATTTTTGCACATTCGAGGTTGACAAATTGCAGCACAGGTAATTTGTCAGCAATAGTTGTAGAGCAGTTCATTGTACATACCTATGTTCATTATACGAGGGACGTCCGGAAAAAAAGGGGACAAATGCTGTTAAAAATAGAAAAATGCTTATATTTTAATGAAATTTTCAGGATATGTTCAAAATTTAGTCCTTTATTTTTCAACATAGTCCCCAGCAAGTACCACGCACTTCTGCATCCTAGGCACGAGCTTTTTTATGCCTTCGTCATAGACGCTCCGCTCCACCTCGAACAGCCACTTCTCCACAGACTCCTTGACCTCCTCGTCGCTGGAAAACCGTTTTCCACCCAGGAACTCCTTCAGTTTTGTGAAGAGATGAAAATCCGAGGGCGCCAGGTCAGGGGAATATGGTGGGTGGTTAATGATATCCCATCCAAATCTCACAAGGAGGTCCTGGGTCACACGTGCGGTGTGGGGCCTGGCGTTGTCGTGGAGGAGAGTCACGCCTCGAGTCAGCATTCCCCTCCTTTTGTCCTTAATTTTTTTCTTCAATTTTTTCAAGGTTTCACAATAGGCATCGGCGTTGATGGTGGTCCCTCTGACCATGAAATCAACCAATAACACTCCCTTCCTGTCCCAGAACACAGATGCCATGATTTTGCGTTCTGAAAATTGCACCTTGAATTTTTTGGCAGTGGGGGAGTGGGTATGGCGCCACTGTAGGGACTGTCGTTTGGACTCAGGGGTATAGTGGCATACCCAAGTCTCGTCCCCAGTCACTATTGAGTCCAGGAACGCTTCTCCCTCCGATGCGAAGGAGTCTGTGGAGAAGTGGCTGTTCGAGGTGGAGCGGAGCGTCTATGACGAAGGCATAAAAAAGCTCGTGCCTAGGATGCAGAAGTGCGTGGAACTTGCTGGGGACTATGTTGAAAAATAAAGGACTAAATTTTGAACATATCCTGAAAATTTCATTAAAATATATGCATTTTTCTATTTTTAACAGCATTTGTCCCCTTTTTTTCCGGACGTCCCTCGTACATACGAGGTACCTCGTATTACTGCAAAGCAATGAAGTCGGTTTATCAGTGACGTAGCCAGAATGTTGATAAGGGGGTCCAGACTAGGGCCTATCGCGAGTGGAGTGGAAAAAAGCCAAGGGATGAGGGGATGGAACCCCCTACACCTATGTCCAGACCCAAGACCATTTCAAGCTCTCCCCATACAATGTAGAACACCCCAGCCTCAAGCCCTCTTTATACCTTCCTAGCTAACCCCAGCCTTCCATAACCTTCTCAAGTCCTCCGGAACTCTCCAGAGATACCTGTATCCATAAGCCAATATGCCATCTGTAGGTGATTCCGAGCCTTCCTTGAGCATCCAAAGGCCTCTTCAGCCTCAAGGCATCCTTGAGCAGTCCTCAACCATCCCCAGTCATCCTTCACCATTTCAAGCCTTTCTGTGGCATCTCAAGACCTCTTCAGCATCACCAGTCGCCCCTAGTCATCAATCCAAAGCCACCCCTGAGCGGTCCTTAACCATCCCCAGTCAGTGATGTGGCCAGAATTTAGGGGGGGGGTACAGACTGGGGCGTACTGCGTGAGGAATGGAATACTCCCCTAAAGGCATGGGAAAAGACCCAGATGGGGGGGGGGGGTTTAACTAAATAGGTACCTACACAGTGTAGGCTACACTTAATAATGTTTTTATGCTCATTTCAAAGAGAATGCAATTACACATCTAAAAAGGTTTAAAACTGTAAGGTTAGGGATCCACACCAAACTAAGTTTATTGGTTTCTTAAGAATTTCATTGAACATCAAAATCCTACAGAAACCTGACATCCTAGTCAAGCCAATATGTAGGATTTTGGTAGTTCAAGAAGTCAAGTCCTTGGAAGGTTCCTGTATTAATATCACTGGATCCGTAATACTTGATCCGTAACTTGAGTTCCCGCATTCACTTCATAACTTAACAACTTGATTGCATTGTTCTCAAAGATCGATTACATCAACGAGGGTCACACGGTTTCATCGTTACTCGATAAAATATCGCGGAGGAAGTCACCAGAAGAAAACAATAACAAGATACGACTCATAAATTAATATCTGTAAGCAGAGAACTAATAATAGTAATCCGATTCAGTTTGTTTGAGATTGAAGAAAAAAACGAAGACTACGATAGCTGGATCGGCGCAGATAGCAAACAGAGCGATTCAAGTGAACGAAATTTTTTATAAGCATACCTACCTAATAGGAATTTTAACGCTGATCACAAATATACCTCATGTTCCTACGTGAAATAAATAATTTTATTAATAACAATTATTGTTAGAGCCTTTATTTATTTTTTTTTTAACTTTATTATCAACTCAATGATTCTACAGTTGTGCAAAACATAATTATACAGTAACTTAATTAATTAATATGGTTCATGAGTTTGGTAGTTGTTTGGTACAACCCAGTAGTTGTCCTTAATCAGTTAACTAGAAGAAGTTCTTACAACATACAATTTGTTGGAGCTTTATCGTTCAAAAATAAAGAAAACGCGTTTCCAGCTGCCAACAATTTTCTTTTCTTTTTTTTTCCACTCAGAAATTTTGTTGAAAATTGAATTCTGCGTCGATTTAGCCGATTTAGAAAACTTAGAGGAGTAAGGGAGTTGATTTTCAAGTCAGACCGATCTATGACCGTTTTGTCGAAGAAAAACTCCTTATTGGAATGACCGATCCAGGTGAACAAAAATGTTTGGGAATGTTACGCTAATCACGAAAAAGCCCTCACGTTGGAGTGCCAAACAGTAGGAATAATAGTATATCGCTGTAAATAGCCAAAATATGCGGAAAAAAATGTTTTTGACATCGATTAAATGAAAAGTTCGGAATTTCACGATTCTTCTCAAGACATTTCCTGTTGCTTAACTAGGTATTTAATTTCAATACAAGGACGCAAATGAAGGCTTGATAGAGTCAAATAGAGTAAAATTGTTGAGTGATTGTTGAAAACCTCCTTAAAGTTTCGAAAATTTATTTTCAACGGAACGACTATTGTTATGCCTGTAAGTAATGCAGTATTTTCAACATTACTCGAAAATGGGGCAAAACGTAAGTGAACACTGGAAACTCTGTTACATTCGATTTGAAAGGTCTTGTTCTTGACTATTTAAATTTCTAACAAACTCATCTGTTTTCACGTGTGATATTTAGATATTAAGTCGGCACATGTGTATAGGTTTACCTACCTTCGTCAATAGGATGATCGTTTGAAAGCTCGATCTGATGACTTCCCAAGGAAAAGAAGCTCTTAACGCAAATATGCGGTTTAAACGCAAATAAGCGATTCGCTGTTCTTTGTACATTATGTTGATATTGAACCCCAACTACCGGTCCCACAGAACAGCATACCACTGATGTTGACAACGTACCACTGATAACCAACGGATACTGAATAACGGTAAACAACGGATAATTTTGGGTTTCGACCTGACGCATGGAAGAAGGATTTCCTTCTTCCACGGACCTGAAGTTTGGAGTAGATTTGACATGTTGACGTTGTCGAATTAGTTGTATCCATCATGTGGCAACACTGCTCACCTAGTCCTTGTTTACATTTGATAACGCCTATCAACCGTTTATTTCACTCCTTTTTCATTATCCTAATATTTTAACAGGTTACGGGCCAAGAATAATCGTTACATTATTTCCATAATTAGTGCAAAATAATTAATCCATGGGTGGTAAGTATTGTGTTCATTTCCGCGGAAAAGTTGAGTGACTCGTCCGGTCCTACTTGTTATCATGGCTACATCTCCTCTTACAAAACTCTGTGATGCGTAGACTCATCAAGCTTTTGATCAACTTGAAGACGGTTTGTATATAAATTAATAACTACTTATCATATGTTTCAGGTAGTTTTAAACATACAAAGCTCAAACGCTGTGATAACCAAATCGCCCAAGTCCAAAGAACACAACGAATTGTCTGCAGTCTTTCTCAAGGTAGGCCCCCAAATCATCGACTGGGATTTCTATTGGCAACATAATAATGTGCTACGTATATATAAATCACGGATCACTCGTTAATGAACAAATAAAACTCATTCGAGTTTGAGAAGTTTATGCAATTTCATGTGGTGACATTTGGTCATGTGGTGACATTTGCCAATTAGGCTTTGGAAAGAGTCGGTCGTTACCTCGGTATACGTACAATTCTATTCTGAATTCCTACAGGTACGAGAGATCACGGAACTGATAGAATCAATGAAAGAGAACATCGTGCTACTGAAGAAAGTTCACGTGACGATGCAGCACTCACCACGGATTGATTCAAGTGTGTGGGTAAATTCGAACCAATTGTGCATTTTTATTTTCAATTTTCTTCATCAAAAGTATGTTACCATTTGGTGTATTTCCAGTCAATTGAGCCCAGTGAATGGGTTGTAGAGGAGGGGGAAAAATTTACTTCAGGAATTCGCAAAGAGTGGTCTGGAGGTAAACATCTTGGTGGTACAATGGGACACTGAGGTCCGTTTATTTTCGCTTATTCGCTTATAACTCGAAAGCTGTGGGTCGTAGCGATAAGACCATTCAATACAAAATTAAAGCTGACAAAAATCGCTACAAGATTGACCTTCTTGTTTTCCTCGATCTCTCTCATAGTTTATGAGAAACCTACCCGCGTAAAACGCCAATTTTCGGAGAAAACAAAGTGTTTGGCCTACGGTTTTCGTCAAACGTTTGCCTGTAGCGCCTCACCGGTTCGTTTTATGGAAAAACCTTCTAAGAAGAAGTTGTAGAGCATTATATTCCCTGTAAATTTATATTATTATTTAATATTCTAAATCCGATCTATCAAATATTACACCACTTTGAACGTTTTTTTTAAAAGTAAATTTAGAAGATTTTGCTAGGAACTATAAATAATTTATAATGGAATTATTCCATTCTTTTGATTTTCAACAGCGACAAGTCCAGTTTTCGTAATAAAGTTCAGGCTGAATCAAAATCTATTCAAATTCGTAACAACCCGTGTTATTAAAATTGGAATATTCTGGGTTAGGAGCTTGAGAAATATTCAGAATAAGTTCGAAATTCCCTACAACTGTGTGGCGAAGCCAATTTTCGGAGAAAACAAACGCCTTACCGGTTCGTTTAATGGAAAAACCTTCTAAGAAGAAGTTGTAGAGTATTACAATCATTGTAAATGTACAACATTGACATCCTTCATGATTATTGTGGCCAGTGGGGTCTCGAGGCTAATTTGGATAAGTCGAAGGTAGTGGTGTTCCAGAGGGGGGGTAGGAGACGGGCGACTGAGAGATGGCACTATGGCAATGATGTTTTGGAGATAGTTAATGAGTACCCTTATTTAGGTGTAACACTCACGCCAATACTGTCTTACTCAAAACACCTGACACGCAAGGCCAAAGCATCCAAGGCGACAATGAATTGTATTTGGGGAAAGGCTTTCTCTAATCCAAATATCCCCTTGTCTGCAAAGATGGACATTTTTAATGCTATAGTGAGAGCCATTTTGTGCTATGCTGCTCAGGTGTGGGGAGGCTTGGAGTATATCTCGGTCGAGGGAGTTTTGCTGCTCTTCATTAAAAAATGGTTTCATCTCCCTCAGTTTGCCCCATCTTATATACTCCTCTTGGAAACAGAGTTGGACGCCCTGTCGGTTTATACATTAAAGCTGCATATCGCCTACCTCCGGAGGGTCATGAGGATGTCTGATTGCCGACTGCCCAGAGTCGTGGCTATTGAGATGATAAGGCGTTGCAAAGGGTTCGCTGAGCGTTACGCCTCCCTCTGCGCCGAGTATGCCATCCCTGACAACTTAAGTGTTTTTGAAACACGGGTTCTCGGGTCGGACATGGAGGAACTCATTTTGGCTGTGAGAGTGCGGAAACGGTCAAACCTGCTGGCACGGGTCGAGGCTTCGGACACATTCACACTCTACCGTGAGCTTAATCCCGCTGTAAAGTGCGCCAGTTTGGTGCATGATGCCGGCTTGCCATTGAGGGTGGCCCGATGGGCTTTCAAAGTACGCGCAGAGTCCTTAAACCTGAACGCGAAGCCGTACGACTCTGGGAGAAATGAGGAATGCGCACTCTGCAACCTGCACGAACGAGAGGATATATTCCACTTCCTCTGCCAATGCCCCGTCCTCTCTGAGTTTCGACGATGCGCGTTTTCCAAGAACACATTGACCCGCAGCGAGGCAATCCGGATTCTAGACGGACCTGACTGGACGAGGTTGGGAGTGTTTTGTGCTTCGGCGTGGCGCTATAGGTCCTTCCTAGTCAAGGAATTTAATTTTTAACTTTTTCAATCCATTTATTTTTGTTCAAGATAACAGTATCTTTTTGTTTTCAACCAATTTTTGTTTATTTTCCATATTTAATCTTCACTCCACATACTTGTATTTCTTCCCCACTCTTGAATGGCCCCTTCTTCCGGCAGACGGTTTCCAATGCCGTACAGTTTATTTACATCATTTTCTTGCATTTCATAGTGTGTATATTATTTCAATAAACGTTTTTCTTCTTCTTCTTCTTCATCTTCATTCATTGTAAATTGATGTACCATTTTATTATTTAATATTCCAGATCCAACTTATCAAACATTACCTACACCACTTTGAAAGTTTTTAGTAAATTTACGAGATTTTGCTAAAAACTATAAATTCCACTCTTTTGGTTTTCAACAGCGACATGTCCAGTTTTCGTAATAAAATTCAGGCTGAACCAAAATCTCTGAATCAAAATCTATTCAAATTCGTAACAACCCATGTTACGAAAATTGGAATATTCTGGTGGTAGGAGCTTGAGAAATATTCAGAATAAGCTTGAAATTTCCCTACAACTGTGTGGCGAAGCGTTGTTTACTACCTCTCGACGCCAAGACTTGTTTATCACGTCAGAGTTGAAGTGAAATGAACGCTCGTTTCCTTCGCTCCTTGTGGCCTAATCGCCGAGGGGACAACATTCAATCAAACTCCCAGAGGTCACTTGTCTTCTCCTTCACAAACAATTCAAACCTCTCACACAGTCCCCAGAGCCCTGTTCGATAGTCCCAACGAGAATTAAAACTAATTGTGGGACTGCAGGCTGTTCCGAGCGGTCGCTGGGTGGACGATACACTTCCATTCGTCATAATTCGCTTTCAGCTCTCAGGGATCGGTTTGATGGGACCGCCGAAACATTTCCAGATAAGAGCTACTTCAACCAGATTCCGTTGAAATGTTGTAGGTTCTGATGATTGGGGCGTGAGTAGAAAGTGAGAACGCAATTCTCGAGTTTTTTCTTGGATTTACTGACGTTCATTTGGTGACGTTCAAATATCGTTCGACGAAAATTCTTCAAATCGAAAATAAACTTCAGTTTCTTGGCAGTTCGAATATAAAGTCTTCACAAAAGGGTTTCGAATTGTGGAAGTCGGACACCTCCTCTCTCATCAGAAAACGTTAAACAACAACAAAAAATACCTCATCCCACAGCTCCCTTCACTTCAAACAGCCAATCAGAAGCTCTTTCCTTTCACTTGTCTCAACCAATCCCATTAAACCTTTCACTTTGTACACCTCCATTAAAATTTAATCAGCTTTCTAATGGTATGTATTGTCAACATTACGATGAAACCTTTATTTTTACCTTGTTTTATTTTAACCTCCTTATTTTTTGTACTGAAATTCACTAAAACGACCTCAGACTTACAATGAGGATTTCATGATATCCTTTGCCTTGATACCCTTGAAATTAACAATCTGAATCATACCTATCACTACAACGGCAAAAAAAAAAAAAAAAAAAGAGAATCCGTTTGTTAATTTTTTGGTATTTTTGTAGGTGCCTACTGTTTTTCCGCATCCAAACTTGAATTTCTTGATGAAATCGATAAGGAATCGTAAAGGAACCATACCATTAGACAGCTGATTAAATTTGCAAGTTTTCCTGAGATGTGACAGCTTCCAGCACGTTTTTGGAAATGCAGTTAACGTACAAGTATTTTCAAAAAGTTAAATTTTTTTATTGTCAATGCTTAAACTGCAATTGCGGTCCTTAGGAGTTCGTTTTTGATTGTGCATTAGGCGTAGGTAAATAGGAAATAACGCTGAATCCGAAAATGTTGTCAAAAGTAGAAAAATGTTGTGTCAACGTGAAGAAACGTGGGTTAATATGGTAAAAAACGTGGTTTTCTGAAAAAGAAAAAAAAACGTTGAAAAATCATATCTTGGGAACGGATAGAGATAGAAAGGTGCGGTTGGCGGCGTTCTACTCTATTATCAGTCTATTTTTACCCAATGTTTTCTTTCACACCAAGTGGCGAACACCCTGTATGAGTTCACCTCTTTGTGATGCAGCTTCAGTATTGTTTTCTTACTGACGATGGTTTAATCATCGAAACCGGTCTAACAATGTGGAAATATACAATTTCTTTTTGTTTTATTATCTTCAATAATGAACCAATCGTAGGTGTGAGTACATACCGGTACTCCTCAATGACAAAGTTATACCATATGCTAACGAAGCTAAGTGTCTGGGTATGACGCTAGATGCTAAACTTCGATGGAAAGCGCATGTCAAAAAGAAGAAAGAGGAACTCACTATCAAATTCAGGAAAATGTATTGGCTGATGGGACGACGATCACCCATGTCGATCCAAAACAAGCTAACACTCTACAATCAGCTCCTCAAGCCAGTCTGAACGTATGGTGCACAACTGTGGGGCTGCACCGCTCCGAGCAACCGCTTGATCGTCCAGCGCTTCCAGAATAACGTACTACGCGCGTGTGTAGACGCGTACCGTTACACAAGAAATGATCGACTACATTTGGAACTTCAAATTCCCACAGTCGAAGAAGTTATCAAAAAGCAAGCATTAGCCCATCAACAGAGGCTTCGTGGCCACATCAATGACGAGGTTGTCCAGCTCCTTGATGTTGATGGCCTACTCAGAAGGCTTAAAAGAACAAAACCTCATGACCTGTGGGAGTGGAAATGACCTGTGGGAGTGTTTTGTGAAAAGTGTTGTGAAATCATGTTGTGAAATGAAGTGTGTTCAGTGGGATCAGTGAACCCATACCAGTGCATCAGCTGCACAAAACTTGAAGCCTTTTAGAAGCCATGTTACGTATCTTAGCTTCTTAACAATCAATTAACAATGCATATCAAATTTAAATTGCTAATAAGTTGTAAACTTGGTGCAATAAAAATTTTCACAAGAAAAAAAAATAATAATAATGAACCATTGAACAATTTGAAGGTTTACGTTTCATGATTAGCCCAGTTAATGAATGCTCAAAAAAGTTACAGAGGGAGGAAATGCTTGGAACACAATTTGAAGGCTTCGTAACTTTGTTTGGACTAGTTAGGAGGTGAACATCAAAAGTCCCCACCTGTACCTACTCCTTAAGCCGTTGGGGCTAGTTCCACATTTCAAGCCTTAAAGTTCAAGGTGTAGTAACGAATTGGCTTCTTAAATGTGATGTTGTTCATTTCTGAATTTTATCCAATTGTTCCACCAAAGTCCCACAAGTACCTTCCGAAATTGTTATACCGAACTGCTTCAGAGATTGTAGATATAGTTCCAAGGCACCATACCTATACACAGTCTTCAAAATGTGTAGAGACAGGGAATTTACTGATGGCGCAACAAGTGAAAATTTCCTCAGATTGTCTCAAAATAATTCAAAATGAATGTTCCAAATTAATCAATGATAAAAATGAACTCCCAAAATACCTTAAGGACGAATCCACACGAATCCACCTGGAACCGGATTACTACATGATGCTTCAATGCGTGAACGCAAGCGTTAATGTTTATTTTTAGACGATGACGCATGAAGACAAAGCTTCCATACCTCAGGAGGTGAGAAATCATAAGGGTGAGAGCCACCCGTTAAAATGATGTATTCTTTTAATCATTCACACTTTTGGTGCGAAAATGAGGAATTTAATAATAATAAACCATTTATTATACAAAGGCCGATTGGCCCATATGAATGACATTGCATAAATTACATAAAATTATGCAAAAAGAAATTATGAATAAAAATTTACGAACAAAATGAAAAAAATAAGATCTTATAATGAAGGGTGATGGGCGGGTGGGGGGACCTGTGGAGCAGAGGAAGAGCGTTCCACAGCCAAGCCCCAACAACACCAAACGAGTGGGCGAACAATCATGAGTGCGTTTGAGCAAAATTTTGAAAATACAAATGAGGTGGCTGAGGTCGAAGTATTTATTTAAGGGGAGGGAAAAAAGATTTCCGACGGAATTTCGAGATTTGACGTTGTGAATGAAACGAATACAGGCATTATGGGCTACAAGCAATTTTTTGGCACATGAAGAAGAGAGGGAATGGGAGAAAATAGTATCACAATAGAGAAAATGTGGTGCAACTAACGCAACAACCAGTTGTCTTTTAAGGTTATGAGGGATGAATTTACTAAGTTTGCGAAGTGGGTGGAGAGAGCTATAAATTCTCCTACAGACTTGCCCAATGTGCTGGTTCCAAGAAAGGGTATCGTCAATGACTAACCCAAGTTTCGAGCATCAAACCTGGAAACTTTGGATGAATGGACACACTCATGCAGTACGGTCTCAAATAGAGATGACTACTGTCAGTACCGATTTGCTATTGAGATTTGCAACTGATGACTGGTACAATCCACAAACGTCATGTTCTAAGCGGGTAAGGCCGTCCGAGCCGTTTGTCTTCTATGAATAGAAGTTATTGTTTGTCGGAAAACGGGGCCATCCTCCGGGTTTCGAGAGGCTGACGGCACCGACGAGTTAATCCTTGAGATATCGCGCGGAGGTGTAATTGAGATTCGCCTCGGGCGTGGCCTCTCACATCACCGGCTCAAGTGGTTACACGCGGTGCATCACACCTATCGCGAAAATTCTTATCGAACTTAATCGTTGGATTACGTTGCAGCTAATCGAACAATTTGTTGAGCTGGATCCCAACTCCCTCCTGATTTGTGTGGAATCGAAAGACAGGTGCGATGGGGTCATAACCACCCCCACCCCCCCACTCCCCCACCTGAACGAAACGGTCATGTGGTTAACTTTGTTGGGGCCCAATGGCCACTAACCTATCGGCAAGATATCTCGATTTTCAAGATAGCGACACCTCCCAAATTTCGAGGGGTTGCTCAAGAGTTCCATACTAAGGCTGAGTTCGAACATGAACGTCTTTCGAAAAGTTTGATATTGAAAAAGTGCAAAAAGCAAAATCGCTCAAAAACATTGATTTGGCCACCCCGAAATCAAAGACCGGATCCGCCAATTCCATGGTTCAAATTCAAACTCAAACTCTTCACGAACAGTGGAGTTACTTAACTCCTATTAATAGGCTTCTCAGTTTGCAAACTTGAATTTGGGTCTTGAGCTTGCTCAATCTGTTGCAATAGTACCTTCTGAGCATCCTGAACCTGTCGTTACATTGACTTGAATGTAGAGAAGGGCGGAGTTTTAAGGAGTAGAATTAGAAGGAGGAAGGAACTCCTATTCTCTTGCAGCGGCCCTAACCAGTTCAAGAGTGGCACCTAATGGAAAGCTGGAAGGTGCTCAACTGCCTGGGAGCTGAAAATTAAGTTACCGTAATTTGGGTTGAGGGACATACCGGGGTGGCAAGACAATATTTGTGGCGCCAGAACCAGTTTTGAGCATTGCCAAATGCTAGGTTATATCCTACATGGGTGAATGGGCGAGAAAAAGCCATAGGAGGTGTTGACAAGACGTCCCAGCACAAAGATTCGGGAAGTTGATAATGGCAGCACCTTGTAGGAGGAGGAGCTCAAAGCACTCGAACTGCCACGGAGAACAATGAGACTTCTGGTAAAAATGCAGACGGGATGGGTGCCTCCGACGTCTGCACATAATTGGAATATGCACGGAAAATCCGTCGTGCAGACTTTGTGGAGAGGAGGACGAAACGGCACCTCACGTCCTCAGCACTCGAAGCTGGACGGTACAGAATATTTGGGTCCCTGGTTCGGTACCAGTGGTAACCTGGTAGGGTGATCATCAGTGTAGTAGAGGGAGTTGACTGGACCCAGAGCCTATAGGCTGGCTTATTCGTTGCAGCGGATGGGGACTAGTCCTATATTGAGTCCCTGCGACAATCAAATGTAATTGACAAGAAAGCTGCTGGCTGGTATCTCAAGATGTTTTCCAGACTACTCTTAGGTATGGATGTACCAACAGTACCGTCAGTACGATCATTAAATAAACATAAGTAGTTCAAATAAGTTGCAAAATTTAAATTGTTTCTGCTTTCTATACATGTGAAAACATTTGACCTGATTCACATGGGATTTTTTTTTTTCGTTCCGCAGAAACAAGAGATCGGGGCGAGGAACTCAACGAGATCATCAGAAATTCCTGCATGACAGCAAGAAAGAAGTTGAAAGGTAATTTCATTGCAAATGGAAACAACTAGGTACTAATGACTATTACTGAAGAGGAATTCATTAACTATATCGGGTACCTGTGCGAGGGTGAGAGGCAGAAGGTGACCCACGGATGAACCGCGTTTGTTGTATGTGATGATGAATTTAAACATAACTACTTAATAGCTTAACAGGTTCTGCATGATTCCATCCAGTCACGATTATAGACATAATATATAGACAAAATATTATTTTTTGTTCTTTTTCGACTTAATCGAATATTGCTTTTGTCGAAGAGCTCAGATCAGATCTGTTTGCATCAAAATAGACTTTTTCGAGAAGAATTTTGGAGTTTCTACGAACATAGAGAAATATTTCAACCGAGTCCACATGAAGGTTCAGCTAACTGAATGATCTGGAGCTTGAAAACCCATCTTCCGTTGTATTATTGGGACGAACGTTCCCTATCGCCGAGACCCTTTTCTTCTTTAATCAGAGCCCAACAAACGGGTCTACACGAGATGAGGAGCCCGGTCAGACGGAAGATCAAACGCTTGAACATCGAGCGATTTAAGGGTCTGTTATCTTGGTAAGAAAATTTTCAAAAATCTAATGTTCATAGAAGATGAAAAGATAACTTTGTTCAACTTCCGATTTCATTAAACCGCCCCTTCAAAACTGTGCAATGTGTTTTGCTGTACTGTTGCCGTATTAAGGTGTCGAAATTTGGCATTGTATTAAGAGACTTTTGTCTAAGTGATTCACTGCCCCGCTACCTCGGGCCTTGTGTCACCAATCCGTGGGTGTAGGACTGTTACCAAACCGAAGGTTAAGAGACGAAACATTTGTTATGAATATTTACAAAGTTATTGTCTTCCAGAGCTGAAACCACCGTCCGCAAAGAAAGACCCCAAAGCTCCCCAATCAGCCGTGAACAGGGTCCGACTGACGCAATACGGCATCCTCGTAAAGCTGCTCCAGGGAGCAGCGGAGGAGTACGAAGAGTCCCTTGACGTTCACAAGAAAATGAGCGAGACCATGATTAAGAAGCAGCTTCACATAGGTTTGTTAAGCAATTTTGAACGATTTCTCTTATTAACATTCACATAGGTTCTAGCTTTACCAACGGGTTTATCAGCTAAGAAAGTTCCGTACCGTATCCAATTAAGATCTCTTATATCTAGATCACTGACTGTTCTGTATAGAAGTCCCATAAGTTAAGAGGTTCAGAGTTAGGAGGCCCATCTGATCCAAAATTACCAAGTTACTGCCCCTTCTTAACTGCGTGATTTTTTAAGTTTATTTAATAAACTAACTATGTTTAATATTTAATAAACTAATTTAGTTTCAATATTATTTTTGTTCTTTATGACTCTGCGTAGAAAAGCGCCTAATTAGAACATCCTTACATCGTTTAGCATTTGAAGGCACCTAACTGTAACAGTTAGGTGCCAGTTGGTAACAGTTACCAACTGAATCTTCAGAATTGTGAACAATGTTTTTCGTCTGAATATTAATTTTGCTACTTAACAGCTGTTTGGGCCAAATTGTGGGCCATTTTATGAGCTGGAGCACCAACATGATATATAACATGATATCATATAATGGGTGGTATCACATTATGATCGGCAAATATTTAAATTAAAATTTAACATTTAATGTTGTAATTCCTTCAAGTTTTTCTCGATTGTTATCATTTTTAATAATTATCACACAGTCCCTTCACTTCGAACCAATCTTATTCGTCCTTGAGAGTTACCTCTTTGTAATGCACCTTCAGTAATGTTTTGTTACTGACGATGGTTTAATCACCGAAACCGGTCTAATATAGTACTCATATTTCAGTGGAAATAGACAATTTTTGCAAGTAGGTACTCTTGCTTTTCTTGTTTACTCTATGGATAACTCATGGTTACCCTATCGTCACAATTACAGACCATCTCCATTTATTTGGGACGTAGTTTTTATTCTTACGGTTTCAACTTCACCATTTTCATTCATCCAAATCACGAACGTAAAATCACGCCAACGTTGAGAGAGGGAATTTCATTTTTGTTGTCAGTCGTACAGATGGTGATACGAAAAATGCCGTGTGTTCCAGCCAACGTAGAGGTATCAGACGAGGAACTGATGGCTATGCTAGACTCGCAAGACCTTGCAGTCTTCGTACAAGACGTAAGTCTCTTATTATACCTAGTCTCTTATACATGATGTATAGTTTTAAATCCAACTTGAATCCCCTCAGTGCCCTAAAATGTCGAGCCGAATCTAGAGTGGAGGTCACTCACACCCATAAGAGATGGGACGAAATTCATTTTACATGATAAAATCGCCAATCACTGGAGAGTAGCAGCATTCCAAATCACCTGCTACTTGCTCCTAAACAGCCAAGAAAACAGTTTAGAAAATAGCGATACTCTATGGGAGATACCACTCTGGAGGTATTTACTAGTAGGGATGAGCATCGTTTACTTACATAATGTGTAAGTATATTATACTTAGGTACCAAGTTCTCAACTACCTTCTGAAGGCTAGATAACTTGATGAATAATTTTGGATCCCCTGGCTACGTCCCTGCCCCAGTCATCCTCAAGCATCCAGAGATACCTGTGGGTAATTTGTTACGTATTCATTTGCCACTTGCCTATTCCAAGCCTTCCTTGAGTTCCTTTCTTAAGCATCCTAGCCCCTCTTCTGCCTCATCAAGAGCGTCCTAGTCATTTCCAAAGGCATACTGAGAGTGCTCAACCATCCCCAGTCATCCTTCACCATTACATGCCTTTCTTGAGCATCTCAATGCCTCTTCAGCTTCACCAGGCGCCTCCAGTAATTTTAAACAGTCCAAAGCCACCCTTGAGCAGTACTTAACCATCCCCAGTCAGTGACGTAGCAAGAATTTCGATGGCGGGGGTGTTACAGACTAGGGCCTCCTCCGAGAGGAATGGAGTACTTCCCTAGAGGCTTCGAAAAAAACCCTCTATTATAGCCTGAGAAAGAAGCAATCTACACTTGTGGGCATGCCTTCACCTACCTGCGAAGTCAATAATATCGATCACTATATTATAATAACACACACCCAAACACAATCATATTTTGGTTCATTTCCAACAGTACATGAGGGAGACGAACGAAGCGATGGAGTCTCTCCAGGATGCCAAAGACAGGCACAAAGAGATCATAGCCCTCGAGAAGAACATCGAGCAGCTGAGGGATATGATGGTCGAGATTTCCGTCAACGTACATCAACAGGTAGAGTTCCAATATCGAAGTTATGGTAGTGATTCGTGTTTATGTAGCTACGATCTCCAATTCAATGGCTTTCAATGATTGGTTCGGGATGCTGCCCCATTCCACGACTACATAAATAGGCCTAAGGAAATTGCCAAACTGATTTGTCCAGTTAAACTCGACGCCCATCGAACCCTGCCACTTGTAGTTAAGGGACATAATATTCGTATATTATACGAATATTGATACAGAAAATACTCAAAATAAACCGTTGTTGGAAAATATGCAGCAATTGTCATATACTATATGGGAAAAAACAGTATTTTTGTCAATAAACAAAGAATACAATTTAAAAAAGAAATTATTATCTCCTAGTGCTAAATCCCTTGACTTGACGTAAAATCGCCTCCTCATCCTGCACCTCCACAACCTCGTCAAGCCTATGGCCTCGTAAAGGTGCTCTAGAGCCTTAAGACGAGTGAGAAATTTGCTCCATTTATTAAAATGGAGTGGAAACCTACCAATGAAGAAAGCAATATATTATTGACGTAGAGTTAACTATAGGGATACATCCAACTTAACGATTTTCTATTTTCTAACTAGCCTACTCCTGTTTGTCTTCAGTGGTTGAAAGAAGGAGGTCAGAACAAATCGGTTAAAATCTCTATTTCCTCGCTTTAAAGTGTATCTGGCAGTTCAAAGAACTGTTACCTAAATTTAAAAGCTGGCAATAGTGAGGATTGCTTGAAACTTTGTATAGAACTGTTATTTATATTAATATTCATGGTTGGTATCCGATAGGTTAATTCTTACAATATAATTATGGGAGTTATCAATTTTTTTTTTTTTTTTCCGTGTCACAGGGGGACTTGATAGACAAGATCGATTATCACATCGGCAACGGAGTCCTCATGACGCAGCACGGACAGAAGAAACTGAGTAAAGCTCACAAACTGATGCTCCGAGCCAGAAAAGTAAGCTAAACAGATCGCTAAAGATGTGTTGGGGGTTCTGGATGTGTTGGGCTGATTGGTGTGGTTCACTGCAGGTTGGACTGAGGGAGAAAATGGTTGGGTCACTCACCAATGTCGGGTGATGCAAATTAGGCAAAAAACAATTCTTATCCAACTGGATTGGATGGCTGAATTCCTGTGTGATATGGTAGTGGTCACTAGATTTTGAATTCAGGTGTGGGTTGAAAAGTGATTTTGCTCGACTGAGCAAAGACTTCATTGACTGGTAGTGGCTTCAATCGGAACTCGAGTTCCAAGGGTACTGAACCATGCACACTGTGCTGTTCTGAAGGGTGCTTACATGCAGGTTATGTTGCATTTCAAAAGGCACATTCCAGTTGTTGTTTGATGATCTTGAGATCCTGTACAGTTTTCAATTTCTTTCGCTTGTCAATTAATTCGTTTGAGGAAATACAAGACACAATCAGATACGGGGGCCATACTCTGTCATAATTCTATCTGGAAATTGCATCAATAAAATTATTAACTTTTTTGTCACAATACAAGTCAGAATTAGCACAGACCAACTCATGTTTGTCAAAAATTGGTTTCATGCAAATATAATAAAGCAGAATCATTGCATGTATGATGCAATGTCTGTGGCTCGTCAGCCACAGAACACGTGGCAGAGCCGCCTGTGACCGAGATTCAATCGCCATTAGAATTAAGTGCCGCAAGAAGCCTACAGGTCTGCCCCAACTCAAGCAAGACCCGTAAACGGTTTGTTAGAATTGGGAAAAGAATCACCTTTACGTAAATTTCTTCTAAACAGGTGTTGCACCAGCTCTAAAAGACTTTTTAAGCTAATTCAGCTGTTTCCATTGGTTTCAGAAAAAAGTATGTATCGCCATCTGCTTGACATCTGTGATTGGAATACTCCTCCTGTACATGGCTCTGTACATCAGCACAAACCTCCGATAGCGACAGAACTGTGATTACCACTCCCTACAACCACGTCCTTTTAATAAGGACGAAGTGATTTTATTATCATCGATATTCTATCAAATGAAATATGAATTGACTTCAATGTAGCATTCCATTATGATTATTTTTAAAAAAATTGGAAGTATCTTCTCAATGGTGCGGTGGTAGGAGACAAGTGTCCAGCGGGCTTTTAGAAGCCAGGACACGCTCAACATGAAACCGTGGTGAAAAATGTGCAGCTTTTTTTTTAGTCATTCCCACTGGGTTTTTCGAGCCAATACTCTGGATCGACTAATATTTTCCTAGTCCGAGTTTGTCAAGAAGATGTCTTAAAAATTTAATTGATAAATATTTTAGACTAGAAATTTCCAGCGTTGAAAAAATGTTTTCAGGGCGATATGCAATCCGGAAGAAGGCTGTCACAACTCAAAATGTGACATTTCTCAGGAGAGCGTTTTGAAATTTTGCTAAGTTCGAAAATTAAAATAACCTTTAACGACATGAGTCTCATATTTCTTTTTTTTTAATCTTTTATAGAACTCATTGAGTTGGTCATCACCGAATTCATGTGTAATTACCGATATTCTACCAAATGAATTTTTTTTTAAATATTTCGACTTGGGACACTCTTGCTCCGATTCATATACCCTATGACGGTAGTGCTTCCTAGCGGTTTCTGCTGCACCTGCGTTTGAGGCTGTCTTCTCCATTAAAACTAGGCAGAATTAAGAGTTGATTCATGATGAAAACCAAAAAATACCATTTTTCAAGATGTGGCAGTCTTCTTCCGGACCAGCGATATGGTATGTAGGAGAGATTTTGTAGACCTCTCTCGCGAGGATGCGTCGTTTTTGGACTACGGGCTACCTAGGAAACATCTGAGTTTTCTCAAGTCGTAACCAAAAACTGAGGCCCAGGACATCAGACCGTTATTTCATTCCAGTAGTTTATTACTTACAGTAGTTAATCTTTCATTAGTTTATTACTTTCCAGCACAACAGGAGGCCAAAATCGAATAAAATTAGGAAAGTGGAAAACTTAAGCACCACTAGGCTCCTTAATGTTTATCCCACCAAGGGCATCACAACGGTAAACCTCATTTTCTCGAAACTTTAAACCAGGTATTTGGCCTTGATGACTGATATTGGCTTAGCACAGCATTTACTGAGGACATAATACTAATATTATGTCATATTATGAAATACCGATTAAAGTCATTAGAGATAAAGTTGAATTGAAGCAAAAGACGTTGAAACGGTAGCTGCGCTTGGTGATGTCATGGGAACACCATCGTACCTGCCGCCATCCCTTTCAACGCCTTTTCCAAGAAACGTTTACCAAAGTTTCCATTTGAACCGCTTGAAAATTGTTAAAAGCGTGTCCGCAGCGGTATGCCGCCATCATAACCTGGCCAACCTTAGTATCCTTACATCTTGCTCAAACAGACTAAACAGATCTTAGGGGTGTTTCTAGCTCGGACAAGCAGTTCCGAATCATTCGTTTTGTGATAACTCATGCTGTATTATTGTAATTAAACATGAAGCATTCCTGCGGCCAATGACAATATCGATACAATTTGGAGAAGTATTTATATCCCGTTATTGATATTTCAAAAATCACACAGTAGTACAAATGACAGTTCTATTGTGTTTGTAGGACAATCAATAATATTAATTAGTAATAAAGAGCATACCTACCAGCAGTGTACCAACATCAATATGTTATTCTTTGTTTCACTTCCCAGCTTACCATAGTGTAGCAAACCTGTTGAAAAGGAATAGTGGCACGTGATTACTTCTTTACGAGGGCAGATCCAGAGAGGACACAAGGGGCGCGTACCCCCCCCCCCCCCCTTCACCCCTTATGGGTACAAGGTTTTCTATCTGATAAGTGATTTTAGGCTGAATTTTATAGTAGAGATTCTAATAGTATGACATACATTGCAACACTATGTATAATTAAAGCGTTGTTTTATTGTTAATATTTAAGCAGTATTATAATGTTTTTGGACTAAACTAGCTTAAAAACCGGCCTTGCTCCCTTCCCCTTATGAAAATCCTGAATCCGCCCTTGCTTCTGAAGGGTACTAATTATTATCGGTAGATAGTTGTGCCTGTTTCATAGTAACTGTCATGTAATTGAGATATCTTAGATGTATTGAGATATTTTCAAGTATTTAATGTATTTGAAGTATTATATCACACATTGTGTTATGATTAACCAACCAAAGCTTGGGATTTCTGAAGTTCCTTTGTAGCGAGTCATGAAGTCAAGAAATAAACAAAACGTCATATTTGATGAGTTGATTAAAATCGTGTATTCCCTCTACTTTCCCACATTGTGTTTAGTATAGGTGGCCGTAATAAGAACTCAGTTGTTTGCACGCGATAAATGTATTTCTAGAGGTTTTGTATAACGGTTTGCACTGGGAGAGACTGAACCGCACTTCTGTGATTCACAACAGTCCCCCCCCCCCCATGATGAGGCACTTCAAACAATGTTATAGCGAACGTAATCCGTGAGGAAGGCTGGAATGTGGGCTACAATGTGGGCAAAACGCAGGTAGGTGAGGTGACGCAGCGCTGGAAAAAACTGCGCGCATGTGGCGAGCGCAAATAGGAACGCAGGTTTTGCCTCAGTAGTGAGTCAAATTTTATGTGCGCTTGTGTTCATGATACTGCAATGAATAATGAAACTGCACAGCTGCTGAAAAATTACTGATGTTCAATGCATGAACTCAGAGTGATTGATGATGCAGATGACCAGAACTTGTAGTTGGCTATATCAAAAATCAAGTCGCCCACGAGCGAAGATATAAAGAAAAGGCCAACTACTTTCGTCTGAATCGCGAGGAGTTCAGTGAAGACCATGAATTAATAAAAGTCGAGATTGAGACATCAGGAAGTAACCCAGCATTCAGTTCTACTTCACTTTCTTGTCCAATTTCTTCTTGTTCCTCCTATGTTTCGTCCTGTTATTTCGACTATTCGGATTTTCTGAGTCTGGAATGAACGGACATGGAGTGTGTTTGGCCCATAAGCTTTTGGGTATCAAGGGAAGATATATGACATGGGAAAAATAGAAAGGGAGCAAAAATATAATTGGAATCATTTTAACTTTTCCATGACACGAAAGAAACACCACTAACACGTGACCAACATTGGTATTAGAGATGTCGAGTGTCTAATAATTAGACAGTAACATTAACTAAACTTAGGCACAGTCTTAGGCACATTTTAACAAAAGCTTCCTTCTTGGAGTTGGAGTTGTTCCTGGAAAGCGTACAAATACGACCGCCTGATCCGATCTCCATTCATGGGCCGCGTGTGTTTTCAGCGTTGTGAGACGTTTGTGTGAATTCTTTCGCAAAATGACGATAGGTCGACCTCGCGGTTTTCCTGGTTCAGACCGGTTATCGGATGGACAGGAGTGGGAAGCTTCTGCCGTATGATCCGCCGTACGTTAAGTCCAGCGATATAAGAACGAAATGGTCTTCCGGTGTTGTCAGTGTACGGTTTAGTGATATGTGAGGATCATCGATCGTCGTTCTGTCAGTTCTAGACGGATGAGAGTCAAAAACGAGGAGTAGATAGTCTTCAGCTGAACCCGTTTCCTTGAGGGGACCTCAGGAATTCCCTGCTGCGGTTATGATGCCTGTGCTGCGATTCCGATGTGTTATGGTGCTTGTAATCAGTATGTTTTTCGTACATCCTTTATAATTAAGTACACCATTGGTGACTCATTCACCTACAATTCGACTCCATTAAGTTTGTTATGAAATTTTCATACCCCAAGAAATTGAATTGAAATCAAACATTTGTCCATAATAATATTATGGACAAATATATTATATTATTATATATACGTCAGTAACTACTTATTATAGAAAGTGTATGTTCAAAATCAGTGCAAATGTTTTAAACAAGTGATAAAATGTGGAGAAAACCCAAATCAAAAGTGCACAACTTTCCTTAACCGTATTCACTTAATATGGTGAATACAGGGAATACATTTTTTAAGTTATTCATGATAACCAGACATTTTCGATTTTATGGTCTTATGGCTGGGGTTCATTCCAAAATTTGCGTGGTACGTAAAATTTGACTTTTTTGGCGCGATTCCCGTGGTGGCAGAGACTTGAAATTTGGTATGGAGCCTCCTTATAACTTGACGCTGCCCAGACCCCCGGTCAGCTGATGGCTCCTAAAGCTAATTTCTATGCTATTCACTCTACGAAGCTGTAATTTGGAATGTAGCCACTTTAGGACTTCCACTTTGAGCAGCATAGGGCCATTTCAGGACTCCGGATAATGAATCGATCTGCACGGAAAACATCAGCAGTTTACTGTCCCAAATTTATCAGCTAGAGCCCTTCGTTTCTAGTTCTAAATTGGGAAACTCGTGGTACCTAGTGGGCGTTAGTGTCGCTTGTCTTCCTAACAATGTTTTCCCGCTCATTTTACCTGGTCCTTTGGCAACACCATCTGTTCCTTGTACATTTGAGGAGTTCCATTTTTCCATGTGCATTTACCAATACATAACAGTTACTGTTGGGGTGGTACTGGTTGCTGAGGACTTTTGTAGTAGCAAATAACAAGCCCATAATAGGAAATTGAAAAAGTCAATTTTAAAGCATGAATGTATTTAAGAACCTACGTACCTACTTACATATTCTTTATGAGAAAAATGAAATCCTAAATTATTTGTTTTCCTCCATTTCAGCACTTGCACACTCACATGTCACCAGGAGTCAGAGCAATCCAGGTAAGAGAGGAAAACTGCGCCTACTTGTATAATTATCTACCATATTATGGTAGTGACCAAGCTTCAAGTACTAAGCTTCCCGTTTTCTGGAATACATAACAACGCTCCCAAGGACTCCAAATTTTACAGGAGAAGAAAAAACGTTTGAAACCCTTGAAAAATTCATTTTGGGCCAAGTGCAGCTTTGGATGGTTACGGAAGTTGCTACAAAAGAAAGACAAAAAAAAAAAAAAATTGAAAAATTGTCTATTTCCACTAAAATCTGAGTATAGGTACACTGTTAGACCGGTTTCGGTGATTAAACCATCGTCAGTAATAAGTATTGAAGTAAAAGTATTATAATGGTAGTAATTAATGGTTTAAATATTAATGAAAATAAATCAAATTAATGGACTCAATTTTATAAAAAAGCGATGTAGAGAATACGGAACCCAACAAAATTATAAAAAGGCGATCCCTGTCAAAGCTTTTGACAAGGTATGGCACCAGGGACTTGAACAAAGTGCACAGGATCTGCCAAGACAGTATTACTTTCTCATAAAATCCTATATTCAGAACCGACATTTTAGAATAACACGAGACTAATTACTCCAGCTCGGAGTCTATAAAAGCAGGGGTCCCGGAAGGAGTGTTCTAGGTCCCGTATTTTTAACATTTTTCAACTTCTGTCATGTAGATGAGTGGTGGACCGTTCGTTGCGGTATTGCTGAAGGACATGTAGAGAACCGGGCTCCAGGCCAGAATTACCACTCGCCACTGGGCTCATCTCCGTGGCAGGTTGCCATCTTTGCTGTGCCCCGAACTGGTAGGTCAAACGGTTTTGACAAGTCGTATTTTTACCTACATAATTCGTACTATTGCGCCGAACCTTAAGTTATCCAAGCGATAAGATCCGCCTCTACGTAGTGCCAGTGTTGGGCATAGCCAAATGCCCGGTTAAATCATTCTTGGGTGAATGGGTGAGGGAAAGCCATAGGAGGTATTGGGAAGACACCACAAAGATTTGGGAAGTTGACAATGGCAGCACCTTGTAGGAGGAGGAGCGCAGGAGAACTGCAGCAGCCAAAAAAAAAAAAAATTAAACGTAAACTGGTGGTGATGCTGACTGAATCTGCACAGAATATGAGTATACACGGGGAGCAGACTTTGTGAAGAGGAGGACGTATTGGTACCTCAACTTGAAGCTCGAAGAGAAAGAATCTGTAGGTCTCTGATACCAGGAGAAATTGTGTAGGCAAACAACCTGGTAAGGGGGATAATCAGTCTAGTGGAGGGAGGAGACTGGACCCAGACCGTTCAGGCTGGGCTACAGGTCAACGCTCCGTACAATAAGCTCAGGTTTCAGTGTGGCAGATGGGAACTGGTCCCATCCTGAGTCCCTGCTACAATCTATCAATCACTGAGCTGCGTGCATATGACACGAAATTGGTTTATTGGCTGCCAAGAACTTATAATATAAGGATAGTAGCAGTTCTTGGCATTGTATGCAGGTTCATAACCCTCAACTGCTGGATGGTTAACTAGATAATTGTAATCTCAACACCAATCTGTGGTGGACATAATATGTCATATAGGTACCATCTTGTGCTTTGGCCAGGTCTACAATATCAAATCATTTTTTACAGTCAACGTGCAGGCATCCTCAAAATCAAAGGTAGTAGTTGCACCGCAGTTGCACTTCATTTGCGTAGGAACCATCATCACCCGCTCAATTGTTATAACAGGTCAGTGGTGGTTACTTACAATAACGATCAATGTCCTCCTAATTTGTTTCCATAACGACCACTTTTCATGAGCTGTTCTAACTGGTCTTCTGTGAATGTTTTCAGCTGCCAGCTGTCTTTTCAACGAAAATACGAAAAAGGTTATTCGTCCTGAGTGGTTGATAGTGGTTGCAGGAAAACAGCTGTTGTCCCTCAAACTCGAAAGGGACGCCCAGAAAAGAGAAGCAAGTTTAATAACTAATTGATATTTTTAGTTAAGGGAATAGTGGAATTGAAGCGCCACCGTTTTGACTTGGTATGCATCCCAAGTTTTCATTTCTATTTAGGGATCTTTCTGTATGAATTTGATTTTTTGACATAGCGATTAAAACTATAATATTCTATTCAAAGGTGCAAATTGTGAAGCTTGTCGATACGTACGAAGGTGAAATTACGTCGCAAGCGGACAACATTGCCATCGTCGTTTTGAAAAGGCAGTTTGAATTTAACAAGTTCATCCAACCCGCATGCGTTGATGTCAACTTGGAGTTATCTCAGGACGAACTGAAACGAGCCTTTCAAAACAAAACGATCGAAGTAAGTTCAGTAGTAAGACATGTCTTGAGAAAGCCCGTTTGGTCAAAGAAGGTTTGACAATTTTGCTCCCTTCATCTGACTGTAAGTACGAGATTTGGACTAGAATTTCGACCATCGGTCTACTATCAAAGACTAGGTACATCCTAACTGCGAAGGGAGAGCGATTAGAGCAAGGCAGTGTCCAGCTGAGTTGTGCTATATAAAAAGTGAAATATTACAAGACTTGATCAACCAACTCTCTACTCGATTCAGCCCTATGCCTGAGTGCTATAAAGAAAGATTAATCGATGAAAGAATTCCGAAAAGTTTCTTCAAACACTGCAGGTCTTTTCCTATTGATGGCCATGTGTAATGAATGGCCATTTGAGAGCTCGAGACAGCAGGTTTGTTTTTGATAATGTAAGATGTTCCGATGTTCTGCCATATTCATGTTAACAAGCTTTGTGGAAGAATTCCATCCATTGTTGCTGTTATTGTTGAAGAACTGTTGTTAACTCTACTCTACTGCAGTAGAGTAGTTAATCATGTAACTCTACTTGTAGGGCGCAGCATTTGGATTGAACAAAAGAGTCCCCAATAATGGAGTGCTCCGTGAGGCGGTTTTACGATTCAAAACCCTCAATGAATGTCGGAACATACTCCCCGAAGAAAGTTCCATCCGGAGCTTCCTCCATTACGATAAATTCTGCTTAGATACTCCTAAAGGTACCCAACAATAAATTAAAGATGATACTTTAATGTTTTTATAATGTAGGTACCTACTGATAATCTTCGACATCTGTGTGTATCAATTCCAAGACGATATGACGTCATAAGGTTACGATTACATGACCATTCGATATTGTTACTCCTCCTTGATGTAGTAAATATTGTTACTCCTCCTCCGCGATATAGTGACACCTCCTTGACGTAGATCATTAATACAAATTTTTACTTTTTGTCCACGAATCAGGCAGGCTTTCTGAAGACACAGGAATGGGTTTGGTCATATTAGTGGAAGACAAATACTACTTGCAAGGGATTCTCAGTAAAAATATTCAACAGGAGTTTTCCATCGTCACCAACATCACTAAACACATGACTTGGTTGAAAGGCGCTATCAAGAAAGTAATGGATGACTTGCAGTAAGATTCACAGTCATTTAGTTATCCCAACATGGAATATACCCCTTTGAAGCCGAGGTTTAGCCTGGTGAAAATCCTCAGTACAGCCGTCTGGTCTTTGGTGTAGGAAATTTCACCAAATGTCAAAAAACGTCATCAGGAAGCACGTTTGAATTATGTGTAGGAAATTTATGTAGGTAACAACTTGGGGAGATTTCGAGACGGGTACGGTGCTTGTGTAGTGGTTAGGACATCTTTTTAAGGCGGGCGGGGAAAGTAGATATCATAACTTTTTCCTGTAGAATGATATTTGCGATGCAGGGTGTTTCTGGGGGGATTGTTCTTTCCCTATGCAGATTGCCATTGAAACGTTTTCATTCATGACACATTTAGCGAATTTTCGAAGAAAATGTACCTAGTTTAAGTATAATATTCCTGCTGCAGAGATAATATTTACAATTACTTTGCGTTTCATAATGATTATATTTTACAGGTGTAAAAACATGTTCATATGTGCGAACAGTGCATGCATAGATGATTCGCGGAAGTGTGACGGCTTCGACGACTGCGGCGATGGGTCTGATGAATCGTACATTGAATGCCGGAAGAAGCCCAGTTCTGGAGTCGTAGAGAGGTAAGTACGAGTACTACAATATCAGTCTACCCATGATTGCACCTTAGAGTATGTTAATTTTTGTACTTGATTGTATCATTCCACGCTTTGCACTTGATATATCCCTTCAACTCCCAGCAAGTTCTGTTGGCCAAATTTTGAAAATTTGTTTGTCGCAGCTGCCTAATTGAGCTGCATCGGAACAACGCTAATCCTATGCTTACAAGCATGATTGAAACGTGCATGAAAGCTTGGTCGTTATTTTTTCCTCTTCATTGATGACTTCCCTGTCTCGTTCGTACAGTGTTCCCGCTAATATATATGCATCTCAATGGACTGAAGACATCTGAACTAGGCAATAGATACCCTTCCCTTCTGTGTAGAAAGGCGCACAAAATTCGAAAATGATGGTCAATCTCCGATGACCTGATGTTTCTGAGCATCCTGTTAATTGTGGTTTAGAAAACCGAGATATCTCATTCACTAACTGTATTTGTAGGTCAAGTTGCGTGTTACCCCCTCTCTTCATCGATGGCGTGTTCGACTGCATTGGAGAAGACTGCACCCTTGAAGGAGGTGATGAAGTCGGTTTTGGGAAAAGCGTACATTTATCCTGCGGATTGGGAACCACTGTCCCGGACACGAACCCCCTGGGAGACTACGCCTGTCTCAGTAGTGGAAAATGGTCACCTGAAGAACCAAAGTGCATACGTGAGTTTTTTTTTCTTCGGGAGACTCGTCTGATCAAAAGCCCGTTAGCTTCATCCTGTTTGTAATGTCTGTAGTCAGACAATAATGAGTGGGAAGGAAATCACTGATGATTATCCTGTAAAAAGGTCCAATTCGTAGTTGGGAAATCCTTTTGTGAAGTATTCCGTTCCCACAGGAGAATGTCCGCCTCTGGTGAAACCGCACGTCAACGTGACGTGTGAACACAACTATCTTGTAGTGGATTGCAAGGAGTACATGAAAGTCGGAACTGAAGCCACATACGTATGCGACACCTTTTATACGCTTCAAGCATTTACTTCGTCTGCAAGAGAAACCAAATGTCTTCCTGGGGGCCGATGGCGCAATGAGCCCCCTGAATGTATTCCAGGTAGGAAAATGTTAATTCGTATTTATTTCCTCAAGTTCATAATAACTTTAGTGGCCTAAATATTTAAAGAGGAACAACTGTCTAAATACCAAAATTAATCAGGATACAATCACACAGTGGAGTCGTCGCTGTATCAGCAAGTTATGGAGGTCTTACGAGTGGACCAATTTCAATTCGATTTCAATGCTCACCCTTTGACAAATATCCAATAAGATCGACCAAGCGTTTAAAAAAGGCTCAATTTTCAAGATAAGGAGTCGAGGTAGACAGATTCCAAGCCGTTGTGTAGTGATTTAGCGGTGGGCTAATTTAAACAATTTTAAAAATGTTGCAATTGGTACACATAATTGCCCACAGGTTGATTCCAAACTTAACCAAGAAGGGTTTCCAGTCATGAATTTAACATTCTTGGAGAACAGAACAGATTATTGTTTCTAATTCTAATTGTTCATTATAGAATTTAATGAAACAACAATCACAGAATCACACCAGGCTAAAATGAGATACTAGCATCAATATGGTGGCACAACGGACTGGTGTGCCATCTAAATGTGAAAAACTGCCATTTGGGTATCACATACATATTTACAATGTTGGACTCTAGTTGACTTTTATACTCAGCTTATCTGGAAACCACTTAGCCATAGCAACTCACCTCTAAATCACTACACACGGCTTGGAACCTGTCTACCTCGACTCCTTATTCGCAATACAATCATGGATGGCTCTAGGTACAAACATATATGCAAGGTACACGACTTTACCTTACATCTTCCTCTTATATTCTCACAGATTGTGGCTTCCCTAATCCGTACGCGTCGAACTCAACGCCCACCATAGCTTTTGGAAAGGAAACGAAAAACGTGCTAGAGTTCCCTTGGCAAGTCGCTCTTCACAGCAGGAACACGACTGAGGAGACCCCTAAATGGAGACAACACTGTGGAGGGACGCTCATCAGCTCCAATCTCGTTCTGACTGGTAGACGAAACTTTTGCAATAACTATTTCTAAACTTTTGATCTAAACTTTTTGATCTGTGGCTAGATTTGGGGACCGTATCCCCCATGGTTTGGTGTGAGTGGGGCAAGTCCAATCCTGTAAAGTACTGAGACATGGAAAGCGGTAGGTCTTCCCTAAGGTTATGAGGGAGGGCCGTGCCTGCAAACATTCAAGGCTTAGAGGCTCGCGATGGGGGGGGGGGGGGGACTGGGTGTGAGATTGCTGGTCCCCTGCAGGCTCGGGTTGCTCAAAATGGTGTCACGGGCTGAGGAAGCCCCAGACCACCTGAGCAACGCCTGGAACTCCACCAGATGGGCGTAGCGAGGTCCGGTGGAGGTTGTGAACTAATCCCAACAGCACGCTTATTTATAGCTGTATGGCCCATCCAAGCCCACCGTACTTTGAGGGTTGGGACAGGGCTGGCCGTTGACGATTACCTATGAGGAGCACACTGAAGAATGGTGGCAATTGCGAGTCGACTGATCAGGATATTTGCTTGTTTGCGCGAACAGGCAGTTGCCCCAGTAGACTGCTCTGAAGATCAACCTTGACCACTTGGTTACAAAGGATTTCCCCAACTAATCACTTCATTGTTTAGATTGTGTATCGTAGGTACTTTCTGTTTTTTTGTTGTTGTCGTTGTTGTTGTTTTTTTCGTGTTTTTTAACGTTATTTCCTTAGCTTTGTATGCTTGTTCAACCCCTTAGTTGAGTCTCGACTGCCAATCGAAACTGAGTGAATTTTTTCAGCTGCTCATTGTCTCTTCCTGCCAGAAGAATTCATAAAAATGAATACTGACGATTTGTTGGTCACCGCCGGCAAATACAAAAGAGACTTCTACGACATGGAAAAAAACCAACAGAATCAAGGCGTAAGTTTGTTTTAACCTTCAGTCTCTGAACAGTAGGAAAAAAGTGTCAGCAAGTTTGCAGCATAAGAGATGGAGATTTTTCAGTCATTTCAATTTGGATCACTGTTAGTCGGTTCATAACAGAGCGTACAGGATATTAATAGAGAGTTTTCTTATGAGAGATTTGTTCCAGGTAGGTACTGAAGGAACAAGCATTTGTTGGGGTAATGTTACAGGGGCATTAATGCCTGCCTTATAATGGCTCTTTAGGGGGTTAGCCTCCCTGAGTTCCTCTATTGGGAGCCACCATATTTCCTAAGTTGCTCTCTGTAGCTACGCTCTGTTGGTCTTCTGCGAGTGTCAGCAATGGAAGTTCGGCCGTACGCCACTTGATAAAATAATAAATAAGAAACACTCTGTTTTTTGTTTGGCCACATGTTTCTTCTTATGTACTCAGTTAAGAGTTAGTCACTGGTTTGTGATAAATGACAAACACCAGTTCAGCCCATCCTCACTAAACTAGGTAATACTAAGAGGAGATCACAAGAAATCATTTGAGTTGTTTTCCTTCTGAGGGAAAACAACTCAAATGATTTCTTGTGATCTCCTCTTAGTATTACCTAGTTTAGTGAGGATGGGCTGAACTGGTGTTTGTCATTTATCACATGTCATGTACTATGCTGGATGTTCAACATCCATCCATCATGACCTAACAAAAACACTGCAAATCTCCCAACTGATGACATGAACGATTTTTGAGATTGTGTTTAAATTAGTCAGTAAGTTGGTATTGGGGGCTGTTTCATTGAATTCTTTCCAATCCAAGCCTCACAAGAATGACGTCATTTTACTCTCACAAGTATTGAATTTAGTAAAGGTAGAATTGGACATGAACTTATTTCTAAGTAATTTGTGTTACTAGGTGAAGGAAGCAGGGTACGGAGGTTTCACTCACAAGCATCACACCATTTTACCCTCACACGTATTCAATATTCAATAAAATAATATTGACATGTTCATAGGTGAAACAAGCGATTGTACCTGCAGCGTACGGAGGGTTTGAAACCCGTCACTCTCACGATATCGCCATATTGGAGCTGAGAAGACCTTTCAAGATGTCGAGCTACGTTCTGCCAATCTGTCTCAAGTTAGGCCAACGTTTTGATCTTTCAGGGGCTACTGGAACGGTGAGCCATAGAACTCTTCTCCGAAACTTGAGTTGAACTCTTCTAACTGTAAATGTAACTCTTGAGCTGTATGGGAACGAAATACCCAAATAAACTATTTCGCATTTTTCCAGGTGGTCGGTTGGGGGGACACGGAACAAGGAGAAGGCCATGCGAGTCCCACCCTTTTAAAAACTGAGCTTCCTCTCGTTACGTTGAAGGATTGTAAACACATCAAGGAGAACGCCACGGACAATTTTCAAAATTTTTTGACGTTCGACAAATTCTGCGGGCGATTCATTAACGGTAAGCATTCAACAGGAGACTCGTAGATTGAGTGGAAAAGGTCGAAAAAAATTAGGCTTGTTCACCGCCTCCTCACACGACACTAGCTACTACAGTAGTTGAGTGTAAACCTTCAACGTTATTGGTTTATTAGAAAAGGTAAGGTAAACGAATAGTAACGAGTATACCGTTAGGTTGTGTCGCTACAGTGAACGTATGAAAATGTTAAGCGAGGAGTGGTAGTGCAGAAAAGAGAGGTACGACGGAAAGCGGTACTGGTCAGTTCAGCACGATACTGTTGGTCATAATATAACCAACAGTATCGTGCTGAACTGACCAGTAGGTACCGCTTTCCGTCGTATTTATCCCACAAAAAACAACTCTGTTGTAAAAACTGGCCCGCCCAAAACCTCTTCAGCCGCACAAAGGAATGATATAAAAAAGCATTGATAAAATTTGTAAACTTCAAAAATCGAAAGGAAAATTATGAAATTTCATACTTTGCCTACATAGAGAGGCATTGAATGCAATGCCTGGATTTCATACCTAGCCAGTAACATACATAAAACCAACTTTCCAGGATTTTTTCGGCTAACTGCATGATGAGGGATTTTGAGCTGTTTTGGCACTGATACTGATCATTATATATTTCAATCCTGAATTTCATGATGGATCGTACATGTGAGTAACTATTATTTCAGTGATTGTTCGATCTAAACCGTTCAAGTCACAAACTTAATTTCAATTTCAGGGTCCGGGCCGCAGTTCGGCGACAGCGGGGGAGGCGTGATTGTCCAAGAAGGGCCCAAATGGCACCTTATCGGCGTAGTGTCTATCAAAGACTCCTACAACACCATGGCTGCCCTCACCAACGTTCATGTTCAAGACCACCAAATGTTCATATGGGATACAATGAAAAAGCACAAGAAATATTGAGATGCTTTAAACGAGTGTACTTGGGAAGGCTGTGCATCGGGTGAATCAAGTACCTGTCGTGACAGTGATAAATGCTTGATCACAAATGAGGATAATCACACATAAATAATATTAAATCTGTATATCGATCTCATGAGTTGAGTTGAACATACATCCCTATGATTGACTCTTCGAAATGAATCATGCTCTCTCTAAATCCTGTTGTTCTAATTCAATCCCTGGATGCACTAACGTAGCGAGGAAGTTGTCTCTTTCACTACTTCTTAGACCGTCCAAAATCTCCTGCTTATCGAGGGTATACCATAACAAAATCAGCTTGCTAGAGGACTGGGCACATGCCCAGTGGAGTGGAGTGGTCCTTGCTCCCACGTTTCACAGAGCACATGTGCTGAGCTCGACAGCTGATTGTGGCCCCATTCCAGCCCTTCTAACCTTGAAGTAGGTCAGGTTATTGCCTGAGCAATAAATATCTAATTTGAATTTCAAATTTTGACTATCAATCAGAGCTTACGAATAGCAGGCTGATGGGACCAATCATCCAAGAGGGACTGCGAATTTCTTTTGCCTCAAAATTACTCAACCCTTACGTCGGATGTATGGAGAGGTGATGAAAAAAGTATACAAACATTGCTTCAAAGATAAATTTATAGCCTTTGTTGTGCATGCTACACCATCAAGCACTGAGAAGGATCTCATACATAAATACCACTTATAAAGATTTAGTCTCCAAGCGAGTGGCTCTAGAAAATCTATTTAAAATAGATAACAGTACCCTAATTTCTAAACCATATAAAAGTTAAGAAACTGTTTTGGCTCTTTACGATTAGTATGAGTATTAATATATTTATTCCATGATATGTGAGGAAATTTCATTCTAGAGTTTTGTTTCCAGTTTCTTCAAATTAGTCGTTTACGTCATATTCGTGCTGGTGAAATAAGAGCGAAATAATGTGAATAACTTGGATTAGTACAGTCCAAACAGCGAATGGTAAAGTTGAATGCAGCATAAAGGAAAGACGTATAGCACAAGGCAAAAATCATAACAGAAATTGATAATTCCACTCAGCACGTGATAAATTCACAATCATACGATCATTTATTATATTGTTTAAAAATAGGAATAAGATAAAAATCACAACCAAAGGTAAACATCACAATAAAATATATATAAATAATAACAAAATAAACTGTTTGAAACAATACCTGTGGCAACCAGGTGAGTATATTCTTTAATGAGTATTTGCTCGAAAATATTATAATACATGAACAATAAGGTCATCATGGGCGATTAAGTACATTCTTAGTATTCAAGGAAGTAGGATTCAAAATAATTCACTTGATTGAATTACCATTGTGTATCAGTACTCTTTATAGAGCGGGAACAGATAGTGTTCTAAGAAACAAGAAGCTATGATAAGGAAGGAAATAAATTAATACAATCGGAAGAGGAGTTGGGAAGAATGAGGAGTTGAACACAAAATGCAGGTAGGAACCCATGTGTAAGAAAGAATTGAGCGAAATTAAGGATTCAGTCGTGTCAATTATTCATCAATTATTTATTTATTCAAAAGTATTGTTACCACAAATACTTGTTATTGATAGAAACATTCGATACTTGACTCGATCGATTGGTAACGAAAGTTCCTAAGCAGAAGTGCAAACAGCAAATACTAACCACATAAAATATAATATATATTACATAAGGCTTTGAGCGTCGAATTTCCAAAACATTAGACTTTCTTTGCAGTAGTGTACTCATTGACTGAAGGTTCACATGGCGCAGGAATCCGCTGAGGCACTGCATCGATACTACATAACAATCTCCAGGGGTGCCACTCTACGCCAGATCCGCACAACGTTGGTTTAGATTTTTTTAAATCATGTATTGCATCGATTGTGAATGTTTCTTAATTGTTAGTGCCATTTGATGGATTGCCTCTGCAGAATTTCTGATCCATGCAACCAAACTCGAGGGTTGTTCAAGATCAACAGTGACATTCTGTGAGACACAAGTTGATACACTGTACCCATTCACAGTGTATGGGTAGGTGAAATGAATGACGTAAGCAAAGTAGATTGTAACAAGAGTACTCATCAAATCAAGCATGTATATAATAGGTAATTGATCAGATATGTATGGCTTAAATCTCAAATTCGATAATTGTGGTGTTATTATCCGATGGAATGAGCAAATAAGTCTATTCATAGGAAATCAATTAGCTTTTGGGGAAGGAGAGCAAGAACTCAACAAAATGTCCACACCATGTGAACAACAATCAAACCGAAGTTGATCACATGTGTGTAGGTACTGTGTGCTAAATTCACTGGTCAAACGGATTTTCTACCCATTGGTACGAATATTATACCTAAAACAATTATGCTACCCGAACGAATTCAAAAACAAAGGCTATTCCCAAGATATTAACCGTGGAATAGAGCACCGGAAAGCCAAGCTGGAGGGCTTAATGCCCACATAGTAGCCTAAGGGGTCGCCAAAACGAACCAGAACGTGGCCAAAATAACCAGGTGGATAACAGAGACCAACCGCCCCTGTGAGGTATCACCACCTAAGTTACAAGTTGATGGTACATGCATGGCCTAGCTCAACAATCATGAGTAACTTCTCTGTTAACATGCAAATTCAGAAACAGTCCAGGGACATTGAGCTGAGTCTGGTTTCACATGTATTGGCTCATAAAAAACTGTTTTCTCATCACTTTCATTTCAACTGAAACCAAGCCTACAGAGACCTTCAGAACATAAATATTGCTGTTACAGCTGTAGGAGATAATGAGTGTCATGGTCTTGCAGCAGATCGTGGAAATGAAAAACAACCTGTGACATAAGTAAGCTTTAGGGATGGGTACAGAATGGAAGAAGAATGGAGGTGTAGCCCTAGTAAACGAAAACAGCAAAGAGGATAAGGTGGTGGACGCCAGCATTTGCTGAAACTCTCACCCTGGCTTACTCCTCTCAGCAAGTACTGATGTTGTTGCTGGCGGAATACATCATAGAGATGGCTGAGGAATTGGGCGTGAGGGTATTTGAGGTTATACAGATAGGAGACAGATAGCAGATGCATCGTGCTGTTGCTAGTGCAGACATGGAAGATAATAATGTTAGTCTTAGAACAATGGGCAAGCTTATGATGCAGTTCCCAGATACTAAAAACATAAAATGACGAAACCAAGTACGTAGTTTATGCCAATTCTCTCCAGAGAGGAAAATATCAAACCTACTAACTCCCTTCCCTTCGTCTACATGAGGAGTTACACTCAACTATTCAGAAACGAGGAAACAATAAGCTAGGAGATGCCCAAGAGATTAGGGTAGACCGAAGGAGGGTGGTTTTGAATGGAATGTGAAGGCAGAGGGCGCTCCCATCACATGAATTCTTAACAATATTGGTTAATTTAAGATCATCTCAAGCCCTCCCACCTACTCAATCCCACCCGACGGCCAAAGTTACCTGATAAACTTTGGCTTCTCCAGACATTATAGACCAAGGTATGAGACATACATGTGCGCCAGCCGAGCTTCTGGCAAAACGAGTCTGCTCTTACCAAAAAAAATAGGATTGGATTCTATTCCATTCAGAATGCTAATATCAACCAACATCCCTTAAAGTATTGTTACCAGTCACTCTCACTAAATGTACAATGTCACCCAATCGTTATCACGGATTTGAGTGGTTCAACATTCGCAATTAGTATAGACAATAGTAAATATCTAGTTAAAATTTAATCAAGCTCTATATTATTGGACGATCCTATTGGGAGGGGGGGTGTAACCCATTACCATCTAATATTTCTAACAAGTTCAAAATGTCATTCTTTCGAACTTTATAAATTACCTTCTCATGTGTTTGGAATTTCAAGTGGTAGAGGGTGACATGTAGAGTGATTTCCGTTTTGATAAATTTTGGAAGTCCAAAACAAACCTTGGTCCTCGACCTTTTGGAATGGAATACTGACTAGTCAAACTCTCTCTTCGAGAGCGGCACTGACCTCCAGTTCAAAACAACTACAGATTTACGAACGTAACTCAGTACACGAAGGATACGAAACACATCAAGTGCCAACTTATACTTTGCGTTGATAATTCATTGAAAGCACAATGTCCTGAAAAACGAATTTCTTACACGTATTCTGGTCACACTGAGTGGACGTTTAGCGATCGGTGGATGCTCTGGCTGTAGCAGGGAAGACGGCAAACTTGGCTCATGATAAGCTTGTGGAAAGGGACGCTTCCGCTTTTTGTGCCTTGGAGCTGCTCAATCGTCGTTTCGTCATTAGCCAGTGCTTCTAGCTGATCGTAGAGTATGACCAGGACGAAGATACCGAACAGGCTGCTCTCCATCACAAGGATGATGCAGTGGACTATTCGAGACTGCTTCATCGCGAGCTCGTTGTTGCATTCTGGACAGGCTCTGAGCCAGGAGGTGACCACTAGAAGGAGAGCGTAGGCGGAGAGAATGCCAACGAATACCAGAAACTGTATGAAGAACTTTTGGTTCTTCTCGCCAACGCAGTTGTTTATCCAGGGACAGTGGTGATCCATGCGTTTGATACACCTCTTGCATATCCTGCAGTGGTGGGCTCGCGGAGGTCTGTAAGTCTCACATCTGGTGCAAACCGTCCAGTCCTCATGCTGCGCCAGCATCGCGCTCCCTTCGGTGCACGGCCCTCCCGGGTGTCCTCTAGAAAAACACGGAAACGTTTCCGAATGGATGTCCGAGAAATCCATCCTGCTCTCCGGTAATGGTATGGCCCCCGGGTCAGAGCACATCGCTCTCAAATGTGAAAACAGAACCAAAAATATCACAGTATTGAAGAGCACAGCGTGAAACGGCGCCCACAAGCTGTCGCTCATAGTTTGCATCAACACCCATCTCACAACGACGTAATCAGCATAGAACACAGCCACATATGTCAGCGGAATGCAAATTAGCCCACAAGGATCTTTTACAAAAGTTGTCATTTTCTGTCATCTCACAGACACTCTACCGTTTTGGACATATTCGTAAAGAACCACCCTCGGATGGACAAGACCTGTTTTATAAGGATGATAAAACCACTAAACAGGATTCCTTGGCAGCAGATCGGTGGATGTAACGGACTTACTGGAATGACGAACCGATTCAATCGACGTTTCACTTTAGTCACAAAATCTCATCATTCGAAAGCTGACTAGTTAATACATTCGAATTACTAAACATACATGAAAATCACAAATCTAAAGAAAACAAACCCAGAAAATACCTACAAAAATCAACAAACAATGTTGACATCGACAGTTTCAACAATCAGATTGAAATTTCCCTACTTCGAGAAATGAAACTTCCCCGTCATTGACCTACATTCAAAACTAAATAATACATTAAATAATAAATAAATACTCGTGTACTTTTACATTGACCTATTTACAGTTTTGGGTTTCCGGAAGTTATTGACATCCCTCGAGCCTAAAATTCGTTGTTTACATATCGATTCTGCAAGGTCACTTCATTACGCTCTACGTCACTGAGGTCTCGATGTTTTCCACCAGCCTTCCATTTTATTACATTTTGAAGTTTCCCAGCTTTCAAGGAGAGCTTTCAAGCTACCGGTAATTTCCCGCTGAAATGACTACTTTTTGCTTACTGTGGGGTCCCCAGAAGTACCCTACCAAGATTTAAGGGCAGGGTCAAATTTTTTCGACCAAAAAAAAAAAAAAAAAAAAATCAGTTTTCTAAAAAAAATTGTTTATTTTTCTACAGAATATGACTGATCGATTAAAAAAAAAGTTTGAAAAAATTCGAACGGGAAGTGGGTCAAAAACATATTTGAAGTGACCAACGTCGGCGTACATCAGTAGAGGCCGGCGCCGTAAAAAATAGAAAATAGCGTTTCCTGAAAAATCACGTTTTTTGGCACTTATGTTCCTTTTTCTCAGGTTCTTCTCAACCGATCGCCTTGATTTTTTTTTCAAATGTACATCAGTACCTAATAAACAAACACTCCCATGGGTTCTGCGTATTTTTTACAAAAACATTATTGAAATGCTGTCCGCGTCCTAGGCTGAGAAGCCTGAATTTGGAGGTTTTTCCATCAACCTCAGCATTTTTCCATTTCATAGTACCGGGAAATCCATGGGAGCGTTTATAAAGAACTATCTGCTTGACCATCTAAAAAAAAAATGAAGGCAAAAGGTTCAGTACAGCCCGAGAAAAAGGAACATGAAGATGACCGTTTTTCAATAGGATTTCAAAATTTGACCCTGAAGTGCTTCGATCCAAAAAGAATACCCAGTAAGAAATGGTGGGATCAGTGGTTTTAATTCAGGAGTTTTTTTCTTCATCTTAAATTTTCTTGTCGAAATAATTGTGAAATGGTTAAGATTTTATGAGTATCTCTACAGGTACCTACTTAAAACAATTGAGAAAATACTGCAAACATGTTTGGTGCACCATCCTATGAATGAAAGAGAAAAGAAAATGTTATTAAGAACAATCAGTCTCAAATTTTTACTTAAACATAGATTAGGAAATAAAGGGTTTCACTGAGCCAAAATCCTTTAAGAGTTAGACTAAACTTGGTAAAATACCTGGTAGTATCACAATCAATTGTATCAGTCTTTGAAGTATATTATTAATCTGCTAATTTCCGCCGAACAAAAATCACACTTTTTGTCATTTTTGCGCTCTGACATTCTGACAACGCCACGCTATCCACCGCGAAATTTGGAATAAGAAAGTGTCTCAACTTCATTTCGTCCAAATGGTGGGTTAGGCTGTGTTGCTTCGATTTGATCTTATTTCAAATTCCAATATCTAGGAGAGTATTGACGTTACAACAAAGTACTATTATAGTATATATTATTGTATAATACCGTTAAATCAAGTTTCACGACAAATGCTTCACGAATGTTACGAGCTCGGCCTTGTAGAGTGAAACTCGGCTTTCAATTTCTAATTTAGAAAAGTATTGACCGTACAAAAAAACTTGGGTTTACAGCAATTATCAACAGGGAGGTTTATCCTGGTTTATCAAGTTAGAATAAACAGAGGAGTAATTCAGGGAAGTTTAACCTCCAGTTAAAAACATTTTGATATTAACTTGTAATGTATCAGACTGTTAAAAGTGTTCGTTAGTTTCTGTTAAATACTAGTATTTTTATACAGAAAATATGTGTGCATTTTTTTATTTAAACCAAACTATTCCTAGGTAATTGGAAGTCGAATAAAACAGTTCATTTTCTTATAATGAGGTCCGTCTATAAGTACATTCTGGAAAGCAAGAAATACTGTTTGGCAACACCCCCTATTGTCACAGCTCTGACAATCAACATCCCAGGTTTTTTCTGAATATTTCCACATAAGTCCATAGAGATAGGTAGTCAGAATCTGGAAAGCACAAGTATAGTAGGCTGTGTATAGTTGTATAAGTATAGTACTATAATAGACGCTGTGTTTGAGAGCAGGAAATCATTGGCAGGTTTTTTGGCTCTCCTGAAAACCTGTGAAAATGACGATGTGGTGGGTTGCTCGTTGCTTACTACCCATCACTGTTTCACCGCTCGTCCTACAGTAGCGCAGCGGTATGTAATCTTTGCGGTGTCAAGAAGAAATGTCACAATGTAAATGTAGCTCCTGATCCTTCCGCTCGGTATTTCCATTGAGATTCACACGAATTTTTGTCTTGTAAATCTGCTAATATTCTGTTGCGAAAAACGTCCAGTCGTACAGTCATACAGTAGGGATTTTTTTTTTTTTTCAAAAATAAAGGTAAACGCTCACAGCGGCATCACTGCTCTCTCCAATCTGATTGGCCAACGTTAGCAAAGGAAGTTCAACTGGTTAGTGGGGATCTTACAATCGATATTACAATCGATGTTAGCCTTCCAGTGTTGCCATCGATAGTACGTACCAATTGATTCCTCAACAAATCCTTCTGGTTATATTGGTACCTGCTACCTGGTACTTAATACCTATCAAATGGTACCTAATTATATTGGTTTAGCTTAAATTCATTCAATCATACTTCCTGTTCTCTTTGTTCCACTTTTTCGATATTACTATGCGATCTATATTACAAGTATCGATTTCCGACTCAATTATCCAATCCAACGTGTATCAATTTTGGCAATTATATTTAAAAGAAAGGAAGATGCCTCTTCTTCCATCGTACAGTTCTAATAAAGGCGTATTAAAAATTGAAATGTGAATCGATAAGCTGAAAATCGATCTTTCGATTTAACCCCTCCTCACCAGTCTGTTGTTCGGGTTCAAAATGGCGGGTGTTTAATCGCTTTGTGTTTTAAGTTTTTCCATTGTTGAGATTTTTGTTTCCTACTCTTGTGATTCGCGCTGTTTCCTGTTTCCCAAAACGTTGTTCATCTTTCGATCATGGAAATCGTCAAAGACGAGCCGAATATGTCCGACGACCCGCTACCGCCGTCGAAATCGTCCGTGAGGTACGTACATTTCCAATCGCAAACCCCCTGACTCTTGCGGAGGTCTTCATCTGTTGCTCCTCCCCCCATGTGTTTCCAAACAATCCTCCAGGACCTGCTTATCTTAGTTTCCGCCGCTTGTTTTTGATCCCATACCAACACAGTGATTTCTCTCTTCCTCTCCATTATTTATTTCAATCAAAAACTTCATTCAGATTGTGCCCAGTTTTACATGGTCATGGTTCTTGGTCTAAATGTCCTCAAGGTCACTGATTCATTTATTGATTACATCGTTTATTCAATAATTGCTTCGATTATTTTCTTGCAATTCTCTATTCTGCTTCTTGATATGTTTATATATTTCTTCCTTAACTTCAGTCAATGAACCTTGTCGTTCTGTTATACATCGGCTCTTAGACGATAATGTTCCTTATCGACCGTATACCTGCAAAACCTCGTATGTTCCAAACTCAAAATTTTACAGGAGACACAAAAAACGCCTTGGAGACGTTTTGCGATGCCCAAAGCACTTTAAATCGACGAATTTTTATGAGAAACATCAGGATCTACAGTAGTTATTAATTTAGGGGATATTATTCACATGATTCCAGATTAGGCAGCTGTGTTTGGACATACAAGGATTTATTCAAGAACTCGTCTAGACTTACGAGGGTTTATGCAGCCAAAACAATAAACGAGGAATAAACTTTTATTTAATATTAAAATATTTTATTTAATGTTAAAACCTTTTATTTGTTAAAATTACACTAGAATTCACGAGATCACAATACTTCAAATACAAAAAATAGTGAAGATGAACGGAGACGGGTAGGCACTAATCAGAAAGTACCTACTAATCAGACTAGATAATCAAACAGTCTCGATTTCAGGTAAAACATCGTTTAAAAATAATATTCCAGCTTTCATTAAATAGCTGGAAAACTCTTAAGAATAGCACGTTGAATTGAAATTCAACTATCACTATCAGTCTTCATGTAAAATTGGTAGATTGGCACTTGACCAGTCTCAGACAAAAATCACAAGCTTTATAAAGTTTCTAAGGCACTAGAAGTCCAAAAGGTGGAATCTTTTAAATCTGGTCTCAAAAAAATGGAACAGTACTTAGGTAGGTCGGTAACTTGATACCACAGTCAGTGTGCGAGATTATCGTAGAAGAGGTGAAAGTCTGCCGGGATGACAGCCTTCAGCTCCTGAAGGTGCCGGTACTTATCTGGAGTAATCTTAGGAGGTACTTTGAAGAGTTGTTTGATCACACCGACCGAATTCTTTCTCGATCTTCTTTGAAGAAGGACCCAATCTTCGCAGAAGTTCAGTTTGAAGTAGAGTTCACCATCAGGCGTGTACATGATTGCCTTCATATCGGCAACAGTGGGGTCACCAGTTTTATTTCCGGGTCGTATGGACGTGAAAGGACCCAAGCCACTGAAGTCCTTGAAGAAAGTAAAATTAAGGTATTCCACGACGTACGGCTGTGGACCTTTGCGAGCGTTCTGGATGACGTCGATGTATTGGGCAGGGGCGTAAATTACTTTGTTTTTCAACTTTCTCTCAATGAGGGCATGAATACTATCACACTTCATCTGCGTATGCCCTTTCTGCAGATATTTTTGTATGATGATAATTTTAAGCTCCTGGCTCAAATGAAGAAGGCCATTGGAGAGGTTCACGTTGCGGTTTTGGTACATACAGTTATCACTCCAAAGAATAACTTCACTGCCAGGTTTAAGCTGTAGTCCACGTATAAAGCTCGTTAACATTGTGGCGAATTCATTGGATGAGACACCTCCTTGACCTTCGTGCCATATGTAGCACTTGACCTCTCCGGTTTTGTTATTAAAAATTGTGAAATTATGCGTACATAATTTCATTTTGTAGTAGCAGGCGGAGGCTTGAAGGCGGGGACTCAACAATACGCCCTGAACATCCATTGTGAAAACGAAGATGTTCTCATTTCGGGAATTGGAGTCGGCCTCCATCTCGCTCCTAGCCAATTTTTTTTGCTCTTGATGCTGATCGTAAGTCTCCCGAGAGATAACCCCTGCCTCGAATCCGACACAAGTGTCGCATTGATCTTTGCGTGGGGTATAAATAGATAAATTTTGTCGGTCGAACTCTTCGTAAAAAGTTTTCAAAGTGGCAGGTGGAGTGGATTTCTCAGAGGCGTATTTTAGATATAGCTGGAAGACATCTGTTTTCGTTTGGAACATGGGCTCGAGGTACTGTCTAGTTTTGTCTTTCCTGCAGTAGTGCGACTCCATGTGAGGTAAAGCCATTAGGAATGAACGCAAAGCTTCCATTTTAGCCTTGACGGCGGGCGATATTCGCGCTTTTGGAGAAATTCTGCTTGTAGATGGCGTAGGCGGGATATTTTCCTCCTCTTGATCTCCACTTTCTTCTTGTTCCAAGTCCTGTTCTTGATTTTGATTGGGCTGGACGCAAGATAGCACGAACCAATCTGTGATCGCTAACGTGTTTACAAACATTGTTTTGCAAACTCTTTTCCTTTCATCTACCTTCAAATAGAAGATAAGGGTATTGCCACGGCGACTTGTCTTTGAGTCTTTCCTGTTTTTCAGATTTTTCGGAGTTTTTCTATCGACCAATGCGTTGATTAATGTTCTCTTCTCACCCCAGTCTTTTTTTGCCCAGAAATCGCGAAAAATAGAAGCTCTAACGTCTTCAGTGAACTCCCCGCATTTCAGTTTTTTCCCCATGCGACCAGCTTTACAGTTGCAACGGGGTTTGATTATTTTCGCCGGCCTGGGGAAGTTATAATTCCAACGATCATTTTCACATTTTTTAATACCCATGTACGATTTTCCATGTTCCCTCAACTGTTTATCGCGAACCCGGGCTATTCGAACAGTCGACTTTGGCTTTGCTCTTGGAGTTGGGTCTTCGTCGTAGGTTTGTCGGGGGTCCTCCAGCTCATTTGACGAATGAAGGTCAGTAGACTCAACCACATCTGATAAACAAAAGGACCAAAACCGCATTAATATACAATAATTTTTCGCATTTTCTAAAATTAACTTCAAGAGGCTGAGCGATGAAAGCAAAGCCAACTGAATTACCTACTTCTTGATTCTTCAATTCATATACGATAGAAAAAATGATCCAGAAAAGGAAAAACTACTAGCTCGCCTGCTGGATTGGAGTAAACTCTGATGTTATCTTCAGTCGTATCCAGTAGATGATATCCTTCAGCTAAAAGAGTTCCACATAAGTTCGTTGCGGCGTTGTCAAGTTCAGACGAATCTGCCAGTTCCAGCTCATCGAAATTGCAACGATTAGTGGCCTCCAGCTCTCCTGCAGGACATTTTTTCATCATTATGGAAACCAAAAATTATCCCTTCTAATTCCACCAATTAAAATCAAGAGTCTCTAGAAGACCAAAACAAGTAGGTTGGTACAAACCGGGATTGTAGTGGACGATGTCATCTCCGTCAGTCGTGTCTATTATCAGTACTTCTTGAATGTCACTTTCCATTGTCTTGGCGAACTAGAAATCAAAGTGTAATAATAATGATTCTGAATCTACGTATCTTGAAACGTAAACCAACAAATTTTGAGGGGGGGTTAAAATTTTTTTTTCTTTGGGCGATTCCAATGGTTCATTATCGAAGATAATAAACCAAAAGATCTGGAAGGTCTGATTTTGGTTTATTTTTTTCATAATCCTATCGTGTAAAACCTTGTAAGTACAGACTGATGGAATGCCCAAATCCTTGTAAGTCACAAGTACGCCAGCAGCTCAACAAAGCGACTTTTGGTGAACGTTGTGACGATTTCTCACTTGGATAACTCCTTCAGCTCCTCAATTACTATGTGTGACGTCTAACTAAGGAAAGACCAGATGAAAAATAAAGAAAAACTTACCGATTACTGGAAAATTCTGGAGACACCGGCAGAAGCTGCGACTTACAAGTTCTTACAACCCTTCTGGAACCTTCCGGACTTACAGGTTATTACAATCGAACACAGAGAAGAAATTTCTCACCGGATCGAAACCAAACTTTGCACGAACAATCTAGAGCCTTACTTTTGCCCAGAAAGCTCAAAACCTTATTTTCGGGAAAAATCGGACTTACGAGGTTTTGCAGGTATACGGTCGTTATGGTGTTAAAAAAAAACCTCAATGATGCCCAATGGATTCTGATTGAAAGCCAAATTTACCAAACATGCCCAAAGGGCAATCAAATCTGGATTACCCGCCTGTCGCGTAATCATTAAAAAAAATATATATAACTCTTGTATGGGTCATCCAAACATGTTCATTACCTACGTCACAATTGAAATGTATTAGGTATGCCAAACAAAGCAAAATATTCCTACTAATAAAATTTATTTGATTTGTTTTTGTATAATTAGGTATAATTTGTTTTTGTATAATTTGTATCTTGATCTATTTTTGTATAATTAGGTATATTTAATATACCTAATTATACAAAAATAGATCAAGACCATTTGGCTTGGAACTTGAACTGGCTCTCCTGAACAGTTTTGCCAAATGGACTTGATCAATTTTACCACCAACCCCATTTTTTTAAACTCCCTTCAACTACACAAATTAAAATTTTTTCCAAGCTTCTTAAAATCTATAAATTAACCTAATACATTAAATTTATTAGAAATATATTATATTAATTGAATTTCTCCGTTTTTTCGTCAATTTAGGTTAATTTATAGGTTTTAAGAAGCTTGGAAACATTTGTAATTTGCGTAGTGTAGGGGAGTAAAAAAAACTGCCAACTCTTGACGGTTTATTATCTTCTCTGTGCAGATCACCCTCCTGTCGAGATCACTAAATTATAGATTAATTACTATTATGAATTTTCCTTACTTAATTACTAATAGGTAATTACTATCAGGCAAGTAGTGTAAATTGTTGTTAATGAATAATAATTCTTAACACAACGTACGCATTATACATCAGCTGTTGGACGATATATTACTTACAAGTACCTAATTATTATTAATTAACTCGATATCTGAAAGCTATGTGGTGTTCGAATCAGTTGGGCCAGTATGAACATAAACCAAAATGTCTAGTTTCTTCTCATGAAGCCAGTCTCTTCTCAGAAATCTCGGCTGTTTGTACTGAAATGTTTTCCGTGATCGAAAATTGAACGTTGTGCGTTCTGAGACCTCGCCAACACGGGTCCGACCACTTTTTGTTTCATGGTGACCCTCAAAGTAGAATTTAAACACGATTACTGGACTTTAGAACCACATCTAGGGCCAATCCTATACGATTTGGTTGATGATTTGTTTGAGTTAATTGTTGGAAACAGTGCCGTATTTAAAAAATACAGGCCCCTAGCCTCCACCTGCGGCACGGGCCCTTGTCTCGTGGTTTGGGAGTCCGTGGCAGTCCCCCCGGGAAAATTCGAAAAATCAGGTGTAAAATGGTGATTTTTAAGTGAATTTGCACTAAATATTCCGTTTTGTCTGGCCTGAAAAGATTAATGCTTCGTCAGTTATCGAGCATAGAGAGTATGTCTATTTTGTTAAGGAACCCAAACCTCGTATCGATAAGTTCATAAGTATATTGTACTTGAAGCCTCTAGGTAAATCGAGGGTCTCACGGCAACATCCCATATGTTGGCCAAAATGAGTTATGCATACCCTTCGAAGCGTCTTCCCCCGTCGGATCGATCTCACTAAGTATAAGTTAGGTAACACTAAATCTCTCGATTTATTTCACTGAATTACTCAGTAAACATAGTCATTGGCGGATGGTTTTTTGGCTCTGCTGAAAATTCGCCCAAATGACGATGTTGGAAGTTGCCGTGAGCCCTTCGAAATGCACCTTCAAATTCATCTGTGACTGTAATGAAGCTTTGGGATTCAGAATGTATAAGATAGGTCAACTTCAGGAGCTTGTACATAGTCAAAAGGAGCTAATAGTACATTAAATACAAATTTTGTTTTTCATTTACGTTCTACGTTCATATTCTAGACATCCACATTCGATAGCTTTTTACTCATACTCCTCAAAAGCTCAGGCTTCTCGAAGATTTCAACAATGATGCTACGGTTTTCACGTCGATTCCAGGGTTTTGTAAAGACTCACTAGTTTTGTTTACTTGACCCAAAATATCGTTATTTTGTAATTTTAATTATAGTACTGGCCCCTGCCGCCTATGCTTAAAACCGGCCCTGACAGGAAATATTTCAAGGAACTGGGGATTTTGACGTTGGGGTACATGTTTTTCACTCTACCATTCATATTTCGGCATTCTTGTAAATAGATATCAGGTTATCTCTGATTGGGAATATTTAATTTTTTTTTCTATTCTTTTGCAGGAGCTCCGAGTACTTCCAAATGACGGTTAAACCTTTGCTTGAAGAAGGTAAAGATGGCGAGCTCATTGACTGGCTCAAAGACATCGGGCTTCTCCGCAGGTCTCAGAAATGCACCAATCCAGATTGCCAAGGTGAGCTTGCCAAACATCAAGACAGAGTACGTAAACTGTAGCAACCACTGTTGTAATCGAGGAGGTGAATAAGATCAGAACTCTTCTTTGCTTGGTAACATCCGGAATCCAATGCTAGAGAGAGCACGTAGGAGTTTTCCGGTACAGTCTGTGTCACGAAAAATTCGAGCCTGGCGTCTACGGGGCTGTGAGACCCACAATGGAGCCGTTTCGGGACACTCTGAATCAAATCCCGAATCTCAGCCCTTAATAATTTTTTCTCTTCGATTTCCCAGGATTGAAACCGATGGATTGGAAGAGAGCCAGGATCGTCGACAAATTCCACTGGTCCTGTCCGGCGTGCAAGAAAAAAGCCTCCATCCGTTTGGACTCTCCCTTGGCCGATTTTCACTGCAGCTTTAAAATCATACTGGACACAATCACAGCCTGGTGCGATGGCATTTCCTTGGAGGAGTACACAAAAGAGAACAAAAGCGTCAAGGCGGTGATTGCAAAAAGGATATACACTACGTGCACGACTGTGGCTGACTGGTAAGTTACGATGAACACCTGTATGAGCATTGATCTTTAAACTCTTCAACTCTTGGGCGAATTCATGTTCTGAAATGTTTTGACGAGTTGATATTTCTAACAGGTACATGCAAAGCCACCCGGACCTCTCCTACTTGGGAGGAGAAAACTCAGTTGTCCTCGTCGACACATTTCCTGAGGGCTGCATGACAACGACACCCCACAACAACAACTATCCCAAGCGAGTCCTTTGCCTCGCAGACACTTCCCACATGCCAGCCAGGATCTGGGCTCACATCGTTGACAAGAATCTGGTAATATACAGTTGTGAATCTCATTACAAAGATATTTCACAGTTCTTCCAGAAAACTTGGCTACATCTGTGGCCTGATTGACTTAGGTACATTGGTGTAGGTGCAAGTACAACTAGCTCGACAGTATTGGTCAACTTGGTGGTTCGTTTGCGATGAAGGCTCTGAGATAAGAAAAATAAAATGAATCTTCAACATGAGCGTGAATCGTCACCAGATTGGTTTGGAAAAAAGAAAAACAAGAGTATTTGAAAAAAAATCGTCAATTTCGTTGAAAAAATCGTTCAAATTTCCACTGAAATATGAGTACACTGTTAGACCGGTTCCGGCGATTGAACTATCGACAGTAACAAAACAATACAGTGTGAGTTTCTTGTTCTTGCAGACTTTTCGTGTCTACGGAAAGATGGTAATGTCGAATATTTGTGGTATGCTGTGACAGTCATGAGTCAGCCTCAGGTGGTTCCTTTCATATGTCTGGGCCAGCAGGTGCCCGTGGACTAGTCTTTGCAGAGGAAGTTGAGGGCTTGTAGCGAGAGGTGATTTAAATTTAAATAAGATGCAGAAGAAGCGTTTTTCCTTGCGTTGGAGGATGGGGAAGTGCTACATCCTTTCCATCTTGATGTATAGGGTCGAATCGTGGACGCTTAAAGCTGCGGACATCAACCGGTTTGAGATTTTTGAGTATTGGACCAAAAAACCAAGTGTCCAAAAACTAAGTGCGAAGCCTTTTATAAAAGCCAAAGCTAAATAAAATTCAAAAGCCACTCATTACACTTCCCTCATCTCAAGGACCTCTCCATGCTCCACCCGGCAGGTATTGGACCAAAAAACCAAATGTCCCAGCCAGGTTGAGCATGGAGAGGTCGTTGAGATGAGGGAAGTGTAATGAGTGGCTTTGGAATGTTGTCAGGGCGAATCTTTGTGACAGTATTTTCCCTCAAATATCACGCGACGGCTCCCCAGCTTTTGCATAAAACTCGCAGAGTAACTGCTTTGCATAAAACATTATACTCGTAGAGTATCTGCTATACTCGTAGATTCTTCTTCTTCTTTTATTATTGGCGACTAAATTTTGTCTGAATCTAGAGGGAAGTTAGGACTGGAGAACAAACGATTTGGCTTTGGAGACTCAATCAACGTAGGTTGGTAGGTAGGAAATTTCTTTCCAAGAAATTCAAATGTTTATGAAGTATAAAATAAAGACTTAGGGTTATAAAGTTTTTCAGCTGTTTATGGTAAATTTGGAAAATAACGGAATCTAGACAATACAGTAGTCCCCGTTTATGTCGGTCAACTCTTCGGTTATATCGGTCAAGGTTTTCTGCTTTTTCTGTCATCCTGTGGCTTCTCTATGAGTAAGCCAGTCTACGTAAACAAGGGAATGAGTAAATATGAAGATTGAACATTAGCAGTATTCAGTTCCTTCCATTCTATCAGTCTAGTCTGTGTCAGGCAACAGTTCGCTCGTTGTTTTCTAGTTCCGTGTGGTCATAATGTGTGCGAAATCATCACTCTGAGTGTTGGTGAAATCATACTCTATTATACACAGGCATCATCTAGAAACATAGGCTCGAACTCGAAGAAGGTGTACAAAACCAAAATTTGCGTCGAAATAGGAAGAGAGAAGGAAAGGCCGAGGAGGTAGACGTAGCCCTAACGAAGTGTTCAGCCCAACGCGATCTATGTAAGCGGGAACTACCGTATGACTTAATAAACCTTCGTCTTATTATCAACGTACACGTGTGACGTTGAGGGGCCCCTCTTCACGCTCTATTGGACCCCCTATAATGAGACAACCCGCCTACCAGCATATTCGAGATGTACGAGGTGAAGGGAGCTTGTTGAAGGCAGTGACCTCATCGCTTCGTTCATGTTCAACGATTAAATGCGGGAACCTTTTCTTCTTCACTTGAATTAATTAAACTAGCTAATTTTACTAGTTTTGACTTCACCATCAGGAGCGTTGTACGGCCATCCTCTCGCGATCTGTTTTATCCCGCCATGTAAATTGTTGAATGCACAGACCTATTATATTGGTCATATACCACACATGGGTTTCCGATATCTCAATGATTTCAATTCCTTCCTGTTATGAATAAATCGAATATTACTCTGTCCGTCTTATGCATAAAGTGACTCAATATATAACATTAAATGATGAGCATTTTCTGGAATTGCTTGTAAGAACCAAAGGTTACTGGTGAGTGAACTTGAATATGGTTTAGCCACATGGTTGCTACTAAATATTTTGATCTCTATTGTCTTCTACTGACCTCGCATATTTATGTTTCTAACCAGCCTCATATTGGGATGGTGTCATAGTAAGTATTTCTACTGTCTTAGAAATCCCAAGTGCATCTATTATTCTTAGTTCATCTATTAAATTGTTATTTTCACCTTCGCATGAATACCTTGCCACAATAGTTCGATGTGAAAATTCACACCTTTAGATTGTACACAGCAACCCTCTGTCGTAGCGAAGTTATAATTTTGATCGCTGTTTTCATTCGTTCAGTGTTCACTACTGAATCATTCGACGTCTTTTAAGTATTACTTCATTGCTTAAAATGATTTAATACTGCGTTTGAATTGTTTTTCAATTTTCTTCTCGGAGATTGAAAGAAGAAAGCTACAAATTCAATGCATGGTCATTTTTGTTTTCGAACTATATTACATATTTCTATGTGTAGTATGCATTGAGTCATTGAAAGGTAATTTAGTTCTACCTATAACGTTCATGGTTTTCAGAACTCCGTACTGAATGCTCCATTTTCATTTTTGAGTTTCAGTGTTGTATATGAAGAAGCTCCGTCATTGAGTTGACTTATTGCCTTTGTTCCAACTGAACCGGGGGCAGTTCTCTTGGGCAGAACTTGAAACAGCTCTATGGTTTATTAGGTTCTATGGAAAAGTTTAAACTGAAAAGCCTGCACGTCATCCCTTCAGTTTCTTTCGGAGTTTGTTGATTGTGGCCCTAATGACGTCTCATGTCTTATCAGGACTTCCAAAAACTGACTGCGCTGGTGGCTGAACACGTGAGGATCGGCTCGACAATCGTGGCGAGCCCTGCACTCTACCCGATGCTTCACGGCATGAAGGGGATGGCGGAAGTCATCAGCGTCGAGGCCCTCATGGCGCTCGACCCTGCAGATTACCAGAGGTCTCTCAAAAACCTTGGTACGTAGCATTGGAGACTGAAACAGTTTCAAGATACTGTAATAATTCTTCGTATTAACTTCTTAAATTGTAAACTTCTTCCCCACTCAGAAACCATTTGGAAGTCGACTGTGAGTGTCTGCCAGGATATCCAAAATATGAGCACGTCAGAAGGGGAACAGATCCTGCGAGAGCTGGAGTGGCGGCAAGTATTCCCTTCATCGCTTGCCGAAATCCTCCATGATATCGCATCCTATGCCGCGTCCCGCTCAGCGTAGCAATCACTCAGCCCCTTCTCGTCTCTTGTGCGTGGGGAGGGGCAAATCCTCTGACCGCACACCACTTGCCTTCCTTCCCCTTCCCCCTCCTCCTATTATTTTGTTGTCTTGAAAAACCTATTCTATTTTTGTCCCAAAAAATATTCTCTCGCTATCATATTCTTGCATGCAGATTTTACAAACACGAACCTTATGGTACACTTTTACTCCGTACACGCATTCTCGTAAACGGTGAGATCCAGAGTTATTCTGTTCCTAATTGTGGGCCCCAAACCTGATGAGACCTTGACTGATCTAACCAGCTGTTGATATTCTCCCAATTTATAGTTAACGAATCGAAGCCCAAGATCTCTCAACGCTGTACGTTCTCATCCCACTTAGTAATTACTGTAGTAACGAAGATTTGCACGTATTTCCGAAGTAGGCCTTAGAAGACCTAAAAGGACCTTAGGCTTCGTGAGTGATAAGTGCACCTCTGCATCTTTCTCAGCCTGCTGTAAGTGCATCCAGTCGCGCTTGGTTGACCTATGAATTTAATATACGCGCCCTCTTGACGTGGGCGAAAGGGTTCTCTAATATATTTCATCATCGAAATTCTTCTCAATTATTTCGATGAATGGTTCCCATTTTCAGGTTTTCGAGTTCTCTATCAATAAAAATTAAAACAAAAATCATGCGCCGACTAATTACCTAATCGTGGTGTACAATTCTAGCAAAAATGTACAGAACAATGTGTTTACCACAAGTTTTCCTCTGAGTTCACAGGGTGTGAAACGAGTCTATCTCGTACAATTTTAAGATAGATACGCCATACATAGACACCAAAGAACGTGAAGAGTGAGAATATCTCCCTTGCTTAAGAGGGCAGTATTTACCCTTAAATTATATACCCATATGGAAACTGTCCTACTGAAACCCTCCATTGTATTGCACTCTGCTGGTCTCACCTTTACAACAACTTCACTCCCTTGGACTTGACGGAACTCACGTGCTCTATAAAACATCACAAACGTCCTGCTTTATCCAACTACGTCCCACTGTAGTTATCCACAATGTTATCATGTCATGATATCATCTAACTACTACAAAACAATGAATTTTGTACACTGCAATTTTACTTGGATGTCCGTAATTTCCAACCATCTGCATCCACTGTATTCATTCTGGAGATACGTTTGTGGTAGCGAGAGATTATTATTATTTTTATCAATGTGCAATTTTTTACTCGTTTCAAAGTTTGTATTAATCTCATTTCCGAGATGGAGTTGAAAGTATAGATTTTAACATGTGTCTTCAAATTTAAAAGATTTTATTCAAAAAAATTTGTATATCTTTTGTTGTATGTTTGTAACTGAACGTGACTTGTCCCTACCGCACATTTACTGGCGTATTGATTGTTCTCAACATGACAGTTACGTTGTTAAAATTTATTTGGGCCCTATTTTATGGTTATTGCAGTTGCCTTTGTATTATTTTAGTATCCGAGGATTTTCGATGTTTACATGCATAACATTAGCCACATACCGTAAGCTGTTCTTACCAGGTGTGCGGTTTTGATGTACCGTTTTCATTATCACGCTTCTTCGTCTGTTTTCCTAGTATTCACTCACGTAGATCTACCTATGTGAAACGCAACATGTGGGCATTAATTATTTTTACCACTCCCCTTTAATCTTAATGGTGAAAAGGTGGTGGTTTTATTTCGCATTTTTGTTTCCGCGTTTTCTTTGTGCCTTATTCTCACTGTAAATGTTTCCTTGAGAGATCAATTAGCTGTAGGTGGATTTAGAGCTAATGGTTCGTTTTAAGGAACGTCCAATGTGTTTTTCTTCTGAATATGGTAATTTGTTCTCATTGAGGCCATGTCAATTTTATTTGTACCCTTGTACTCTTGACGAGTGAACTGATTTTCTTATATGAATGAAGTGGTTATTGACTCGATCGGTCCTTCGTGGTGTTATGTTTCGGTCTGCCATTGCCCTGTTCTATTTCTTTCCCCTATGGTAGGAGGGTGATGTGTGCTTTAATTTCCTTCTTAATTTTTCACCTGCGGTGAATTAACTATTCGCCTTCTTAACTATACTCCTTCAAGCTGTCAGTCACCACGGGTTTAGGATGGGCCTTGGAGGGGGCTGCTCTAGGATGATTTGAGGAGTTGTGGAGACATTGCAGCCAAGGGGGTATGTACCCTTATATTTTCGTTGACGGCCGTATTTCCTGGGATAACGCAACAGCAGTCCATTGGCGACGATCTGCCTCAAAGTGGCCGTAAAGTAGGAAAAGTTGCAGAGCCGTCTCGTACATAGGGGACAAAACTAGGTTGAAGCTGTGGAGCTTCACCACAAAGTCGCCATGTAATGTGCTCACATAGAGGCAAGACGTCAGGCCAGAGCAGGAGCTCAAATCCCGACCGAGTCTGCTAAGGGTTGGTGCAGCCATCAATGTATCGCTAATGCAAAAAGAAAGAATTGCTCCTGAGATTTCTTGATCTCCCGGTACCGTTCCAGATCGCAGTCAACATTTTTCCCACCATAGGGCAGGGCTTCACGTACTTCTATTTAGACAATTCCAAGACTCAGCCTATGGTCATTTAATACCTTGCGTTGTCTCATTGCATTACTCCATGTACTTTCACCCCCCCGCAAGTGTGCATCACAAAGGACCTTATCAATCAAAACCGCAAGTTTTTAGTGATAACGTCCCGTCTTTGTTCTGGCACAGCTTGTGACATGCCTCGCAACAATTTGTGTACCTTCCAGCAATTCTGTTAAAACCTATTTCTCTCTTCCTCTACAACATTCATCACAAAACCGTTTGACCACTATCACTCTGTTCGGTCTCTTCCACATGATCCGCTCTAGTTGTCCCAAGAAGCCCATAAAGCCATGTTCCTCCTGCCTAGACATGAATTCGTCTAAATGCTCCGGTTCTTGGTTAAGGGATGCTGCCAAAAAGGACGGCAGTGTTGGATTTCCATTTAGAACAAGCTACCACAGGGCTGTACTGGTCTTTCCATCCAAGACTATCCCCTAGCTCTCAAGGTTCCTCGAGGTCTTGTCAGTCGACTTGAAACTCATTCGAGAGCCCGTTTCCTACTTTAATCTCACACTTGGTATTGGATGGTGTCCTGTAACCCCCCCCCCCCCCCCCCCCCAGCTCATCCACGGCCTGGTAAAGCTACGTTAAGGTGTGCCACAGAAATGGATTAGAATTCTTTCTGCAGCATTTATTTGGAACGAAATAACGAATACCCGACCTCGATTTGAAAACCACTTCATACGTAACAATTGTGCCTTTTACATCATAGACTTAATTTTAGTTGCTCCCCCGCAAATACATCACTATTTCAATAATTTGTACTCCCACGCCTTATTTTCGTTGAATTTGTCTTTTGGGGCTTGCTTTATCTTTATTTCACCGGTGGTGATTGGTTATTGTTTCCAAAACTGCTTTAACATTTACAAGTATGTACTGTTGTTTTTAAATTTTATTTATTTATTTTTATTATTATTATTATTTTTTTTTTTTTTTCTTTCATGGGACATAAAATCTCCATTGAGCTCGACTCAAAAAATACTGAAGCTTACCATTTTTAAGTATTTTTAGTTCTTAGAAAAATCTATTACAATCATTTAAATGATTTAAGTTTGTAAATAGTGAATTTTGTTTGCCTTCACTCAAGAGAATGGTGGTGGGATAGCGTTGCTGTCTTTCTATTTTCATATTTGTGTTTTCCTCTGATTTTCTTTGGGCTGGGTATAAAATCATAAAATCTATTTAGATATTCTATTGAATTAGCAGTTTCTCGACGATCTGAGCTTGGAATACTCTCAAATTCGTGACGTTTCGACGATTTCCGTCGGTTAACGATTTTCCATAATTGATCGTTGAACCTCTTTCGATTGAAAGCGTTCAATTTTTTGACGAATCGTCAACATCTTTGTTTTTTCTCAATTCCCCGACCAAAGATGATTTTTCTAGTATATTTTTTGCTTTGAATTTATGAACTTCCACAATTATGATATGTAGCATATTATAAAAATTGCGACTAACCGGTTCATTTACAAAAAATACACCGTTTCTCGATTCTTAAAATAAAATACTAAAACTTAACCTCTAATTCGTTATTCAAGACTTTGAAAAAAATGAAAATTTTCACTTTTATTTGCCTGTTCCTAGTAAGTATTGTAAGTTTGGGGTGGGCCAGTTGATTTTTGTGAAGGCGTCGCTCGCTCGCCCGTGATCTCTAACGAACCACCGTTGTGCCTTTATAAGATTTTAATAATTATGTGTAATCCTGAATTTCGGTTTTTTGTTTTGTTTAATTACTTCTTCTAATAGCGTTATTTCGTTTTCAATAATGTCGGGCAGATTTCGACGTTGTATAACATTTTGTCTGTTTTCAGACGTGACAGTGATTACTTTGATTTCAATGCAAATATTGAGATGAATTGAAGTTTTGGTTGAAGTTTCATGACGAATTAACGTCGAGCAGAGGTATTTTTGAATTGTTCATTCGAGGTTTCATACTGCCCGCGATGGAAGCAATGATCGTTCTTATTCAAAGAGAGCGATTTTACTAAATTTGGGATTGTTCTTGAGAAATGGGCTCTTGATGTCAAGCTAATGTTCACTAAACTTATGTAGCTACTCATCCTCGCTATACTTCAAATCACCAATCTATGCTAAAAGTATACTATTTACATTCTACTGATCTATATCAGTCTATTGATACACATCAAGGTGTTCTGATCTCAGAGACACCAGTGAGTTTATCTCCCTCTTGATCTTCACAGATGATGTGTAGTTCTTAAACGAACACTTCCATATTTTTTAGCTGGTAAAAAATCGAGTGAGCTCAGTCCGCCTGTAACTGCAGAGTAATCGAATAAGCTCCAAGGATTAGTCAGTGTGCTCAGTTCACCATCTCCCTATTTTTCGATGAAAATGTCAAAAAGATCTATTTCTGGTTTTAATCGATTTTGGTGCATCAACTGTCGCCCTTTGATCAAGAGTCCGTTTTGTCGATCAATCGATTAAAATATCGTAAAACCGGAAAAATTGAGACAACGTCAGATTCTCTTCAACTCTCTTCCCTCTAGCCATTTTTTGAACACCAGTGTTTTTGTATGTAAATCGATTAAATAAATAATAATAAACACTCGATTATATCTTCAGTTTGTAGTGCATTCTTAACTAACTAATCAATTGTTCAATTTCAATTTTTTGTCCTGTAATTTGCCACAATGTGCATTTGAGAAAGCGAAGGTACTATCACTGGGGAATTCACAGAGTGAAGTGGGCGGAGGATGGGCGGATTGCGTTTGTGTCAACTAGACTATACATTTAATGTATAGTCTAGTTGACACAAACGCAAGGTGCTACTGAGCTCTGGTGGCGCTCACTGGAAACATCTCAACCTCGATGTTCAGCGCGTCGTTGGTACCAGCGCCTTTGGTTTCAGCTTTCAGAAAATAGTAAAATCTCAGTTGCCACGAAGTATTAGTTGACCTTTTTCCATGAGCAGTCACATTTTATCTTCTTCCTGAATATCTGTAACCAAGTCGGATAAGATGTTAATTTTTTTTCTTCACGTTTTTTTTCTCCTCACATTATTGATAGGTGTGACGAATTTCGCTTCTCATCGCGTGTAGTGTGGAAACAGCCTCAGCACATACAGCTAAAAAAGAAGACCCTTTCATGTCTTATGATGTGTGATATTTGGGTTGGGTGATTATGGTGTAGCTGACCAGCTGAGGGTACTGATATTGATGAGTACTAGTACACATTGTAGAACATAACACCGAGTACTAGTACACTGCCGAGTGAAGGAAAAAACGCCTCAACTCGAAATGATTGATTTTTTCGGAAATCATCATTTTGTCAGGAAGTAGATGATTATGACGTCACGTGAAACACCTCCTCCCAAATCTCAACTCCATCGATATGGAGGGAAAACGCCTCATCACCAGTTGAGGCTGATTTCCTGTACAAATAACGTAACGAGGAGGTAGTTAAGGTGTTTTTACTACAAAAAAAAGCCTGGCTATTTCAACCCCATCCGGAGCAAATTTCGAAAATTTGACACGACCTTCAGAAAGGTGAACTTGAAATGATGTTTATAACACATAATAAAAACCCCATTTTTGACAATAATTGTCAAAAATGGGGTTTTTTCTTCACTCGGCAGGAAAGTCTAGGGCTCTCATAGCTCACCAAGTGATATAATTTCACCTCCAATTCATGTGAAACGAATCAAACTTACAATTCATTTTAAATTATTTTTATCCTCACTCTGTACTCAATGTAAAACAACGCATAAACAACGTTTCTCCCCCAATTATCTCTAAGCTTCGACATTTATTTGATCTATAATAAAATATGACCTGTTATCTATTAAAACCTTGCTTTTGTTGTAACAACTTGCGCATTTATGAGGTTTTATGAAAAAATGTAAACCTTACAAATTTTTTGGTCTATTGTATTAGTTCTATTGGATGATGATCTAGAGAAAACCCTTGAAAACTGTTCATGTTTTGAGTTAGAAAACTTTGAGATTTAATCATTGAGTTGTTCTTTCCGTTATTTTAGACAACAGAGCATTTCAAGAATTTATTAATACTCTCCTTATATAGTTTATACGAGAAACAAACGGTTTGCATCGCCTAATCTCAATGGACTGTTATTTTGATGCTTTCACGATTCCTCCTATTTTCATTTGAATTGGGGTAATTGATCTTAACATCATTAACATCATTTTGGCCTTTTGATGAGACGATTTGCTGTTGAGTAATTGGTTAGGAAATTATATTTTGTTTTCATTTGGTTTTGTGATGGCAGTTTGATATTCTTCAGTTGAGTGTCTGTTAGAGCTTTAATAAAAGAAAGAATTATGAAATTAATATAATCTATGTACGTTACTTTGTGTTTGAAAAATGTATTGTTTTTTTCAAGTTTGTTTACATTACATTAAAGCTATGTTTTCTTTTTGAATAGTATCTACACAATTTGTGAGTCGTTCATTGTGTAACTCTACCCTTCCTCTATAACTTTCATTCTTATGGCTTTCCTCGTGGAATGAGTATTAGAGCCAAGAGGCGACTAAAACTTGAATTTCGAACTTTTTGAATGAAATTGCCAATTTTTGAAGTTCAATATCTAGGGATCTATTGGACTTACAGAGCTGGGGTTGGGCTCAAATTGTATACTATTTCTTTAATAAAGTTAAGTAAGACTTTTTGTGAAAAACCAACGTTTTACAAGTTTTGAGGCAAAAATTGAAAATGTCGAGGTTTTTTGGCTCCCAAACAGTTTCTCTAGGGATTTCTTAGTTGCAAACTTGGTGTAATACTTCTTAAACGAGGCCTAACGACGTACAAAAAATCAATTCTACAACTAATTTGCAACAGACTTTTTTTTTTAATCCAGTCTAAATGCCACCTTTCCCGCTTTTAAGATTTTTTTTCATGGTTTTTCGACCTCAAGCCATTAAGATGGCCATAACTTCCTTAATCCGTCAAAAAATTCAAATGTAACTAGACCGCTGGAAAGAGCGTTAAATTTCCCACCTCCCTGATGCCCTATACCCCAAAGTCTGCTTTGTTTATCTGATAATCTTAATCATGCGACATAAACCACCAAAAGAGGTGGAGTGGGTCGAAACACGTCTTTTACTCCGTTGTGTCCACTTGTTCACTATTGAATATACTTATCCAGGAGCCAAGTACTACTTGGACCAAAGTTAATCAAAATTCGAGGGATGGTTTGGGGACGGTAGAGGTTATGTTGGCTGAGTTTTCGTAAACTGAACCTTGAGCTCTTTACGGGGGTGCCAAAAAACGGCGAAATTTTCACACCTTTTTCGCGTATAACTGGAAAATCAAATTCCGATTGAAGAATTTTAATTAAAGAACATCAAATTCCGGGTAAGGTGGCGTTTCAAACATTGAAATCGGTCCCGCCGTTCAGCTGGAATCGTCTGACGAAGATAGGCGATTTTGACTAACTTCGCTAAAAAGTTGACAACCCTCACGCCTGTAGGTCGAGATTGACTGCTCCGATTGAAAAATGCTGAGACCAAAGTTGTAGGAAATCTGATTCTGTATCAGATGCGTTTTGAAATTGGAAATTCGCTCTCTCCAGTGATGAGAAATGGATGACCTGATTAGGTGGTAGCGTCAAATTTCCGTTTTAGTCCAGGAGCCTTGTACAAAAAATTTGAGGGATTATTTGGGGATGGTAGAGGGTATGTTTTTAGATATTAAATATCTAAATGCACCTTGTATTGATACATGCATATGTTGAGGGTAATTGAAACCAGTTGAGGGAGGATAATGAAAGGGAAGGAGGTGTCGAGAAGAAAGGTGATTAATACAAGGTGTATTAACGCCGCGAAGGTCTGCACAATTTAAAGGTCTATTAATACAAGGTCTACACAATATAAAAGTGTATTAATACAAGATATGCGTGTAAATATTATTGTACTATCCGAAAACTTGCCTTTTTCCACATTTTGAGGAATGTTACCTTTTTTGACCGCCAGTATTTTGGTTATTATGATCTCTATCATCCCCTAACAACCCCTCAAATTTTCATTAACTTTTGAATTGAGTCCAGCTCACCCCGATTTTTCGTACAAGGCTCCTGGACTATACTCGTTACAAACCAAAACTGGTTCAAATGATGCGTGAACGGACCCTGGAAGGGGTTCCCACAACGGCCCCTTCCACACTGTAGGAGTCCCGTTACGACCGCTACATCGGATGATCCCATGACCAGGAACATCCTGGAGGATACTCCCCTCGATGGCATCACCACGGCAGCGCCTGCGTTTCGGGAGCGTCCCGGAAGCGCTTCTCCTCGTCTTCATCCTCGCCGTCGCCTACGCCGCCCCTCAGGATGCGGTTCCGATGGGACCTTCGGAGATCCCTGTGGAAGTGCAAATGCCCTCTGATCAGGTAAAATTTCAAATAACTGCTACTACCTAAGTAACAAAATTCAATACCTGTTTTGGTTCATTATTTCCAATCATTAATTACTCCTTCACAAATGGTATGTTTACGTTTCATGGTATGTAAAACGAGAAATTCGAATTTCAACAGAATGCTGCAAATTTTATCTCAACGGATCATTATTTGCTGTACAGATCAACCTCTTGTTCAGATCACTGACGTAGTTGGTCTAGCGATTTAATTCCTTGTATTGCATAAAGAGTGTTGAGGGAATCACTGACAGTATCTTAATTTCGACCCAACTCCTGCTTGTACAGCTTCGTTCATTGCTTGTTCATTTTTCACAGAAGTATTTCTCTTATGTCTTAATTCATGTCTTTCTTTTAAGTTTTTGTTTTAATATTTCTGGGGGGGGGGGGGCGAATCCCCTGGATTCGCGATGTTGCTGTTTGCATTTTACTGATCAGACACTTTTCGCACGCCAAAGAACCCCCCTCCCCTTTGTAACCGGCACTTTGCAGAAGGGGGGGGGGGGGCAGAAGAACCGTTGTGACGAATTTCCTGGGTTTCAAAATAATAGGCGGTTGATCTGCACAATAAGAGGCCCTTGACCGGTTTGTGGAAATCTCAGCCCTCAAGGATTTCACATTTTGGTTGGAATATGTGTAGTGCGTTTGGTAACATTTAAAAAAGTAAAAAAATCTTCGACCGCGTTATTCTCGAAACTGTGATTATATCAACTTTGCACAACACCGTCCAATAGCAGTAATGAGCTTAAATATTGTGTGTTCGTGCGAGAAGGTTTTGAGTGGAAAAGCTCAGGGGAAAAACCGGGTAACTCGACTTCTGGTCGAAAATGAGTGAACGGTTGGTGGATCCCAATGTTTTTAAGAGTGCAGGATCCGATGAGCTAGCCAGAAAAAACTGAGCTAAACGTCTTAAATCATCAAGTGAACAATCTGTATGCAGAGGACAATTCAATGTCCTAGAATGTTCTGCTCAAATCACAATTGTCATACCCTTGTTTACTGTTGAAACGCAATTCTCAGTTTATAAACTATTTTCGTAAGGGTTTGACGCGGAGTTGAAGGAATATTTCTGTAGGGTTTGAGTATTTTGGTCAATTGAATTATGAAAGCTGCGTTGGGGCATTCGTGAGTTCCCTCGTGATCTCCAATCCTCGTCCGGCGGCTCTTGGTCTGGGCGAGTTTCGTTTCCCCCCTCGCGCTTATTAGGGGAAACTTCCCATTCCCTCGGACCATTTGAAAGATTTCTGTAGTCGAGAAGCCCAAAAGTATTATGAGAAACTGCCGAAGAATAAGAAGTAATTGCGATTTTTAAAGTTGATCACTAATTTACATTCAGTTAGGTAGGTACCTGATTTTTCCCCAGTTTTTTGGGAGTTTGTATATTTAAAGTCGGAAAAAACCCAACAAACAAAATTTTTCTCGAGGGTTTAATGATACATTCACCCATACTCTAAGGTCACTTTTACATTTTTCCAGCATTTTTGAACAACCCCAGCCATGTAAATTACTTTTTTTTGTGCAGAAAAACGTTGTGAAAAAAGCGAGTTACCAGGTTTTTCCCCTGGGCTCTTTAATTGCAAACCCTATTCCTGCTATTGAAGGGCGACCTATGAGAACAGAAGATAACAAACCGTTGTGGAATAATTTCGATTAAATTCGATTTTCGGATTTTACGTATCTTGAAACGTGTTTGTATTAATTTTGATGGGGGGATAGGGGGGGGGGGGGGCTTTAGTTACGTGCTCTTATGTGGGGCGGTAAATTATAATGAATATTATTGCACATCAGGTGATATATGACCAACGGCAGAATGGGACGGAAAATCTCCGAGTGCAAATGTCAGGAGTGACGGTGGTCTTAGCTCCTGCTGAAGCCATCATGGCTCTGGCCCCTTCTGACATCATGGACTCCGGCGCTAAACCCAAGCTCTCCCAACCCTCACAGTGAGTTCACCTGTGCTGATGATGTATAGTTGTACGACTATGTTGATGTTGAAACCAGTGCAGTTTCATCAAGATGTCCAGGGCTATGTACTGCCATCTAACGAAATTTTAGCCAATCGAAAAGCAGAAGCTTATAACTCATTACTTTGATGAGGCATAATTTTCTTTTTGTTGACGAGTCGGACAGACCACTACAGCCAAACTATCGCTTGTAGTGGACATTTATTAAAGTAGACAAAAATAGTTGTCTCCAGGCTGCCCAATATAACTGTTCACTGTATTACACATTTTGGATGTTGATTCCCTCCCTTAACACAGTGTGAAGGCAATTACCTTGTTTATTGATGTTGCATAATACGAGGGCAAGTCAAATATAAAGCGGAATTTTTCAAAATAAAATGTTTATTGGTACCTAGATCAAATTAAAAAACTCACATTTTATTTTTCTGCAGTCTCAACAAAAACACATTTTTCTCATCGAACCGGCAACATTTTTTATTGCCTCGTCATAAAAAGTGGATGTTTGTGCAAGCAATCAGTTGTGCACTAACTTTCAACATCATCATCACTTTCAAATCTCTCACCTCCCAGCGTGTTTTTTTTTTTTGCGGTCCTAACAAATGGTAGTCGCACGGCGATAGGTCTGGACTGTAAGGCCCTATTTCACACCATCGGGTTATATATACATCCATACGGCAACCGGATGAGAAAAAATGCATCCGAGTTTTTGCCGTACGTCGCTCTCCTCCCTGGCGCCATGACATGAAACTTCGTAGATCGAAGTTCTTGTTTTGTTCAGTTCTGTCGCGGTTCTCTCCTCGCTCTGTGGCTTTACCGCCGAAGAAGGAAGCTGAAAATGGTTCGAAAACTGTGTTAAACCTCTTAAAGCAAGGCGGAACGAGTTATCTCCACGCCGCCCTATCATTGTACTCGGACAAAGATTTCTCTCATATGTCCCACTCCCACTGGCGTTAACTGTACTCGTAGCTCCATCAATAAATTCCTGCTCACCATCAATATCTGATATCTCAATGTTCAATAAAAATTATTATTGATCTGAATTGGCGTTCCTCAGCTTAACGATTGAACTTGACTTTGAAATTTGCTCACAGTACAATATCTCGATAAACTTGTGAAAATTAATAATAATTCCACTTTGTTATGATTTTCAGGCATAAAAATCGATTGAGCAGTTTCCTCATGGGCGTCCTCAATAAAAGGCACCACTGACGCTGGCACGACATCCCCGACTTACTAAGAAACCATCACGGCTGTGCTACTTAATAATTAAATGTCTCAAGAATTATCAATTTACCGTCAAAATAAATTACAATTAACTCATGACATTTTTTCAACTGCACCCGGCTTCCACAAAGATTCGGTGTCAAGATGAGCAAAGACAGCTGTATTACGTAGGGCTCGGTGAGTTGGCGACTTCAATGTGGTTTGTTGCAATCAGCAGGTATCGGCTGTAGGGGTAGAATGAACCAACAAGTCTCCACGAACACGTGGGAAATGCAGAACCAAAAAGTAACACAATGGCTCAGTGATTTTTCACAATAACTATCATATTCTGTGTAGGTAGATCACTGTTCTGTGTACAATGCCCTTGTGAGTCCTCGAACTACAAAATAATTGGAGTAATATTTTCTCTCAGCAAACATTTTATGGTTTAAGTTTGAACATCACCGTTTTGGTGATGAAATGAACTATATTGAAGGAGTCCTAAATTGACAAGCAAGATGATGGTGGGTTTTCAACACGCCTTTGAAGGGCGAGGGTTGCGCTGGTGTCTGAAAAGGTTTGCTGGGTGGAGATGAGAAGTTTTGGGGTCTCCGTCTCTTGAGTCGTCTTCGTGGGTTTGATTCACTAGGCGGGTTATTGGCTGGTTTATGTTGTTGAGATTCGAATGTTAGCGAAGTGATGGTTCTGAAGTGGCGAAAAGGATAACATATCTGTTTTATATTTGGTTCGATATCGCTCATTGGGTGCAATAATGTCATACATATCTCCCAATTTCATGCTTCGAGGTAATCGAAAAAAAACCATTTCAACGTTGAAACAATCCACTACGAATTTCACCAAGCGAGTTTTTAAAGCTCTAATTTCGGTTAAGCTTAGTTTGAGAGGGAATCCTGCCGAAAATTAGTATTTCTTCAAGCTAGAATGGGCGAACTATGAGACATCTACGTACCAAGTATAAGACGTTGGAGTATTAAGTATAATTAATAGACGTTGGAGTTATGAGGTCAAATATCGTTGCGTTGTGGAAAATTTTACAACTTCCAGAATTGGTTGATCTTGATTCGATCCCCAATAATCTGTAGTACAGGTATATTTTTTTGGCACACTGTATAACATAATGAAGAACTTCTACACAGCCTCGGGGTACAACAGCCTCACATGTTGCTTTATATATAAATTTATTTAAATAAATCTTTAAGAAAAAATAGAAATAACTTCATTTTAATTGAACATATTTAATAATTAGGGGTTGATCACATTGCGCTTGTTTCGGGAAAGACTGAAGATGCAGTTGGTCGGAATATCCGGTGTTTCATAATATTATTGAGTCGGCCGCAGATATCTGGAGGGAATGAATGCCATTCGGTTTCCTTCAATCTCCGCCTTGTGAGAACCAGTCAACGTTGGCTATCTGAAACACCACAACAAATTTATCAAGAGGAATCAACTATGGTCACTGTTCATTTACTAAATTCGCTTTGGAACAAAGTGGGATAATTTGGTAATATATATTTTTCTTATATATAGGTGCTTTATTTATTGAGGAAAATTTACAGTATAGTACAGACAATTAGAATTTGAGAATGCCACTCCCCTCTGTAAGCAGAGCTTGTGCGGAGGGAAGGAGTCCAACAGATAAACTTACGTCCTATTACAAACAAATAGCTGTGAACCTACAATACCTACTTATACCCACTACACTTCTTCCCACTACAAAAATAAATGTGAACCTACAATAGTACCTCACTTATATAAGTATATAGTACCTCACTTATATACACATATGTGTATAATTGTACATACATTTTACAATTGTTGTTAATATTTATATAAAATGTTCCTTTAATTTCACTTTGAAAGCATTTAAATTGGATATTTCTCGTAACAGCTTGGGGAGACCATTAAAAAGCAAAGCACCCGTCGAAAGCTCGTTGCCCACACGTTGTTAGCCGGAATGGAGGTTTTATGAGGCAGTCCCCGCTCGCCCTAGTGATCGTGCCATGAGGCACTTACCGGCTATTTTATCCCTAAAAATTTTAATCAGGGTGGCTCGCTCGATCAGTTCTTTAACTGTCAACACTTTAAATTCATCAAACAGGTTTTCAGTGGGGCATCTAGTACTTTTTTTGAGCAGTATTTTTACTATACGCTTTTGTACAGTAAACAGCGTCTCCGTTTATTCCCTTCTAAAACACCCCCCCCCCCCCATCTCATTACCCCATACATCAGGATCGACTAGAGCGAGATAAAAGATGCGCTTAGTTATTGTCAAATTTCTGACTTTCCGGCAAATGTGCATAGTTTTCCTACAATCCATATCCTCCTGGATTGTCTCATTTGAGTGATAAGATCGTGTGGATAAACAGTCTAACGTTTCTTGGTCAATTTCAAGTTGTTATCGCAAATCGTTCAAAATGGCTCTTTAAGAAACTTTAAGATCAACCTCGTGAGCGATACAGCTGAATTCTCTCCTCCGGAAGGCACCAAGAGATATTCTTTAGTACCTACTTCACACCTCTGTGACATCTTTGAATTTGCGTGCTGGAGGGTTATCGACGTAATATGGCCTACAACATTTTTTTGGGTGGCCACCCTTCACTCCTGCCAGAGCTCAAATGATACTGAATGCCTGGACTGGATTTTGGTTTATTCAGAGCTCCTCTGCACGACTAGCCGTTCGTTCTCAATCGGGTTTCAACCCTGGAGTGACAAGGCTCCTCTTGAGGGAGAATAATCACAAAGTGGGGTCACGAGTGGCCCCAATCTCTTTTTCAATTTATGGAATAATAAAACGTCATAATATTAGTAAATGAACACTAAAAATAAATATTTGCGTTACGAAACGAAGTAGGTACTATAACAAAAATAAGCTATAATGGCTAAACATGTACCTAATCCCATCGTTCCTCATAAGAGATCAGACAGAATACTGGTGTAGTCCGTCAATCACTTTGGTAGGTAAAAGTCTTCGAAAGAACGTCTATATCTATGAGAACTACGGATCAGTGTCCCAGCATCTTCGACTTCACTGACCACTTCATCTTATCGCATTTGTCAATCTCTTCTACCCTTTGGGGGCCTTGTGGTTCAAGTGTTAAAGGTAGAACCGCTAATGAATCGTCAACATGAGCGTGAATCAAACGGCGAAACTACATGCCAGATTTCATGAAAGGGGAACAGCTGATTCACACAACACAACACCATGTCATGGTTTCGTGATGTCATGTTTTCTTGTTCTAAGTTCTTGTTCTTGTTCTAAGTCTATGGAAAGAACACAATTTTGAATTTTCGGTAGGTACAAGTAGGTAAAAATCCGACAAATAAATTTTAAATAATGTAATGATGGGGGATGGCGAGGGTCGGCCAAATGAGAGATGTTTTATGTGCCAACGTATCGAAGAATTTATTTCTCCATCATCAGGGCCTAATATCGTTTCACAATGAAGAATTTAATAACAAGTTATTGTTATAGGTGGGTATAACAAAAATAATAATAACTTCTACTTCTATCAATTCTACATTGTGAAATTGATTTTAGGCCCTGTTGATGGAGAAATAAATTCTTCGAAACGTTGGCACATAAAACATCTCTCATTTGACCGACCCTCGACATACCTCATCATTATTCTTACTGATGGTCAACACATCACACACACTTATAAATTTATAGTGTGTTCAGTCAATTATTCCCGTGTACTATTGAAACTAGAGCTGGAGAGAGCGCCATAAAACATGGTGTCAGGTAATGTGGAAATTATCCCGCTCGACTAAAGAAAGTTTCTTGTTAAGGTGCTTATCGTGTCCACCGTTAGCTCTGCTATGTTGCCGCCTCCGGTTAAGCTTAGTTTGAGAGGGAATCCTGCCGAAAATTGGTATTTATTCAAGCTGGAATGGGCGAAATGCGCATTCTAATAATGTTGAAGCCACTTCTTCGTAAAGGTAATTTTAGGGCTCTTCAGCGGCTGCTCGAGGCAGCAATGAACTCATACAGTTCGAGGGACGAAGAAGAAAGTGAGACAAACAAAATGGAAATCTAGTCGGGCCTTGAAGATCGGCGGTCCTTGATGGGTCTCAGAAGGTCAAAACGAAAGGCTCGATACCCAACTTTCACCGACAAGGGCGGTCGGTGGCGACAGAAACAGTTGTCGTAACGACATTATATTAATTTACACCAATCTATCAACCAAGTGAATTAGCACATGTTTTAATAAAATGGGAAACTAACGATGAGGGAACACATTGAATTTCTGGCAATAGGTACATAAATTCGACTCGAAAACATCGAAAAAACGCGACAGAAATGATTTTTAAACGAACCGAGGTGTTTATTTTTGATGAAATAGACCTTTGAAAACACCAATTATCGACTTGGAAATGTCGAAAAATCGGGATAAAAGACATCCGAAATTCGACTTCGGAAAAACGTCGAAAAAACATTTTGGACCCTGGGGCAACCGTTTTATTTTCTTCAAAAATGTCTCTAAAATCACTTTTTGTAGCCTAGGAAATATTTCTAGACAAAACTGACCTCAAATTTGGTTTCAGAGTCCCCTAAAACGGGAACACACTTAGCACATGGTTTTGTGACATCGAGATTCTTGTTCTGAGATACTTTTCGTTCGAAAAGAAGGTAATTTCGAAAATATATTTTGGTTTGTTTGGTGGTATTCACAGACCATCACTGAGCTAGTTACCGACGCCCTCCCCCTTCAATCGGAGTTGACCACCAGGTCACGAATTGGAACAATATTTTACTGTAGTTGTTTAGTAGAGTTAAGGACTCTGAAGGAAATTGTACTCAGAACAGAGCGATCTGTACTGAGGAATCTGATTTTTGTCTTCAGTTCATCGCCTATTGTAGGTGCGCTTACCGATCGTCAAATACCACGTTTGGCACTGCTCAGTAGACCCACAAAATATACCACATCTACAAACCAGGTTTTATAGGTCGACTGAGCAGTTCCTAACGTAGTATTTGATAGTATTTGACGATCGTAAGGCACTGCTACAATAGGGGATGAACTGATGTCAAAAATCAGATATTATCGAACTTTTTTGTTGAGCCCTCTGGAAGTCTCTTGGAAGGTAAATAATTATTCCATAATTCGATAATTCTGTATTTGAATCAATCACTAGTTGACCTGAGGCACCCACCAACTAACTATTCGCGGCCCCGAAGCAAAGCGCACATCGTGAAGGTGCGTAGACAAGACGTGCAGTCTGTGCTCCTTCATTAGTCTAACGGACCTCCTTTTTGTATCAGCTCGAAAATGGTTCGTACGTCATTATTGCGTGTTTTTTCTTTCATTTGCCATCCGAAGATGAACGATTTTCAAGTCACGTTCAACGCGAGGAACGCTCACGAACGCCTCGGCCGCACCTGCACTGACCGGTTGATTTTTTTCTCCTCATCCGAGACATAACTTGTTCGCCTCATCTTTGAAATGACTCTGCAGGAATTTCGAGCCTCGTGTGGACAGTTAGGTGCGGTTTTCAAGTGTGAATGGGTCAAGAAAGTCTCATAAATCCCACATGAGGTTCGCTCGAAGATTTACAATTCACAGTTTGGACAAAATAAAGTTAAGACACTTTATTATACAAAATTTCGCGCTGGATAGAATTTCACAATTTCGTCAGCCTCTGCAGCAGCACTACTCCAATGACGACAAATCATTTATCTGACTGTCCTCGACTCGAGGATACCCGACAAGAATTTCATCCTGACGACACCACCTGGTCAAAAACAGCGAAATTGTATTGGGCTGCAAGAAGTCTTATGGCTCAAGAGCCTAGACTATCGGCGTAGGAAAAAAAAAAAAAAACCAATTTCGTCAGAATTTCAAAAATTGGCCGACTGAAAATTGTAACCCCGCCTAATTAACAAGAGTAGTAGGAAAAATTGTATATTTCCACTAAAGTATGAGTACAATTTTAGACCGTTTTTGTGATTGAACCAGTAACAAAACAACGGTGAAAACCCGTAGAAAACCCCAACGGTTTCAAAATTTCGTCAGAATTTCAAAAATTGGCCGTCTGAAAATTGTAACACCGCCTAATTAACAAGAGTAGTAGGAAAAATTGTATATTTCCACTAAAGTATGAGTACAATTTTAGACCGTTTTTGTTATTGAACCATCGTCAGTAACAAAACACTGTGAAAACCCGTAGGAGACCTCAACGGTCGAACAAGTGAAGCTTTTGGCGGACTCTGCAAGACTAAAAGGCGGATTGATGAATTTAGACCATTTTGAAAGTTTCTCCATCGAAGAAAAGCAGTAGGCCTATCGTCACCGGAAACCAATGGAAAATTGAAACACCGTAAATATTTTTCCTGAATAACTCTATGAACAACATTGTCCCCGTTTGTTCACTTTGGTAACAAATAGAACCATTACGATTCGAACCATATCAAAATCTCAAAATCGCCAAAATGGTTGTCTACGGCTTTTCTGCTTCGTGCGGTAGTTTACACATAGTTGGTCCTGGGAAACTACTACATGAGTTTTACACCTCGTTCGCCCTTGCGGTGCTCCCATATACAAACCCATATCGAAACCCAGTACCCGGAACGAGAAAAAAACCTCTAAACGCAGGGAAATCCATGTACGAAGACGACCGATCATCCGTGAACAACGAGAAACCTTGTAAAAACACCCGGCAATAGTTAGTATGGGTGGGATACTTGAGGGTTTCGATCCCCTTGGCCAGTTGGGAGTTTTTCTGTTGCTAACGTCCACAGGACTACCGTTGGTGGCTGAGGCCAAGACTGCAACGTTCTAAAGCAGGATGAAGAAACGTAGTCTTTTATCAATTACGTGGGTTTTCTTGAACATCGTGATTCAATTGGAACAATTGAGCCAAAGTCAAACCAAAAGGTTTTTACTGTTGTACCAACAGATCACCATTTTGCTGGTTACTATTTAATGACGTGACGCGGCGTGCAGATAGAAGACATAAGTCCTTGTTGTGCTGGGGTTCATAGGTCCTTGTTGGGATTCATGGATATCAGAATTGGACTAAATGCAACTCAAATTTGCCTTTGTTTTGAACAACTGACTCTACATCCGACATTGAAAACTAATCTAATGGCACACTTCTGCATACTATCCAATAGAATTACCCCCAAAAATCACACCGTAAGATGCACAACACCAGAAATGACACGGACCTCGACCAAGCGACGAAGAGCAAAGCAAGACATTATTATGTCATCAACGCGCCTCCACCTGTTAGCTGTTTACAAGCGCCGAACACAAATCAACCAATTTTTCAAGCCTGTCGACAAGTTTGAGCTTATTTATTATTTACACACTTGAACATTTCATTAGCCCTACTGACCAATACGTAATCCGATTTGAGTTAAATAAAGAGTTTTTCGCCATTTACGTTTTCAAAATTTCAATCCCCAATTGTTTTGGTTATTTCAAATGATCAAAATCAATATTTCAAATTCTGATTCTTAAGGATGCCGAACTCACCTAAATGAAAACTAACAGGTTGCCATACGTCAGCACAAGAAGTTGAGCCATATTCAGTCATATTCAGTCTCATCTGATGCCTGAAATAATAACGAAACAACATGCATTAAGTAAATCGTCTTATAAATTCTGTACATAATACATAGATGTGGTGCAATAAAAACGTCTCGCCGTGGCGCCAATGGGAGATTTCGAAACGGGTGCAGCGCTTGTGACATCTCATTAGTTGGAAGGTAAAGGGCGGGAGGGGAAAGTGAATATCATAACTTTTTCCGGCTGCTGTGGAATGATATTAAATCTCCCAAATTTTGCGAGGGGGGGAGGAGGGGGGGATAAAACTTTGGATTTGTGCCACCGGAAGTAAAATTAAATAATAACTCAAAAATAAAATTAAAAACTTCCGAAACCCGACCTTATAACCTATTTTTGTCACCGAACTAACACGAGAAAAACGATTTTGGAGCAAACATACGAACAGTCCAGCGTGAGCGCTTTGACCTCAGTTGTGGTTCAGAAAAAGCGAAATTCTCCTTACGTAATACGAGTACATGGACGGCTCCTGATTGTTCATTCGCGGACCAGCTCAAATCGACTGTTTTTACGCACATTAGAACTGCAACGACATTCATAATACCTATGTCATTCGGGGGCAAGCCCCTACTTACCAGGTCATATTAACCGCTCTTTCGTACAAGTAGAATTAGAAAACTACCGTTGAAATTCCTAAAATTTTACTTCTTTTTGGCTATTTGTCTGTACTTTTACGGGTTTTAACCGTCTGATTTGTGTTCAGGGAGGTTGAAAATGGAGAAACGCACGGTTCATTAACTGAAATTTTAAGGTTTCTTAAAGCGCCCGATCCAAATTCCTAGGCATGAGCCGCTTATGAGTGGAAAAATTAAATTACACACTGACATTACTATTATATATAATGCTGACGCATATATGCTGACGTCAAGAACACCAGAAACCATCAGAGGTTTTTTCCATCCATCAACGCAATTTTTAAAACTCCGTGAGTGAACCATTAAGTTTTTGATGATGAAATTTATTGTCGTGAGAGCACCATTTGTATTGTACGATTCAGTTTAGAGTTTGACGATTGAATGGACACGACTCACCGTCTTCCAGGCGCTATAACTGAGGATCTTCCAAATGAGCGGCGATATCGAGCTCTTCGCCGAGGCAGAACTTGAAGAAGAAAAATATCATGAGAGAAATCCCCAGGACAGACACGACCGGGTTCTCGAGGATATCCAAGCCCATTTCAAGACGACACTAGAAAAACTTTCACCTGTAGGTACCTCGTGAGGTTCAACTTTATACCTCAGTGCCCCACTCGACAATCCCTTCTCCTGTAATCGATAAGATTTCTCCAGGTCCCCCTTCTCGTCGTCAACAATGGAAAAGATATTGTTCCAGAAACTCCTCTGGCAGCTGTAGGGCACTCCTGGGGATTTCCAACGAAACATAATTATATTATGGGTGTTATAGGTATTTGAATCATGAGATGGGCAGAATGTAGATAACCGAGACAAAATCCCTTTTGCTCCTAGTAGTACAAGAAAACTGTACACGATCCTGTGTATTGTTACATCAGCACTGTATAACAAGTACAAGAGAACACAATACAGTTGCAATACGATACAATACAGTAACAACAGCACAATACACAGTTACAATAGGACAAATTATAGTTACAATCGCACTCAATACAGTTTCACTAACACACAATACAGTTACAATAGCTCAAAATTCAGTTACAATAGCACTAAATACCTACAGTTTCAATTGAACTCAATACAATTTTAATAGCACACAATACCGCATACAATAGCACATAATACCGTTACAACAGCACTCAATACAGTTTCAATAGAACACTATACAGGGTGTACACAAAACAGGTGTGACAAACAGAGAGGGCCGATTCTACAACTAATTTGCAACAAAAAATACCCTTAGACTTTTTCTAGAGGCTTCATTTCCGAGGCATTCACGATTTGAGATTTTGGTCGTGTTTTCGATCTTATCTCCTTAAAATGCCCATAACTCGTTCATTTTTCAAGAAATCCCAAATCTGAGGATACCTATCGATATACAAATTTCAGATCAGATAGATGCCTGGCCTTATATTAAAATTAAGGTTGGAGTCATGAAAAAGCCCTCTGAAAAGCAAATTTTACGTAATTTGGGAAAACTCGAGTTTTTTCAATCGGAAATTGAACTAAGAGAACTAATGTTTTTCAAGATGCAAGAACGGTAATAACTGCACCAAGATCTCACCTTTCCAACGGTGTAGTCGATTTTATCATTAAACAATTTTTCTCAGTTTGGATGCTGAAAAACGTGAGCTTTTCGAGAAAAATCGGGTTATTTGCATGGAAAATGACAAAATTGTGACTGCGAACGTTGAATGAGCTTAGTGGTGGTACTGGGCATACTTTTTCACGCTCTATCGGAGGTACCACTACCAAGCCTTTTAATTTATTACGTTCAGTTTGATTGTAGATTTCCGTACACATAGACCGTACTGTGGCTTGTACGAGTAATACTCCATAACGGTTTGTGTAAGGCCAAAGCAGACATGCTTTAGTAGGTACTTCTGTTGACGTTAATTTAGATTTCATGATGAGACCTTCGAAATTGGGCACAGGTTGTTTGTTGCTGTATTTTCAAGTTTAGGTGAAGTAGAAACCGTAGGAATAGTTTCAACTGGCTCTGAGGATCGAATTGTTCGAATAGTTTGGACCCAGTGTTTCGAGTCGTTTGAAAGAAGTGCAGGAGGAGTAGCTCTTATATTCCAGTTTCTCTAGAAGATCAATTAATTTCAGTCCATCGACCTCGTGTTTTCGTAATGTTGAATCAAGTCAGTCTCAGATGGCTCCGCCCAATAACATCGGAAACTACTCAGAATAAAATGGATACGAGCGGGTTTCTTTATGGTTTTATAGTAACCATATAATCACCCGTAGACGGTCGGATTCCTAAAACCACACGTTATTGCCTTGTGATCGAGTTCACAGATTGTTGGTTCAAAAAAGCTTGTTGCTGAGTGTTCCTCCCTTTTCTCATGAGAAAATTGAGATGAGATTTCTCAACAATCGGACCTACACAGTTGACACCCGAAGCTGGAGTCTCTCGAAGATCGTCGTTATCACCTGTACAGTGAGCAGGACCTTAACTGGATACCGTACAGAGTTTACTGCTTCGATATCCCGAATTCCACCTGCACCGCAACTGCTCAATTTGCGGGTGACACTGGAATTCATGCAGACGGAAACGCCCTTCTAGGGCCCGCTGGTCAAGGGGGAACGATGGAGCAAGAAGTGAAAAGTTTGCACCATCCCCAATAAGTCCTCGCTAGACATTTTCACTTTGAGAAGAGGCACCATTTCCAATGTCAAGTTGGTCAGAAATACTAACCCACCGAAGCCTGGGGTGAAGTGCCTTCTGATTCTGGACCGCCGACTGAATATCTCGAAAAATCTGCAACAATCTGCAAACTTGAAAATCTTCCGGTTTTTTGGAGGTTCACCTGTCTTTGGATTTTCCTCATTTGACAGAAGTGTCCAGAAGCGCCACAGTCCCCTTTCTCCAGTGTTGGGAAAAAGTCGAGACCTGAATTGAGACAATTCGCTAAATATGTGTACAATTTCACGAGGCTGCTATTCACCGATGCCTCTTTCGCACCAATTCCGGGTTCCTATCGTGATTACCAGATCCCCAAGCGAGCACAAATTACCAACGAAATCCCCCTTAAATCGACTTATGGCCCTTGCAAATCGTTTTCCACCCGACGTTGACCCTGCCACTACTTCGAGACTCATTTCCGCCCTGTGTTTTGCCTAGAGTGCGTTTTGGTTTATTATCTTCGATAATGAACCATTGGAATCGCCCAAAGAAAAAAAAATTTTAACCCCCCCTCAAAATTTGTTGGTTTACGTTTCAAGATACGTAGATTCAGAAAATCGAATAAAAAAAAATCCGTCCGTCCGCCGTACGCCGTCCGCCGTACGCCGTACGCCGTCCGCCGTCCGCCGTCCGAGGCACTTTGCCCAGTTAGCGTTGAGTTAAAATTACGAAATTTGGTTTCTGGGTTTGGACCAGCCCCACAATGATCCACGAAACTTTTCATAACTCTAGGTCAAGGGGAAGGGGTTCAAAACGAATTTTGAAATTTTGAAAATTCCATATCTCGAAAAATTCCCATCAAACGGTATGTTTTTTATTTCATATTTAGATAGAGTTTGTTCCGTAGAATTTTTTAAGACCATCCGCAGCTTTGTACGACCAGCCGTTCGTTCACAATGAGGGCTCAAAGATTGTGCCTCACAACCCGATCGTGAATCAAACTGTTGAAATACAGGTCCATTTTCATACTAACAAGCTCTTTGGAACATCATAATATTATGGCTTAAGTGAAGTCGAGTTTGTTGTTCTGAGGTGCGTTTCGTGCTACGGAAATGAAGGTAATTTCGAATGTTTGTTGGTAGGTACTTCTTTTATAGAAAAATTATTACCGACGTAGTATTAAAAACCCCAGAATTATATCGTATTAATTAATCATAATTAATAATAATTATTATTATATCGTAATAATTAATAATTATTATTATCAATAATAAAAACGAATTATTAATACCTAACAATAAATTATAATAATTTTCAGTAGGTACTTGATAAAATTGTTAATAATTAGTGATAATTGATAATAATAATTAATCTAACATTTAGGATCTAGACATTTAGACCTAGTGATCTAGACAGAAGGGTGATCTGTACAAAGAAGATAATGAACCGTTGTGTCAAGAATTTGCAGAGTTTTTTGAACTTAATATTTATTTATATTTATCTATAATTTCGATTGGTGCCTTGTTTTCTTCCCTTTATATAAACGGGTATTAATACCCGTATGTATGAATAAATAAATAAATAAATTACGAAAGTGCCCAAAACATACCATTCTGCTTATCACTCACATGCGCGTCTCGGCGATTTCAGCTGGAATATTGTGGAGCAAAATTTACTTTTTTTTAACATGGAACATGTTTTAGCCTTCATATAACTGGCAACACCGAGCGTCCGTTACGCTAATTTCTATGCTATTCACTCTATGAAGTTGTAATTTGGTGTGTAGCCTCCATAGTGGCTCCAAAAGCTAATTTCAATGCTATTCACTCTATGAAAAATGTAATGTATTTCTCTCTCAAAATGTAATTTGTTACGTAGCCTCCATAGGACTTACACTTTAAACAGAATAGGCCCAGGACCAGCTGAGTAGCTCCTAAAGCCAATTTCTATGCTACTCACTCTATGAAGAAAGTACAAGTACCTACCTACACGACAGTTAACATGTTAAACCTTGTAAACATTTATGTAACACACGAAATTGTACTGGCGATGTCATAGGTAGGTACCTAGCGATTTCCTGTGTCGTAAGACTTTGGTTGTACATCATATACAACAAAAAAGAGAAAAAAATACATCTGGGGGTCTGGAGCCGCCCTCCTGAGATCGCACGTTCGAATTGTCGATTCCCGACGGTTGGAAAGAGAGAGTTGTTGCCTGACAGGGGCAAGTGGACAATAGGCAACCAAAACCTCTGTCTCGGGGATCCCCTTGAAGTATCTCTACTCCGTGTAACTTGCAATGTCTACATTGTGGGTCAGCAGTGTACAACGAGTGCGTTCGACGTTTTATTGGTCGATCTACCAAGTACAACGTCGGCTGGTGATAATGGAAGTTCCTGGTTATGCTGTATGGAGGAGAGACGGTTGGAGAAACAGTTCGAGTGGACAACTTGGATGACATGACTTCGATGAAATGTTCCAAACTATAGAGGCACAGCCAAAATTTCAATTGGCTCCAGGCGTTTCTGCCAAATGCCACTCGTTCTGAGCCTTCATGTTCAAAGTTGATTAGGGAATGAGATGCAGCGGAAGTGGCCATCTCTGTGGGACTGGACGTTGACTAAACGAGGCTGGTACGAATTTATTCGTTCTTATATTAAAAAACACGTCACATTATCCATATGTTGAGGGTACTTCAAACCAGTGGAGGGGGACAGAGAAGAAGGTTATTGTGGATGGAGGTGAGGGGTATCATAATAATACTAATACATAGATATGTGTGTACCTAATTGTAATTTTACTATCCAAAAACCTGATAGACGCACTATTCTGAATTTTTTTACATTTTGAGAAATGTTACCTTTTTTACAGCCTGTATTTAGGTTACTATTATTATTTGGGTTACTATTATTTTGGTATTTGGGACCAAAATACTTTTGACCAGTGAATTTTAAGGAAAATGTAATGCTCTTTCACGTGGGTTTTTCGGATTTTCGAAGCCAACCAATAACAGTCTGAAAACAATCCCACCAAATCCAGTACCATCCCCAAACTATCCCTCAAATTTTCGGTTTCTTTGGAATTGAGTCCAGGCGGAATGTACGGGGCCAAGTTGGATACGTTCTGCAAACGTTCCGCTTAATTATACCCCTATTTTTTCTCCACTTCCAACGCCGCTGATGACCCTCAAAGGACGCCCAAAGTGATCAAATCATCTCTGATCGCTCCGCCTTGATATCACCGGTTTTAAAACACTCAGAGGACGGAAGACCTCTCGGAAACTCATCCAGAGGTCGATCCTCCCTGACGGAGCATCCCGTGCAGTTTGACCGGCTGATGGGATGAAGACGGTCGTTAAAACTCCGGAAAAAGAAACGAGAGACGCAAAACGGTTTATGGAAGAGCGACGAGAAGTCGTTTTGATGGCGTTACCTCGTTTAGTTGCACTCACTAACACGATCCACAGTAAACGTACTCAATTGCTAACTTGAAGCGATCAACGGTCGAAACGTTTCTTCAGCTTCAAAGTGCTCCAGTTCATGAGGTTCGTTTTGCAGTTTTCATGTTTTTTCTCCACACCTTTAGAACTTCTAATACGTTCTCTCAAATTCAGGTTTTTAAGTGATTTATATGGCTTCGGTATTATTTTGTACAAAATACAACAATTTTCTGAAACCCACTGTAATAAAAGTTATGTCCTGATTTCCCTTCTTACCTAGGTACCTACCTAGGTTTGTTGATGAGTTGGTAAAGTAATAAAGAATATTAATTAATAAACTCCCAATTGAACTCCGCCGTTTCGGCAATTTAAGCAGGCAAACATTTAAGATAAGAGCAATCAAATGATCAGCTGTTCAGGGTAGAACAGCTGTGGAAAGTATGTTCCGTAGTAGGTATTTATTTACAACAAAATACCTACCAAAAAATGTTATTTTATAAGAAAATGGGTTTCAGTTTAATTTGATAAAAAATTCGGTCGATGTAACAACAATTCTGTATCTACTCATTAGGTATCATCATAGTATTCAATGTAAATTTATGAACAAATAGACTTGACTTCCCCGACTCCACACGGGCTTGCCCCTTCCAATTTCGGGCAGTCCCAATTTGAATTTTTGTACAAGTAAGAAAATTGTTCATACTTTTGGGAATAAACCAATTTCATTCATTCACTCAATTTTTTCTGTTGACTTCTGATGTCTAAAGCATTAAATGCTTTAATAAATTTTATTAAAATTAGTTTTATAATAAAATCTTTCTTGGCACTACGACGGTTTCAGAGCTTGTGTTCATCTACTGGGCAGTTCACTTTATATTTGCGCAAAAATGATGTGTTGAAAGTTGAACGAAAATAAAAGAAGTTTGTACGAATTGGGTGGTGGAGGAGGAGGAGGTTGTAGGAAGATGAGGAGGAGGAGGAGGAGGTAACTGTACTCTGCGGAAGGTGGCAGAAGGAGGTGGGAGGCGGAAGTGATAAAGGGAGGGAGAGGAAGACGCCGAGGAGCAGAAGATGACGAGGAAGGCAATCGTGCTCTTCGCCGCGTTTGTTTTGGCGTCGGGGAGCCCCTCGGGCCCCGTCTACGACCAACGTCAAGAGGGGAACACCAACGTCCACGCCCAACTCGAGAACGTCGTCGTTCTCCTCGTCCCCCCGCAAGGCATGGGGCTGTTGGACCTCGTCGCCCTCGCGTCCAAGAGCGTCGGAAGCGGTAAACACGACGACGTCACCGACACGCCCTACAGACATTCGGAGATCGTCGACTCGCATCGGACAACGACGCATCACGACCTCACGACTCCCCTCGACGACAAACTTCAGAGGGACCCGAACTACGAGCAGGTCCAAACACTTTTCCAGAACATCCCGCCAATCCCGTACGTCGCCGTAGAGGACTCACCCTCAGTGACAACCGTCCAAGATCCAACTACGTCACCACCGACCACCCTCGCTACGTCATCGGCCGCCTCCAAGTTTTCAAGTTTAGACGACGTCATTACAGCCCACTCGCCCAAATTGGCCCTCTACAGCCAATTCAGATCCGTCAGTCATCCGTCCAACCATAAGAAACCACACCAAACCAGTTGATAAGAATTTTTATTTTTATTTTGTAATAAAAACCGTAAAACCACGCTATTATTTATTATTTTTCATCTCTCATAAATCACTATACAATAATAGTTTTTAAAAACGTTCAAGTGCTCATCCTCGTGCTAATTCAAGTTTATATTCCAACATCCTAACTTTTTTCGATTTTTTAGATGGTCAAATTGGCACAAATGAACCATTTTGCGATACCAATTTTCTTGTTCTCAGAGACTTTCTGTGTCTACGCAAAGAACGTTATTCAGAATATTAAATATTTAATAAATTTTATCAAATTTTGTTGGTAGCTACAAGTAAAAACCCCAGGGGTTGTCACTCAATTTAAGTTATATTCGATTAAGTTAAACTTTTAGCAAATGAAGTCGAAGCAAATTGAGTTGAACTTTTATCAAATAAAGTTGAACTTGTAGCAAATTAGGTGGGAATTTTATTAACATTTAGCGAAAATTTCAACTGTAGTTAATACACTTGAACTTTTTGCTAATCTGAAGCATCCAACTCACTGGGTGCGCAGGCGTAACTTCATAGGAAAGTTTTGAATTTTTCGTCCTTCATGTTTTTTGGGTCGCTGAACTCGACTTTGAAGATTGCTGGCAAAAATTTGGCCCCGAACTTGTCTTTTTTGCACTTTTTGCCAACGCTATGGCACATTTTCTAGTTTTTTGTCTATACCTCGAAAATGGTACGTTTCGTCGCAAGAGTTATTATGTACTTAAATATATTCCAGAAAATGGATCTCATAATTCTTGAAATCAGCAAACGGGAATCGATTACGGTGAGCAATAGCTCGAAAGATGATACCGCAAATTTTCGAAATATCAATTTCGTACAAAGCATGCATGTTTCCTTCTACGTTGATCCTTAAGCCGAAGAAAAATAAAGTCAACCCCAATACTGCCCTCAACTCTAAATTACAGGAGCCCACTGCAGCGCCCTCGAAAAAAATTAAAATAACCCATTAGGTACACTCTCTTGAAGTTTTACTAACTTGAAGTGTACTGCTCACTTGAAGTTCATTCAATGGAAATTACGGTCTAAAGTCATTTGGTCTATGTTATATTATAATAATATTATATCCGAATTTGCAAACATAATCGTGCCAAGCTTACCAGAGTGAGCACTCAGTGCCTTGGCCAAATCAGATTTAGCTCCAAACTCACTAGAATGGAGCATTTGTTCCAAAAGTGCCATGCTGCTTTTTTAGCAGAAATATATTATGAATTTGCAAAAATAATCGTGCCAAATCGACATAATAATTGATATAATATGTAACACATTATAAGCGTTGACTTATTATAAGCGTTGACTCGCTGAAGGAGATCTACCCCAAGGATGGCTTTGTCTCGAATCTTAGCTAACAACAGAACACACAACAGAACACTCTCCTTCCACCTACATATTATGAGACATCTTTCACTCAAAACGATGGTATGTTTTGACCAAATATCCGAATACCATCCGATTGATGGTAAAGAACTGTTCTGAAAATATAAGAAACTATAGCGTACAACCATCACACCCACAAGTGAGGAAATCCGAAAGAGACCCTCGATTTTCTGTGCTTTCTGCGAGCCTTGTTTGTTCTAATACATCTGAAATCTCATATTTTAATTCATACGTTCCTACTTTGAAATTATTAAAAATGAATTGAATTGTTACGATTTATAGTAGCGTGTAAACAGGACATCGTAGCGATTTATTGGGGTTGGAGTTGGATTGGAAGGTTTATGCCGGCCGGCGAATCGAAACAAATAAAGTGATATCAAAGTGGATAACAAGATCTCAAGCCGGTATCGAGATCTCAAGCCGGTATCGAGATCTCAAGCCGGTAACGAGTTCTCAAGCCCATAACACAATATCAAGCCGGTAACTCGATGGGTGGGTGGGGGGTCTTTCGGGTCCCTACAGAGCAGTCAATATTGGCGAAATAGTGGGGATCCTGGCGGCCAATGAATAGTTTGAAGGTGGTAAGTAGTAATAATGTATGATATTATTTGTTGTCTGCCGTGGGGGGGGGGGGGGCACCAACCTCATACCGCCACCCACCTACCGCCACCCACCACCCACCTACCGCCACCCACCACCCTCTTACCGCCACCCACCACCCTTCCACAGCCCTCAGAGCCACAGACAAATTTTTTTTCCACTTATGCTGAAAAGTGCGTTACCCTCACATTCAACGTTCTGTAACTAGAAAATGGCTGTCCCAAATGAAAAATCTCTCAACCGAAATTGTAGAGCATGACATTCTGCGTTCAAGGACCCCCCCAACAGTATTCTAACGGACCGCCTGAACCAAAATCGACGCAAAATTTGATGTTCATCAACTTGGGCAGGAGGACAATTTTCTGTTGGTACAGTGCAATGTTTAGATGTTATAACCAAAAACTGAAAAGTTCCAAAACCTCTCGGTTTTTTTGCTCATATTTTTGTCACTCGATTTATTTAGGATCACCAAAGTGGTCCTAAATTCACTTCTTTGTGCAGATCACCCTTCCTTCTACCATTAATTAATATTATTGTTAATTATTGTTAATTATTATTATTCTTTTGTTAATAGTTAATAATAGTTATTTTTAAATAACTCGACATCAGCTGGGCCAGTATGAACATTGACCCGACAGGCTGCCATGTGATTCACCCTCATGTTAATGACTTTTGATCAGCTCCAACTTTGAGCCCATATTTTGAACGAACAGCTGGTCGTAGAGAAACCCGGATGGTGTTACATAATTTTAAAAATTAAATTCTATTTAAAAGTGAACTAAAAACTATACCGTTCCATTTGAATATTTCAAGATGTAAATTTTTCAGTTTCAACTTTTTTAACAATAACCTAAGTCAATTCCCCTTCAAATTATATATAATATATATTATATACAAATAGATTTATGTATAAATCATCCCAGACGATAACGCTCGATACAATTGAGATAAAAAGTTCAAATTTGAACAACAAATCTGTCATGGCAATCGAAAGGCTCGTTAGAAAGGCTAAGATCGTAGATGGACAGAATCGGGCCTTCTAAGGGAGGGTTTCAGGGAGTGGGGGGGGGGGGGGGGGTGCACATAAATTCTCAATTTTACTTGTTTTCATTCAAGTACGATCTAATGGTTTCAATACTTTTTCTTTTCCGTTGGCCACAACAAGGCTTGGTGAGAACCTGACCAAGAGTAATCTCGGAACGTTCAGGTAAACGTGATAAACTTATCGTCGATAGGCTACCGATACTTTCGATAGTCTCAACTATCACTATTTAACGCCACTACTCATACAGTTGCCACTCATTAACATGTGATTTATGTATGTAAGTGAAGTAACTAGATGGGCTGCATGGCTCAGTTGTTATCTTAATCCTTACTAAATGAAGGATTTAGAAGAAAAAAAATAGGTGAAACTTTCTCACTGTAGTAATTTTCATTTCTTTAAAAGATTCATTAAACAAAGAGAAAGAACGAAGAAAAACAACTTCTTCCTCAAAACAAACCACTTTCTCTCATCTGGGCCTCTTCTGATCGAAAGGTCCAGAGTTCCAGTTCTCACTGAAGGTGATCGGATTCATTTGAATTCGTGTAAAACTAAATGTGATTTATGTCAATTACACAGATCACAGACGTTTCGGTTGATGTTAATAAGAAACGGGGAATGATAAATTAAATCTCAACATCTTTAACATCAACCGAAACGTCTGTGACGCTTAAGCTTCAGAATGCTGTCTGCATACAGAAGACATTCGTTTTAAATCATTACACAGCCCCACAAAAACAAAAGTGCCTTTTCTTCAATATAATAATATTATGTTATCCTAACATGTTATACGGAGTAATTTCGTCTCCTGAACACAAATTGGCTATCAGATTTCGGCTATAACGTCACAGTTTTTTCTAATCTCTAAGTTAGTAAGTTTTTTCTAAACTCGTTTATAAGATTTTGATTATGTATGAAGAAGAAAGGAAATTAAATTCTCTTTCCAACGGTAAGTGAAAAATTACGCTAAAGTGAAAATGTTTGAAATTGTTGAAAAAATTTTTTAAGTTAAGGTCAGAGACACAAAAAACATCTTAGAAGTAAAAAAAAGTCGGATTTTCAGCGGTGTTGAAAAAAAATGTTATGGGACAAAAGTTGTTGCAAATTAGTTGTAGAATCGATCCCTGAAGTTTGGACGATTGATTCTGGGACACCCTGTACAGAACAGTGATCTGTACAGAAGATAATAAACACTTTGTGGACAAATTTCCCGCCTATTTTAAGCCTTACTGATTTTATGTATCTTGAAACGTAGACCCAAAAATGTTGAGGAGGGTGGAAAATATTGATTTTTTCGTGGTCGATTCCAGTGGTTCACTATTGAAAATAAACAGAACTCCTTAGTTTTCTCGCCACACTTCAGAGAACTCTCTTCAACTCGACACCGAGGGAACCGGTTGAGTACCTTCAGGACCTAACTGTTCCTCAGGAGAAATATGTGGAAACGAGTTATCCCGAGTCGAATATGTCGGATGACCGTTAATTTGCGACTTTTTCTAACGGTTTTGGGGACTTGAAACGAGTTGCGGTCCCCGCCGTCTTGGAAACGGAAGGTCAACTTTATTTTTATTCCATATTTTATCAGCGCGCCCCTCAGGGCGTATTCGTATATTTTTTTCCCCTTCACTTGGCATTAGCTTTCGCCATAGCCATGAAGCATTTATTACATATTAATTAAATTACAAAAAGAAATTATATACACTTTCGTTTAAGATTCTTTTCAAAATAATAAAATAAAATCAACTTCTTAAACATACAACTTAAATTTTTACATTAATTTTGTTGACGAATGTACACACTTCTTTATAAATTGATAATACTTCCGAATATACAATTATACAATATACAATACGTATTCGTATAATATTACGACGATAGTTCGATTACAGTAAAACCTGAATATAAGGAACCTGTATAATATACAGTGTGTAAATCCTCTATGTAAGGAATCGAATTCTCGGTCTCATCCCCTTGGGGCCCCGAAAACCTCTTTGTAATGAATTTCGTGAGCTCTATGTAAGTAAGGAATATCAGCTGGCCGGACTTTGCACTGGACTCGCTAAGTGCACCCTGACTACGATCGAGGATTCGTATGAAGAATACACTCCAGTGCCTACGAGGAAGGATTGGCCACTGCACTGATCCATCATGGTTTGATCATATTTAGGAGCTCGAGAAACTCATTAAAAGAGTAGAATCTGGTAGAGTGAAACAAGCGAAATTGATTGATTGTTTCAACGGTACTAATTTGAAAGTTTTTCAAATTTAGTTTTCAAATTTCATTCAAATATGTATACGTATTTCTAATATATGCACATTTTTCTTCCAATTCAATTTCTAAAATTCATTATGCACCTGTCTCTATATAAGGAATTTTTTATTGATAAAACCTGTATATTCCTATAGGAAACCTGGACTCAAGGAAAACCTGAATATAAGGAAAAACGCTGCAAATTCTTGACACAACGGTTTATTATCTTCTTTTTACAGATCACTTTCTGTCTAGAATCTAGACAGAATTTAGACTCTAGATCACTAAATGATAGATTCATTATTATTATGAATTATCATTATTGTTAATTATGATTAACTCGATATCTGAAACCATGTGCTGTTCGAATCAGCTGGGCCAGTAGGTATGAACATTGAAGCGACAGGCGGCCTCACGATTCACGATCATGTTGACGATTTTCGATCTGCTTCAACTTTGAGCAGTCATTGTGAACGAACGGCTGATAGCAAACCTCCGGCAAACAAGCGAGCAGAGAAGAGGTGAGAAGAGGATCCTCTTCTCACCCGCTCGACATTCACCCACAATGTTAATTTAGGGTGAGGGAGGGAGGGAGGGCAAGCAACCCCCATCTGCTCGCTTTCCTCTTCTCACCCACTCGACATTCACCCACAATTTAAATGTTAATTTAGGGTGGGGGAGGGAGTGAGTGCAAACCACCACCATCTTCCCGCTCTTCTCCTTCTCACCCACTTCCACATTCACCCACAATTTAAATTTAAGTAGTTGTGACGAGGGGTGGAGACAACCCCCGTCCCGTTTCATCAACCTTCCCCAATGTCAACCCCCCTCCCCTCCCCAACCATCCTTCCCCGTCTAACAGTATTGATTCTGGCCATGTGAATACAGTACCGATAATGGCCATTTGAATACAGTATCAATTCTGGCCATGTGAATACAGTATCGATAATGGCCATTTGAATACAGTATTGATTTGACCATGTGAATACAGTATCGATAATGGATATTTGAATACAGTATTGATATGACCATGTGAACACGGTATCGATTCTGGTCATGTGAATACAGTATCAATAATGGTTATTTGAATACAGTATTGATATGACCATGTGAACACGGTATCGATTCTGGTCATGTGAATACAGTATCGATAATTGCCGTTTGAATACAGTATTGATATGAGCACGTGCATACAGTATCGATTCTGGCCATTTTAATACAGTATCGATAATGACCATTCTAATACAGTATCGATTCCGGCCTTGTGAGTACAATATCGATAATGGCCATTCTAATACAGTATCGATACTTACCTACCATGTGAATACAGTATCGATAATGCCCATTTTGCCACAAAGATGCCGTAATGATACTGGAACTGTTGTTATAACATCTCGACTGCCAATTCATTCAAGGATGAAAATACAGAATTAATGGACGAATTGAGAAATGTGGAGAGAACGGGATCCATGTTATGTTGAGATGAGGAGGTTTAATTTGTAGGAAAACTCATTCAAGTGTCAGACGTTGTTTTTAATGTAATTTATTTTTTTATTTTTTAAAGTCATTCATTAACATAATACGCAAAATACAGAAAGAAAAGTATTGGATACTTTACAGTTATTTACGAGTATAAATTTATGAAAAGAACAATACAATACTGATTTCCAAAATTAAACTTTTACCTCCCACATCACAGAGCCTCGCTTTAGGTACACCGGGAGGGTGATGTCCAACAAACACAAAGTTGTCAATACATATTGTTTTTAATGTAATTTATGTTTTTATTTTTTAAATTCATTCATTAAGATAATACGCATAATACAGAAAGAAAAGTATTGGATACTTTACAGTTATTTACGAGTATAAATTTATGAAAAGAACAATACAATACTGATTTCCAAATTTCTGATCTCCAAAATTAAACTTTTAAAATTTCACTCAGCTGATTTTACTTAAATTAATTTACTTTAAACCTTACTTTACTTAAACCTTTAATCAGCTGAGTGAAATTTTAAAAGTTTAATTTTGGAGATCAGAAATTTGGAAATCAGTAATGTATTGTTCTTTTCATAAATTTATACTCGTAAATAACTGTAAAGTATCCAATACTTTTCTTTCTGTATTATGCGTATTATGTTAATGAATGACTTTAAAAAATTAAAAAATAAATTACATTAAAAACAATAGGTATTGACAACTTTGTGTTTGTTGGACATCACCCTCCCTGTGTACCTAAAGCGAGGCTCTGTGATGTGGGAGGGGAGTCGCTTCCTGTTTCCTAGTAATGATAGCAATCATCCTTCTGGTAATATGTACGTAATATCACTAGAATTGGCGTTGAGGTGATAACCAACAAGTGTGGCCGGCCGGGACTAGGACCCACCCACCATTGGCGGCTCCCAGGGCCACCTACCAATTCTGGACTCGTCCTTTAGAGAAGCCACCGATACAAATTTCCATAATCGTTAATTAGGACTGGGACGAAGAAAATTCGAAATATACGTAATAAATAATTTACTTATCCTACAAGAACAACAAAAAACACTTTATGGAGGGACTTCGAGGAAATGTTATATCAAATATATCTTCGATCCGTTTCATTCGAACATAATATGATATTATCAGTCACTTAAATAGTACAAACATCCAACTAGATGACATGAAAAGTACAATTGTTTAGTTTGAGTGGGCGGTATACGAATACTGTGTTCTGCTTTAAACCGACGGAGATGAGTGATTTGAGTGCCAAGTCGGGTGTCAGCCTGTGATCTTGTTTTTCGCTTGATTCAGTAGTCCGGCCAACCTGAAATGGGAATAAATCGTAAGTATTACAGATTAAACAGGCATTAAAGTAGCTATACGTATATCACGACAAGATGGCAGGTGAAAGCTGATCACAAATTCAAAATCAAACCAATTTATGTCTGGTGTAAAATCATCAAAATTTTATGGACGTAAATGAGTGCAAAGTCCATCTAGATTAGCTCATGTCGAGGTACGTAAAATCCAAATATTGAACATACAAGGTGGTTCCAAACGTAACCGAATTGCTTGGGGGTCTTCAGAAAATTTTACGTTGATCTCAAATACGTATACCGTACATTGCGGGCCCCTGAATTGGCATTAACCACTTAATTGGTTAAACCGTATTTTTCTACGTTTTTGAGTGTTTTTAGGCAAGAAACACCTAAAAACACACTCTGATACGAAACACCACGACATAAACTATGTAGTGAATTTAAGGAGTTATGTTTTGTTGTCGAACTTAGTGCAGGCACACACTGAAACGATCATTTGACATTCGAATTTGACTAGAGGCTCTGGACAACGTTGAGGCAATGGACTAGAATATTTTAAGAGACCATCACTGAGCTAGTTTCTGAATTGGAGTAAGGGACACCGATATTTTAAGAGACCATGACAGAAGCTAGTTTCAGGATTGGGGTAATGGACTAGAACTATTCAAGAGACCATCACAGAGTTAGTTTCTGAATTGAGGTAGTGGACAAGAATATTTATCATCTTGGCATCCGTAAAACTCACTTGATGCCTCCAGGTCTCCTCTGTCGACGGCACCGACCGGCGGGATCCCTGTAGAAGCCGGCGCCGCATCTCCTCGCTGGCTTCGTGGGCGCCGGAGGCGTCGACGTCGCCAGTTGATCCACGTTGCTGCTGTCCTCAGTCTTCTCGGTGCTGCTCAGCAGAGGGGCCTCCGAGCTACTGCTGTCGGGCGGGTTGTTCACTGCAGCTGGAGGCTTCAGTGTTAGCTCCCCGTAGTCGTAGTCATACTGTTGACGGTATTCAATTCGAATTAGACGATTTTCATGTAAAACAAACATTGGTTACTAGTGAAATAGGTACGAGGGAAACTGAGAGCCTCCCGATGGGGCATGCCAATCGGTAGGTAACCTTGTGAAAGGTTTTTAATTGGTAGCTTAGTTGGTCTCCATAAGGAGACCTGTATTCTCCAGTGGGGCTCCCAATGGCTCTGGATGGTGATTGCTTATTACCTGTTGAATCTTCTAAATCGGAGCTACTCAATGATAGGTTGATTGATGGCGTTTATTTACAAAACAGGATATTATCCAGGATTCTCATTAAGAATAATCCTCTCTTCTATAATTCCTGTTGCTATGTAGGTAAATAAATTAAATAAGTACAATTACCAAATATTGTCACTTTCAGGCCAGAATTCTTAGCGCGAATTCCCTTAAGAATCACCATTTTGCACCCAATATTTCAAACATGGTCGGGGGGGGGGGGGGGAGCCCAGGGCCCTCACCAAAGGTTGAGCCTAGGGGCCTGTATTTTTAAATCCGACCATCGTGGGACCCCCCCCCCCCTTCCGTCAGGTTTTCAGCAGGATATTTCGATTATCAACATAGTGACATCTCCCTAATTTCGAGGGTTTACCCAATACGATATGTCCATACTAATTTGCATGCCTTTTGGCGTGCAAATAGGGTTTTATCAAAATAATGCCGAAAAACCAAAATTGCTCGAAAACATTGATTTGGCCATGTACAAGTAGGAATTCGGTAGAAATTCAGTTATTATCAATGATTCCCTAAACACTCTATATGCAATAGATAGATCACCCTTAGATTGAAGGGTGTCAACTTAGATTGACACCTGTGAAGGATTTACTGAACAACGCCGTAGGGTGTTTGGGGATCACTAAGATCGAGCTAGCATTACGGGAATCTACTGTATGCAATGCATGATCATACTCTGCATGATCTATAGAGCCTGCGTGATTTTATACTCGTTTTATAAGTTGGCGGGGGATCGAATTTCGAGGCTATGACCAGCTTCTTCAGCTCTGGGATTTTGAGCCAGCTCTACAAAAGCGTCTAGAAGAAGTCTATACTTAATATATTATTATATATTCATATATTATATGAACCGCACTATGGATTTCAAGGCTTTCTGCATACTGTTCATCTCCTCGCCAGTTGGATAGCCGTAAGAGAAGCATAGTTGAAGTGCGGCAGAAGGAGTCATGTCTAACGATCAGACCTCAGAAATCTCTGCAGTTGAAAACAATTGGATTTGTTTTCATTAAGCATTTCCTTGTGTTAAAACTGTTATTATTGTGAGTATTGTGCCCCTTTCAAAAACCTTCAAAACTCCGTTTTTAATAAATCCCAATCGGGTCGGTTAATGCAGAGATATTGCCAAAATACTGGCCAATTTCCAGATGCTTTGGTTTGATGAGGGGGAGGCAAAAACAATTTTTTTAACACACTGATTCTTGAGACAAAAAGGAAACGTTTCTAGGGTATTCCAGGAGGATTTAGGTGAAACGCATATTTTTGCTATACCCTACTAGTCAGCTGCACTGTCCGCCCTCTTGCTAAGTTTAACCACCTCAGGTTGTTTGGATGGTGCGATCCACGAAGATTCGCGGACTCTCTCCGATGATCCGATATGCAGTTAGTTACGGTGAATCCCAATACTGTTCCGCTCAGTGATTCGACATTCTCCAGGATCCCCCGGCTGCAACACCGACAACGCGGGAGAGCTCCATCGCTAACTGGACATTTCTTCGAAACACGTACTCAGCGCCGAAGGCTTCCCGTTCTTCTGGTCCTCTTCCTTCGACCTGATCAGTTTTAATGACCGAGCTGTGGGAACAGGTCTACATTTCCTCCCTTTTAAATTACACCACGTCCAACTTAACTGTGTTCCTCAAACGAGTTCCCATCAGCGCATCGCGGATTCGCTCGCCCCACGAGATTCTCGCTACAAAACACGAACGTCCGGTCAAAGGAACCAGATTTACAATCAACTTGTTTATCTTTGTTGTTTGTTTGTCATAAAGTATTAAATTCTTTATTCATTATTCCACTGGTAAATTATTGCGGATGTAGGTACGTAAAATTTGTGTTTCGTGACTCAAGTAAAACATAATATAACATAACATTAAAAATTAAATAACTTTAATGCGTCATGAAGTACCTAGGTATAATTCTAATTGCTTGGCATTGTGTAACAGAAATTAGGCCGTAATAACGCAACCAAAGAGTGCTGATAATAATTACCCGTTGCTGAACACGTTGCATTTGAAAAGGAAAACCTTGAATTAGACACGGAAACGGAATATCTTGATTTTGACTCAAAAATCACTATACATTGGCCAGAACTAGCTGGAAAAGTGACGAGACCGACTACTGAAAAGTGACTGCGCCAGTTACCGACTAAGGACCCTCTCACCCAGAAAGGACCATACGGTCGCCTGCTTCGAATACATTTTTTAACCTCATTACTCGAATTATTTCGTGTAGTGGTTGGGGGACTCACAAGGATAAACTATTCAGAACAGTGATCTGGACCTAAGGGCGTCCTAGACAGGAAAATGAACCGTTGTTCGGTGCATTTTTAACATGGAACATGTTTTTACGGGTGTGAATCGATTTGGAGGAGTTAAAATGTGTAAGGTTAGATAATAACCGACGTAGGTATGTAAATATCATGTAGGTACACAATGTTATGCTGCTCGACATAAATATACATTTGTCCGAAATACATGTTCCATGATTCATTGATTTGATCCCTGATCTAAACAGTAATAATCCGGAGGTATCCCCCAGTAGTAACAATACAATATTCAACCCGATTAATACAATCACAAGCGGTAATACTCTTGCAGGCGGCAACGTTTTTTTTTTTCAAGTATTTGCTTTTCAGATGGTCCGAGGTACATTCCCCTCGCAGCTTTGTGTGAAATTTTGAGGGGGGTGATTTTTTCTTAAAACAAAATTAATAATGGTTAAATAATAATAATGGTTTCACTATCGAATATAATAAACCAAAATATTGAAACTATAAATGGTGTAAATAGCAGAGTTGTGCGACAATTCGCCTTTTAAGGGCTCAAAAAGGAGATGGGTGGAGAAGGGTCTTCTTGTTAATCTGTGGCCAAAATCTCAGCCCGTTTTGTGCCTTGATGGGTGAATTGTCGCAAAACTATCCTATCGCAATATGAAAAGAGAAAATTTGCTGTGGTACGGTTACATGGTACAGAAGGTAGAATATCCTTAAGAGTCCATCAGAGTGGACGAATAAAATTGATAGCGATATTATTGTGAATATTCTTGAAAAATCACCAACCTCTCCAAAGCTGGGGGACGAGTCGTCGAGGAAGGCGAGCAACTCGACGTTCTTCAGATCCAAGTGGATGTTGTAATCGCCGGTCTGACTCTGATCGTAGCGGACGACGCCGCAGGAGACCGCCCCCGCGGTCAGGAGGAGCAGGGCCGTCTGCATCTGAACTCGGGTCATTCCGAAGATCGAAATAAGGAAAAAGGATGAACGACGAGAACTTCTTTTTTTCTTTCTTACGGGTTAAACCCTGAACCGCTCCCTGATCCCGATCCTTGAGGTGTTTCCTGAGATGTCGCCTAAACGACACTATGAAGCGGAGAAAGGAAGGCGGGTTTCGGATGTTGGGACGCCGGGATTCTCAGGGGTCATTCCTCTTCTCCTTCTGAGGTTCGGTTCGGATAAACTTCATCCCCACCACGTCAGCTGACTCAGTTCCAGCAACGACTCCTTGGCGATTATCCGGTACTAACCCCCCTCGTAGTCTGTTCCTATTAAAAATGTCAATAAAAGAAAAACCGCTAAGAGTTAGGTACATGCTATCATAAGGTTTCTCCTTGAGGAAGGAAAAACACCGACTATAATTTTCACACGGATAATAACTATTTATGAACGAATGTGTTTGAATGGCCTCATGCAAAAAGGGTCCTTATCGCCACATTTGGCCAAATCGAGATGATGGTATTTTTTTACGTCTTTAACTTCGGTTCCACCGATTCACGCAAGACGGGACCTTCTCTCGGCACTATTTCAACTAGAAAATGGAGGGCGAATTTTTCGTTTCCGGGAATAAGGTCCCTTCTTGCACGAAATCCAACACATCTTAGGTGCAGAGTTGCAGGTTGACGAGGTAGCAAAGCTACAACCTTACATTCTAGAACAGTATCGTCCTTACTTTGCTTCCCTACTCACCTGGCCGACCTATTCAGCCAATCAAGAGGCGGATGAAGGAGAAAATGAACGACTTACCTGCACCTAAGAAAATGAGTGACCTGCACAATAAAAATTGAAAAAAGCTAATCTGTTATGTTAAAACGTAGAAATTTGAAAACATAATCTTAAACTTTATCATCAATTTGGTAATTTGTTCAATAAAAGTGTTCTAAAGTTGTTTTTGCGACATTTGGAACCATTACAACTGGTTCATGCAGAAAGATTTTCGATATTTCATCATCCAACTGAACAGAGCAACCCCCATAGCCGTGACTATTGCTGCTTCCAGGGATATTTTTCTCCAAAAGCGCCAAGGCCGATCGCTAGAGAATCGGTACAAGATTCGAGGATTTATGACGGTACTACATTGATTCCTTATGGGAGCAGGCAAAACACGGCCGTCACCTCAGCCCGCTCTTGTTGAAAATATTGTTATTAGCGTTTCTCAGAAAGTTTCCTTCTACACTAAAGTCAATTGTCGACGAAGAGGAATTGTTGGTACGAAAAATGTGCAACAATCGTTACTGAATACTATAGTGTTTTTGTTTTTTGTTCACGAAGGTTCGAAATGTTGATGCGCTGAAATCTTAATCGGTTCAGTTATGAAAACTAAGATATCTGGCATTTTTCAGATTATTTGGACCACCGGAAGGGGTCCCGCAACGCACTTGTAGTTACACCCTTTGGACCTGACAGTACTCAATTACTTTCGCGGTAAGTATCCACTTTAAAGACTTTTTGCATTGAACAAAAGTTGTCGGGAATGGTCCATTTAGTTTAAAAAAAATTTGGGAGCAGCCAAAATCTGAAATTTTGAGCGCCTTTCATGCACCAATTTCGGGAGCCAATCAGAGAACGGTTTACACCCTTTGGACCTGACAGAGTCGGTCCAAGTCTAAGTACTGCTCTCTGATTGGCCTGGGAGGAGGATAACGTACATTGCTTCCCTCGTCACAGGACTTCATTCAAACCTCTCCAGAAAAATAAGTACTTCCTTAAAAATTTTTTACCGCCGTCTTAATTATTCTGAAGGTGAGTTAAAATTTTTTTTAAAAAAGTTACTGTCATTCCCTATTTTCTCAGGAAAAAAAAAAAATCACTGTCATTCCCTATTTCATTTTTTCTTGTTCACTACCATTTTTGTTAGTGACATTGCTGTCAGAGCAGCACAAACTGAATTAGGTCACAAGCGCTCGAGAACTCCTTGAGTTGGAAGGTGAGGATTTTCTGACCTGTGCAGATACATGGGTGGCTCATTACACCCCGTAAAGAAAAAGACAGTCTTCACAGTGGTTCCAAGTCTGCCAAAAAACTCAGAACCTCAATTTCAGCCAAATAAAATCATGCCATCCGTATTTTGGGACCATAAAGAGATCATTTTGATCGAATTTTTGCCTCAGGGGGGAGATAATTAATGTCGAACGATACTGCGAGTCCCTGAAAGAACTCGAAAGAGCGATTAAAAAAAATTGAGACGAGATTTGACGAAGGGAGTGTGTTTGTTGCATGACAATGCCCGCTGGCACCACCAACTCCACTAAGGCACTTATGAACTCATTTGGTTGGCACATTTTTAACCATTCTCCAAACTACCCTGACTTGGCACCTTCAGATGTTCATCTCTCCACTTTCCTCGAGACTCACATGATGGAAAAAAAACGTTCGAACGACGAAGAAGTGAAACAAGAGGTCTATAAGTGGACAAAGACTAGGGAGAGCTTGAAATGGTTCAGGAAGTCTTGGAAAAAATTATTGGGGACTGTTAGGGAGGACTTGGAATGGTTGGGGATGACTGGAACCAACGATCTTTGGTGGATTTACAACAAAATAAAACTCATCGACAACAAATTCGAATAAACGCAGCATTAATTCATTTATTCCGGTTGATTTGAGATAGAATTCATGACGAACAACACAAGAATACATATAAGACTGTGGAACTAAATACATCTCCACAATGAAAATTGAATCCATCCCACACGCTTCAGAAGCAGGGTAACCAAAATCACTGTGTAGGTGTACATTTGAACCAATCAGTGTCATTTCAAAATAAGACAAAAAAAACCTCCATATTGTAATGAAGGGCTTCAAAATCGAAGAAAATCAATAAATTTCATTAGATCTACCTTTTTTCTATAAACTCAGTCCGAACAACTCTTTTTTTTTTGTATTTTTTAAATTCCAATTACTAAACCAATTCCTAAAACGATTTATAAGTAATAATGAGGAAGCAACGAGGGATAAGGGAATAATTTTTGTTGTTTTCAACTGCGAAACTTACTCATCTACATCAGACTTAAATTATACGTAGTTATTTACATCCTTTTCATCATAAGACTAACCTTGCACAATATTCGTTCAAGCACAGGAAAAAAAAAATGTTTTCCCTACATGTTTCTTGGATTGGAATTTCAACTGGAAATAATGACCGATATATTCACCAAATTCGCACTTTGTTATGAATATATATATATTTTTTAAATATACGTAGTAACTACAATGTTTTTTGTTCCAAATAGATTGTTTATTTATTTATTTTTTTCAACAAATGTCAACCTTAGTTTAAATGTTGGTCTGATTTTGTTTAGGAACCAAGACAAAGCCGTTTGATTTTGGAGCGAGTGGAAGATACGACAGGTTCTAGTCTATACAGGAGGGTTAGGGTTACAATAGTAAGTGGCACTGATTTCATAATAGTTGAGATTTCTCGATTAATATCCCGCAGTACTGTTGAAGGGGCGGCCAATCGGGAAATTTAACTCGACTGTTCAAATGAAAAAAGAAGCCTTTGGCAGGTTAAATGCTCCAACAACATTATAGAGGGACAAACACAAGTAGAGTCACCAGAATTTCAACTCTAAATTTACGTTACACAATCAGCCACTCGCACCTCGAACATGAAAACCAATTTTGTAGACCCAAAATGACCGCGCGATTCGTGCCTTGAATCAAATCTACTCCTAAGTCATTAAAATAGAGAATGAAAGAAAACTTGACCGTGCAGATCACATTTCTTAATTATGAATATCGTTAAAAAAATCCGACTTAGCGCCAAAATGAATGTGTTTCTTGGTGTTGAAAATGACTTTCCCCCCAGACTCAATTCCTGGTTTCAAAATGAATTATATGGGGCGAAGCCGCCAGGGGTCTCACCAGACTGACAGCGAGATCCAAAGGTGTTTTTCCAGAAGGGCTATTCCTAGTTGATAAGTATTTGTTGCGAATACATCGGAAATCATTATGACTCCGCACATGTAAAATGAGCAGTGGGTGTCTTTAGCGTGGTGTAGAGCTCGCTGTCAGCCATGTAAGACCCGGTGAGGGCTCTGCGATATATTTTTCAAAACAAGGTGGGGGACGTCGAGTTGACCAAACTTAATTTAACAATCAATCTTTTAGTTATGAAACAATGGGAAAACCCACATGAAAAAATTGATTCAACTGAAAGAAGTCTAAAGCTTCGGCACAGTTCATCATAGGGTTCATTTGAAAACCCACTAACTATCCGTGGAATTTTAATCATTTTAGGGACTTGATGTTGTGGAGACATGGCATCCATCAAAACCTTATAGACAACATTATCTCCACTACATAGCAAACTAGGAGAGGTGAATTTATACGTTCTCGAGGATAGTTGGGAGGCTCAATGAAGATTTGTTGAAATGAAATTGTTCAAATCTATTTTAAAGCTCCAAATGTACAAAAAAAAAAAAAAAAATAAATAAATAAAAATGATTGGTAATGAGGCGAAGAACCAGAAAGCAAGATTTGTGGAGTTCAAGGTTTACCTTTGTGTTATAAGTAATTTTCAATAGAGTCTATCATTTGATATGATTTTTTTTTAAATAGAGAGGCCCAATTTTTATTGTTTATTGTAAAATATGAAAGTGAACTCAATATCAGATTCCAGTGTTGGAGAATTCAGGATTTGTATATTTTTACCATAGCTAACCTAAGGTTTGATTCCAAATCATTCGCATTTCGAACAATGTTTTTTAAATTGAACAAATTTTGAACAAAAAATCTGTACTTAATGAGCGCTAAAAGAAAAAAACTTGTCAAAGTCGACATCAAGATAGATAAAAATGTAAGATTCCACGTATATACATAGAGAGGTAGAAAAACAAAAAACGAACAGAACACTAAATTCGAAACGAGGGAAAAAACGAACTATGTAGAAGATAAATTATTTCAACGTAGGTAGGAGGAAAGGGAAAAGAAATTGTTATGGAGAGAAGCGAAGGAACTAGTGGGTTCTCCCAGTGACCATAAGCGGACATGTTGAGGATATGTGACCGCTTTGGCGTATGCACAGGGAAATCACGTCGCGTATCTTTTGGTCCAGAGCCGGGCGATGCGATCGTGTTCTTCGCGGTTTTGAAGATACTGAGTTGCTATGCTCCCGACGAGAGGGTCAGCTGAAAATGGCAGAGAGAAATATTTGTAAGACATATTTTTTATAAAACATACATAAGTCATGAGTTTCCGTATTTTACGGTATAAGAACCAAAAGAGGTAGACAGCTGGGGGAAGCCTCAAAATTTTCGTTTAATGTAGTGGTAACACTGTAAAAATGTCAGGTCGCTAGGTTATGTTATTCATAACCTATTCAGTTGTAAACATGGAAGTGGGTCCAATCGTAAAGTGTGACGACTTGGGAAGGCGTGGCTGCCACTGAAATTTCGATAGTTTTCTTTCAATATCGTTATTTTTACCTTGATAATAACGGAATATCGATATTTTTCATCGATTTATCGGCCTTTTTTTGTCATAAGCAAATAATGAATTAGATAGGTAAGTATTAAAAACATGAATCGATGAGTTGATGAGTTGAAAAATCAATGATTTAGACTATTTCATTGGGCACTTGATTTAGGTTTATAAAGTAAAGAATAAAAAAAACATTTTCGAAAAAAGTACTCGTCTTCGACTGGACGGAGGAAAAGAAGTTTGTTCAGGGATTCCCCTTTAAGCCGATTCCTCGAAGAGGTTATAATATTCCCCGCTTGAGAGAATATTCTCTCTAATGGAACTGACGTTGATGTGGCGGACAAGTACTGTTTGGCCACTCCACTTTTAACTGGATACGTTTCAGAAGGTTTGCACCAAAATGACAGAGGGCACTTTTTAGTGTCTGGTTCCGCTGGAGATTGCTGAAAAAGATCGAGCTCACGGGGGGAGATGAGAGACTGTTACACCAGCAAAGGAAGAACTGGAACTGCGTACTTATAAGTTTTCTGGACCATTTTTGCGTGCTCTCCAAACATTGAAGATTAGTCACTTTAGAAAGAGTTGCCTAATGTGAAACTAATTTTCCGATATTATTGTCCAATAATATTTTCTTTCAATATTATATCGGATATCGATATTCATATTCGATATATCATTTGATGCCAATATTGATACTTTTCTTTCGATATCCCATCCCTACCGTACAGTTACTGTAGCTCTCAGTGAAGGAGTAAGGAGAATTCAAATAGTTTTGAAGTGGCACAAAACCTTCGAAGGTTGTGTTCCCATGCAATTTGAACCAATCCTTGAAATGGTTCACCCCGAAATCGAATTGAGTGGTACTGTAGTTGGTCGCATCTTTCAAGATTTGAAGATTTTAACTTGAAAAAAGCCTGTGCAAAGTGAGTATCCGATGAGCACAAACAAAAACGTTTGGACGCAGCAAATGACAGTTTCTGAAATGCTTGAGGATGAAGGAGATCTTTATGTTTGAATCGTGACTGGGGATGAAACTTGGGTCCATTACAGCACTCCCGAAACCAAAAGGCAGAGAGAATGGTGTGGAACACCCAAAAGACAACCAAAATTAAGACTTTGGCTGGAAAGATCGTGGCAACCGTATTTTGGGACTCAACGGGGAGCATTTGGTGGTTAAACAACAGTGGACAAGACTCTGATACGCAGAAAGTAATATTTGTTCATGTCCAGTATGTGTTCATCCAAAGTCTCCTCCTTAGTTTCTCTCAGGGTGAAATGGGCTCAGGCACTATGTTTTTTCTTGCCTTCGTCAAATCCTTCTTCGCCAAGGATATAAATTGTCTAAACGGCTCCTCATTGATCTCAAAGAAGTACTGAGCTACTTAGTACCAATCCTCTTCATTGCAACCGAAAATTTATTCTTCGACATGATGAATAAGTAGGAATACTGCATTAAGACGACACACCCCTCCATCTTGTATCCAATTGTTGAGGCTTAATATGACCTACCTGGGTTACAATCCGTCAATAGTGAACATATTGAGAGCAGCACTTTGGAAATCGTAAGTGCAGGCGACCAGTTGTCTTTCAGGATGTCAAGGCAAATCACCCCCTGACTGTTGATATTACAGTGGTAGATCCTAGTTCGGAACGTCACCTGAAATCAGGACGGGATTATTCATTTATAAAAACGATATTTCAAGGTGGAAAGAAAGCTAAGAAAATTTAATTTAACAGAAAAGTCTAATAATACAAATTCTAAATTTAATGGTGTATGAGCCTACATATCTGTGACCTGTCCAGGCTCGTTTCTTTCACCATACTGTTCATTTTGGTTTATTATCTTTTATGCTGTATACTTACATTGACAACGCACACAGTAAGTACTAGGAGAATGAGTTGATTGATTCTATTAAAGTTTCCCGAACCCGAATAAGCAAAAGATAATAATTGGGACGTACCTTAGGAGGTTTGAAAGGGTATTCTGGGGAGAAATGGATGTCGAGGAAGAAGACTCCGCCTTCGTAGACTGATCCAGGCGGTCCCAAGATGGTCGACACCCACTCGTACAAGTTGTCGCCTTTAGGTCCAGCGCTAATGTGATTAAAAACAAGAAGATATTACAGGGTTAATTTAGTACCATATAACGAGAGACAAAGTCAATTTGGCGACTGGGAAGGGAGCTTAAATTCAAAGTGATATTTATTATCACTCATTTAGCATCCAACTATTGACTATTGACAATTCTTCGGCCATCTACGGAAATGTCGAGAGTTTTCACTGTCAAAAGCAAGAAAACATTACACATTTTCATCGGGTGTCTGAAGGGTGGATCACTAACCTGCAGTTTGGAGGAGGGTCGAGCGTGATCTCTGCAAGTTCCTTCTGAATTCTGGAAAAGAAGGTAGAATCAATTATTGTATAACATATTATGTTACTTGTGCACAGGTAATTCAATCAAATCCAATACAATTACAGAAATATGACATTGTAACGACAACATCTTCAGAAGAACAAGGGGACAGAGGTTGTAGAGAGATTCTCATCAGGTCATTTTTTTTTTTTTTTTTACCTTTTGGCAGAAGTTGACAGAGCTTTGGACATCTTAGGGTTGGGTTTGACTTCTTTATTTTCGGTTTTCGCAGTTTCAGGAAGTGGTGCAGCTCCGCGTCCCCTACCAGTTCCGCTAGATCCAGCACCTGACATTCTCACAGCCTCCTGCGAAGGGAAAAAAAAAGGTTGTGAGATGAGAAATCGACCGGATTGAAAATGGGTAGGTTATCTTCGAACAATACAGCAAGAGTTTCGTGCAGGGGCACAGCAGCTATCAACATTGAGGATGACGTGAGAACTACATTAGTGGACCACAGCACCGCTAGGGCACTGGGGTGGAGGATACGGAAATGGACAAATAGTGCGATCCCAACTAATGAAACCGATAGATAACCGGGTAATATCGATCTATTTATTAAAAATTTGATTTTTAAACATTTTGGACCGAGAACAATAGGGAGACTATTAGGTACTCGAAAACTCACGGAGTGACCCTCAGGGTTATTGCCTGTGTTTTGATTGAGGAGGTGTGTATATTAGACAAGACATGGTTCAGAAATGAAAGACGAGTTCCAAATACTTCAATGCATCCAGTTTTGGGCCATTGCGACAAATTTGGGTTATCTCAACAGAAGGGTTACCCCAATGCATTTCGTAATTGATTCTATGAAGTACTGATGATGGTGTAACAGCCAAAGCCGGTCTACAGTGTAGCGTTCATTTATCGTTTCGAAACTCGCATTCTATTTCCACTATTTCGCCGCACCCACCTTACGTTATGCTAGACAAGGTCCATTTAGCCAACCCTACTCCGTGACTACAAAATTTGAATCAACAGAAATAATGGAGGGAATAGAAAACCACCGTCCCAGTACGCAGCTACTATCCACAAAAGACTTCTATCCACAGAACAAGCAGTAATCTTAGAATAGGGTTGTGCGATACAATACGATACTGGTATTAAAAGAAGTATGCAATAGGTAGTATCCAAGCATCGGTAGCAAGTATTCGATGCCTACAAGTATTGGATCATATGGGTAGTACTTCTATAAATAGAAAAGAAGGATACATTCATTTTATAAAAGAATAAATTATATAAAACATATTTTCACCAAAATTCGTCTTCTGTACCTCTCGATGAAGTTTGCTTTTCAGCAAGTCCCCTAAAGTAACCAAATTTGATTTTGCGGGGTTTTTTCCACTTGTAGTTCCTAATTATCTAGTTTGAGAATCTGTAATTTCTGTTGTTATTAACTAGGTAATTATCGTTTTTCCTTGAACACCTAAGAAAAGACCAAAAATGTTATTTTCATGTCAAGAGGTCTAACAAATAACCAATTTGTAGTTAATTACACATCTGTTTCACGTTGTTAATTTCTGGTTTACCCATTTCCCACTAACCTTCCAAGGTATTCCCAAGCATGTTTGTGCAGGAGCAACATTTAGACAATTTTACAATCTCAACATAGAGGGGTGGGGTGTTTGACACCCCAGTGGTGTAGAATGAGACAGAAAAACCAGTGGTGTGTTTTAGGGTTAGCTTTTCAAAGTACTGGACCGAAATTAATGTTGTATGGGGTGCATCGTCGCAGGTCTTGAATTTGGAAAAATTGCCCTGTTTTTGCAGACGGTTTTACTTGGTCTACGGAGTTCTACGACCACTGAAATTGTAGGGAATTTCATATGCTTAAAAAGAGAAACAATAAATGTTTCCGCCAAGCAAGGTGGTGAAAGAAACTACCGAACTATCACAACAGTAACAACATGACTAAATTCTAAACCATATTAATTTTTACGTCAAACATCACAAAGGGCGCCCATCTATCCCAACTCTACGAATCGTAGTATTGTACGTAAGGTATCCATACAGCCAATATGACCAGTTAGATACCAATATCTAGTAAGTAATAGAACGTACTAAATGAGACTAATGATTCGTGAAGAAACGATCAATACAACTCACCTACTCTACAACCGTCAAAATAATTTGTAAACTACCGTAATGGGTTGTTTATGTAATTGTTCAATAATCCACGAAGGAAAAAGACCCACATGAAAGAATCTCACAAATAAGAAGGTAGGTATGATGCGTTGAAAATACTACTAATGAAGGAGGAAAATGAAACCTTGAAAACGGTTTCCCAACCCCGGCAAGGTAAGATTGTTCGATCAACTGAAGCATTCACACGGGCACACCAAGAATATAATATTATGCCAACATGTAGATCGTAGTGGTAGATTGGAAATTATGTGGTAAAATACATAAGACGAGGTGGGAAGAACTGGTGGTAGGGTAGGGTTAGTACATAGAAGCTTCGACTAACTACCTAAATAAACCACTAGGACACTTGGATCAATATCCAAACGAAAACTTCACTCAAGTTTGCGTGTTAGAAAGTTTTAAAAGTGTGGGTTCAAAACTTTGAATAGAGATGAAAGGATGTTGGGCATATAGAAAAATAACGAAGTGCAACTGATTCCTTGGTAGGTTATTGGAAATCGAACAATTCGATTATAAGAAGTGTTGGGTTATGGAGGGGTTAATTAATTGATGGGAGGTGTTTGTGGTCAATTGGTATTACGTTTTAGAAGTACAGAGATTGGAGTGAAGTGAAGATGCCGGGGAAAAAAACAGAAATAGGCTCAACGCACGGAGCTTGTCGAACAAAGGAAGTTACATGGTGAGACAAACGCACCCCAAACGAAGTTTACAGTCGTGTAATGAGGGTGTAATTGGATCACGGGGAAATGCTATAAAGTGAATAGTGAATGAGACTCAAAATGAAACGAGAAATAAATAAAAACTGACCACACCTCGCTGCTCCGTACGAGAGCCAACTAAAACCAATAAAAAGTAGAGTAGGTACCTTGCTTCGCCTTGACAAGAAATCGATAGGAGCCCGAAAGGGGCAGAAACGGGAGAGTTTGAAGGAAAAGATGGGCGAAATTCATGCGTAAATAATGGAGGTTTTACTCACTGAAAATGAGATGGGTTTCCCCGTGGGATATTCGCAGTTTTCCAGAAAAAAAGCCTAGCTAAACATATCAATAGAACACGGGGAGGGAGTCGCTTACAAAACTAAACCGGCAGCCATGTCCGGAGGGGGGGTGAAGAAAAACCGTGGAAATTTCAAATATACCTAAGCTTCGGGTAGAAAACCACGGGTGGTTTTTCAACGGGTTGTTTTTTCGAGTTGATAGTTCGTAGAGTAGAAAATCGGCTGCCGGGTCTACACGGTGACTATAAAAATGAGTTGTATGATTTTTCGACAACTTCGAAACGAAAATAAGGGGAAGTGGGGGCCTTTGAACAAGCGACAAACGAAAGAGCAGGAAAGTAAACACTGGACCCAATGCTACCAACTCACTAAAACGGAACAGGTACTTGATGATTTTTGGCGGTTTCTCACTCAGGAATTAATCACTACTCCATTAAATAAGTGCACAAATACCGTAATTATATTCTTTACATGTTTTCGGCTTACTTTCCAGGCGGTCGGCGAACAGCCTGACGCCACTTTTCCAGTTTCCAAGGAATTTACAAGGAATCTCTACAGAAAGTTGTCTCTGCATTGATAAGAAATACACGTTACATGGTTGATAAGTGGTGTTGAACTTCGTGTTTACTAAAAAAAAACTTGTTTTGTAGTACCTACATCTTTTGTTGATAACTCAAAATGATACTTTTTGAGGTACGGTAACTTCAAGCTGCATGACAGCGGTTTAAGTTTTGTTTTTAAGGTAAACTGCACTAGGGTGAACTTTAGTGGGTTCAATTAGCGAATTTTTGAAGAAACGGAAACTATTGTTCTCGGTCCAAAATGTTTTAAACTCGAATTTCCAAAGAGATTTTACACCAAAATCCGTTCCAGACCATCCTTAATTCACTCAAGTCAAGATTTTCCAAACCGAATTCAAGTTTCTCCACAGGTAATAGCACAGATTGTCCAAATTACGTCATGGACATGATGATTAAGCGTCCTGACGCTATAGCTGGCAATTTATTTACATTTCAATGAGCCATAATGTTTGTACCATGATTTGAGAAGTGGTAAGTGAGAATAAAGCTGAGAAACAAACCATTTATATTTAGCAGAAAAGAATAATTGAGATGCTCTCCCTGGTGAACAAGGAACAAAAGTTAGTAGGCCCCAACAATCTAATCAAGTAAGTAATACAACGTCTTACTTATCAGAACAACACTGCTAACAAAAAAAATTTTTAATGTTGATTTTAAAACATTTAATGTTGATGGAAATCATTGCAAGCTATAGCATCAGGAAGCTTCATCATCATGTCCATGACATGGCACAATCTGTGCTATTAACAGTAGAGAATCTTGAATTTGGAATGGAATATCTTGAATTTGGTTTGAAAAATCTTGAATTTGGTTTATCTTGAATTTGAGATGAGCTGAGGTGTTACTCGGCAAAAACGAGTCAAAAGTAGTGTACCTTCAAAGTAGTAACCCTGAAGGTACGCTACTTTCCATTCCACGGTACGGCAGAGGATGGGAACATAAATGTTCAATTTTGTTTAATTTTTTTCTGCTCGTTTTTGCCAATTGAAATTGGTTGAGCTTTTTTTTCAGACGTACTGTCACCACGCTAAACCCTTCTTGCATACTTCACCTGATCAAAATCCTAGATATGCAAAAATCCGCATTAGCATTGCTAGTAATTTCCCATTTCCTAGCATGAATTCACTAACTCCGTCACTCAGTAAGTTAGATGAAGTTAGCACATTTTTCTCGATCATAGTGGTAAACCACATTGAGGGAACTGGAAGAACCTTTTCTTTCCAAGACGACAAGTAAGACTATTGTAAGTACCTACCGATCCTTAGTCAGAGAGCACCTCACCTGGTGCATACCGAATAGCTTCATACTTAAATACCCACAAATTACCCAATAAGTTTAAGATTGCCCATATTTTAATGGCATGTTCCAAACACAACATTTTACATAAAACCAGTTATTTATTCGAAAGTGCATGACTGGAAATATTTTTTTCATTAAATCCTAGCCCTGGCTCTAATAACTGAATTAAGAAAATGTTTTGATGGTTAGGTTGGGTTGTTATATGGCTCCAGTTGATAACCATAGCGTTTAATGAGGACATAACAAAAATAAATGAGATTTTTGAGATGTGCCCCTTTTATTCTTCGTGTGCGATATGTGCAAAAAACGACCCGTTTTTCAAATTCAAAGTAACAAGGTAACTGATGTTATAAAAAAACCTGAATTTAGATATAAAACATGTTTATTGTAAAGAAGGAATTACACAATACAAAACTAAAGATTGAAAATACAAAACAATACTGATGAAATGTCACAATAATTATAATCAAAGTTAGAGAATAGTGTAGATCATAATGTAGATAAGTACTAAACAGGACAATGATTTCCAACTCAAAATTCAAGAGGAACTTTTCAAAAAATATTGCACATTTTGATTAACAATGGAATGAATAATATACGATAGAGCTACTATGAGAAAAAGCGAGTGCTCAACAAAGCCTGACAATGAAATACTATTGATAGGTACCTCCGTATTTTGAAAGAAGCGCAAAATCAGGGATTTTGAGAGGTTCGAAAATATGGGAGGATGGAAACTGATGTGGTGGTTTTTTGACGTGTCGTCGAAGCTTTGAAGGGTGAGAACGGATTGAAGGGGATCTGCATCTGTTCAAATTCGTACGAAACACTGTACCGTTCCATTTGAAATTTACGATAATCTCATATTATGATCAATCATATTATCATATTATGATTACGATAATATCATATTATGATTACGATAATATCATATTATGATTACGATAATATCATATTATGATTACGATAATATCATACATAATATTATTATGATCTAACCTGTCAAATACGAGTACTTGTGAGATTATAAACCATTTATGGGGATAAAACCTCATTCATAGAGATTTTTGAAGTTATTCAATTCTGATGGGGCCTTATTTCGATTCTTTGACATATTCGAATTTACTTGTTCAGTATCAGAAACCACAAATCTAATTAGACGAAACCCAATTTTTACGTGTGTGGCACGGCAAATGTTCAAGATGACGAAATAATAAGTTTCTATGGTCAAATAAGTAAGTCTTCCAGGCTCAGACCTTAGTACACGAATTTAAAAAAATCTCAAATAAATTGAAAAATTGACTTAATTGATATTCTCATAATCAACGACCACTGTTAATACACGTCATACTCAAAAGTAAATAACAATAATTGAAAAAAAGGCTTAGGACTGAAAATTAAGTGGGTTGTGTACGGGGTGAATTGAACGCTCTGGAGTATCAGGATATTAAATTTGTAAATACTTACATACTTAGAATGAGAGAACGAACAGCTACAATACAATATTGCTGTACTAGAAGCGATTATTTTGTGAGGTTCGTCACGTAGCATATTTGTTATACGATCTTCGAAAGTGGTAAACAAATCTTGTTCAATTAGTCGTGCGATTAATTTTAATTTTAGTTTGAAATAAATAAATTCAATAAATAAATATAACAATTGAACCACCGAAACAACTGACTAGTCCCTTAAAGGCTAGGTTGGAAGGTTTTTGTAGGATATTGCAGGCTGTAATTGACTTGAAGTTTTGAAAATTATAGAAAAATTGAGATCCTGCTCGCTCATATTACTTGTTTTAACTGCGATGTTTGCATTTTGCGGTCTAGCTTTGCATTAGCTTTCCAAAAAGGCCCCCTCGCCTCATTTTTTTTAAATAAAAAAAATTAGCCACAATTGAAAATTGAATTTTCAAAAATCCGACTACGCAGGGGCATTTTCCTAATAATATAGTGAATTGAGAAATTTAGACAAGCTCCAAGTCAATTAAAGCTCGAGATATCCTTCAAAAACCTTCCAACCTAGGTCCTGCAGGCCCTTAACAATATTTGGGTTGCAATCATAACCAAAAGACGACTTTCTAAATGAACATTTTGCCACCTATAGTTACAGTACAGAAAATTATTTAAACCAGGTCTAACTAGTCAAGATCGTGTGAGATAACACGGGCAACAACCATTTAAAACATTCTAACAAATCTCTGTACGCCTAAGCATATCTTAATAATAATCACAAAATTTACTGGAAATGCAAGTTTTTCAAATATCAACTGAAATTTGTCACTCATAAACAGGTATTTTCTTCATGGTTCTTATTTTCTAGGGAGAATACGAACACAGGACTTACACAAGTCTTTGGAATTTCGAGAAACCTAAAATTTTGTACGACTAGAAAGAAAAGCCAAGGGAAGCCCCAAGTTGTGCATGTTAATACTTAACCAACAAGTGCTACACATGAGCCACCCTTCATGAACACATAAGTACACGATTAACACATTTTTTGGGTTAAAATTCTTTATTTTTAAATACAAAAACCACTTCCCTGTAAGAACACATAATTAAACATAATTCAGCCTCTTTGTTGAACAAAATACTTGAAGGGGGAAGAGAAAATGCTTTTTGGAAATAGATAATTTTGAGCCGTTGGCTGTAGGATCGAGGATGACTAGCACCAATAAAGGGTTTGATAAATATGATCAATACAACCCTAACACGTAGTCTGCAATATTTACAAATTCCTGACACAAAGCGAAGAAACACCAACGTCTCAGTAGGTGTAGAGTTTGAAGTTTTGTTTCATTCAACTGTCTACTCTCACGAGTTTGTCGTAGAGACACTGGAATTACAAAGGCGCGTTTGTCCTGTACAGCCAGACTCGGTACCTTCAGAATTTACTTCTGGAATCCCGACCAATACCTTCGTCAACTCGTATGAGTCACAAAGAGTACACTGGTGGAAGACCGGGATGTACGGTATTCGATAGCTCAAACAACAGTAGTTTGAAATCGTTTCCAAAATGTGATGCAACATTTAGGAAACTGTAAGAATTTCACTTGAACTACATTATCCACCATAATTAATCACCAAAGGCTCAAGTTTAGTTGGCAGTGATTAGTTGTAGAGATAATTAATCAGTCACTGTGGTCCATCTAATCGATATGATCGATCAAACAGCATCAAGCAGATAAATCTGACCGAACCATGTAAATGAGAATGATGTAGCCGGTTTGGATTAGATCACAAGTACTGCGTTTGACAACGCAACAGCGCCAGCAATGTGAAAAACTAACTCCGGGTTTTGCGAATTTAACCGTAATATCAGCGAACCCTGTACCCACGTGGACTGAAGAGTGTGAAATACTCAATAGTTGGTACAAAATTTGTGAAAAATGGACTGAGAGTCGGTAAGCATGAAGCCAAACAAGATTCTATAACCACCAGTTCAAAGGATTTGATTTAAACCATTCTTCAAAAAGGATAATAATTTCAGTGCATGGTAGATTTGACCAATAAGGGACAGACATTTTAATCACAGTCCAGGAAATAACCACTCGCTAGCTCGCCCATCCTTATAAATAAAATATAAAGAAGACAAAAAGTTACAAGTCGACGAGAATAGACAGTCAAATCTAGCAATCGCAGAATCTGCACTCAGGAGTGTTAATTCAAGCTTGATTCTATCCCATGACAGAATTTAAAGATGTCTCGAATCTACTATCGTTTTTCACTATTAATGACGCACCTTCGTAATTCCAGTGTCAAAACTACTGTAATAGATCTTGTGCCACTTACAAAAACCATATACATGATATTTATACACATAATTGCTCCATCCAATGTTTTAAAACCCTGTATACACAATAAACCCAAAACAACTGGACCAACAACCGGATTTAAACATGTTGTATGAAATCACTACACCAAATTTGAGACATAGATAAGGAAAAACATCGGATCAGTGGAGGAAAACGATTTCTTAAAGAACGAGAGGTGAAACCACAGCCTTTCAACATTAATCGATTTGGTGAGGGATCGTTTGATGACGTTAGTCTCTATTCCCCAGAAACTCACAAATCGAGATTTTGAGTCATAGGACTCAAATAAATCTTCTGGTAATCGTGATCAATCACAGTTAACATCACAGCTTTCATCATCATTTAACATGAGCTTTGTTCACTAACAATTCATAACCGTTTGAAGCTCAGTTCCAAATACTGCCACTTCAACCCCAATTCCAATCAGCCTGGAACCGTTGGATTCCATTTGTGCGTATTTTTCCAGCTTCTGGAAGTGTTCGGGACAATCTTGAAAGAAAAGGGAAGCTCACATAGTCAACAGCAAATTGAGAGGTAAGCATGATGGCTTGAGACATAGGAACTAGGTTGGTTTCTGCAGGCACACCACAGTGACTCGTAGCTTACTCGCATCCGCCATAGCATCCACTCGCGGGATGACTACAAGCCGGGAGCTGCTAGAACGCTTTGAGGCCACATTTTGGACTTTGGCGTGACGAGGTTTTTTTAAAACCCGTGAAGGGCCAGGAAGAATTTGAACTACACAACTGGTTGAGGTGATGCCAGGGATGAAATGAGCAGAATAACCGGTTTGATGAGTAGGATATCAGTGGGTTAAAATCGGATGAATCAGCCACACTTCCTAGAAGCACCCAGTAAACTGGGCACTGGGCTGGGCTTTTGGCTAGAGGCAAACGCCTTCTGAAACAGCATCTTGGGTGACTGCTCCTCACTACGCATGTACCTCGAACTCAATTGAATAATTCTCGAACAATGAGACCAATGTACCATAACTTGACCAACCACGACCCCTTGTTTTCGTTACCTCCCACTCATCATCTCATGTATTTTACCTGCCAGCACTTTCAACTGTAATTTCACTCTCGCCTATCAACTTTTCTGGTCCACTACGTTCATAATCGACTCAACTACGGTTAAAATCGACTGATTAAGAAGGCTGTAATTTCTACCTCGATTTGGTAATTTTTACAAATCCATTTACAACCAATTCTAATTATACAAAGGGATTCCACGCGTTTCTCAAAAACTTAGAGCTAAGTAATACATACAAAATAACACTTACAAAAAACGACTTAGTGACTTTTGGCGAAAATATTCTGATACTGGTCTTTTTGTACGATTGTAATTTGAGATCAAGAAGGTCATGAATTTAGGGTTAAAAGGGACATCAGACATGTTCCACTCTATCTATGGTATTTCAACGTGGTTGATTTAACGGCATTGCTTGGATTGACAGAGCTGTTCCAAACTATTTTTGAAGAAATATCATTGAATTTGTAACGAAAAATCGCGAGTTTGAAGGGAATACGTTAAAATACCTTAGATCAGGAGAACCATGAATTTTGTACTATCACATAGAACACTAAAAAGTCAATGGAGAGAGAGAACATTTACGAAGGTCACGCTAACTATAATCTAATACACCACAAGAACCGTTCTCAGTACAAAATTGTCTAGTTTCACACTACGTTGTTCACAATTACTTGCATGATACTCGTAATAAATTGCAAAGTCCAAAATTTTAATAACAAATTTTTTGCTTACTATTATTAAAAATAAAAAACAATTAGCCTTATGGAAAATTAGGGAGGCAAGATGGAAAAGGGTGATCCTAAGAGTTACCTGGATATGAACGAATCAACAGTAGAAGGTCATCATTAAAACCACATGAAAATAATATACGGATACAGGGATATACTAGACATAGACTTTTTTGAAAAGGGTAGTAGCGAGTAAAGTCATTATTTTTGTTCCATAATACTTTGACATGGAACCGGGTACATCTTGTCCCTCTGGACTGTCGTATAGTGGAAAAACAGAACCTGTCTAGGACCGTTCCACTCGACCTCCCAAAAAACACTTACTTTTCCCAGTGAGTCGACTCATAACAAAACACCCCAATAACCGAAAGAAGTGTAATCAAGCAAGCATTTTGATTGGGTTTCTATTCAAATCAACATTCAAGATCTCTTAGTGAGTAAAAGGGTACAAATACTAACATGAAACTTCGGTAAGAAGGTGATAATGTTAATGTAAACTTGGCCGCAAACAACCAAAACATGTGGCACTCACTATCTGAGAGACAGTTTCAGACTTAAGTTATACAATCAAAATCCAAAATCGAACCGTCGTAAGTAGAAATCATATGAAATTATTAAAGGGTGGCTTCTGGAGTTTCATGGGATTTTTCAATCGATAATTAGATGTCATGAAGTTCAACTACAGACGAGCCCACATACGAATCACGTTCTTTTCGTGTTTTGGAGCATTCAATGTGATTTGGTGAATTTGTCAAAATATTGAATACAACACATCAGATGTATCAACTGTGTTGGCTGTGTGATTCATATGGAGCTTTTCAATTTTTTGTTGTAATATTTTGATCAAACCGCTACTTTAACGATTGATTTTCCCAAAATACAGGTTAATGTTTGGTGAAATTTGCGTCTCCATGGGGATGAAACCCGTAAAAATTACGATGAAAGAAAAATCCAACCAAATAACCAAACGCATTAAACCATCGTGGACACAACGAGAACGTGGATGTTCCTTGGGTCCGTCACTCAGACCGTCTCGTACTTACGTATTGAACGTGACATGCAACAAGCGAAGATGACACCAATGAACTGAAATCAAAATTAATACGTTATGTGGTTATTTCAGCAACAATACAGTAGTAAAGAGATTAGCTCCTCTCTGATTTTGACACAATTGCAGGATTTTCTCAACTGATTTGAGCAGTCTGGGTCAAACCACGACTTCCCATGCGATGCACATTATTGAACTTTTATTTGCCTCCCACAATTATTGTACCTGCAGGTACTCAATATAATTCATTTCCACGATTTTTTGATGGAGTATATTTGCTTTTTGATTTATGATTTTAAATAATGGACCATTGGAACATATCGAGAAAAAAATGTAACCCCTCTCTGAGCAGAATTTATACACCACAACTATTACTTATTATTCAACCCTTCAAATTCACTTGTACTTGGCAGGCATATTTCCAAAAGCAAAGTGGCACCCATAAATCAGGTATTTCGGTAATTGTATGGGAACAGGACGTCTTTCCCTGAGCTATTTGTGCTGACTTCATCCCATGTGACATTGCGAAGGAAATCCAGTTAGAAAAGATCACATCGACATGATTGGGAGAAATAACGTCGTTTTGATATTATCGGGCATCAAGAACAGATATCAGTATCATGTCCCCAAAATATGGAAGCCTCTGTAAATACTACCGAAATTCAGAAATGGTAACTGATTAATGTACGATCACTTTTTTGGCGATCAAAACAGAGATATTGAAGACCATCAATAATAAGTATAAATAAAAGACTTGAAATTCGTACCTGAACAAACGCAACAGAAAGTCCAAAAGCGATGATGCGGAAAACGTTTTCCTCCAGTTTATTCTCAAGGGCAGGCAGACAACCATTCTTGTTGGCATGATCGGGGATGCAGGGCTCGTCAGTGGGATAGTCAGGGCAGCAGGTCTGAGGGAGGGTTCCATTGGTGATGATATTGGACCAATCAGTGTAGGAGTTGACCCCGCAGCATCCAAACTGAAATACAGAATTCTATGAAGATTTTTCGAGGAAAACTAACAATTATACCTCGATATCAATATTATAATATAATATTGATTAAATCAAGAACCAAGCAACACCAATATTATTGGTTCTGCTTGATTCTGTAGTCCCTAAATAATGTTATCGAATTTTTTGTGCACGTCTCAACCCCACAGTATTCTGGACCGTCATCACAGGAGACAATTGCATGATTTTAACAAACCACATCCAAACCAACAGTTTCTATGGATCAATCCACCAATGGTAGTACCAGTAACTACAGATTGTAAACAGCACTAGAATAGTAGTATCTTATCGGAAGGTAACAAACACATAAACAAGATGGAACGTACTTTTGATGGGGATTGTTTCACAAACGATAGGAAAAATAAATCAACAGTAGCAGGTTTGATCCTATAAAGAGAGATACTCACATCAAACTGAACTGCATTCCAGGTCTTCTGGTAATAGGTGTTATACTTGTACTCCTTCAGAGAGCTGTTCATCCTGGTCTCCAACATTCGGTTCAGATCCTCTTTCATGATGAAACCGGCGATACCTCCAGCAGCCTCCATTACAAAAGTCAGGCATAAAAGAGCGGCAAACTGAAAGAAATGAAAAAAATTACAAAACAAATGTTTACACATTTCTTTGTGAGATTAAACAATGGTAGGAGTGTTATGGGTAGTTCCAGATCCAAAGATGAAAGGTGTAGAAATGGTTTTCTTCAACGAGTTCATTATTCGAATCAAAAAACCTAATTAAGTCGAAATTATGTATTCACTGGCGATGAAAAGGCTCTTCAACGAGTTCATTATTAGACTCGGAAAATACGAAAAACGCTGTAAGTTCTGGCTGAAATAAGCAGGTACAATTAAAATCCCACGGTAAATCATATTATCAATACAAACCAATTATTAATACCTAGATAATAAATCAAATATTCAATTTACTTATTTAAAAAATTTATCATCAGGTCAGCCCAGAGTTGAGATAGAAAACTGAAGAGACCATCACTGAGGTATTTAGCGACTCCCTCCTTCACTCGGAGATTACCACACGGTTAACTTCTCTTACGAACTCACGATATTTCACCTCATCATTTCAACAATTTCGTGTAGTTATGTGACTGACAAGGGTATTGTATACAGAATGATTGTAACATTAGTGAGCATCTGTCCAAATGTGAGCTGTACGCGTGTAACTCTGGAGCCTCGTCCGGACTGGACATGCAGGCAATCACTCGAACAGGTACCTTGAGATGGGTTTCAGGACATAGGTATCTAAAGATTATGAACATCGATTGGGGCAAAAACTGGGCGGTAGGGGCGATGAAGAGTTGCGAGACGAGGGCAGGAGCCAATAAATAAGCCGATATCTTTAGCTCGACCCCCCTCAGGGGCTTTTCTCATAACGGTATCGACCATCACCATCGCATATAATGATGTGTGGAGACAGGAGCTATTGTGGAGGTTACCCGGAGACCTTGTTGGCAGTAAAAGATCAACAATAAGGGAATTAAGAGGGCATCCACAACTCCGTTTTAACAAAACTTGAACGTAACCTCCTCCAAAGATATGGATTGCCTTGTATTCATACACAATGTATGAATAACTCGACCGCTCCTTGCCTGCTGAGCCCTATTTGTATTCACTATTTGGTCATTAAGTATACATATTTGGTTTGCAAAGCCGACCTAAACTTCGTCACAGAGAGACTGCAACAACAACTAGGTAGTAATCTACAGTAGGTATCTCAGAACACAACACTCGATATGACAAAACCCCGCATTCTTTGAATCAGCTGTTCAACATGAACATTAAAAATTGAGTTGTTAGTGATTCTCAAAATGGAACAGAATTACGCAGCACCTAGTGTACGCAGACGATGAAAATCCGAGGGCTCTTGGACCGAGCTACAAAACCGTTGTAACATCTGGTTGCGAGATATGGACACTCGATACGTGCGAGCAAACGGCTTCCAACTGCTGAGAGCGTAAGATCCTACAGAATATCTTTAGCACCATTTGCCAGCATGGTGTATGGAGGAGCCGAAATAATGCAAAGCTGAGGCACCTGTTCGATGAGCCTGACATAACAGCAGTTACCAGGTGAGCCCAGCTGAGGTTGGGTCACGTGGAAAAGATGCCCCCAGGAAAAATTCCTTCAAAGGGCAAGAAAGTCTGCATCCTCTGCGCTGGCTAAATGACGCAGAAGATGACCTGCACCAGTTTGGCATGCGAAGATGGAGGAGCCACGCAAGGGACAGTAATGGCAACCCATTGGCCCATAGGCCCTAGTTCTTAGGAGACGGTATTGCCGGATAAGTAAGGAGGTGATTCTCAAATGGCCACTTGAAAAAGTAATAAGTACTCAAAAGTACAGGTTAACGTTAACGTATTTATTAGAAAAGGTAGGTCATACCTCTCCAACAGTAACTTGATCGGTTGGAATTTAACTGACGCCAAGAAACAGCTCTAATAAAGGAAATGTGCAGCTGAAATCGCCTTAACAAATCAGAGTAAGACTTTAATAAGGAGAAAAAAATCGAAACAAAAATTACAGGAATATATTTTTTAATTTGATAAAGTAAGTACATAATGACTAGCTCGAATTCTTCAAAATACTTTCAGGTTTATAATACTTCGAGTAGTTTTTAGGATTGGTAATCACTACAGCGGAACGCAGTCCACGGAACAAAGCTCACTTAGTATAAGGCAGTTGCAGGTGTTCACTAAATATAATAATTCATTTCTTATTTTCCAGTCTTAGTTTCGTCGATAGGAGTGAGGGATGCAAAATAATGTTAAGAATGAAAGGATGCTCGATAAAATAATGTTAGACCAAAATTTCACTAACTCAGTCGCACACTTATAACTTACTGACAAAGTCGGATCAATCCGTAAATTATTATAATAGGAAAATATAGGAAAAAGACCTCAATATTTTGGATTTATTTGAAATGACTTAGTCATTACATTATTGTTTGACCATACGACTTCGTTTGTTGCCCCTACGACTTCAACCAATTTTTTTAATGCTCTTTGTTTGGAAAATCTGAAATGACATAATTTTAGTGGCTAGGTTCAAAACTGTATAATTGTTTTCTGTAAAAAAATGTTTAAAAGAGAAAAGTCAAAATGTTCACGAGAGTTACTATCCCCACTAGGAGGTTGACTATTTTACCAGTGATGCCATCCAACACAACTTAAAATGTGAAAGAGGAAAAAAAAGAGCTGTTCTTTCTTTATTTTTTGTCACGATGTCGTAGGGACTCCTATTTATACAGAATTAGTAAACTCACACAAACTAAAGAGTCAGTTTAACAGAATTGTGGCAAAACTGTTCAACTGAGAAATGGCGGGACAAAATCAGCAGTGTTACCTACGGTTTGTTCCAAATGGTTATTGCTAACATTTTCAAATCCTTGTAGTAAGTATTCTGGTAAGCAATTTCACCGAGGCATCATTTCCTAACGTGAACTTAACTGAAACCTGTTGCATTCAGTCAATATATAAAAATTCAGTGTCCAAGTGGTGTTTTGTATGCTAGAGAGGACTGATTCAACATGGTAATTTTGATATTAAGGGGAAAGTGGACGACAAGTGTGCGAGAGAGAGAGAAGACACCAAAAGTTTATGCAAAATATTTCAACAGCCGGTTGAGCGATTTTCAATCTGAAAAAAGTTATGTTCATAGTTTTCCTAAACAAAATGCTGCATCAAAAAAAAATTTGAAAAAAATTTCAAATTCAAATTTTAGAAAAAGAATTTTGGACAATTTTAAATTTAAAAAAAAAACTTGGTTCCAGCCCCATTTTTGAGAATTTCCTGATTTCAAATTGCCAAGAACCAAAATTCTGCGATGAATAGCACGATCGTAAAACGAAAAATAAGAGTCAGTGATAGCAGCTTTCATCTCCCCTTTTAGACTGTGAATCTGCTGCGTCAATCATTCATAGGAAAGGTGATGAGTCCGAGATTTGACAGGTAGCACTTCTGACTGTAATGAAGGTGAGTGAGCTGAATCTATTCCCATTCGTCCAACATTGCAGACATTTCCAATGGAACCTTTGAGGTAGAGGAGACTGTTATTAGAACAGTCAAATCTTACACAAAAGAGGCACCATACCATATTCTCACCGTACTCATACCATATCATACGAATTTCTTTCCTATCATACCATATTGTACTATACCAAATCATACATACAATAATATACCATACCATATTCATACCATGTCATACAAACCGAGTGAATATTGAAATGTCATCCATTTCTGACCTATATTTAAAATTTCAAGTATCTAGCTCATCATCAAAATTTAATTTGTTTAAACAAATAGGTATTATTTAAACAATTTTACAGACAAGAAACCGAGTGAATATTGCATTGTGATCCAGTTCTGAACTATTTTTAAAATTTCAAGTCAATAGCTCATCATCAAAATTTAATTTGTATTATTACAAAAAGGTATTATTTAAACAATTTTACAGATGAGAAACCGAGTGAATATTGCAATGTGGTCTATCCCCGACTCACGGTTAAAATTTCTAGACTGTAGTTTACCGGGAAGATGAAAAAAGGTAGTTTTATTCTGGGCGTCTGGCGGTTGACCCACATGACGACCGTTTTCGACGCGAAAGTTTAGTGTTTTTCCTAGACCTTTGCGCGCTGACTGTGAACGAACGGCTGGTCGCACAAAAATCCAATTGGTCTTAAAAGATTCGTAATTTTTCAGGTCATTCAAAAGTGAACTAAAAATTACACGGTTCAGTTGAATATTTTGAGATATGACATCGTCGAAATTTTAAATTTCGTTTTGAACCCCTTCCCCTTGACCTAGGGTTATGAAAAGTTTCGAGGATCATTGTGGGGCTGGTCCAAACCCAGAAACCAAATTTCGTAATTTTAACTCAACGCTAACTGGGCAAAGTGCCGCGGACGGACGGATTTTTTTTTATTCGATTTTCTGAATCTACGTATCTTGAAACGTAAACCAACAAATTTTGAGGGGGGGGTTAAAAAATTTTTTTCTTTGGGCGATTCCAATGGTTCATTATCGAAGATAATAAACCAAAAATAGAATGTAGAAAGCGAATAATAATAATAATAAACGAATGTAGAAATAAAAAATTTTTTTCTTTGGGCGATTCCAATGGTTCATTATCGAAGATAATAAACCAAAAATGAGGCGCTAGTACGAGCGATGCAAGCTGAAATGAATGTATGAGCAAGCCTACCGAAGATCGGAGATAAGAGGTTCGAGACCGCGAAGGGTGGGGGGCGACTTAATGTACATACGCGAGGACTTTGCCCATTTGATGCTATTGTAGGGTTATCGTTTCCACGAAGAGAGACGGATGGAGAGAGGAGTGGTTCAAGAGAACGGATTGACACAATGGCTACCGAGGAAAGCGAGCGTGGTGACCTTGAGCGCCGAATTGGGGTCTGCAGCCATTCTTTTTTCCTTCAAAACCAACATTACCATTTTTCGTTTTACGTCTTGTATATTTACGCAATCATTGAAATGATGCTCTCAAAACCCATCCAGCCATATTGGGAAGGGGGCTTGCACCGGCTTTTTCCAAATTTCAACCTCTAAACCTCAAAATTTTCAAATTTTCCAATTTTAAATTTGTATAAAAATTAAATGAATTGATGCAGCAACTTGTAGGGGCGTATGAAGGCAAACTGCGTTTCCCAAACTGTTATAAATTGGATGGTTCCAAAATGAGATTGCAAAAACTTTTGATGCGTCAGTAACGCCATCTCTTATCCCAGAATCATACTAAGGGCCCGTCCACTTCCCCCTTAATCCACCTTTGCATTTGATGTCGGTAATGTCCATTTCTATCTTCATTTAAAAATGTAAAACTATTGAATAAATCATTGTCATTTGATTTACACCGAATTTGCCCAATATTCCGGTTAATTTTGACAATAACACTCCTAGCACCATGCTGTTGTTGAGCCCAAAATAGCCCAAAAACTGGCAATTGGGTTTTCCACAAATGGTAGCGTAGGCGATTTCAGCATAAGAAATCGACATGATTTTTTGCAATTTCTGACAACATTGGAACGTCAAATGGTCAAACACAATGGAATGACTCTCTAAAACACTCAATGCGGTGTTGAAGTTCGTTTCAAAATATTGAACGGAAACGAACGAATCAATTAGTGTCTATTTGCACTTTGAAAACATACTGAGGTCATCCGTAAAACTCGATAGAGTAAGAAAAAACATTAACAAGTAGGCACTAATTGGGTACCAAGCACAAGTGGCCGAATTACAAAATGTCATCTTAAAAAACTATTCATTTGGTCAGGAAAATGCTACAACAACTATGAAACTTATCCCACATCAGTCCTAGTTATTCATTGTGATCAGTACAGTTACCGATTACTTTGGGGTGAAGAAACATGTTTCCTGTTTTCGATGTTTGAGTTCAATTGATATAGCACTTGAATTACAATTTTTGTACAACTTCGGTACATTTTGGATATAAAAGTAGTAAGTATTCAAAAAGGAGGGCAAAAATCGGCAATAGTATAGCAGTGGTCTGGGCGAAGCCCAATGGCCGTTGATTTTTCGGCAGGATATCTCTATTTTCAAGAGAGTGACACTTCCCATATTTCGTGGGGTTACTGAAATAGGTCCATAATAAGGCTGAGTTCAAACATGAACGTCATTGGCGTGCAAAAAGTGTTTTTAAAAAAAGAAAATTCAAAAAGCAAAATCGCTCAAAAACATTGATTTGTCCATGTACAATAGCACCCCCCAATTTTGAGATATATGTTTAAAAAATCATGAATTTTAAAAAGATTTCTTCGAAAAATGAAGTTTTTTCGACTATGAAAAGTGTTAAAATTAGTTTGAAATTCTCTATTTAGTACACTGTATGTCAAAAAATCCCTGGACCCGTCTGCTTTTGGACCCCCTCCCCGAACGAAATTCCTGGCTACGTTACTGATTACAAGCAGGAGTTAGGCAGAAGTTTCGTTATTGTGAGTGATTCCCTAAACGCTCTATTTGCAATAGAAAGAATTAAATTGCTGAAAAACTTAGGTTACCTAGGTTATGAACCTTAGACCCCCCCCCCCCCCCCGAAATCAAAGTCTGGATCTGCCTTTGAGAGACTCACAATTTATCATGGTATTCGAAAAAATCCTTATTGACAATAAAATAACAGTGGGCTTTGAATTCGTTCATCAAAATGGCTACCCACTTTGAAACTTAGGATAATTTGGTGTTGATTGAATAATGGCAATAGTCCACCTGGTGGATAATTTACTCGTAATTAAAAAAAAAATGTAGAAGTTGATGTGACATCACCATTAAATTGTGGGGTGCACCCTACCGACAGTACTGGTTTTGGACGTCCATTTTAGATTGGTTTGTAGAGGAGGGTAGTGACGTATTTCTTCCTGTAGCGATGAGTGGCGCTGAGGACCAAGACTCCTTCTTTGATGGCCAATGCATACAAGTGGTTGAGCATCACGTGGTTGGGCTCAGGGAGCACTGTCGGTTCCCCCGATATCGGGACATCCTGGTTCAGAATGATCTGGAGAAGGTGGGGAGGGAGAATCGGGGGCCCTGAGGGCTTCTCCCACGGTTTGGTCGTCGGTATGGTCTGCCCGTACTCCAAATCCTGGGGGTCCGTCTGACCTTTGCGGATTGAGGTGCTTTTGGAATCCATCGCCAGAGCTTGGAACACCTCGAAGTCCGTATTTTTGACGGAAATGAGGTTGTTTTTGGTGCCCATGTCATTGTCGACGATTTTATGGACCGGGTCGTGTTTCCATTGACCGTCTACGTAGAACTTGAACTGATGATCGCCTTCAGGGAGGTCGATAATGGTTACAAAATCTTGGTGACTCTTCACCATTGGAATGGACTTCCAATTGGTGAATGTACCGCTAATCATGACATCTCTGCCGCCTCCGTTCCATTTGAAAACCGTAGGGAACACCTTTTCAGATACCTGAGAGCCTTCGGAGACGGTGTTAGACCTCTGACGACGGGCGTAGCCTGTTTCAAACGTTATGTCCATCTCCTTGGTGTAACACGGCCCCTCCTCATCTTGAGACGACTGGTAGTCCAACGTCCCTCTCCTTTTCTTATCGAAAACAAAAAGTTGATTCGCGTCCGCGCGGCTTGTCGTCGGGGTTTGAACGTCGAGACTTATGTTAGTCTTCATACGATCGCCTCCTCCACTTCCCGCGTTACCCATTTTGACCGGTATAAATCTACGCGTTAGTTTCCAACTTCCTAAATACAGTCATACACCAATGAAACATCACTTCTAGTACGGCGTGTTGAACTCCTCGCTGTTTTCATGCGAAACCACGACTGGTCAATGATAGCGATGGATAACGTGATAAACAGGGCCGCCAGACTCGAAGACGCAAAACCGGTAGGCGAGGTATAAAATATCTGTAGACTTCCTGTCTGGGGGAAATCAGTAATAGTTAACATGGATGCGGTCATTTGTACGGGTACTCCCCAGGCACGAATACGCCCTTAGGAAAAATAGGACGGTAAAATCTTGTCATTTGTACGAGTATAATTGCACTAAAAATTCTTAAAAGTTCTTAATAAATACATCATATGTATTTAATATTTATATATAATATTTATTTACCTCACTATAATTCTTATTGCCAAAATATTGTATAATATTGTATAATATTGTATATATATTGTATATTGTATAATATTGTATAATATTGTATATATATTGTATATGCAAAAATATTGTATAATATTATTATACAATATTTTTGCAATAAGAATTATAGTGAGGTCGGCAGTAAGTAGTAAATGAATTATGGTTGGAGTTTTTGGGGCTATCCGCTGAACATCGTTGGTCTTTTGGCTCGTAAATTTGTGTATATATTTCAGCTTGCAGAGACAAAAGTTCTTGGAAAAATACAAAAATGTTGGGGTGAGGTGAAGGCAAACCCTTTTTGAAATGTGAGTGGAAAGCTTCAAGGAATGGACGCAGCAGATACTGATGGGTTATTAGCAGAGTTGTTAGGTAATGATTAGGTACTTTTTTTAAAACGAAATAAAATGAGTAAAATGAGTATGATTAGGTATTCCTACAAGCAAATACTGGGTTTTAAGGTGGCAATTACTTCCAAAGTAATTGCAATACCATAACCATTCCTGTAATGGGAATGGTTTGAAGCAATTACTTATTCTAATTTCATGTTGTGGTAATGGTTTTTTCAATTACCATTACTTGTAATTGGGAAAGTAATGGGTCCTTCCAATTCCCCATGACAGATAAGGTAATGGGAATGGAATTATCCCCCGTCTAATTACAGGAATTATATGGAATTTTGTATGTATATTACGTAGGTATGAGAATAGGCCGTAAATTACACTCGATCAGAATCGTCAAACCTCTAACCCCCCCTCCCCACCGGTAGGGGGGTATCTAGGGTACTTTACGGCCTATTCTCATACCTACATAATATACATACAAAATTTCATATAATTCTTATAATGGGAAAGGGGCAATTCTATTCCCATTATATTTTCTGTAATGAATTTTTTGGATAATAAGTGTTAATACGTCCATGTTCGAACTCAGTCTAAGTATGGACCTATTGAGTAACCCCTCGAAATTTGGTAACCCCTATACCCCCCCCCCCCCCCCGCATAAACATACAAACAAAAGTGATACTCGAATATTATGAAACAGGCCGAGGATCTACACCGCTTGCCCTTGGTTTTGGGTCCATGTGATGTCCAAATAGCAACAGTTAAACGGGCGGAGGACTCTCGGTAAAAACCGGCAGTTCTACGGGGAAATCGTGGGCGACTGGCCACCCTGGTGATAAAGAAGGATTTGCCGCGAGCTTCGGCCCTCACACGCCCACCGAGGACGGCGCTGAGGGATGCACAACCCGCACGGAGTTCTCTCGACGGATCTGCTCAGAGTCAACGAACGGCTAACGAAAGAGGAGTCCCAACTCAGTGAGGTGAGAAAGGGTCTTGTTGATCGATATTATGTTCCCCCTTCTCCACCTGTTTCACACTAGACACTGTCTACTCGAGAGCTTTTTTAAAAACGTCAATTAAAACATCATGATACGTAGAATCAACGCTGCACATTTTCCCACAACATTCACTATTTTTGATTTTCTATCATTACCAATGTTATGAATACAATAACCTTGTGACTATACTGAATAATTCGTTTTTTTGCGCTGAAATATTTTGGTTCTCAAAACCATGTTTCTTCTTTTTTAAACTCAAATGTCTCCCCTTTACTCAATTAAATTTTAACTTTCGGCCACACTTCAGGAATCAGTGTTAAATTTGCTACAATGATCAGACGGTAGAAAAATTATAAAAAATGGTTTTAATGCAAAAACTAACGTTGTTGTGTAAACAGGCGAATTTGTAATGCACTAATTTTGAACCTTCTGTTCAGAGTTAATACTCCCTCTGAAGACAAAACAACTTTAAATAGCCTAACTTTTTTTCCTTTTAAACTTGAATTTTTGAAGGAACAAGATAACCTCTAAGTTGACCATACCGTTTAAACGCTTATTGAACAAAGACGTTTTCATGAGATTTGCCAGTTTTCAGGATTTTTTTTTTTTTTTGAAGAGTACCTAGTAAGATTTTGAAGACTAGTAACGTTCTAAAGCATTTCAGAATGGTTATTTTCCCAAATTCGTCTATGTTTGAGCTGTTATGGTCATTAGATGGTATTCCCAAGAATCAAAGTACACTAATTGTATAGCGAATTTACCGCTAATTCCGTGGAATGGAGTAAAGTGGAGAAATTTGAGTTTGAAAGTTGAAAAACGTAGCTTTTCTGAAGAAAAAACTTTAAAAAATCATATCTCGAGAACGCCGTGAGATAAAAATCCCAATATTCACCAATATATTCCCAATATTCACAAATATTCACCACTATGGTGAGCATACTAGGGAGGCATTCATGAGCAACAAGAGTTCCAGGGCCTTGTTGTGAATGACGAGGGTCGGTACATTATTGAAGCACCTGGTGTTTCTTTTAACAAAACCCAACGCCTTCGGGGGGGGGGGTTCGAAGGTAGAACTGACGAAAAGTGGCCAATGAGCGTGAATTTGGTTCTGAAAAAGTATTTCAGTACCTTCTTGAATTTGTGCAAATATTCCCTGGAGACACTACAAAACTAAGTCACCTTCAAGTTCGGAGTCCCTCAGTTCAGATCGATTATGACATTGTGTGTTCAGTTCACATCGACTATAACATTGTGTGCCTCCGGGAGCATTGTCACTTGCAACCTCTTGAGAAACGGCGGTGCATCGAAGATCTTACGCTTCTCCACAAACTCCTCAACTATAAACTCTCCTGCACTTCTGGCACAGTACAAATTTCGACCCCCAGAATCCGGTGGCGCTCGACTCTTCTCTTTCAGATCCCATTCTCAATGCGTCCTCTTTCAGATCCCATTCTCAATCCGTCCTCTGCATCCTCAACCCGCCAATCTGCTCCTCACCCTACCCACAGACTACGACTTCTTTATCGATTCTGCCAGTACATAGCAATCTATTATAACCTCCTCACCTTTTTTCTTTTAATTTGGTATTCCTCCAATGGTGTCAAGTTATCTTATTTTCATCCTCCACGCTATATTCATGTGATTAGGCGTGCTCCTCAATGAATTTCAATAAATAAATAGATTTCGAATATCAACATTATTAAATAATAATATAATTTTGATACTATAAATTCTTTCCTATAAATATAAATATCATTGATGGCGTAGGTTCAAGTAAAACCCCATGAAGATAAAATAATTTTAACAAATCGGGGATGAGTAGGTACCTACGTTATACTATAATTATTATAGTATAACATACTCAGCCCCGACTTTCTTACTGTTTTATTATGTTGTACAGTGAACACAAACAATCAGATAACATGACCCGTCAGTGCCCGCAAAAGCATTTCCACGTCTTTATACGCGAGGCATTCAGCAAAAAGTCCACAGAGATAAAAGGCGGTTCCCAGGATAATCAGTCGTTATTGTGCGATGACCGGGTGTTCATCTAATCAGATTAATCAGTGGCTTGTGCGCATAGGTTGCGAACTACCAATTGTTAGTTGAAGAACTGTAGTCCTTCCACTGTCGGACGAAAATCTTGTATGACCATAATGTTATACCAAGGAGCAAAAGGATGCGTCTCCGGTATATAGGAATCTGATTCGTAACAAGCATCATTGTTCGTTATGGTGACATCAAAACATCCCCCAATCGGCAAGGTAGGCTTTTAGGTTGTTCTGCATTAACATACTAAAATAGTAAAAACAAATCTGGGCTGACTACGTTATACTATAATATAGTATAACGTATAATATTATATTTTATTTTATTATATAAATATTATTTTTAACCCCCCCCCCCATGAAATATATTATTTCAAATAAATTATTATTGCCTACACTATGAAGATAAGAAATCAAGTTTCTTTCGGTGTATCTGAACGGAAACAGTAGCACGATTGTCAATCATCAACCCTAAAAAATGACTTGAATATTATTACTGTCATATTATGATTTGTACTGCATTTCATGCTTTATAATTGGTTTCACGCTTGTTGATAAATGTCATTTGAAACAATAAAATAAGATGTAGGTACAATATACTAGGTACAATATACTATTATGTCTCACTTTGATGTTTTTTGGCCCCTCGTTTGTGCACAAGGCTTCTCAAGAAATTGATCAATTTCTCATACAACTCGTATGTCTAATGAAATTCTAGAATAATGATCGTTCAGAAAGGCACGAAGAAAATGGTAAGAACCAAAGATGAAGTGATAGGCTTCAAGTAGAAGGAACTAGATTTTAGACTAAACGGGGAACACCATGGGTAAGTATTTGTGTAACTAGGCGGTATCGAAGCAGATTGGGACATCGAAATTCAATAATCTCTGTAGGTACATACTGTTACTATTTTAGTACATAAGTCATAACGACATACTTGGCTATACCTCTCTCTTGTGATAGTTTCATCAAGCAACAGAAAATACACAAGTAGTCATGGGTTGTAAACTAACCGTGATCAACATGTAGTTGCTCTCCTTGATGGCACCGCAGCACCCGAAAAACGCGACGACAAATATGAAAATCCCAACCACGATGAAAATCAGAGGAAGAGAAAACAGCTTGTCTCCGATAAACACGGAATAGTTCGAATACATTTCGTGGATCATGATGCCGACTGATAGGATCACTATGCCGGAAATCTGTGAATCAATAGAAAGAACAAGTTGGAAATGGAAATGAACGTGAATGGCTTAAATATTGAGACGTATCACAGCAAATAATGAAATACATACGGCAAAAAGCAGATTGAAGAGGAATAACAAATACTTGATGCAGCTCATAACGATCGAATCCATGATTGCGGCCTAAACTATGGACGAGACAATGGAAGAATGTACGGACGATATTCAACTTTGGGCTTCTACTGTAATAAATACCGCGTTAAAATGTCTATAAACTATTTAAAAAAAAGGACGATTTTAAAAAGGAAACCTTCACAATACAGTTGGAACCAACTAGCAACGGCACAGCCCTGAGAAGTGAGAACACCCCTGAAATTTCGGTAAATAGCCGCAGTGTTGACTATTGTCATGGGGTGTGTTGACGTGAGAAAAACAAATTCGCGAAAAGGTTGGCAAACTTGATTTCTACAATCTTTTCTCCCCACGGACAAGAAATTAGCCCGGGACTCATCTCTTCGCTATGCATGTTTCGTTTGCAATCGATTCCTTTGCCACTTTAGCGTCCATAATTTGCAGTTCGTTTGGTAGATTTCATTCATATTTATTTATTTACAGTCATAAAACGTTGTTTCTGTTGTTATGTACTGTCAAAAATAATTAGAAAATCAAGGGATCCAATAGGCGTGGAGGAACACCAATAGCACTTGCTACAGCTGCTAAGTTTTTGCTTGTCGCACATTCGATGCAACACTGACAGGAAACAGTCAATATCGCGGTAATGTTGTTACACCTTGTCTCTATTGTAAACTCCCAATAATGGCGGAAGTAGTCAATAATTTGTAAACAAAGTTTTGTAGTGATTAGCATCAGCCGAATTGATGTGCGAACGATTTTGGTGCTTTTTTCTGTTAAATTCGGAGTGGTCAGATCTCAGGCGACGGTGGAGCGCTGGAAGTTCGTTGACGAAAGGCGTTTGGACAATTTTCAACACATGTTAAGGTTGGTGGTTACCAGCCAATTTGTAGGTGGTGAACGGGTTGGAGTTGGAATTTCAATTGAATGTTGTTCATAGAATGAAAGAGAGGTTGCGATTTTGGGTTTATCGAGTCGTGAAAGAGTTTATTTCCGGTTTACAGATGTAAAGCAGAACGAATTCTGGACCCAATCAGAGTCGTAAGCGATCACCTGTCAGAGCGGATATACTTGGAATCGAATGAAGACTCGCTCTCCTACGGGGAAGGTAGAGCTGCCGCTGCTCTAGTCAGGAACAAGAAAACGGACCAGGAGGTGACTTGCAAACTGAATGAAGGGCCTACCATGGCGATGAACAACAATCTCATGTTTCGGAGCATGTTTTTCATGAACGATGAACCCCGTCACTTCCTCGCGCCCCACATCCCGGTCATACCCAACGAGTCTGAGTATTTCCAAAGGAAACAACAGCCTATGTTCCCCAAAGAAGGGGTTAATGCATCAAATGCCAACACTGCTGGTAAATATTTTACATTTTTCAAGTACAACCCTCATAATATAACATATGATCGGTGAATGGAATTGGTTTAGTCATAGCCAATTTCTTCGTATGAAACACTTGATCTGGGGATCGATCTCCAGACTGAATGAATGATTCACTTAAGAGTGCGTAATTCTTGGACTAAACTGAATTTCGTCTTGTGTTTGGACTGGTAGATTAATCCTACCAGGCTTATAAATACATCATGAATAAAAAAAGTACCTATTTAACATACATTATTACATAATTAAATATCAACTAGGGCTCGTGTAAGTTTAAATCTGCAGGTGTAACCATTACGTGTAACATTACGAATATTTTATTAATTACTAAACCATTTGGAGCATCGTACCGAGATTGAAGATTTGGATGATTTTTTTCATCTAAACAATGATTGAAATAATTAGGTATAATTCGTACCTAATTTATTTCAAGTTCTATAGTTTATTGTTTATTACTTATAAATTGTCAATAATGAATAACAAGAAGTACCCATCGAAAGACTCAATATCACAAGACCTTGTGTTGTTTGAATCGGCTGTTCCCTCAGTATGAAATTCCGCTGTAATTAACACACATTTTGGGTCAGGCTATTTTGGTCGGATCGGTAGAGTTGCTTCAGGAGTTTTCTTTTTTTTCACCTAAACTTTTCTTGATGAAAGTCCTTTGAAAATTATCTTGAAACGTTAATCTAGAAAATACTGCAAAATGTTGGCTATGATCAAACACCATCTCATGAATGAACGAGAACAGAAAATGTTTTAAAAAATAATCATATTCAAATTCGCTGAGCCAAAATCCTTGGTAAACGTTCAACTAAACTTAGTAATTTCGTTTCAGTATTTGAAGTATAATCCTGCTCATTTGCAGTTCCGCCTCAAACTGAAATCACAAGTTACAACAGTTCACCAACCACCCATATATCATGTGACTATTGCGCTTCTAGCGGCCGATTTTCGAAATTCTGACGACGCGACGATATCCAGCTCGAAATTTGGAATAAGAAAGTGTGTCAACTCTATTTTTCCCCAATTGTGGGCTAGGCTGTGTTGCTATTTGAGCGACGAATTGTAATCGGCAGTGAAGTCTAATCACGAAACGTACCAGCCCCAATGGTCAAAAGATAGCTTATGAATTTTATGGCAAGTTATGAATTTCGCTTTGATGCTCTTGCTGTTGGAGGATGTCAACGGAGGTCTATAGTTTGAAACGGATTTTGCGAAGGCATGAAATCAATGTACGTTGAGTGACGTTGCAGTATAATATATCATGGAGCTCCATTTATTATGCCCAAGAACAACTTGCTCCCTGTCACATGTGATGAATTTGGGTCACATAACACTGAATTTAGTCAATCCAAGGACTAGGTAACCACACTTCGTATCAAAATTTTGCAGAGTTACCTGAGTTTCTGATTTCATAGTAGAACTCATCCATTGAGTCCATAGCTTACAAACTTTTTGATCAGTTACAGCTATGGCTAGGATTTATTTTCCCTGCACTGGGAGGGAAAATGTCCCCCTGGTCACTAAAGTTGGAAACGCAGCTTCTATCGTAGATCAGTGCTGATCACAGCCAACGACCTTGTAGCCCTTGAGGCAGTATTGAACCAAATCTTCTGTCAGAGTACACGCAAATACTCCTCGGTGTGGCCACAAATGTGGGTCTAGAAAAACATTAATTACATGCTCTCCTGCCTGCCCCAATTGCCCCCTGCTGAGGAATTTTTAATGGATGGAAATCGATACTCTCTGAAATTACACATTCCATTGTCTATAGAAATCCTTTGTCTGATAACATCAATTACAACGCTTCTCCCAGATTTCTTCAGTTTTTGAATGCAATCATCTCGTTAACTCCATTTATTATACTCGAGTAAGGATTTTTGTAGTGCAATACCTTACTAGATAAAATTATATTTCTTTTCAGCAAGTGGAAAGTTTGGGATTAAGGACAAAATCTGATTTATAGGTGTCACTCATCAATTGAATACTGTGGGCTCCCAAACTGTTAACGGAGAAATGCCGACTCAGACCGCTTCCAAACCTCAGCCAGTAAAGCAGCGGCCACACACCTGCGAGGAGTGCGGAAAGACGTTCCTGCTCAAACATCACTTGGCGACTCACATCCGCGTTCACACGGGAGAACGGCCCCACGTCTGTCCTGAGTGCGGGAAGACCTTCGCTCTCAAACACTGCCTCTCAACTCATCTTCTCCTCCATAGCGCTGATCGCCCGTACAAGTGTAACGAGTGCAACAAGTCCTTCACCCTCAAACATCATCTGGTGAGCATCTTTATATTCTCACTCATTTAAATTCCTGTAGTCCTAAATTGTCTGTAAAAGATGTTTCCTTCTGTCAATATCACGGTGTCACTAAACCATGCGTTGTTTGATCCAGCTGTTTATGAAACTCGCCTGAATCATAGCCCTCTAAAGCACAAGAAAAAAGAAAAGATCCTGGCCCACATGAACTCCTGCCAGATTTAATAAAAGGCCAAACTGGGCCCTACTGCCAAAAATAGTGTGGGAGGGGCTGAAAAAGCTTTCCTAACGGTTGGATAGACGCTGAGAAGAGAAACCCTGCAGATATCTCCTCAAGTTATCAGCCAATTAATTGCACTTGCAGGGGTATATTTTTTTTTCTTATATCTATAGGCGCAAAATAATCTTCCCCCACTATGGACAAGCTCGTGTCGTGGGCTGAGGAGTCCCTCGAGCTATCCACCACATTTCAAACAAGATAAATTAGACTAACCTATTCTAAATAATTATTATTAGGTAGATGTATAGCCAGATGAGATCTTTGCGCTTAACTGATAATACGTAGAGATACGCTTTGCTGTACAAAATGCCAAGATAATAATATTATTATCTTATATTATATAACCATAGAAAGACGCAAAGAAAACCGAGATTTTCGCAGGTGAATTATGCTCACGATAGTATGCGTTTTATTACAAATTTAGGTTAAATATGTTCCTCCAATTTTTCGAAAAACTCATCATCTTTCATCATTCGATTTACCCAGCTTTTACATAATATACATCCCTTCGAGGAGGCAAAAAACAACAAGATCGATATTATCGAACTCCTTGTTTTTGCCTCCTCGAAGGGAGCGATTGCGTTGAGGATCTTTGGACTAAGGAATTGCCACGTTTTCTGTCCCATGATAGTACGCATTTTAGGGATTACAAACTTTCCACTGTGCTCAGCTCTAGTCAATTTTCCATGATCTATTTGCCTCAATACACTTTCCTTTGATTTTGCAAATATTAGCATAGACGAAAAAACTATTTAGTTTTTCAATTAGCGCTTTTGACCTGGTTGCTTAAATGCTCCTCTTCCTAATTATGCTCGTTTTTTGTACAGAATAAAGGGGCTTGAGATTTTGCTTCGCGGAATTTCCCCATGCCACAGGTCAATTACGAGACTATGAAGAGAATACGAATATGAAGAGATTTGGGCGCCAGCAGTAGTACATTGACCGTTATATTTCCGAAAAGGCATGGTTTAGAAAGAAAATGGGAACCGTGAAGCAAAATTTACTAAATTAATTAAACTAATTAATCAAATGGTGGGTTTCATCGTGTGCAGAATGTCCTCGTTTACTCCGTAGATTTTAGTCAGCTTTTAGTTTAGCAGGGTTTATTAGTAGTTGTTGACTCAGAAACCATAATATAGTATAAGCTTGGAAGCCAACTTATTGCCTCAGGCAGTTCGTCAACAGGATGTCATAATAGCTCATTTTTCAGGCTGACCCGAAACGGTGTTATAGAGGGTTCTCAAGCGCAGCACTCTCAAACATAATGATTGATGATGTCGTGTCCTCATTCCTAGGATTGAGAGCGTTTCTGTGTACTGATTATTTGTTCATGTGGACTACTTCAATTGATATTCCGGGACTGGAATCTGCCTTGAATGTTGCACTGGGGCATCTCTCAGACTGGGCGACTCAAAATTAAATGGGAGATCAGCACCGGAAGCGGTGTTTTCTGCAGCACCTGAGCGGAACCAAGTGTTCGGGCCTCCCTAAAATCTAACCGCAACCGAGCTGGCACTGACCTGTGTCAGATCTGGAATTAAATGTGGGCACCTGCATCTGATTCCATTCGAAAGCCTGATATCACCCAAAATCATGCCGTTAGTAATGGGGTTGCTCAATCAGCGCCTGTTGCAGCAATGGGACTCAAGGCAGGGATTGAAACCCTAGCTGTACATTACGACCAGGACTACCATTTCTTCTTCTGAGAAGTCCATGAACTGATTAGTCTGTATGAAAGTACTGATTGATGCAACTCATAAACTTCATTGTCAAACTCTAAAGTGTAGGTTTTCAAGTTATTTTAGGAAGGTAACTGTAGAGGAAATTGCGTCTATGAAGCAATCAAGTTTCTAGAAAACATTTACCTAATGTTATTGTTGTCCAATTTTTTTCTTACCTGCATTCAACTAACTTGTCCGTTTCATTGTTTCACAGGTGAGCCATGAAAAGATGCATACGCGTGACCGCCCTTTTGAATGCAGAGAATGCGGACAAACGTTCGCCCAAAAACGGCATCTGAGCACTCATCTGAAGTTCCACTCTGGAGAACGACCTTTCTCATGTCAGGTATAATTAGCGCTAGTTTCTCATCGTAAAATTCACGATCGTCAGAATAAAAACCCCCAAATAACTTCTTTGGCAGGAAGCTGCGGAGAGGGCCATCCCAGCAGTGCTGTCCGCACTCCTCTCAAACCCCTCATAACACAGTTATTCGTGGTTAATTAGGGAAGGTTACATTTTTATTATGCAAAAACAACTTATATTCTACGCGAAATGTCTTCTTGAAATCAGATTACTTTTTCACCAACTGTTGATCAACGATAATGATCAAATTAACAATAGAGAGTTCCTAGAAGATATGGCTGGGACATCGGATTCGGAGGGTCTGAATGTCCTCTTGATATTCATAAATATGAACACGAATGAAATTCGAGAATCGGAAAATATATGAATATGAATACAAATAAAGCCATAACCACATTTTTTGTGGATTTTTGCTAAAATTCACTGTATTTTGTGTGAATGTTACTCAAATTTTTGTGAAATTGAAAAAAAATGTGATTATAGCTTTATTTGTACTGTATTTATTTGGGCTGTATTTCAAAACCTGAACTGGCTCACCACATCCCCACTTGTCAGTAAAAGTGTTGTGCACTCTATAGGAATTGACTTATTGCTATGGTTTGATTTTGGCATTTGACTCAGGTATGTGGGGAGACATTCACAAGAGAGGAACATCTAGTGATGCACTCGCGTTTCCACGGCGGTCTCCAGCCGTACATCTGCTCAGACTGCGGGGCCGGATTCCTCAGGAAGTTCCAGTTGGTGGAACATGAGCGCCAGCACGGTCGCTGCCCAGACGCCTGTCCTACTTGTGGTAAGGAGTTCTTGCAGAAGAGGACGCTACTGCTTCACGTCCGAACTTGTGGAATCGCTCCGAATCCTCATACTCAGCCAATACTGGAACCTTCGCCTCAACCCGCCAGAGTTTGCAAGTGAGTAGTCTGGTTAGTTAGAACTAGTGATGGTTAGGTACACTGGACATCTGGCTAGCAACCTTGACCTGCGTTCTATGGCACCTTAAAATAATATTGCATTAACTGTTGAAGCTAATAAAATATAAATGTTATTTATTCCGTTTCTAAGGTACATTTTCTTCCCGAAGATTTAGTTAGGAAGCCAACATAATAATATTATGTTGTATCAATGCTTTCCCCCTTAGCTGTTGACACCCTATAGATACTCGGGACGCACTTAATTCATATAAGAGGTTGAGATACCTCAACCTCGATTGTTTTTTGCAATAGCATTAGCACTGTCAGAGCCAAAGATCGACCAATTTCCATTCTGTTAACGGCTATGCATGCAGTACGGCGATTAGGGCATACAGTCAGGTTTCTCATTTGTTTTTCCAAGAATGTTTTTTCCACTGGGGAGCATTTAGCAACTGATCTCAACAACTCTCTTGAATAGGTGACCTCCAGTGCCATCTCAAGATGGCCAGCTAACACCACAAAACCATGGAAAAATATTTGATCTAAAATGTAGTAATGCTTGACTGAATGCTAATTGAAAACGATTATTGCCTGGAATTATTTGATAAGTTCACTCACTTGTAAGTGCGGAGTAATGATACTACTGCTTGATTTTATTTTGGGCTTTGATTAGAATTTGGGAATGTCAAATCAACTTAGTCGTAATGGTTATGATAGATCTGCACCATTCAATGATTGCTGTCATATTGTAATTGGGCTTGCCCTTGTTTGAAATTACTAAATAAAAATGCGTTAATGAATTTTCCTCACGATTCCAGGGAATGCGGTGAAGCTTTCTCGAGTGCTGAGGGACTTGCTCTGCACATGCGGTTGCACATTGGGGACCACAGCTTCCTGTCAGACATCTGTAGCTTAGCTGCGTCTTTAAAACAGGCAGCGGGGACGCAGACTCCCCATCTGGCAGTCCTTAACAAGAAAAATCACGTCTGCCCTGAATGCAACAGGAGTTTCACTCAGAAACACGGACTCAATCAGCATCTTCTTCGATACCCCAATGGGGCCTGCAAGCTGAAACCGTTTCGATGTGAGAAGTGTGGTAAGTGCTTCTCACAAAAGAACCACTTGGTGCTCCATGAGCGGCAACATATGGAGCCAAGCGAACGAAGTGAACTCAAACACCGTAATCAGCATAATAACAGTAGCAGTAGTAGTAACAATAATGGCGTGAATAACGGGTCGATGGAAAATGCCCAGGCATCGCTTATGCGACAGTTGGAGCTGGGAGGTGTGAGACAGGTCCAAGTGAACCAGATGAATCACCAGCAGAAAAGTCATTTAGTCCTCCATGAGAGACAAATGGATGCTATGGAACGCGCTGATCTCAACAAGCATAGGAATCTCACTGACAACAATCAAATGATGCGGCACATGCAGCTTTCTGAGCACGAACAACAGCTGCAGCAGCAGCAAAACCAGCAACAAATCACTACGTTGAAAACCCACCACATCCTCCACAACAGGATGGACAGCCAAGAAATCAAAAACGAGGTTCTAGACAACCAGAGCATCCTCATGAGGCATTTGGAGCTTGCTGAGGCTCAAAAGTCTCAGCAGCAGCAACCTCAGCAGCTTCAGCACCTCAAGCAAAACCATCACATCCTTCATGACCGCCAAGTTTCTCCTGCAGAGCGGCCCGAAGTGTCGCTGAAACACCGTAACATGGAGCAAATGGACTCCACGCAAACCTCAATGATGAGGCATTTAGATCACAACTTAGCCCATCCTCAGTAATTACGTGGAATCAGAATACGATTATCTAAAGAGTAAACCTTGTAATTCGTAATATTTGAATGCGGAACCAGTCTTCAGCTCCGTCTCACTTCTTCGTAGCACATTTTTTTAAATCTCTCTGACATTAAGAATGAGATGAGATGAGAAGGATTTGTTGTATTTCCTAAATTATTAACATTCGTTATCACTGATCGAGTAACAGTCTATATATGACCGTATTAGTTGTGAGTAATGAGGGGTATTCGACGGCGAAAACTCACGTACCATGAAGCCCTCGGTGTTCATTTTGGTGTTCAAGGATCACCCTCGGCCTGGCCAGAGCCTTGAAGCCAAATTGATTTTTTCTCAGCTCATTTCAAATGGACAAAGGACGCTTTTTTTTTTCTTTTTTTTTTTTAATTCTATTTCTCTAGAAAAGCCCTCGCCAATTTTGAGGTGAAATTGCGCATTTTTTGTCTCTTGGGCGATTCTTCTGGTTCATTATTGAAAATAATGGTTTTCATTTGTAAAAATAATGACCCCAAAGTAGGCTACTAGTCAATTTAGGTCTGGATTTCTAAATCTTAACTTGAAAACTTGAGTAGAACTGAATATTTATAGTTAAAACAGACCATTCAATTGCCTAAGTCAGAATCTGATGAAATATTTTGGGTGTTTTAACAAACTTGGTCGAACAAATTAGCGATTTTCTGAAGTTTTGTTTTTCTTGGAATTTGAGAGGTTTTTTGTTAACTTCATTTTTCATACATAGCAGATTCATTATATTGTTTGGGAATTTTGAATTTTGTAAATATGGGAGTAAAAAGAAGTGAGACGAAACCGAAGACAGGAGTTCCATCAGCAGTCCTAGACAAAAATAGCTTTACTCATGCAGATAAACTTAATAATGCATACCTTACAGTATAAGATCGCTTTCGTTATGTCTTCTACCGAAAACGTTATTCTTAGCAATTAATCATCTTGGGTTCATGATGATTTATAGAATGAGTTCGGTGTTTTCATGGTTATGATTGATTGTAAATGAGCTGTAAGCTACCCATTGTGCGAATTGAAGGCGATTTCCTTTGTAATTTTTCCTGTGTTGAGGGAGGCGTGTCAACATTTGATGAGTCGACATTTTGATTTGGATGTTCATAGGAGGTTCACTTGGTAGTTTTTCATGTTAGTCAACAGCTTTACGCAATTCTAAATCCTAAGGGTGAATCAGGGAAACCTAAAGTCGATATGAGAAGGACGCTTGTTGTACATGACGAATTTCCCTCCTACGTAGAAATGGTCTACAGCGGTGCCACTCGTTTAATTCCTGTGTGTGTGGTGTTGTGTACGATGAACTGCACTATTGCATAGGTTCTTGTACCATCTACCGCTCTAATTCGTCATTTCCCTATCAAATTCATTCCACTGAAAATGTTGGACGTGATGGCCGTTATCTTGTAGTTTTGTCATTTTTCAAGTCACAAAATTTAAAAATTAATAAATAAACCCTGAAAAATCAAAGGGCCACAAATAAAATCATTGCAATTCCGCCTTTCATAATAAATTGTTTAATTACTCAAGACTCCAAATGCCATGTTCAATAATGAATTATGACAGAACGAATTTTAAATATTTTTATTGTAGTAGGTAACTGTCGGGTAGTGGTTACCTACAGCAATCACCGATAACTAACTACCAGGTTCGTTCCAGCCCAGGCAAGAGTTCTGGAACTTGTTCATGAAGTTTTGGGCGCTGGAGCGAACCTTGTGTTTAGTTTTGGAAGTAGTTAATTAACCCTGTAATAGGAGCAGCTCATTTCCCTGCTTCCTCCCAAGAACGAACCTAACGTAAATCTGCAGTAGTATGGGAGGAGCACAAGTTAAGTTGGGAGCACGAGTACATGAACGTGGAACGCGTTTATGGATTTCGCCAAACTTGTTCTTAAACATGTGCGCCTCAGTTTTCTATAATGGAGTGGAGTGTCGGTGTTAATCATAGTAACTGCAACACCGATGTTACCGTTATTTTACAAAATTTTGGAGAAGCCAAGAAATGAGAAGGAGCAAGGCTCTCTAACGTCTTCCACTGGTATCTATTTCTTTTCACGGAGGACAAAAGGAAACCCTTATTAACATCCTAATCGAATAAAAAATAAGTGCAATATTATGATACTAATGTATTTGGTGATTGAAAATGACAACTCCTGTTTGTTGACAAATTATTTCTACTCCTCAACTGCCACACAATCAACTCATTGTGATCATCGTTTCCAAAGGCAGTTGAGTCCTTGGCCCACAGTTCATTCTAATGTTAATCACACGGTTAGTGTTGTAGGAGGTTCAGGGAAACCTCCATGCTCGTCGGTTTAGATCCGGGACGGCAAAGCCAAATACAAACAAAACGGATTGAATCATTTCATTTCTAATGAATTTTTTGCAAGATAACAAACCAGTGCACTGCCTATTCGATGCCCTCCACAACTGTCTCTGGTGTTTTTCAAACGAAGGTGGAAACCTTTCCCTCACAGCAAATTCGGGCTTCGTCCACACTCGGCGATGTTGCAGTGCGTTTAGAACAATTCAGCTTGCATGATGACCTACATTTATATCTTGTGTTTCTCGTTTAGATAAGACAATTTTTCCAAAAAACGTTAAAAAATAATGTTAGATACCATGTAAACAGAATTGTTCTAAACATAATGCTTAATCGCATGCTTTTCATCTTCGAAGTATTTACATAATATATTATACGATCCCACCAAAATGTATTACAGTTTGATTCTTGTTGGCACGCTTCCACTTGTAAATTTCTATAATGCATTAAAAATATATATCATTGTGTCCTATTGTATTTGCGTAGAAACTGAATGTATAGAATAAGAATCTCGCTTTACTGTTGGTCGATCTCCGTGGCCATCTCGAATCTCGTGCTCCTTCTCAGCCCGTTTGAGTTTAATGCTTCCTTTGTTTCTTTCGTTCAAGACGGAAAATGGGATGACAAAATAAAATAGGAAACAAACAACAAGTATTGTTCACGAGTAACAAGCTATGTTAAGTGTTAACATCACTGACCCCGGTGTATAAACTACTGTATCTCATTCTTATAGCTATTGTATTCAAACTTAATTTATTGATTTGATGAACGTTGGAATTTTAGAAATATACAACCAATTTTGATAGTGAGAATCTTCGTTGGTTTTTTGGTTTATTATCGCAAGAACTCCCTCGTGCTCTAGTACATTCTCAATCCCACGAGTTGTCTGAATGATCCGATCTGTCAACAGTGACACAAAGAAGTTGTCTGATTAAATTTGCAACCTTCACGTCTCATCCGCCTTCAGTAACCTGCCATTCCCAGCAACGTTTATTGGATTACTGGCGTTAAATTCTTTTCAAACACAGGTTAGGTTTTCAAAAGCTAATACAAATCAGACACTCATAGACGTCATGTTTTGGCCAAATGAGTAGATATTACTCGTACAATATTATACATATTGATGAGGGACTTCCAACTTATTAATCCTATAGTAATCATTACTGTGTTGTTTGATAAAACCAGAAAATCCTCACATTATAAATGAAATGTTCTCACTCACAGTTAAGAAGTTCAGTTCACTGCTCAATACTGCAACTGTAGTATTGACATTTTATTATTACAGATTCCAAAACGTAGCATTAAGTGTGTTAGTTAGAATAAGGTAGTTTATTCGATATCAAAAATTGAGAATAATTTCATGAGTATATTTGAAGGAGGCATAGAAAACAAAAACATATACACATACAGGTTGATCACAAAGTTGACTATCCATTCATTTATTATATCATTTTTGGCACTTTATTATATCTTTTTTTAGATTTCACTCTCATAGAAATCAGTTGTTCTGCAGAGAGATCGAGGAATACCCCCCAAATTCGGGTAGAAACGGGTGAACGATGAATGTTTGATTCCTGCAAAAACCGCAGCACCTGTACCTGAAGATGAACCAACTGTAAAATGGTTCAACGGGGGCCTCCAATGAATTCCATCGTGACTGGAATAACAGTCCAAACCTTCACAGACTTGAAACCCTATAAACGCCTACAATATCGTCGATAGTGCTGTTCCGATCGCGCTCTAATTCTCATGATTCTAATTCTCACTTTCTAACGATATTCCCCTGTAAATTCCATCCCACGAAAACATTAAGCAACATATCTTAAACGTAAATCTATTGTATTACGTCACTGTTATGACGTTTGAGGAAGCTACACTGCCCACCGCTTGGCTGACGTGTTGAACTTATTTTATTTTTTTAGATTGGCGAGAGTCATGGGATTTTATTATTTCCAAGCAGAAATTTCAGTTGAAAGAGGGAAACATGTGGTTGTATGACGTTTAGTGGATTTCAGGTACCTATCAGAAATATCGTTTTATCTCCTCATTACCTTCGCAAGTTTAGCATATTGGATACACAATCACGATAATATGAGATCGTAAATACTGTCAAAACAGATTTCTGCAATAATTTGTAGCGTTTTTTCTCTCTGCCGCAGATGTCTGGTTTCTTACAAACTCAAGATCGTTTGGCTTTCGTTTTGACTTTGGATTTACAACAAAATCCCAACAACCGTATGAACAGTACAACGGCTTTGTAAAGGAGGTAAACTATCGCGGCGAGACATATGTGAAGGACGATCATGACGTCATAGTTGTGGTAGGCGTACCAGGGCATGGAGCGTCCTGCTGACCTTAGGTGATACGCTCCTTCGTGGCGTAGAACGTATTCGACCCAGTAGACGGCTGTGTGCAATGGGCTCATTGGCCGGTCCTTGTAGGCTTTGGAGACTCTCCTGGCGTTCTTCTTGTACCTGTGAGCAGGTTATTGAGTTTTATAAGGAAGACAGTGAATTCAGTGTCACAACCAAGCCACCAGGTGATACAAGTACCAATGTACTAAGTGCTTACGTTTGAATTTGTACACTCATAATTGCCTTTGAAACAAGACGCCATTTGACATCAAAAGGTCCACCTTACACTTACACAGAGTGCATTCCCAACATATAAATATAACTCGACTTGGAGCACCTTCTGTTGCGCTGCCCGATGCTGTGGAAACCCCGGATTAAGTTTCTTTGAGCGAACACGCAGCTGTAACTTTCGTCTTTTGGGAATGTTAAGCAGTGCAGCCTCAAGAGATGGGAAAGTGTTTCCAGGCTTGTGGTATGGTGGAGGTGAACTATCCGTTCATACAGCTTAGTTCTGTACCGAGTGGACCCTGTTCAGGTTTAGTTCACTGGGTAGACCCCAAGAGGGGAACCGCCCAGCTTGGAAGGGATAACGGATCAGTGTTAGCAGGCCCATCTCTTTGCGAGGGAGGAAAAAGGGGAATAGAAAGTAGTATGAAGTTCTAGTTCAGGAAATTATCATCTGAACAACTTCAAGGCAACGTGCCCCCATGGTAATGGTACTACTTACTTAATTGGCACTACGGTCCTCTAAGAACTAGTGCCTTCTCAACAATAGATTGCCACTCCTTCGTATTCTGGGCATGGCTCCTCCATCTTCGGATACCAAGGCGGGTCAGGTCCTCCTTAACATCCTTCAGCCAGGGCAGAAGTGGCCTTCCCCTTAACCGTTTTCCACCGGGCACACAATACCCAATACTCTTTGTGAATACCTTTCTTGAGTCAACCTCTCCTACATCGAGCTCGCCTTATGAATGCCTCTAAGTCTGGCTCACCATAAAGGTGTCTCAGCTCTTCATTCCTTCTGCTTCTCCAGACGCCACTATCACAGATGTGGCCTAAGATTTTACGTAAGATCTTACGCTCCTAGCAGTTGAGTAGACGTTCACTTGAGGAAGTACAGGTCCATGTCTCACAGCCATATGCGACTACTATTGTCTTATAGACTGTGAGTTTAGCTTTTTGCGATAGCCCTCGGAATTTCAGGGCTTTCTAAGCATATAATGCTTCTGGGAATGGTACTACTACAAAGTAATTACTGGGGGAGATGGTACTGGCAAATTAGTGGGGTGGGGGATGTTGTCACAGGTGTTCTGAGAGTTCTACACTACATTCTACATACATTCATCCTCCATCACTTTGATGGAATAACAGAGGGACTTGATTGGTTAAACTATAAAATGTCTCATTGTTGCCATTTATCTTAATTCTATTGGTTGGAGCATTTGGGAAAGGCAAATTGAGCCATTACTAGGTTTTACTTAATAATCGGCAATGCAAGCAAAGGGGTTTATTTAGATTAATTTTATCCTTCTAGAAATCCCAAAGCTACTCCTTCTGGAGCCCTCGAAACGAGGATGGAGTATGGTGAACATTTCAGCACATACTGCCAAGCCATGGTCTGCTACATACAGCTTAGTTCGTCACCTCCTCACACAAATGTAGAGAGGAGTGTGATGGTAGGCCCTGAGGGAACCCCTTCGAAGGTAGAATAGTGGAAGGGAACCTGCATCAACAGGTTGGTCTCAATCTCAAGTGGTTCTATCAAAAGCTCGGAAACTTTCACAAACTTTATGTATTCCTGATCGACGCGGTGAAGAATCTAATTGGGTGGAGAAGGCAACGAGGTGAGATTTGATGGAGTTATGAGAAATTGACACTGTTGACATTGAAAACTGATATGGTAGAAATCGAAGATAAGGTGCAGTGAATACAGTGCATCGTGGGACTCGAGTGATTGCTAGATTGTTGGAGTGCTCGTGGGACGATCTGTCCAGGTTCTACTGGGGAGCATCGGTTTGCATGTTTTTATTTTTAAAGAAGCTGTGTTACGTTCTGTTCATTAGATTGAGCTGTGTAAGATGCAGTTTATTATTAAACTCGTAGGTCGTATAATAGGGCAAATGCTATTGGGTGAAACACGTCAAGATTTGCATTCAAATTTAGTGACGATTGAACATTTTTGGCTATCGAGTGAGTGTAAATTCCAACTTACTTAGGGTTTGTGAGAACACGGTTGACGGTGAATTTGAGCTTCTCGTAAGTGATGTCACTGTAGAAATCCAACACTATTCCCATCCCTTGGGACTCAATGCTTTTAGAATTGTACGGTTGATCTCCGAACATTGGAATACAGATGATGGGAATGCCTTCGTGGACGGCTTCGTTGACTCCGAGATTGCCGCAGTGTGATATGAAAAGAACGACGTTTTGATGAGCTGAAACCATAAATCCATTTCCAGTGGGTTAGAAATGTAACGTAAGGTGGGTGATGCCAAAGATTGGAAATCCATCTCCAGAAATAACAAGACGAATCTCAACATGAAATAGTCTATTTCCACAAAAACTTTGAGTTTCGGCTCTTAGGTACGCCATCGTAAGTACAACACAGAAAAGTTTTTGTGGAAATAGACTTTTTCATCTTGAGGCTCGTCTTTTTATTTCTGGGGTTTAAAGTGGTTTAATTGCCAGATGGTAGTGGAGTAGGATCACTTGGTAGTCAACATAATTGTCAATGTCATGGGAATCGCCTGAAATTTTCTGCTGCCGAATCCATTGTCGTTACCGCGCGCACATCTCTTGATGGTTGTTTGGTCATATTGGAATTTGACACTGAGTTCAAGTACTTCTTGAACTTTTAATATTTCGAGTAATTTCCTCATCACGACAGAATTTCCATCATTCGACGCTTAGGTAATTTGCTACAAGGTTTCATTTGGTTGCTACAAGGTTTTTCTTTACTGAAAAATTCTGTCGATTCAGAATCATCAGAAACGCACTGAATCGTGGCAAAGCCTGAAGCTATTTTTTCCCCTGGACGGAGATGATGGATGACAGGTTTTATTGTAATTCTTACCGAACAAATCTCGTTGAGGGAACCACTTCGCAATGTGTACATTAGGCGGTTTGTCTTTCATATTTGCATCCCATTTCCATAGGACTGTCTGTTTGAGACCGGCGAACACCTTGAGGAATGCGGTTCTCTTGGTTTCGCTCAAAGATGATGCTTTCAGGACGGTTCCCATGCTGAAGTAAATGACCCCTTCATTGGATCCATCCAATAACTTCTGCAAATCCTGATGAAGAAAAAAAAAATTAGGTAATTAAAGAAATTACTGTGGAAGGCTGTTTTGCCCAATTACTGCTAAAAACTTTAAATGTCCTCCTTAGCCAGCAACGCAGTCGAACATGAACCGAGTGATAGTGAACAGCCACAGGACCTCGAGACTTGGTTATCGGGTCTGTCGGACATTTTTGTTGTGTTTGTGAGGCATTTCGTTGCTTGAGAGAAAATAAAGGTGAAGGCACTGGGGTTTCTGCTAGTGAGTAAGTTATGAGGATTCTAAATAGAAGGAGGTGTTTCTACATCGTGGACGTGATATGACACTCGCAGCATGTTGAGAAAATACTACTAGCTGAGAGGAGTCTGGTTGGGCAGACGTGGTTTCTCCCCCTAAAATGTTTAATAAATGATGTTTGATATTTGTATCATAGATCGATTTGCACTTAGCTTGACACGAAAAACTCAATTGTGGTTTGGCAATTAATTGTGCGTTGACAGCTCAGAGTGTTTCCCTATCAACCAGTACCATTTTCCTTTACACTAGCTTTCCACCTCAGCTTGCAGTTGAGAGTCATTCCAAGGTTTTTAGCCTCATCCACATGAGGTACTGCTTGCAAGTTGATCTACAGATCTGATGATCTAGCATGCTATGGGATTACGTCTGTCGTCAGAGTTGTTAAGTTTATATGGATCGATTTTACGCGAATTTCCTACAGAATAGTGACCTAGACATAAGAGCGATTCGACCAGAATAAAAAGGCGTTGCGGAAAACTTTGCAGGGTTTTTCCTGGTCGGGTTTTCCTAATGGTTCATTATCGAAATGACCGTTGTCACAATGATTTCAACTATTAGTCATACCTAAAAGAGTTGCATTCAACGACCTAATTGTTAACAACCTACGAGCGCGTGAATAATGCTGAAACGTATATCGACAGCCCTGTAAGAACAATTTTTTCTGAAAATAAGGTTTCGAGCTTAACTGGTAAATTTGGACCTTGGGCACAGTTGGCAACTTGTCTAGTTATGTATTTCAAACCAAAAATAATCATGTAGGTACTGAGCGAAGGACAACGCAAAAAGATCAATTCAATGGATTGTCGTGGCGTTGTTTGGGGTATGCGTAAAAAGTCCCATTTACTTAAATATATCACGGCCTTAATCCCAGAATTCTTAATAACCTCGATTCTGTTAGTTTTAGCGAAATTAGTATTAAAATAAAAGTTGTTTGCTATTAAATTATTTATATAATGAGACCAATTACATGTTTCTAGCCCAAAGGGTACTTGAGTTTCAAAAGAAAAATTCAACATTTTCCCAAAAATTCGAAGTTTCTCCAAACTTCAAATGCGATGAGACGCCACAAAGCTACAGCGCTCCATTTCTCCAGACGATAACTCTCGGTAGAATTGAGATAAAAAGTTCAAATTTGCACAGAGAATCTGTCTTGGCAATCGAAAGGCTAAATTCGAATATGGGCAGAATCGACCTCAATCGACCTCACTCAGAGGAGGGGGGGGGGGGGGGGTTAGGGTGATATAATTACCCATAAAATTTATGGCATAAATTCCCAAAATGAAACAGTCTGACAAGTGACACCTCATTTTAAAGGTCTTTACGCTGAACACGACTGCGGACAGAATTGCGATATCTTATTCCGTTCACAAACTGGAGCACTTTGAAGATGAAGAAACGTGGTTGTTACTTCAGATGCTATCCTCTAATGTGATAACGGAATGAGATATCGCAATTCTAACTTCACCATCGTGTTCAGCGTTCAAAAATCTATATGGTGTTACACGGCAAAAAATCAAGACAACATTTATTATAAAACGAGTAAAATGGTTTTACATAGCCATGCTGCATGACTGCGGATGTTTTCCACCAAATTTGCATGTGTTGCTCTTTATTCTATGCACAATTTAATCATCCACAAGTTTTCTGAACAACAAAAATATTGTTTTAGGTGGTTCCAATGCATCGAACAACATGAATTTCCGTGGCTTTTTGATGATTAGAGAGTTAGTATTTCAGGTATAGGACCATGGGGGTATAGTCGGAAATAGCCCAAAATGTGGTGTGGTGCCGTTTTTCCTGAAAACGGCCAATTGGGTCCCATTGCGTACCGCTCCGTGGCGCCTAAAGCCACATAAACAGTTTTGAGGGTCCTAGAAGAATAAACGTATTGCGTCGTCCAAGCAGTGCGAATGTTGTGTTGTTTCACTGGGAAGGAATATTCAGAAGTGCCATTTAGAAAATATGGAAACGTCATTGAAAACTTTGAAAAACAAACGGGGTCGATAATAGTTATTAACATAGTAGTTTGGACAGCCATGGAAATGAGTCACTGTTGTGGTATGTGTGTAGGAGTGTCTACATGATCATCTTCATTATACACTCTTGTTTTCAAAACACCGTCTCCCATTCATCCCATCATTACTAGCTTTTTACCAAGTTTTTGCTAGTTCGGTTTCATTTCGAATGTTGCAATCGAGTTTAAACTAACTTCCCGATATGGTAGAGACTTGGAACAGGATGAAAATGCACTATTTACCTGGTATATTGTCTGTGCGTTTTTGGTTTATTATCTTCGATAATGAACCATTGGAATCGCCCAAAGAAAAAAACTTTTTAACCCCATGTCAACATTTGTTGGTTTACGTTTCAAGATACGTAGATTCAGAAAATCGAATAAAAAAAATCCGTCCGTCCGCCGTACTCCGTCCGTTTCAAAACTCGAAACATTCCCATCAGGCGGTATGTTTTTTATTTCATATTTAGATAGAGTTTATTTTTTAGAATTCTTTAAGACCATCCACAGCTTTGTACGACCTGCCGTTCGTTCACAATAACGGCTCAAAGTTGGAGCAGATCGAAAATCGTCGGTTCAATATTCATGCTGACCCAGCATATTGACGTCGAGTTAATTAATCATAATAATGATAATAGGTAATTATAATAAATACAAATTATTAATAATTTTCACTACCAGATAAAATCATTGATAATTAATGATAGTTCGTTATAATAATTAATACATCATTTAGTGATCCAGACAGAAGGGTGATCTGCATAAAGAAGATAATAAACCGTTGTGTTGTTAATTCGATTTTCTAAATCTACGTATCTTGAAACGTGAGCCCTCAAATTTTGAGGAGTGGACCGGGGGGGGGGGGGGGCTTTTATCTTGGGCTATTCCGATGGTTCATTATCGAAACTCTTTGAGATCGTCAAATGTACGATACATTTAAGTTTAATATTTAAACTCTTCCTCAAATTCAATTAAAACTACTTCTAACGATTTTTAAGGTAAAACTGGGTTGTAGCGCTCTTTGGAAAACAGAGAGGGGAGTCGTGAAGGCCTCGTTTTACCTCCCCCTCTCCAACCACCCACACCCGCCCGGTTTTCTCTTTCTCACCCACTTCCACCGTGACATTCACCCACAAGTTAAATGTGAGTAGTTGTGGCGTGGGGTGGTGAGGGGCAGGGAGAGAGAGCGTAATGATTAAGAGACAGCCCTCGCCTCCCCCTCTACAACCACCCACATCCGCCCGGTTTTCTCAAACACACCCACTTCCACATTTACGTTCACCCACAATTTAAATTGAAGCAGTAGTGACGAGGAGTGCCGAGGGGTGGGGGGGAGAGCGTATTGATTAAGAGACAGCTCCCGCCTCCCCCCACACAATTTAAATTTAGCTGCAGGGGGGGGGGGTTGTAGAGAGAGGGAGAGAGCGTAATGACAGGGAGACAGCTCCCACCTCCCCCTCATCAACCACCCACATCTGCCCGCTTTCCTCTCTCTCACCCACTTCCACATTTACATTCACCCACAATTTAAATTTAAGCAGTTGCGTTGGTGGGTGGAGAGGGGTGGAGACAACCCCCGCTCACTGTCATCAACCTTCTCCACCGTCCCGCTCCACATTCCCGATCGACAGACCCCCACCATCCACCCCATCATTCTTATCACATTAACAATTTAGATTTATTTATCCACTGATAAATAATATTCAATAATAATTTGATCTATAGATTAGGTAATAATTTTCATTAACATTATTCACTAGTGGCTAGTGACAAGCCCACAAGGTGGTCCTCGACGATCTCTTTTACAGCCGAGTATTGCGCAAAATAATGATTTCCCTCATCATTTATTTAAATAATTTATAGACTGTGCTAGTTACGCCTATTTTAACCATTTGTTGGCCCATTCTCCAATTCCGGATATTGTATGCAGATCAGTGTGATCTACACAGATGAGTATGATCTACACAGATCAGTGAGATCTACACAGATCAGTGATCTGTACAAAGAAGATAAACCGTTGTGTCAAGAATTTTAAACAATAATAGCAATAATAAATCAATCCGTCCGTCCGAGGTACGCCGTCCGTGGCACTTTGCCCAGTTAGCGTTGAGCTAAAATGACGAAATTTGGTTTACGGGTTCGGAACAACCCCAAAATGATCCTCGAAACTTTTCATAACCCTAAATGAATGGGAAGGGGTTCAAAACGAATTTTGAAAATTTCATATCTCGAAAAATTCACATGGAACGGTATAGTTATTAGTTCACATTTAGTTAGAGTTTATTTTTTAGAATTTTTCCGTTGCGTCAAGAATTGGCAGAGTTTTAAAAATTAATGGAATGCACGGCTCTTTCTTGTTCCCATTCGACTGAACTATTCGGGGAAACAGGTCGGTTTCCACCGTATAGATTATCGAGGAATTATTGCATTTCATAAAGAACTCATTATCATTCTAAATGTTCACATTCGCTGAAAAGAGGAGGTCATAGAAAATTATCTTCGATGAGCCTTAGGAAATTCTTTGATTCAATACAGTTAAGGTGGCCGATAAAATCCGTTCGATGGAGACCTGTTACCGCTTTTTTTGTTGCAGTTTTGTTTGAATATGATAGAGACTTTTTAGATAGGTAATCGCTGTTGACTTCAAGTGGCGATGGTCAGACTACTGATTGTACAAGATCAAACGTCCGTTATGTAACATTGAGTAGCCTCCGTTTGATACTCTTTTTTTTATATTTGTAAATAAATAATACTGTCATATATCTATTTATTTATACCGGATATATCATGTTCACTTCAAGGTTCAAAATTATTTAAAAGTGTTTCGAGCTTGAAATTCGAGAAAATTTCTCGTATTCAAATACCATTTCATTTAATGATAAATTTAAATAATTTTCAGTATAGTATTCCGGCACTACTATGTCCTTTTCTGTTTTGACAGCTCGCTCCGAAATTCCCGTTCAGTTTCATAACCCTGTTTAGCCGGTCTGGTCTTTTCTGTCGTAGGTGTGGTACATTATTATGGCAGAGTTGTGTAGAACTGTGAGTCGTTGCCGGTACATACAATATTAAATATACAATATACAGTAGTAAATAAATATGCATATTTACTACGTTTGTCTTTACTCGTATTCTCACGGAATGTTCAATACTTTATTGGGTGTATGCAAACGCAATTGACAGACCGACATGCCGTATTGAATGTACGTAACGGATACGCTAATTAGATATTTTTTGTGTAGTATACCAGTAGTGGCAATAATTTCCATAAATATCCATCGTCCAGTTTCAAAAATATCGCCAATAGGCCAGTAACCACAGAAAAAAATGCCTTTAGGTCCAAAAAAATTGCAGGAAGCAATTTCGTCAATCGTGCTAACTCTCACATCAGCATTGTCCCATACAAACTGTATAAAACCTTCTTTATCAACAAGTTGTGTCATTTGTCCACGGAGGATAGCAGAACTTACAAAACGCATAGCCTCCACGCATGTACAAGAAATTCCCATCCTGTAATACAAAGTTCAACAAGGTGCTTTGACCCAAATTTCCTGGACAAGTACGTTCCAAAGCCTAATTGAATTGAGGAGAGGAAAGATTTGGGCCTCACTGCGGCAATTATTGCGTGAGCAAATCTTTAACACTTCTTTTTCCACTGATCAAGACAAGAGCGTTTGTTTTTCAGCACAAATGTTGCTTCAAGGAAAAGTGGTCGAGAATCTAGAACAGCAGCCCCCCTTCCCCCATCCTCTGAATATTATATATATGTGTAATAGTACGTTATCCTATTAAATAGAAAAACATTTTTTATCGACTTTAATTCGTCAATTTACAAAAAAAATCAGATTTTACCAACTTTTAATTTATTTTACAGATAAGTAGAGACCTATTGGACCTACGGACTTCGCTTGGTGCTTAAATTAAAGCTAGATAACTCCTCTAGAACTTTCTGTCTTATAACTTTCCTCGTGGGAGCCAACATTCTAGCCAAGAGACGAATAAAACTTTAATTTGGAACTTTTTTGAAGAAGTGCCAATTTTCTAAGTCTAATATCTCGGGATCTATTGAATCCACAGAGCTGATGTTGGGGTAAAATTGTAGGTTGTAATATTTACTTTAATAAAGGTAGAAAGGACACTGCGTCGGAAAGCAACCTTTTACAAGTCATGCGGTAAAAACTGAAACAAGTCCAAAAATGTCGAGGTTTTTTGGCTCCCAAAAAGTTTTTCTAGGGATTCCAAAGCTCACACCAAAAACCAGCTTCCTACAATTCTTTGGACTTAAACATACGCGGTGTTTGGCCTACAATCCTGGGGCACTTTCTCATAACGTTAACTGCAGAGGATTGTTTCATAACAATTCGTGTCTATTGTTCCATAACTGGATTGCGAGCATTAGAATCTGATACCATCAAACCTGCTGTCGCTTAGAAGAATGTTGTCGCGGTTCGACCCGTTTGAGCAACAAGATGTTTGTAACCATTTTTTCCAGTTAGTCGATGCAGGGTCTGCAATCCATAAACTGATGCACAATCTGACCTAATTATTAAGGTTACTTACGGCAGGTAGGGGGTTAGGTGGCAATATATTGAGGCCACCGACTTCAATTACGTTGGGATTCATCGGACGAGGGTTGTTCATGCTGAAATGAGCATTGATCAAGAGTAATGAAGCGTTCGCTTCGAGCTCAGTTAATTTCGGGAGAGCCCCCAAATGTTTTTCCGCTGTTGCTTGAGCCCGCGGCACGAAAAGTGCTAAATACACAATCCTGCATATGAGGAGTTCAAGGAAATTCACCAGGCGGTCCCAAAATGAGAAAGGGCTCGACCTAAAGGCGAGAAGGTGCGGTACGTACGATGGTTCTTCAGGGTTAGCGAATGAGTAAGACGCCCATCCTGTGATTTGGTGAGAGCTCAACGCGACGATCGGAGCGTTGATTTTGTGAGCGAGTCCGAGGAAGACGGGTGTGTTGAAGTATTCCACTAGTATCAAATCGAAGGTTTGGTTCGCTAGTGCCAAGACGTTTTCTTGTTGCAGAGTCGATTCTGTCAAAGCAGACATATGATAGAGGGGAGTCATTTCTAAAAACGATCGCCTCGACGTCCCTTCCAATTTTGTCATATTGACGAACCCCAAATCCGCCGGATACGACTCTCGGAGCGAGATGTCGACGTAATTTTTCATCGGGGACTCCCTCGGAAAAACGCTGACGACGGTCATATGATGCCCGCGTTTCGCCAATTCCTCGACGAGCGGCTTGAACGACATCCAGTGAGTGACTCCGAAGTGGGGAAATATCCCGAGGACGCGTCCGCCGGTCGTCAGATCGACGAGACTGACGAGAAACAGAGAGACGAACCTCATCTCAGTCGCCACTATACGAGTACTGAGTCGCTGGCGGTGCACTCGACAAACCGTGACGTAACGTTCGCTTATTCTCACCGCCTCGCACGCCCACCCCTAACGAGGCAGGGATTTCAACTGCTACAAAATCCCGTGACAAAAATCTGTTCATCGATATTCACAAAAAAATGCCACAATTCGTTGGCATCGTAAGTGACAAAATCCACAGTCATGCAGCATGCTATAAGGGCGAATTTTCGAAGATAAACTGGTTTTATGTAAAATGTCTCCATTAAAGAACATGATGTCCATGATGTTTATCTCAAGTCTTGAGATGTTCTTCATGGACATCATGTTCTCCAATGGAGACATTTTACATAAAACCAGTTTATCTTCGAAAATTCGCCCTTATAGCCATGCTGCATGACTTAGTATCAACCTTTTTTTTTTCATCTTCATTTCATTGAGAACGGATTAAGATATCGCGATTCTGACTTCACCATCGTTTTCAGCGTAAAAAAAACCCTTTAAACGGAGTTGTCACTTGTGAGACTGTTGCATTTTGGGAATTTATGGGTAATTCCCCCCCCCCCCCCTTAAACTCACCAAATCCTCCTCAGCTTATAGATTTTCAACGCTGAACAAGATGGTGAAGGTATGTGAGAGGGGGGTTCGGGAGCCTCCTCCTAAAATCTTTTGTAATTCAACTTCCCCTCCACGCAAATTTCACGACAGCGAAATCGAAGGCGTGCCACGCTGTCGTTTTTTGTCCCCGTGAGAACGTGATGTTGTCTCCCCGACAACATCACCCCCGCTAGAACTCCACGTGATTACCCCTCTTCCTCCCTTCTCTTGTAGACCCCGATTGCCCCCCCCCCCCCACCCGAACATTTGTCTCCCCGAAAACATCACCCCCGCTAGAGCTCCCCGTAATTCCCCCTCTTCCTCCCTTCACTTGTAGACCCCGATTGCCCCCCCCCCCGCATCAGCCTCCCCGAAAACTTCACCCCCGTTAGAACTCCCCGTGATTACCTCTCTTCCTCTCTTCTAGTCTCCCCTAGCGTCCCTCCTCCCCGTTTCTATTGCCTCGTACTCCCCCTCATTCATAAGTCGGTTGTTCATAAGGACCTGGCTCTCAGAGGACCGTAGTGTCAAAATGTGAAATACGATTTAGTAACGTAGGTAGAGTCGTATACCTTGGGCCATTCTTTTTTCAATGATGATTTATGGTGTAAAAACAATCTCAAATCGGCAAAACCACTTCAAATTCTGATAAGGGAATAAGGGGAGACCAAAACCCCACAAGATTTTTTATTTTAGTACGAAAATTCAAATTATGAGAAATATTTTTCTAAAAAATGAAATTCGGCGCGATGTACAAGCATAGCTGGGGCCAGTGGCGGAACTAGAACTGTACCAAGGGAGGGGGGGGGCTAATCCCCCCCCCCCCCCCCCGTGTAGGTCTGTGATAGGGGGGTTCGGGAGCCTCCCCCGAAACTCTTTTGGAATTTAAGGGTAAAAATGGCAGTATTTAACCATTTTCATGACACACACCATGGTAAAAAAGAATCCACAGTAGCATGGCTATAAGAGCGAATTTCCGAAGAAATAACTGGTTTTATGTAAAATGCCTTTATTTTACTGAATTTATAAAACATTTTGTCTCCTTTTTTTCGAGTAATACCTTGGTTTATAGATTTCTTAACACTGAACACGATAGCGAAATCAGAATTGCGATATCTTATTCCGTTCTCAAACTGGAGCACTTTGAAGATGAAGAAACGTGGTTGATACTTGAGATATTCTACACGGTTAAATGTGCTCTAATCTGATAACTTGATGAGACATCTCAGTTAAGACCATCGTGTTCAGCGTTGAAAAATCTGTAAAATGAGGTGATACTCGGGATAAAAGGCCGCTATTAGGCAGAAACGGTAGAAGATTGGAAGAGTAATCTCATATCACATTTGCGCGCAGATCTTTTACAAACTCGGTGGTTGGATGTGCAAAGTGGTCGAAGCACTTAATCGATTGGTAAGTTGATGGAGGTTGCAAGAAGAAAATCATGTCCTGATGACGATACGCCCAGTCCCGGCCTTGTAAAGAGGGCAATACCGCTTGGCGCTCCTCCATCGGGCTATCGCAGTCGACTCTTCTCGTGTTACTCGAACTCCCGTCAGCTGATTTGAAATCAGTTGTGATTGTTCGGCCTCGTCTGAAATTTGACCGCCACCGATGGGGTTCAAGGTTGCGCGTTTCGCACGAGAATTGCCCACTTACGTTCGACTCAAATAAATATTAATGCTGAATTTCTTCATTTGGGTACATGACAGGCATTAAAGGCAGCGCTTCAACACTAGTGCATATTATACGTCCACAAATACTTCTTTCCCGTTTAAAATTAGGTCGTTTCATTTAATGGTATAGTTACTACAGACCAGAGATGGGCATAGTTGACTAAAATTTTAGTTGAACTAAATTTTCAACCAACAACTTCAGTTGTTAGTTGGGAACACCTAACGTTAGAAGTACTTCTCCAACTAAGTTGTTTGTTGGAGTGTCAACTCTATTTCTACAACTAAATTAGTCGCCGTTATTCTATTTTAACCACCTCGCTGGGTTGCAAGTATCCATCGATAGAAAGAGTAAAATCAACAAAATATCTGAGGATCACAATCGATGAGGACAATCGAATGGGAAGGTCAAGTGTCTTCGATTGTTAGTAAACTTCGAAAATTTATTTACGTATTTTGCAGCCTGCGAAGATGTCTTGACAAGAAATCCCTTCTACTTATATATAAAGCACTTGTGCAAAGTATCATGAGTTTTTGGAATAATAACGTGGGGCGGTGCTTCATCCTCTTTGCTGAACTGTGCTGTTCTGTTTGTGGTTCAGAAGTCAATTTTGAAAATAATTGCGAAAAAACCGAGACGTTTCCCCACCAATGATCTCTTTGACACTCTCCATACTTTCACTATACAACTATTATAATATATTATATAAAAGCCTTTTTTCCATAATATGCTAGGGTATATTATACCCTAGAAACAACGCCTATTGCACTCGTCCCCCTTCTCAAGTTGTAATCCCTGCTCCATAAACTCGTGATATTAACTCGTTATAAAACTCCCTAACGATATGAAGTTACCCGCAAATTTATCCCGATCCTTGTACAAACGAAAAATGTTTACTCGGTCGGTTGTCAAAGGTTCTGATTAGTGTAATCGTTTAATTATGTCACTCTGTTCAAATGGTAGGTAATAAACTCATCTAGATATTCATGTAAGTTTCAAGTCGAAATCAAAACTAACGATTCCCCTATAATCTCACAGGATTCTCCTATGGTTATGGGGTATTTTCCGGTAGAATAATCAAGAAGACTATTCATACAAGTATACAATACAATACTTTTATATTCTTGAAGATTTGATTTATTGTGAACTTGAAGATTTAGTATAGCTGTTTATTTGTTTATTTCAACTAAATCAGTTAGTTGAACTTTCAACTAACAACTAAACAATTTTGGTATATTATTCTTTGATTAATTATACAATATGTTCAAGCCAGAAATCCGTCTAGATCCTGTCCTGGTAACCTTTTGAAGCAATAAAAAATAAAGAAGTTAGAAAATCGTCTTTATTATTCAATTCTAGTCTATATAACTAAATTCGGAGACGATTTTCGTGTTCCTTGGGTATTTTCGAAAAATTTGACTACAGTTATTCGTTTCGCGTGAAATGGATCGAACCCTTCTCCCGTATTTAAATGTTTCCGTTATCGGGAAAGGACATAGGAGGGTTCACTCTCGGATCCGATACATAGGGGTGGGGGTTTATGGGGAAGCCAAAATATAAAATTTTTAAATTCTCCAAAACGGCTCAATGGATCGAACTTTTCTCCCGTGTTGAAATGTTCCTGTGACCGAGGAAGGACATAGGGGGGTTCTCTTCCGGATACGATGCATAGGGCATTGGGGTGAGGGTTTATGGGGCAGCCGAAATTTAAAAATCTAAAATTCTTCCTTCCCGTGAGACAGATGAATATTATTTTTGGTATTTAAGAGTATAAGGGTTTGTAAAGGGACATGTAAGAGGTATAATCAGGTAAGGGTGGCAGATGGATCCATCCCGAGTTCCATCCGTCGGGGACAGGTAACAGTTGTAGATGGACACACCCCGAGTTCTGCCCGTCAGCGACGGGCCCGACAGCTACTCGTAGTAAGAAATAAACTCGAGAACAGTAACTGTTGTTAGTTGGACGTTCAACTAAGTATGTAGATTGAGGGTCCAACTAAGTCAATTAGTTGGACTTACAAATTGGAATTTCCAATTTACAATTACAACTAATTTATTTAGTATATCAGTTATCCTCCCACAACTGGGTACTTCGTTCCAGGCAGAGGTACCCACATTCGTCTTAAATGTTAGGAACGTTTTGTCCTACAGGTGTGGGTCTTCTTGATGTGGATAATATATTATTATACGTCTTCTTATTAATATTTAATGTATATATTTATATTGATATTCTTGAGGCACAGAGCGGCTATGGAAGTTAAACATGTGTAAAGAAAAACTCACAATTTGATACTGATATTTCGGTGAACGCCTTCGTCAGTGTAGAAATTGTAGACCGTTGAAGTGATAAACGTGTTTTCTTGGAACGAAGGCGTTCGCCGAAATATCAGTATCAAATTGTGAGTTTTTCTTTTTGCATGTTTGACTTTCATAGCCGCTCTGTGCCTCAAGAATATTGAGTTCCTCTGGACACACGTTTAATTATACAGGGTGTCTCACTTATGATCCGGAAATTTTTAACCACGTGTTCTACAACCAATTTCCAACAAAAAGTGTCCCATAAAGTTTTTTTTTAAACCACTAAAAACCTGAGTTTTTTCAATGTTAAGATTTGTTCGTGTTTTCGACCTTTGGTCACTGAAAATGCCATAACTCCCTTAATATGAAGAGTAAAACCAAATCTAAGTAAACCGTTGGAAATAGCGTTAAATTTTCCTTCTTTTCAGCCTCTAATAATAATTTTCTGAAGGGAACTTGAGAGTGAAAAAATGAGCCCGAATAGTTAATTTCGTCAATTCTTGAAAACTGCCTGTTTTTCAAACGATTATTAGTCCTCCATAATTCTGGTGATTGGCCATAGCCTGTAAGCCTAAAAAATGCACAAAAGCCTCAGCTTTCCAACGGTATAGTCAGTTTTTATTTTTTAGAGGGAACTTCTGTGAGAAAACATGCTACTTTTTTCCCCAAGGAAAAACCCTCAAATGTGCCTGGAAACACACGTTTTTTCGCATAAAAACTCAGTTTTCTCAAAAAAGTTCTATAAAAATTATAACAATAATTACTAACAATAATTAATAATAATTTTCACTACTCGATAAAATGATTAATAATTCATGATAATTCATAGTAATAATTAACCTAACAATTAGTGATCTAGACAGAAGGGTGATCTGCACAAAGATGATAAGAGCCAGAATAAAGCGGTTTTTCTTGAAAACGACTATGTTTTAGGCCGTAATCTCGGTATAATGAAGTCAAATGAAAAAGACTGATATCACCACGGAATTCAGCGTCGAAAAATAATGAAATTCTGGATTTCCAAAAATCAGATTTTCAGGTAGGTATTTTCACGGTTGAGCGATTTTGAGTGCTTACTGGTAGGGTTGCGCGCCGTGAAAAAAATCGATTGAGGTGTCAAATGTTCATGAAATTTTGCGTAGAATTCGAATGTGCAATAAAAAAATGAGGGTTCCACTCGAAATAACAAAGTTAATGCGCGAAAATGCTTAAGTTCCTTGTCAAAAATTATGGGGGGTACCGTTTGAAAATTTTTTTTTTACCCATTTTATGACGAAATTAGGAATGTGATCCATTCATTAGGAATGGTGATCCATCCTGTATAGACACCGGAAAAAAATACTTAATCGGCAAAGTTCATTGTGGATTTTAGAACATTGAAAGGAATTTTTAGACCTTCATAATATGATTACATAATATGTAATCATACTATGAAGGTCTAATTATACATCTATTCATAATATATTATAATATAATTATTCATAATATATTATACATCTATATTATTCATCCACACATCATCTATCTATACATCTTGATCATATTATACTGCTAATGATTACGTTCATACAACTGCCCTCCGCACCTCAAGTTGGACCCTAGATATACATGTATCTACTTTCATAGTCCACATACCTGCCTTATAAACATGGCAGTTTACATCATTTCTCTCATTCGACTAGAGACTTCGCATTATCGAAGGTACCACGTTCAAAAAATAGTGGACTTCATAGTTCATCTTTGGAACGGAGAAGTAACTTCGGTTGAAATGACACAGTGTCCGACTTATTTAACACTTTCAGTCTCTCAAGTTCATCAATTGGTTTTCCGCCGGGGTCGGCGTCCGCTAAGGTGATTTTGGAAACGATGTCGAACCTGAAAAAAATTTTTGCCATGATATTCGGTTGATTGCCTGCTATCAGGTATTGAGCTTCAAACAGAGGATAGGTACGTCATCATCCATGTTTGTACGTCGAATTCGACGTCGTATTCTTGGTTAACCAAGAACATCTTAAACACTTATTTTTTATGTTTAATTAAACCTCTTTGAACATTACAAGCCTTACAGTGGGAAGTTACTGGTGCAACACTACTTACACTTCAGTTGTAACGGAGGAGTGCAAAGGAACGTCTTTTGGTTTTGAAAAGTCGCATTCCAAGTTGAACGCAGCGTCTCCAGGCATTATGAGGTCGTCGTCGTGTTGAACGACAAGGACATTTGTAAAGACGTTACCCACCTGCAATTATCGAAAATAATTAACCAATATTTCTTCTTCACTTTATATTTGTCTTTAGGCATATAGAAATATCAGGTGCATCTAAGAACGCGTATGTGTACGTTTACTGGACGTCACGAAACGCGTTTTCCAGGTATCCATATTTCGGCTCCTATTTGACCGATCAACTTGAAATTTGGTGTGGATAATAGAACGTCGCTAGGTCAAAAAGGGGCCGAGTTATAAACTTCAAAACCCCTGTTTTTCGTCCTTAACTTGTTCTTCTTCTCCTTCTTGTTCAGTCAGGCAAGACTACAGCCTCTCCACCTACACCGAGTGATTTGCAATTATGCACAGAAGAAGAAGAAGAAGAAGAAAAGAAGAAAAACGTTTATTGAAAATAAATGTTACCTGTACTGGTTAATAATGCCTAATAAACAGTACGACATGGTTCTGTGAACCGCCTGTCGGAAGCTCCGGGATTTTTCCGACATACTATGGCGAATATAAAGGAACTCAACAGCTTTCGTTAAGACAAAATAAACAAATTAAAAAAGCAATGGTAGAGCAAAATTGGTAGAAATAGAGTTAAATATAATGGGCGTAGTCAGAGTAGTCAAATTATGCACAGAGCTTCGTTTCAGCTTCAGACAGTGCCTTTTAAAACATTTAACCCATTATCCCAATCCAAAAAAGTTTTAGAAACAAAAAATACAGAAATTTAAGGCTAATAGTGTCCTTTGACGAGTCTACAGCCTGGGTACAACGACCAATCAACTTAAAATTTGGCACAGACTTTATATAACGTGACCCAGTGTTATTTGAAAGATTTAACCTATTATCTCAACCCAAGAAAATTTTAGGATCCAAAAACTGAAATTTAAGCTAATTTTGGTCACTTTGATGGGTCTGCAGGCGATCAACTTGAAATTTCGTATGGAAAAATATGAACACATTTTTTTCAGATTTTTCTGATCATTTCCTCCGATTTGACCTTGACCATGACCTGGTAGACATAAACAGAAGTCATATTTGATATCAGTGACTTCAAAAACCTATGTATAAATGTTTCAAGATTTTTCAATCATTTCCATCGATTTGACCTTCAAATGACCTTCAACCTGATATAATGCTTGCATAAACATTCTTTCTTAAACCTGTGTCATTATTAAAAATTATACAGTAGGTAATTATTACTGTAAATAATAATATTATCCGTGGGCATGATCAGCTTCTCAGAACACGAAACCCGATGTGTTGTATGAATCAGCTGTTGCCCAGCATGAAATTTGAGGAGAGGATGGGAGTCCACCTAATGACCGGCACTGCACATGCGTGATGTCTTTCTCGGTCTCTTTGCAGATGCCAAGCACTCTGGATGCTCGCTGGAGCCACAGATCACGTAAATACGAGTAGGATAGATTTGCGTAAATACGAGTGCCGCAAAGTGCGGGTCATTAGGTGGAACTCTTGCACTTCTTAAAATTTGCTGCACGTACAGGTATTGTTTCGATATATTATATGAAAGAGTGGGTTTTGGGGCTAGGAAGGAACGTAGCAGTAGGGTAAATGAGAGACATTTGGCTTTGAGTAATATTTGCGCCTAGGCCCACGGCAATATTTCTAATTATGTCTGTCTCCAGAATGCGTAGTTTCGAATTTGGACGGATACTCTTGATTTTCTTCAACTCGCTGAGACTGTCAGAGAATATGATGTATTGTGCTGAGACTTCTGGGCTACTTGCAATCCTCTCTACAGCCTCATTCAACCCATACAGTTCTGCTGTGTATACCGAGCAGTTGTCCCGATACCAGTTGCCTTGGACCGAGGCAAAGCTCATGAGGCAGGGCGCTCGTGGTGGGAATAGGCCTGGGAGCCAAGCCCCGTACGTGCATTAAGAGCACGAGCAGCGGCACCAGTTGCCTCGGGCCGAGGCGCAAATTATTACTCAAAGTTCGATGTCTTTGATTTACCCTACTCCTAACCTAACCAAGCTAGGAAGGAATCAACTATACTTATTAGTAAATTGACAAAAACCACTCCAAAAGTCCTCAAAGCTTCAACAGCTAAGTTAATCAGAAGACTGCCTGACTGGGAAGTTTACGGTGCAATAATACTTGTTAGGCTAGACTTTGTCTGAGTTCAAACTGGCACCTCTCTCTCTCTCCCTAGGCTGCTAAGCCCGTTCTAACTAATAATAATTAATAATTATTATTAGGGTGCTCAGGCCGTCTAGTGGCATTCGTCTGCGTTTCGCCGTAGTTGCAGAGTGTTGGCCATAACAATTTATTTATTTATTCAATTTTTTTGTTAAACCTGAAACATGACACTTACGTTTGACGTATTGCAGTTGTCGAACGGCACGTTCATTCGGAAATACTTTCCGGATTTCAGATCTCTGAAGCACGGGAGCTTCTTGTCGGCAAAGCTGCCTCTCGTATACATGACGCCAGAGAAATCCTCTTCCATGTAAATAGTGACTTCCATGTGCTCGGCGGCGCACTTCAGGTCGACTCTTTTGTAACCTTCGGTCGTCGGGCCGATCGTCATGTCGCTCAAGTCCTGTTCCCAAACTTCGTCTGAAACAAAAGTATTTGCGATAAAAACCCTTTTATCAAAATGAAGGCTTTACTTATTTCTCAAATTAGCGATAAAATGAAATTGTGCCGAAGAAATTGGTCGCTTAAGAACCAACACAGCCCAACCCACAATTCGGAAAAATTTGTACAATTTTGAAGTTAAGACACTTTCTTATTCAAAATATCACGTCGGATAGGGTCACGTCAGAATTTCGAAAAGCGGCCCTTAAAAGCGCGATAATATCAACACCGCCCAAAGTCTTTTGGGAATCGAAAAAAAAAAAAAAAAAAAAAAAATCCGTCCGTCAGTTGCACTTTGCCCAGTTAGTTTTGTGCTAAAATTACGAAATTTGGTTTCCGGGCTCGGACCACAACCACGATGATCGTTGAAAACGTAACTCTCGCGCAAAATTTCAGTTCGAGTCTGAACAAGTTTAAAAAAAAAATTATCAATAACTAATCATAATTCTTAATAATTTTTAGTAATAAATAATTATTGCTGACGTTGGTAGGTTGTAATGAATGATTGATCTCAATCATTCAACTCTGCTAGGTACCATGTAATGAATGGTTTGCTGAGTTTCCCCGGTAACCGAGCGGGTTAGGCAGCATGCTCACCCAGAGGGATATCCTGGTCTGCTTTCACAGACCTAGCTATCTCCAATGTGGTGGAATCAAAAACACGGGAAGGAGCAAACTCAACAAACCATTACAAGATGGAAATAAATACCTCAGAATTATACTGGTACAAATTATTTGAAATTAATTCATCATCTCTACAAATTTTTACCTTTATACCATTTAGTGATCTAGCCTGAGGGTGATCTGCACAAAGAATCTGCCTGGGTTGTGTCAAGAATTTGAAGGATTTTTTTTTACACAAGAGCAATAGTAAATTTCGCTCATTTATTTCATTACATGCTCGTTCAAGTTTTGAGTTGAATTGTAGAAGTTCTCACACTTATGGCTTAGTTTTTCATACATTGTCGGTTGTTTGCAATTTTTTCATCTTTCCATAATATATTATGTACTAATATATTATGTACTGTTTACTAACGTAGACACAGACTTTGGCTGAAAAAGACTTCAGATGCTGCTCATAAAAGTAACGTAACATAATATGTGCTATATTATAGCACATTATAGAGTAGGGGAAATGAGAGACTTGAGGCATTTAGTAATAATGTCCCCACGCCGGCGCAACACACTAGCGTAAAACGTTTTCCATTCGCCCTATTCTACGACCATCGACCATCAACCCCAGTCAACTAGTGTGTGACCCTACCGGGCGTACTAAGCATCTCTCTCAGGTCTTTTTCCCCACTACTACCCTATTTACTTATCGTATGAGAGATTGATTTACATTTACAACGACCAGGGCAACTAGTGTCGAGATATTATCTCGATGCAGGATCAATTGTGGCGCCACGGCAACGACGGGCTACAGCGCCGCGCGTGGCATTTCATTGTGTCTAGCGGAATGATGTGGCTGGAGTCCACGGCACACTGCACGTAAATTCGCCCTGGGGCGCAGCCGCATACGCAGCACGAGCTTGAACTGAAAAAAAAAAAAAAACGAAGTGTTTACACTCGCGTACGGGTGTCCCAACCACTAAATAATCATTAGACGACATCCCTATCCAATGGGTATAGTTACGACGTTTCTAGAATCGACTGTCGACAAGGCTGTTGACCGCAGGACACGGCTCAACTATCCAACACGACACTGGGCGATCGCAGCGACCATTCGAAAAGCACGCTATTATTTGTTGCACATTCCATTTTACTGGTTGCCCCAGCTTTGTTTCACTAGATAGATAGATAGATAGATAAACATGTATATTTGAAAACAAGTAATTTAACTGCATGAGATACAAATACATAATAATGACTATGGGCTAAGCCCGTCTGCCAAAAGACTACATAGATCCTACAAAAATTTACCTACAACAAACACAGTATAAAAGCTTTGTTTCACTATTTATGTTGATCCTGCACCGAGATATGTATTAATAAATGAAGTAGTCGTGTTTCTTTTCTTCTCTTCTCCCAACCCCCTCCCTTGATTAAGGTATTCAAGTAAAAGTTAACTTAATTCGATGGAGGCTATAGTATGGGGGCGACTCGCTATTTATTACTGAAGCCTGCGGTTTCTCATACGATAAGTGAATAGGGTGGAAAAGAAACGTAAACCAACAAATTTTGAGGGGGGGTTAAAAAATTTTTTTCTTTGGGCGATTCCAATGGTTCATTATCGAAGATAATAAACCAAAAAGGCCGCGGAGAGAGGCTTCACTTGCCCGGTAGGATCAGTTGACACTAGTTGAGGCGAATGTTTATGAGATGGGGGAGTCGTGGTGAAAAAGGCCTGTGAGAGGGGCCTCAAACACCACGTAGGATCACATGCGTCGACACTAGTTGCCCTGGTCGAGGCAAATGCCTCAAGTCTCTCATACGATAAGTAAATACGGTAGTAGTGGGGAAAAGGCCTGTGAGAGATGCTTAACACGCACGGTAGGGTCACACACTAGTTGCCTCGGTCTTAGGTGCAAATTATTACTCAAAGCCTCAAGTCTCTCATTTCCCCTACTAAGCTATTGTTCTCGGTCCAAAATGTTTAAAACTCGAATTTCCAAACAAATTAGTACTACAAAGCTGCGGATGGTCTTACAAAATTCTAACAAATGAACTCTATGTAAATGTGAACCGAATACTATACCGTTCCATCTGACTTTTTCAAGTTATGAAATTTTCAAAATTTCAAAATTCGTTTGAATAAAATATCAATAATGATTATTATTGAATGATCATGATTCTTTGGAGTGTTTGACATAAACCCTTTCTCCTGGTTTTGGTTCTCTCAATTCTCATATAGTTTGCTCTGTTTTTACCGAGGTTTTTTTCAACAATCAAATTTCAGCGCTGAGTAGAAAATTTCGTTTTTGTTGAATCGATGATATCGGAACAACTTATAATATATAATATTATAACAACTTATATTATATAATAACTCATCGATATATTATATAATATAATTATCATGTACAGACCTATTCGAAAACAGTTCCTGTTATTGATCGTCGATCTAAAACTGTAATAATCCGGGGATCTGGAGGTGTCCCCCAGATTTCATTTTTGCACAGAGATATAAAGGTACAATAGGATCTATAGGCAATAGACAGACTTACTATATAGGGAATCAAGACAGCCCCAATGACGAACATACAACACTGATTCCACAAATATACTATAATATAGTATTATGATACTATATTATAGTATATATTATGATACCGGCTGCTCGAATGTGGAAGTACAAAATAAATGTATGAAATAAAAATGTTAATGTTTGTTAATTAGTAGGTACCTGCGCTCGAAGCAATGATGAACAGAAATGTACCGAGCAAGATCATCATTTTCTTGTTATTGAAGATCCAATAAAGGGATTCCTGTATTGACATAAAATATATTGACATATTAACGGTGTTTCATTTATGGAGGCTAGAGTAGCGCGACCCATCGACTGTCTGACGGTTCCCCAGTCACCGACCCGTTTAGTACCGTTAGGAGCGGAATTACTGAGAGTGGGGTTGAGCTTCATTCTTCCATGGCGCGCCTGTTCGGGTGCCTTTACCAAATATAACGATTGGCTCTACATGGCGGATTTACAAATTGAAGCGCGTCGTAAATGATACCACCGATGTGCAGAACCACCGATGTGCAATCTAGTATGAGGTCATTTGAGGGGATTATTCCCGCATACAACAAATAAAACCAAAAGACAACATAGGAGTCAGAACGGTGGTAACCCCGACATTGAACACTAAATTCGATCATTCAACATGACAGACCCACAACCGTCGGTTTTAATCATCTCGCAGACGGGAAGCAGACTGCCCCTTTGGTTCCGACAAGTGGACGCCAATTCAAAGCAGAGAAGATCTCCTCTCAGACCACCAAATTCAACAGTGTCATCAGCCAACTACAACTCGTTTGGGATGACATTGATCTTTATTATTTTATTTTATTAAGAAACCTTTTTATACAAAGCACTGTATGGTGGGACTCACGGAGGGAATTCTCTTTGGATGAAGTAGTTAAACTTCATTCTTATAGCTGCTGTGGGTTTTACGTTTTTAAATCCTTGGGTGGTTTTCTGAGCATTTATTATTTAAAAATGGTCTATTACGGTCTTGTTTCCTCATTGCTGAATTATGGTATTATTGCTTGGGGGGGGGGGGGGTGCTACGAAGACGCGGTTGGGGGTCCTTCGGAAAGTCCAGAATATTATTCTTAAAATTATATTACGGAGGCCCTCCAGATACCACACAAGTTGTTTATATGAAGAGTTCGGCACACTGTGCATTTCTGATTTATTTGTGCGAGAGGCCTGTACTTTTGTATATAAGACGGGAGTGGGCGTGGAGGATGCCTGTGCAGGTATATATGTCACGAGAAATGTAGAGAGGTCTAACATACGAAAGCCCAAGATAAACATAAAGCCCAAGATAAACATCGAATTGTTCAGGAGAAGCGCTTAGGTATGTTGTTGCTCTAAATTTTTTCTACGAAAATAATATTAATTTAAGTGATTTTAAGGGTGTATTGGCATTAAAAAGACACGTCACAAGCATATTAATGAATGCACATAAATAGTTTTCTAGTACCTATCATTATACATAAATGTACTTGCTTTGCCGACTAGATTCATTGTTTTTTGTTAAGTAAAGAGACTCCACGGAAAAACACAAGCTCATCGAGAACTTAGCTTTCCGTGGGCACGTATCAATGTACTGTAGATGTAAGATTATTGTAGGCAGTTGCTTTGATGATTTTCTTTTTCTTTTGCTTTTCATAAGATTGTTATTTAATGTGCCTATAAATAAATAATAAAAACAATACTTAACTCGACGGTAATTTGATATTTTATATTATTAATATTAGTAAAGAAGAAAATTTCTTCTTTACTAATATTAATATTTCTTCTCCATTTAATGGAGGTTTAAAATATTGGGCTCCCCTTGACCCCTCTCACGTCATCCATTCCTGCCGGTCCACGTACGTCATTCCTGCCGGTCCACGTACGTCATATCCTGTGAGGTGTTCTTGCCGGCCACTTGTCTGACGTCATCCACCCCTGACGGTTCACGTACGTCATATCCTGTGAGGTGTTCTTGCCGGCCACTTGTCTGACGTCATCCACCCCCTGACGGTCCACGTACCTACGTCATATCCTGTGAGGTGTTCTTGCCGGCCACTTGTCTGACGTCATCCACCCCCTGACGGTCCACGTACCTACGTCATATCCTGTGAGGTGTTCTTGCCGGCCACTTGTCTGACGTCATCCACCCCCTGACGGTCCACGTACCTACGTCATATCCTGTGAGGTGTTCTTGCCGGCCACTTGTCTGACGTCATCCACCCCCTGACGGTCCACGTACGTCATATCCTGTGAGGTGTTCTTGCCGGCCACTTGTCTGGCGTCATCCACCCCCTGACGGTCCGCGTACCTACGTCATATCCTGTGAGGTGTTCTTGCCGGCCACTTGTCTGACGTCATCCACCCCCTGACGGTCCACGTACCTACGTCATATCCTGTGAGGTGTTCTTGCCGGTAAATTGTCTGACGTCATCCACCCCCTGACGGTCCACGTACCTACGTCATATCCTGTGAGTTGTTCTAGCCGGCCACTTGTCTGACGTCATCCACCCCCTGACGGTCCACGTACCTACGTCATATCCTGTGAGGTGTTCTTGCCGGCCACTTGTCTGACGTCATCCACCTCCTGCCGGTCCACGTACGTCATATCCTGTGAGGTGTTCTTACCAGCCAATTGTCTGACGTCATATCTTTTGACGTAGTTGGTCGCTTGTGTTGCGATGTCATATTATCTGAGAGGCTCGTGGAGACAAAATAGACTTCATATCGAATGGAGGTGTTTATTTGAATTCTTCTTCTTAGATGATTTGGCTTCAGACATGCCAGTCATAGCCATTGGATTCGTGATTCAAAGCAACCATAAAGTGGGTACAGCTTTCGTACGAGTACGCAACCACGAGGGACATTTTATGTCTTTGCGCCCCCTCCCACACCCACACCACGTACCTCGTACTTAATTGTTGTAGAAATCGGACCTGTGTGTAAACAATAATTGTTTAAATAATTATTATTTACACAATCACGCTCATACCGCAGCTTGTCGGCCACGCACTCCGCAGTGGTTAACGTAATATGGTTAGGTGAATCGAGAGCTATCCAACGAGTGGTGAACGATTTTTGTACGATGATAACTGGCGAAGATAAAGATCCGTAGCAACGAATCGGTCGTAAGCGAAAATCATCAGAAACCCGCGTTACATTTCTCCGTTGCATGTCCCGCGTTGCATTCCCGCGTTATATTTTCGAGTTTAACGAATGTAGGAATTAGTTTTCTTGAGGTTCGGTCTGGTGAATAAAAAACGATTTCTTAGGCCGACGTTTCGTTGTATTTGTACAACATCTTCAGGGCTATTTAACAAAACAAGAAGAATCCACTGTGAATGATGATAAGTAAACTAATCTAAACTAAACTAAACTAAACTTTTCGAGTTTATGTAGCAAAGTAAAGACATAAAATGTCAAAAAACAACGAATCCCAGTTTCCTATACGACCAACTTTGTTAGGATGTAGTAGTATTTTAATGAAAACAGAAATGTAGGTAACCTCAAGCAATCGATCACGAAACAAGCGGCAGTGTTCACTATATCTATTAAATAATTTTATGTTATAAATTTCATAACATAAAAATATATATAAGTCCGACATAAATACCATAAATACTGACATAAATAAGCAAGAAATGCGTTATAATTCGAGAGCTTTCGATCGAATGGAGAACGATTTTTGTCCGATGAAAACTACAAAAGTTTCATTTCCCTAGCAACGGCTTGGTTGTAAGTGAAAATTATCGTAAAATGTAGGTAACGCTTTTCGAGGACCCTTTTTCGTGACAGTTTTTAATTTTAATGTACCAAAGCAAAGACATAAAATGTGAATTTTCGCGGAAAATGTAGCTTTAATCTTGATAATTTCCTTGCCGCCAAATGTTTTTAAACCTAAATAATGGTTTTTATCCTCTGTACTCTTCAAATGAGACATGTTTCATGAGCCATCGTTTCGAAGAATTTTTTTTCTCCATCATCAGGGAAGTGGTTGAATAGTGTACAAGGTGGAGTTGGACTCCAACGTTGGAAGCTATTGCCTCCAGATCTCAGATACTAGTTCGTAGAGCGAACTCTACTGGTTAGTACTCTACTCTACTCTACTGAACTTGAACGTACAGGAGTAGGGTGTATTGCTTACACTCTACCACTCTACTCTACCTGTTACTGAAATAATGTAAATTAGCCTTTAGAGCTACTCAGACGTCGTTTCGACGTACATAGATCAGACGCTACTCACACAAGTGTGAGTAGCTCTAAGCGTCTAATCTATGTATGTCAAACCTAGTGCGTCAAAACGACGCGTGAGCGCCTGGTCTATGTACGTCAAATCTAGTGCGTCAAATCGACGCGTGAACGCCTGATCTATGTACGTCAAAGCTAGTGCGTCAAATCGACGCGTGAGCGCCTGATTTATGTACGTCAAACCTAGTGCGTCAAATCGACGCGTGAGCGCCTGATCTATGTACGTCAAACCTAGTGCGTCAAATCGACGCGTGAGCGCCTGACCTATGTACGTCAAACCTAGTGCGTCAAATCGACGCGTGAGCGCCTGATCTATGTACGTCAAACCTAGTGCGTCAAAACGACGCGTGAGTGCATGATCTATGCACGTCAAAATGCTGTTTTTACAGTTACTGTTGGTGCCAAATTTCGTTTTAGCGCTGTTTTCCCTTTGTTAATCGGTTTGACGTTCATCTCGTCGTTCGCTCCATTGGTAGATCTACCAATTATGTATACGTATGTATACGTATGAAGTTTCATTTCCCTAGCAACGGCTTGGTTGTAAGTGAAAATTATCGTAAAATGTACGTAACGCTTTTCGAGGACCCTTTTTCGTGACAGTTTTTATTTCAATGTGCCAAAGCAAAGACATAAAATGTCAAAATAACAATGTAGACATACATAACAATAACATGAATAATGAACGTACTAGGTCAAGTCCAATAACCTCCAAGTAGGGAGCATGCATGAGTACAAAAGCACTGTACTGGATACTGACTGACTAGAGGCCAACAAAAAATGGAAGGGTCTTTCTTACACCATTATCAAGGGGAGGGTGTGCAAGTAGGGGGCGGGGGGAGGGGCAACGGTTTCGTGCAGTTATTGATGCTGATGTTTGTATTGCTGTAGTTGCAGTTTTTCAGTTGAAGCCCCCGGCAAATTCAGAGTGATGTTTTCGCTTGAGTCGTTACAAATGTCGGGGTGGGGGTCGCTCCTGAGGTATGCAGCTAATTAGATGGTTTTGATGGGTTGAAGTCTTCTGGTAGGACATGTAGTATGGGGTAATCAAGCTATCATGAACTGTAGGAATTTCAAGGTATTTATGAAGATCCTCGTTTCTGTTGCACCAGTCTGCGCCTGTGATAAGCTGTAGAACACGGTTTTGTTGTACTTGGATCCTATGTATTTGGATCCAGAAGACCATAAGCCGCTTCCATACTACCAAGTTGGTTTGATCAGTGAGTTGTATGTTAGAAGCTTGATTTTTATACTGATCCGCTTGCTCGCGAGGATTGGTTTAAGCTGCTTGTGCTCATAACTGGGTTAGGGCAAAATCACAATAATTTATTCTTCTTAAAGCCTGGAAGAGGAACCAGAGGTAATCTAGGAACGCCTAGATGAACAAAACAGAAAAAACGGACCAAACAAAAATGGCAAGTATGCAAACTTAACTCACTTTTCTCTACATTTTATTTTTGTTACATAGCACCTTCATCCACTTGTGTCTTCAATAATTGTTCTAATCTCCATTACAACAGTTTTAATCTATCCCAAGAAATGTTGGCCAAACTCATTCGACGTTGATATAATATTTTTTTTATCAACAGTAAACATTGACTATCATTTCCACTGCCCCACCCCCACTCCAACGTCAGACGCTGATAGGAACCGAGAGAATTTTGAGTGCCCAGTCCGGTTAAAATTGGTTTGTTAGAGGGACGATGATCTCGTGGTTACCGATCGTTCTGAGTTGTTTGGTAGCGATCGACGCTGCAAATATTATAATGATCGTACCTTTTAGAGGGTACAGTCACACAGTAGGTCCTCTCAAAATAGCTACGGCTCTATCGAAAAAAGGGCATAACGTAACCGTCGCGTCGTTTTTCCCTCAAAAAACGGACGAGACAAATATTTATCACTTATCGCTCAAAAACGCGACTCTAGAGAACTCGGAGTATTTTCCTATACCCGAAAAAGGGCTGAGTGTTGTCGATATCATATTTGACTTTAACGAAGAGCGTCAGGTGTACGTGCCGGTGATCGAAAACAGTGAGTTCAGAGCGTTTCAAAACTGGAAATTCGATTTGGTCATTTTGGAATATTTTTTGACGGAAATTTTTTTCGGTTTGGTTCACAAAATTGGCGCTCCTTTTATTCTGATTCACACAACGGTGCCGTATCCGTGGCAAAACGAGTTGTTCGCGGAGCCACAGTGCGAGTCTTACGTGCCTCATAGTTTGAACACCAGGTGTGGAAGCACTCGAACGGATTTTCTTGAAAGATTCATGAACTTCGTCGAGCTCAATTCGATCGTAGCCGCGTACGAATTCTTTTTCGTCACAGAGGATCAAATAACGGCGGAAAAATATTTTGGACCTCTGCCGAACGTAAGGGAAATTGGGCGAGAGGCTTCGATGTTATTCATAAATACGCATCACTCGATGACAGTTCCTAAACCTCTGTCTCCGGCCACGGTGGAAATAGGAGGGATTCACATCGATCCACCAAAGCCACTAGAAGAGGTGAGTTGGGTATTGACTGGAGATATGTACGGTTTCTTCGACGTGTCAACTATTGAACATGATGAAGCTCCTTTTAGGTTTGAAAAATACGACCTTGGCGGTTGCAAACTGGTCATTAGGGCTCGGATAATAATTATTTGGCATTTTTTAATACATAATTATTATGTATTAAAAAATGCCAAATATGTTACATAAAAATGTATTTATTTCCTTAAAATATGTTTTTAAAAAAAGTGAAATTCGTAAAATATTTTCCGAACTAGGTATGTGAAGTAAAACAAACATTTGACGCTTCAAAAATCTGGAAACGAACAGTCAATTTGATACGGAATGCATGAAAATTGCAGAATACCTAATTAGTTTTCTTCGAAATTGTTGCTCACCACATGAAGCTTCAAAATTTGAATGTTGAAATGTGAAGATGCGACGATCTGAACGGAGAATCGACTTGTAACGACTGAAAGATCATCGTTGGGGCTAAGAGACTGAGAGATTTCGTTGGGGCTGAAAGGAACACCAAGTTCTGCGGAGACACCAGAACTGAAGAGGTGCATGTCGTCATCCACCCGTTGTTCTTGTGTAAAACGTCTATTAGTTTTAATTTCATTTTGTCCTCTTTCTCCCCTTGAAGGCCCTAATTTTTGCATCGCCGCTCTTATGATACCTACGGTTTCGCTGAGAGGCACATTTTTTCAACCACATTTATGTTGGTTCCTGATTTACACAGCATGAGAAAATACGGAATTCAGTGATTTACAATGAAGTACCGAACACAGTCGAATCGTCGAGCTAGAGTAGAACGAGAGTGAGGTCGAGCCACTTAGCGGCATTTTATACTGCCTACTCAGTAAAAGAACTAGTGTTGTCCCGCATAATACACAGAGTGAACTGCCATTCCTCCGTACTAACCGCCAATTGTTGGTGAAAACTTACAATTGCGTAAGGTCATTATCCTCATTGCATACTTCGATGAAAAACACTATTGCAATAGCTCAATTGAAATAAGGTTCTCAAGTTTTGAAAATTCCGATTAGGTATATTCCTATTTAATTTTCATATAATATATGCTTTAGTTTGTTAGGATCTAACTAGGATCCTAACAAACTAAAGCTTCTGACCTCTCTACTTATTTATTTACAATTACTCAATTTACAAAATAGAACGCAATTACAAGTCACTAGGAAAAAAATGATTGAAAGGAACCATTTGGCATGACTTTTGTACACAAAGCAGGTCGAGATCACCCTACAAACTTGCCAGATGTGATGTGTCTCTCATTATTTTCATATCAGTCTCTGATAAAATTGTACCTTGATTTGTCGCAGGATCTAAAAACTCTTCTCGATACCTCCAAAGGTGCCATTTTCCTCAGTTTCGGTTCCGTCATGAAAGGATCGACTCTTCCCAAAAAGAAGAAAGACGCCATCTTGAAAGTATTTTCGGAATTGGAGGAAACCGTCATCTGGAAGTGGGAAGATGAGCTTAGTGACAAACCAGCAAATGTTCACACGTCCAAGTGGTTCGCTCAGAGGGACGTTTTAGGTACGTGAAATGGTTATTAATTCCTGTATCCAGCCAGCTGTAACAAAGATTCTACGATTTGTTCTAATATGAGTAGGCAGCACAAATCCAATTGTAACTCTCGACTACTGTAGTAACACATGTCCAATCGTTTTCTTGAAAAAAAAAAAAAACCTTTACCTTCTTCATCCCATCAAGAAGTACCAGGTCCCGAACATTTCGAAAATTATATCATGATAATGTCAATCGTGGTTGATGCCGCAGGTTCATTACTGACTGAAAATTACGAATCAAACAAGGTTTTATTATTTGTTTAAATGTACATAGGAACACTGTTTTACAATAATTGTACAATTGTTGTACAATTTTTTAGTGGTTTGACAATGAAACATTAACAATATAAATGCAATGTGATTCAAGTAGATGAGGATAGGACTAAAAACTAAACATTATAAAAGCTGGATTACAATTTGAATCTTATGGAAGGCATCTGGGAAAGGCATTCTTGAATCCGGATAACTGTTTTTGTGGCAAAGATGGAAATCTTCAATCCAATTGGAAGAGCCTTTGTGGTATGTTGCCCAGGTATTCATCCCTCCTAGAAATACTAGGATACTCCTAGAAAAGGTGCTAGACGCTTTGTCAGTATTCATATAGGTACATCGAGGCCGGAATTCGCCCTACCTCCAGAGGGTCATGAGAATGGTGGCCTGCCGTCTGCCCAGAGTCGTAGCCGTTGAGATGGTAAAGAGCTGTAAATAGTTCGCATGTCGTTCCTGGCAGCTTTTGGTTTTTGAAACACAGGTTCACAATTCAGGCATGGAGGATTTCATTTCTGCAGTAAATGTGAGGAAACGGTTGAGGCTATGGTCTCATCCATACTCTACAGGGAGCTAAATCCCGCTGTAAACTGTGCCCGTTTGGCTGTCAGGATCCGCTCAGAGTCCTTGAAACTGAACTCTAGGCCGTATGTCTCCGAGAGATCTGATAAATGCGCACTTTGTGATCTGTAACGAGCGAGAGGGCCTGTTTCGCTACCTTCTGTTGATTAGGGATTTCAATGTTCAATTTTTCCATTTTGTCCAAAAGAATATTATAATTTAGAAGCAATCATATTTATTTTATAAATTAATTTTTACTCCACATTTATACATTACCCATACTAATGAGTGACCTATTCCAGCAGGAGAGTGAAGAGAAAATCCCCGAGTTTTAGCACATCCTCAACAACATTCTCAAACAACTCTGCACTGTTAGTTGGTGAATAATTACTGATATCATTCCAGCTCATCCAAGAATGGCGCTGTACATCGGCCACTGTGGGGCTCTTGGACTCCAGGAAGCCGTTCACGAAGGCGTTCCGACGATATGCCTCCCGTTTTTCGCCGATCAATACGTAAACGCCGAGTTCCTCGCTGAATCTGGGATGGGGCTGCGTTTGGATTTTCAAACGATGACAGAAGAGGATTTCCGCAAAGCAGTCTTGCAGGTTCTTCGTGATCCTTCGTAAGATGATTGAAAACGTTTTGTAGATACAGACAGATGATAATGCCATCGAAAATGTGAAGAAATACAAATTGAAGCCCGCAATATGGGTCTCAATGGGGCTGACAGATTAGGTTCAGTTTTAATGGAATAAGTGAATAACAAAGTCTTTCCCCATATATATCTGTTTTGGTTTATTATCTTCGATAATGAACCATTGGAATCGCCCAAAGAAAAAGTTTTTTTTAACCCATGTCAAAATTTGTCGGTTTACGTTTCAAGATAGGTAGGTAGATTCAGAAAATCGAATAAAAAACTGTGCAAAGTCTTGACACAACGGTTTATTATCTTCTTTATGCAGATCACCTTCGGCCTGGATCACTAAATAGTAGATTAATTAGTATTATGAATTATCATGAATTATTAATAATTATTTTGAAGTAGTGAACAATCATTATTATTTATAATTAGTCATTATTAATCATTATGACTAATTATGATTAATTAACACGATATCGGAAAGTCGAACAACTCGAAAAAAAGTTGATCAAATCGAATCGAGTTGTGTAGTCATTCACAAGTTAACTTCTACTAAATAAATTGTAAATGTGGGCGCTTTTGGCTGTGGGTGGCAAAGAGGAGAGCGGGGAGGTCGGTGGGAGTGATGGCGGTGGAGGACGGCAGTGGGGGACGGCGGTTTGAGGACCGCGGTTTGAGGACGGCAGTTTGAGGACGGCGGTTTGAGGACGGTGGAGGAGGAGCGGGCAATTGGCGGTGACGTGTGGAATGGAGGCTGGAGTATTAATGCATTACAACAATAAGGAGAAGGGCGGGGAAGGACGAGGGTGGTAACGAGGGACAAAGGGGGTGGGAGTATTGAAGTGAAATTGCGCTAAATATTCTGTATTGCTTGAAAACTAATAACTCATGCCCAGTGACGTTATTTTGTAATTTTAATTGTCGTGCATGCCTATGTCATCTATGCTTCAATCCGGCCTCGATCTGTACAAAGAAGATGATAAACCGTTGTGTCAAGAATTTGCAGAGTTTTTCTAGATGTATTTGTCTCTGCACTCACGACAAACCTGGACAGGAGAATACAAATTATATACTTTCTTGTTGTTTCATGTACAGACCTTCAATGACTATGCACTCTCCCTTTTCAGGTTCAAGAAGAGCGCTCTCAGGGTCTCAAAGGCCTTCTTGGATAGACCGATGACACCATTGGATACAGCAGTTTATTGGACCGAGTACGTCCTTCGCCACCAAGGAGCCCCACATTTGAAATCGCCAGCCCGATATATGAGCTGGGTTCAATACCACAACGTCGACGTTATCGCCTCTCTCCTTCTGATGATCTCAGTAGTGATTTATGCGGCTCTGAAAATTGTAAAATCGCTCCTCCGGTACTTATCGGCTCCAAAGGGGAAGCTGAAAGTTTCGTGAATTTTCTTTGTCAATAACCACTTGAACAATTCACCATCAGACCCCATCAAAATCCCCCTAAGCTGATTTTCAGTTACACAATCCGACTAGTTTCAGGACGTAACACGAAATTCTCCAAAACAAGAAACTATCCGAATCGAATTTTTTGACCAATATTCCTGTTTTACACTGAGTTTTGTGAAGTACGTTATTGTTAATGTTGAATTTGCTGCAGAATTTCGTCAATAACGACAGCCTACGTCAAAACTCTCCCAAAGTCAAGAAATGATAAGTAAACGGTGATGAATTACAACCTTTTGAAAAGAACCCATTTTAGAATTTCTTAAGGGTCACTTTCCACACCAGGCAGCAGGTTGAGGTATTAAATAGTTATTAAACCATGAAATTGTACTGGATTGAAGATATTGAAGGCATTTACCGTCGTCGCATCGTGGTAATTATGATCAATCAATGTAACAAGTACATGGTATACTTGGAAAAATAAACCGAATCTTCCAATCGTATTTCCTATAATTTACGCTCAAACTGAGCACCCCCTTAACGGAGCCGGAATTTCCTTTGTTTCGAAGTATGTAGTGTCTTAACTTAGGGGTGGAAGAGTGAATTTTGTAAGAGAAAGGGAAACAATGTAAAACTCTTAGCGTGAGGGTGGGGTCTTAAAACTATATTTACATATTTAAAGATTTAGAATTCTGAAGGCTATTTACATATTTACAGATTATGGGTTATTTACAAAGATATATACAGAGATATATACGGAACACGAGTTCTCCAGATCTTTATTAGTTCTCCAGAAAGTCATTCTTAGTCTTATTCCAGATCTCCCCAAACATTATACAAGAAATTTGGAATAGAAACTTTTGACACCTTCATCGCCAAACAGAGAAACAAATTCACAGACAAACTAAGAACACACCCAAACACCCTCCTCCACCACATAAACACAACTTACAAACCCCGATGGTGACAAAACGCACAGATGCGGATTTGAGTCATCTCATGCATGCCAACCCCCAAGCAAACTCTGTATAATATACTCTGTATAATAAGACCCGACGGGGTCTTAAAACTAGGGCTATTTACATATTTAAAGATTTGGAATTTTAAAGGCTATTTACATATTTACAGAATCTGTAGATATGTAAATAGCCTTTAAAATTCCAAATCTTTAAATATGTAAATAGCCCTAGTTTTAAGACCCCACCCTCACATTGTTTCCCTTTCTCTTACAAAATTCGCTCTTCCACCCTTAAGTTAAGACACTACATACATTACCACTTAAGACCAAAAGACATTTAAGGCCGGCAGGCCGATATTGTTCACACTTATGCCAACATGGAAAACTGGAATCCTGTCATTTGTCGACGGTTTCACAGCAACACCCCATATCGTCATTTTCTTAACTTGTCAGTAGGGCTGGAAAACCGTCATCCCATAATCAGTACATTTTTTAATTGTGGTATGTTTACAACATAAATACCCACCTTTATGAACTTACGAAAGAATGTTAGTCAATGTGTAACAAGAGGGCGCATCCTTCGATATGCATAACGCATTTTCGTCAAAAATGACGATGTGGGGTGTTGCTGTGAGACCGTCGATATACTGACTCCCTTCCTGTAACGTTTGAGACCACTCACGGGGGCCAGTTTGGAAAACCGGTCAAATGGTAGAAATTTTATGGTAGAAACTACGCTGATTAAACATTATTTTATTTAGGTGCCTATAGGGATATTGGGTACTTCCGCAGTCAACGCAAAATATCCTATAAAAGGGTGTGGGGGTTCGCCCGGGAAAAATTTGGAAAAACGGGGTACTAAATACGGAGCGTTTCACGTATGATACGTAGCTACACATTCTATGAATGAAAAGGGGGCGGGGATGAGAAGGCAAAAACCGGCGGCGGGAACCTTGAGAGACTCGCGATGACACTCGTCCGTCACTAGTTGTACGAGGAATAAGAGCGGAGTATTGTTTTAATCGGCCCTCGAACAGTTTTTCAGCACGCGATGTTCGATTCCGCAGCCTCGAGTTCCTTAAACCTTTAACTCGATATCTTATCGATGTAAATACGTTGAAACTAGGGCACCAAATCGGCACAGTGCACGTAAGAAAAAAACACGAATCCTACGAGTAACACCGAACGAGACGAGGATCATTCAGTGATCATAATTCACGGAAACCTACTCATGACACGAGTTATGTATTAGTCTTTGTGTTGTTTGATTCTAGTTGGTCCCTGAATAGAAAACGCCTTTTTAAAAATAACTCCCGTAATAATAGAATCTATCTGTCTTTGAAAAGTCGCACAATATGATATAAACTCGTCTAAAACACGACCCTCTAAATACAAGCAATCAAGTCAACTAAAAAGTGAGGTTCCTCAAGTGATTTTGAATGTGAAAAACGATTTCTTCACTAATGTACAAGGTGCTAAATCCAGAACTTCTTAGTCATTCGGTGAGTAATTTTATATACATGTTACCCAGTATATACTCGTAGGTACGAGTAAGTAGTAAAAATGGCTGTGCTCTGCAACTCAATTGAAACCAACTAAAATCTCCTCGCCTAGTTTTTAAAATCTTTTCTTTTAGGTAATTTTGTTTTCCTCTCATGCGATTGGGCTTGGGCGTATTCAATAAATAAATATAGGTTGATTTTCTTAATAAACGATTTATAAACAAAAACTCCGAAACGATTTGACCAATTTTGATGAAATTATGATTTTCGGTAAAAACCCACTGAGATCCGCTCTGTTCGCACTTTCCCAGTACTACGAGTGTATTACGCACTTTCCGGGTATTACACCCTCACCGAATTCCACTTGGACAACAGAAGCTATTTGAGCTATTGTATTTTGAGATGGTTCCACTACAATCGTCTGTCGAGGATCTCTTTTGAAGTCCACTGCGCACCCTCAATGTTCAACCTTCAGTGTGTAAACTAGGTAACTTTTCCATGGTCAGAGTCTAAACAGTGCTTGACAGGCACCGACCTCTCTTAATCGCTAATTTTAATCATGCTCCAGGTCATATTTTTTCAACGATGAACAAAATGGAAGAGGCAAAACTATTTATTTGAATAATTTTTCAGTCAAATAATCAAAAATAGCTATTTTTATGAGTTGGACAATTTTTTACTTATTCTTTAGGCTAGTTTCTTGAGCGAAATCACCAACAGCATTTGGAAAATAAGGAGAGAGAAGTGATATATTTCATACATAAAAAAAAGTTTTGTTGCCATGTTATTGTACATATGCGCTACGTAATAAAGAGGAGCAGTTTTCGAATCCAAGCTGAATCAGCCAGGTGTATATTTGTTTTTAATACAATGTTCGAGAAGAAGAATTCGGAAACTTCATATCTGTAGGTAAGGAGTTATGTAATAGATCAAACTATACACCTATCTATTGATCTATCTATACATCAAATAAAGCGGGCTTCTTGTTGTAAGGTTTAAGGCTGGGCGAGGATTCACAACTTTCTGTTCAATGATGAACCTAGTTGGATACTGGTGGGAGGTTGAAGTGGATATAATGTTTGGTTTTCTATGGTATAGGAGAAGACGATTTTTCACAAAGAGCTGAGTTATAGTCAAGACCTTGGCTTCGCCGATTAGTTGGTGAGATGAGAAACTCGTTAGAACACAGACAAAACGCTTAAGGTATAATTAGAAAAATACCCCTTTATCTGTAAGGAACACAAGTAACAGCCTTGACTTACTTAGCTTAGAAAATTGCAACAATCATTGGAATGAAAACTCGGTCCGGCGGCCCCCCTAGACCCCCTTCTTCTTTCGTATTGAGCCTTACGGCTAAATTTCTATGAGCGTGGAACATGCTTTAGCCACATTTGCCGTAGAAATTAGCTGTAGGAGCCAATAAGCTGATGCCGACCCTATGCTGCTTAAATTGTAGGTCCTAAGGAGGGTAGATGGCAAATTTCAAGTCTCTACCACTACGGGAATAGGCAACGGACGCTCGGTTTCGACCAGATATGTAAAGGCTAAAACATGTTCCATGGTAATAATTCTTTGGAATGAAAAAATATCCGCTCCTCGCATCGCACAAAGAACACGTTTGATTTCGTACTTGTCGATTCCGTACTAGTTTTTGGGGAATGTACATAATGAAACCACAATTACCCTTGTATGGGATACACAGCGTATAACTGCGTATTCTTCGATGTAATAGAGACTTTTACAGTTGGCAACATCCTGAAAGACCCTCCCTTTCCAAGATTTTCCCACTGTTTCCCTCGTCAAAATGAAACGGAAGGGGACGATGAAATCGAAACTCATCGATAAAGCAAATCATTAAACTGATGTTGAGTATCTACACTATAATATAGTGAAGATACTACTATATTATGCAGATATATCGGTACATGGGTATGTCTCATTCTCTCCCCGTAAAATATGTGTTTGTGTCTCAAGTCAAAAAAACCTGTGTATAAATAGTAGTAGTGTCTCAAATAAAACAAAATAATGATAAAAATTAGATAACGTCAATTCGTCACTAAGTAGGTGTATTTCTAATTGCTTAGCGTTGTATAAGATAAATGAGGCAGCTATAACGCAACCGAAGAGTGCTGATGATAATAATTATTCTCCATTGCTGTTTATTGGTATCGCGTTACAATTTTTTTTCCCGTGTAACAGAAATTAGGCGCAGGAGTCCCTCAACTGATCCTAGGCCTTTTCTGCTTAAAGTGTAAGTTCTAAGGAGGCTAAATACCAAATTACGGCTTCATAGAGTGAATAGCATCGAAATTAGCTTTAGGAGCCATTAGTGAATACCATCACTCTATGCAGCTGTAATTTGGTGTATAGCCTTTGGTTGTGTGGACTAATCGTCTTCTTCATCCTGGCAGCTGCAGCACGATGAGGTATTCACATTCCCCATTCTGCACAAGTAGGCATAGAAAATGCCATGCCCTGAGAAGAACTGAGAGGCTCAATTAACAATGTACACGTCCACTTGGGAGGCGTATTTTGCTCTTATTTCATTTTACTTCCGCCAGCTGTGTCATTCGTGTAAATGTTTCATAATATGCATTATACTTAGTACAGGGTGGCGCCGCGGGTTCTCGTGTTTTTGAAACGGGTATTACGGCCGAACGGATGGGATGACGGGGTCGCCGACCAACCCCTTTTGAAGGGTAGGATGGGGAGTTTCAGTAACAATGCCGACCTGGTCCGTGGATCATCGTGTTTTCGCTGTAGAGCAATTTTTTCGAAATAACGAATCTATCGTTGCAGTCACACGCGCCTTCCGCCGCCATTTCAACGTCCCACATCGTGGTGCTGTTCCCTATCGTGATTCGATTTTGGAGTGGGTACGAAAATTTCGTGAAACGGGTTCATGTGGTTTCAGATTCAATGTGGTTTCAGCAAGATGGGGCAACTGCACACATGGCAAGAATATCCATGCAGGCTTTACGCACTCTGTTCCCAGGGCATCTCATTTCGCGTAACGGAGACATGGATTGGCCCCCCCGCTCGCCGGACCTCACGGTTTGTGACTTCTTTTTATGGGGTTATTTGAAAGGGAAAGTGTACACCAATAAACCTCGCACCCTTCAGGAGTTAAAGGCTTCCATAGAGACTGAAATTCGAGCAATTCCAACCGATATGCTGGAGCGAGCAATGCGAAATGTGAAGGACCGACTCCAACAATGCATCGCCCAAGAAGGAAGGCATTTGATGGACATCATGTTTCATAATTGAATTTTTTTTTTTCTTAAATAAAATCCCCTTGTTACTGAACATTTTAAAATTTATTTCAACCCGATACCTTCAACATTGACGATTTGACGACTGTTTCAAATTCACGAGGCATAGCTGCGCCACCCTGTATAATATTATTATACTATACTGTTTTCTGTAAAATAGAATGTATTATTATTGTGTGTAACAATTTTGATTTTGGAGGACAACACTTTTTCAGGTCCAAATGTGATCACTGGGATTCCGTCAGGGACAAAAACTCCTGAAAGTGAGTAATGTCTAGTACAGTGAAATCTGTCTAATGTCGACTCTGCGTAAAGCGGAAAAGCTGCCTAATGTGGAAAATATCTCTGGTCCCTTCAGAAAACCTGTGCATTAGACGTACAAATGCACAGTTTCTTTGGATTGGGTTGGAAAAATTTTAATATGAAGCCAGTGTCATAAATAACTCAATGGATTAGATGAATCAGTTTTTACACTCTGCTGAACATGTGCAAAAAGTAGATGTGCTATGTTAGAACTACAGTGACGATATAATCCAATTGCGTCATCACTCAGTAGTTGAACAGACGCTCACTTTTGTTTACGATGTCACGGTGGAAGGACCTCAAGTTTGTAATGAATGGGAGGCTCAGTTCCACCAGTTCCCGGGGAGGTTAGGCAATTATTCCCACCCAGAGGGGTATCCTGGTCTGCATTCACAGACCTGGGTATCCACTGCGCGGTTGAAACAACAACTCGGGAAGCAACGACACTCAGCAAACCATTACAAGTTAGCTGATAAAATCAAAATTATTAAACTTATGTAGGGAAAGGGGACAAGTGTGAAGCAGTGAAGCAGATTTGTTCCAGGGTGGAAAGTCCGCAGTTTATAATGTACTGAAGAGGAAAGCGGAATTGAAGGAGAAATGTGAATCTGGTAAGTTTTCTTTTCTTCCTAAGGTAAGAGTTCTTCCTAAAGTTTTTGGATCGGTACGAGATCATGTAGAGGACTTGTTGTGGCAGAAGTTCTATGAGAAAATGGAAATTCTGATCGAGAAATTCGGTACTCAACTGATACATAAAACGAAATTTTAATTGAAATGAATCATTTTTTAAGATTTGATGAATTTATGAACCCGTTTTGTACTATATATAGGTACGTAAATAGTATACACAATTTGTTAAATACACACATAATATGTGTGAATATTATTCATCTTTTTCATTGCATTGTCAACTCGTATCTTGGAACCTGTGCAGTGTGGAGAAACTTTCTGGTCCCATTGAGATTCCACTATAGACAGGTTTGACTGTACGTTCATATTGAGGCCAGTCCGAAAATCACCCAGTACAAGAAGTGATTTGAATGTTAATGTAATTCGTTCTGTTGGATACTTTTACAGGTAATTCTTCCCGCAGTCGCGATGATAAATCTGTGGATCTTCGTGTGTTTGACGAGCGAAGCGTTCGGCGCCAATATTTTGGGAATATTCCCATTCACGGCAAAAAGCCACTTCACAATGTACGAAGTTTTGCTGAACGAATTACACGGCAGGGGTCACAATTTGACAGTGATGAGCCATTTCCCACTTGAGTCCTCCAAACCTAACTACACGGACGTAAGTCTTGTTGGCAGCACGCCGTCTCTCCACGGTAACTTGTCCATGTCGAATTTGAACGACGCGCCTCTGAATATTGGGGAGAATTTGAGGCAGATTCATCAAAACGTTGAAGTTTTCGATTCGATGTTGAGAAGTCGAGGAGTTCAGGGGTTGCTCAATTCGACGACCAAGTTCGACCTATTGATAATCGAGTTGTTCGACACGGACGTCTTTTTGGCGTTCGTCCACAAATTCAAGGCTCCGTATATTTCGATAAGCCCTTGCCCTTTGCTCCCGTGGGCTCACGGACGCATCGACAACGCCGCGAATCCGTCGTACGTCCCGGTGTTTTTCACGGGGTTCACCAACGACATGGACATCGTATCGAGGGCCGTCAACGCTTTGAATTACGCCGCCTCGATTTTCTACTACGATGTGATCATGAGTACCGAGTCTGAAAAACTGGTCAAGAGGCATTTCCCTGACTGTCCGCCGTTGAAGAGCATCGCTCGGGATGTGAGTTTGATCTTAGTCAACACCCACGACAGTCTTCATAAACCGCCGCCGTCCAGCTCAAGGCTCGTCCAAGTAGGAGGAATGCACGTGAGAGACCCGCAACCCCTCAAAGATGCGGTAAGTTTGTGTAACTCATCCAAATTCCTACACACAGTGTTCCTCCGGTTTCGTTGCTCAAACCATCATCAGCCACAAACAATAACTGAACATACAAACAAGGAAGGTGAGCTTAAATACAGCGAAAGTGAGATGCAATTATGGGAATATTGCAGGAAAGGGGTACAAAAGAAATTTTGAAAACTTTTAAAAACGCACCTTTTAGTCCTCAGTTCAAGTTTGAACAAGCGACAGCCTATCGGGTCATGTTCATACTGTCCTGGCTGGTTAGTGTCGAGATATCGAGTTAATAAATAATAATAATTATTAATAATATTAATTAATTTTTTTTTTCACCTTGAGGGTGAATCACGTGGCAGCTTGTCTGGTCAATGTTCATTCTGGCCCGGCTGATTCAAATAGCACATTGGTTTTAAGATATCGAGGTAATGAATCATAATGATAAATAATTATTAATAATAATTTCTAATAAATAATAATAATAAATGAAGAAATTATTGCCGACATAGGTACGTGGAAATGAAAACCCCAGAATTATAGGTATTGGTACACGTTATTTGTAATTATTTCAACAATTTCATAAATGTTTCATAACATGCTATAAATTTGGTTCTCATTTAATGCGTTTGAAAAAACTCTGCAAATTCTTGACACAACGGTTTAGTATCTTCTTTGTGCTGATCTCCCTTCTATCTTGATCACTAAATAGCATAATATACAACTAAATTTAGTTTTATATTATGCTATTTAGTGATCAAGATAGAAGGGAGATCAGCACAAAGAAGATACTAAACCGTTGTGTCAAGAATTTGCAGAGTTTTTTCAAACGCATTAAATGAGAACCAAATCCCTATGAGATCCGCATCCACGAGGCCCAATTCCAACTCTCTGGGACAGTCTACAGGGTGTCAAGGTTAAGGTCGTACCACCGGCCAGGGATTGATTCTACAACTAATTTCTGATAAAAAGTGTCCCATAACGATGTTTTTCGTGTTTTCGAAAAATCACTAAAATGGCTATAAGTCCCTCGTTTTTCAGTCAGAATTCAAATATGATGATACCGTTGAAAACAGCGTTAAATTCCCTACCTCCGTAGTGCTGAATGAAGGAGGTTCAGATGTTGAAAAATGAGCCCGAACAGTAGTCTCGAAAATCTTGAAAATGTACAGTTTTTTCAAACGTTTGTAAGCCTAATAAATCTGCCGCTTAATTTCCCACTGTAACCCCAAACGTTGGCCCAAAAGCTCAGCTGTCCAACGGTATGAACAAAAAATTGTATAAAATTCTCGTTCCCGTGCCAAAAACCGTGGATATTTGAGTAAAAATCGGCATTTTTACCGTAAAATGAGTTAGGCAGCAATCTTGTCGTCAGTCAAATGATAACACAAGACTTCTCGAATGAGCAGTCCTGATATGATATCAGGATATCAGTGATATCTTGCCCAATTTACTTTTCGAAAATTGTTTTAATTTCGGTTGATTTGTATGGTATTTTTTTATTTATTTATTTTTTTTTAGAGTAGGTAGGCCAAGCTAAATGCTACTATCGTTGACAATTAGGTCAATGTAGTATGTTTTTAACGTCTATCCCCCTCTCCCACTCACAAGCAAACAAACTGTGGCGAAAATTTAATGTTCCCCGTAGTCCTCGTCTCTCTGAGGAGTGACGTGGAGTGAGCATTTGTTATTTTATCCTGTGATGCTACACATCAGAGAAATGTTTTTGAACACCGACCTCACATCTTGGATGAACCCAAAGAGGGAATTCGAGATGTGCCAAAATGCCGCTGAAACCTTCTGATATCGGCTTCAACAGTGCATCGCTGCTGGGGTGATGACCCCAGCATCTTCCTAATGTGATCTTGAGGACCCGAGATTACTCGTACAATCACATTTCCTAGGCTTGTAAGAACTGGAGGCTTTTGACAGAGATCGTGCCGTATCGATCTGTAGTTCCTCCACCGTTCCATAGGCACTACGGTAATAAGCCCACACTCTTTGTGTATGCTTTCAATTATTGTTTGTTAATGACCAGTTATACTGTCAATTACCCTATTCCCAGCTTTCAACTTCATACCGGGAAACTGAAATGGGTTTACGTTCGAATAAAAAAAGTGGTAAGTAATCGATTTGACGGTTATGACTAAAGTTCGATGAAGGTCAGGAGTCATTTCAATTGTCCTGTGAAAAACTGAGCTGCTAATAGGAAATGGCACGGAACCAAGTGATAGCCTCGATTCTTAAATAATGAAGCCCCCGATAAGACTATATTTATCGTTCGGAACATAAAGAACTGAGTCGTTTGAAGCATTAGAAGGGTACGTTGTGTGCCAAGCGATTGGTACAGGTAAGCAATACGTGGAGGAGATAACTCTCCTGAGATGAGAAATCTTTTAAGTGTTTTTCCGATAGATCCTTAGATAATGTTAATAATCAGTAAAATGTATCAACCTGACGCAAACAATTCCTTTTACGTTACACCGTCATCGATTGAGTAATAATTCAGCACAGATTTAATTGACGTCGTAAAAACGATAATGGCCTTCTGATACACCGTGAGTAAATTGTTTGTAATCAGAACCTCTCGAGATGATAATATTAAGACCTCGCTTCGAATCTAGGTCAGTCTTTTTGTTGTAAATCATCGCGTTGTGAACCTGCAAAAACCAAATTTGATCGAACTATTTTTTGTTGGAAGAAATCCCATTTTTTTATTTCTAATAGCGACAAATTATTGTATGTTGCTCCGATTCTGATGAGTATGCTGCCAGTCAACTAGACAGACATTTTGATTGTGCTCCTTTTTTCTCTCCCCTCATTCAATGCGAAGGATATACAGGGTGGTCCTTAACTAGTGGATATAAATTTTCATTCTCTATTGTAAGGGATTTAAAAAAAAAAAAAAAAAAACACGCAAAAACACGTGTTTCCTATTTTTTATCCTGCATTCAACTGCGCTATTTTCAATTTTTGCCGACTGGGCCAAATTGGCCCAATGCACACCAACTTTGTTTTTTTCAAATAGGAACCCCCTTTTTTAATTTTAGATTTGTATTCTACGTAAAATTTCAAGAAAATTTGACCTCTCAACCGATTTTTTCGGTTGCACACAACCCACGCTGTGAGCCCGCCAAGATTGGGCCAAAATTCAGCTTTTGTGTAACCCCAAGTGTGGCACATGAAATTTCATTATTTTACGCTGATTGACGTGGTGCTATCCGTTTCTCGATCTGACTGATTTTAATCTAACGGCAGCGAATGGTGGGCATTGTGGCAAATAGAGTACAATTGTTCGAAAATCCCTCACAATAAAGAATTAAAATTCATATCCACTAGTTAAGGACCACCCTGTATAGTGGCAGACACATCTTTTGCGGAACGTTGCCTATAGACCTTGGGTCCAGACTACTCCCTCTACTAGATTCTAAGACCCAAAAATTCTTTGTCGTTGAGCTTCAGGTGCTGGGCACTGATGATGTGCCGCTTTGTCCTCCTCTCCACACGACAGACCGTGTATAATTCTGTGCAGATGTTTACAGAAGCTCACCTCCAGCAAGGTGCTGCCATTGTCCACTTTCCGAATGCTCGTCTCCTAATACCTCCTATGCCTTTCCCTTATCCATTCTCCCAAGGATTTAACCACATTTGGCAGTAGATGGAGCTTTCCAGAACATTGGTATACGATGGATTGGTATAGAATAGAATAACAAATGATAATAACAATAAACGGCACGGCATGGTTAAACAACCGCCTGCCGGAGCTTTGGTATTGCCGGACATTACAATAAATTAGGAAAAATTAATAAAATGGAATAACACCTGGGTGGTGGTTTTTAACACTGACGGGCTCTCTAACTGAAGATCAAAAATTGAATTGGCTTATCAAGAAACCGCCATGCTACCTTATAGTAATCAATGAGGGACGACCAGTCGGGGCCCTTCAAAACACAAAGAGCAGCATCCCTCGTCAAAGGCAACCGCCCAAATGCCATCCGTCGAAACACCGCCAGTACAAACGCTCCCTTGCTCAGTCAGCACCCCCACCACTCTCGTCTTTCCCATTGGCAGTACCAGTGCTTCTCAAGCAAGGTGCCGCCATTGTCAAAGACGTCTTCCAATACCTCCTATGCCTTTCCCCCATCCATTCTCCCAAGGAGGATTTAACCGCATTTGGCAATAGACAGAGCTTTCCAAAACATTGCTAGATGATGGATTGGAAATAAATCGGAATTTTGTAGGGCATGGTGGCCCGTGGTCGATACTTAACGAGAAAACTTGTAATAGTTGCATGTTCCATAATATGGATAATATGCATATTATGCATGACCATATATTCTTTCAGATGCTGAGAGAGTTCCTGGAGACTGCAGAGGATGGCGTCATACTCGTCAGTATGGGCTCGATGTTCAGAACTGCATCTCTCCCTCGAGAGAAAAGAGAAGCGTTTGAAAAAGCTCTGAGGAAGGTCTCGGAGAAAGTCGTATGGAAATGGGAGTCGACGAAGGCGATCAATGGGAACATCTTGTACATGGATTGGATTCCTCAGAGGGACGTGTTAGGTAAGTCTTATGTATCATCGAATTGCGGGGAAATGCATTTACGGGATAAGTAGTTAAGTCGGGTATGTTTTGATGAAGGGGAAAAAGAAACTGAAGAAGTTCCAGTCATACAGCATTACCTACTGGGTCATTCCACCAGAAAGTACAAAACGGTGTCCAGAGCATTCCCTGGTGCACTTTTTTAACTTTGGAAAAATTCGTGTATTTACTATTTGTTTAACGAATTCCATTCATCAGTCATCCCTTAAATCTAATTTAAAAGGGTGAAATATAAATATAATCAACCAAAATGACATTCTTTCACCATGTCCAGACCCAGCGTTCTCAACTTTGAGCTCGTTTTGAGAGCCCTTGAAAAATTCCCGGTGTTATTTTGTGATTTATCTTTCGAATTAACTTGTTAAAATGATTAAAAACACCGCTCTTCTATTACTATAAGACCAATGGTGTGTCCAGAGGTTTAGAGACATTCTTTCACCGCAACGGTTTCTTCAAATTTCGGTGGTCTTCTTATATTCCCACGCTTTTGGCTTTCCTCCCATGGTGTAGGGGAAGCGCTTACGAGACAAATCGCTGCCCCCACTACAAATTTCAATCGTTTGGAAGTTCCTAACTAGTGCCTCACTAGTGATTCGTAGACCGTAAAATGAAAACCGAACAATCATTCATCTGCATTAGAAGTAGTTAAATTATTAAATAAATTTTATTCATTTTTGTTGTTGGTTCGTTCTTGTAGAGCTCCAGCTTCTAGTTGGAAAAAACACGAGTTGACCATGAGTTTTCAAAAAAATTAACTCACTCATCTTAGTGTAATAATCAGACGTTGTTTATAAACTTTCGTCTCCAAATGTGGTTACAAGTGTGGCCAAAATGAAATTGAACGTTTCAATCGACATTGTAGTGTATTCAAAAAATCTTGTTGGGTCTTCTTTGAGTTTGTGAAAACGTTTGTTCAACAAGCGTCATCATGCTGTAAATATTAAGAAATCGAGATACTTACAGGAAGATATCGGAAAAAATGAAGGAGAATAATGTCAATGAGATGTTGTGATTTCATGTGTAGACTAAATCATTGAAAACATTTAATGAAGTTGGTGAAAAACACTTAAACAACAATCAAACTTGATACGAGTAATTATTATAATCTAACAACCACAAATTGGAAATATTACATGCAACATTACAACTGCTGATGTAACCTGGTCGACAAAGATATAACTGGACATACATAAAACTGTATTAGGACTAATACTAACCAGCACATCAACATTTTTGAAAATATACCACTAAGTTGGGTTTGGAACCGTAAGAATATTATAATAAAGTAGGAACCTGATGAAAAATCAGGTAAATGTTATACAAGGAAAAATAGAATAGAGAGGTAACGTTGAGTATTAATCATCAATAGTGCGTTGTACTGTAACTGGTGTGTAGAAGAGGTGTACGGAGGCATTGAGTTACAATTTTACATCAAAGCAGCCTAACCGTGAATTCAGTTATTAATTGTATGGGAAAAGGGTTTAATTATCTTACATTATCTAACATTCATGAAATTCATGAGGTAAACTAAACAAGGAAGGAGTAAATGAAAGATTTCAATTTAGCGCTATGTAAAGGAATGTAGTCGCTTTTCAATGTTTGTGGAATCACAGATTCTAGAGCAGTCGATCACACTGATTATTCGCTTTTGAATTCCTCGCAGCTGATTTGATATTTACGTTGGAACATAAACAGTATGTAAACACGTAGACACTCTAGCAACTGAAGATTTCAGTAGTGTCTGGTGAAAATTTGATACCATGACCTTAATATGGTAGACAAACTGCGAGAAACTAGTTGTACAGAGTGAATTCTGGATGAATCGCAACATTAATAAGACGGAAACTTGATGTATATCTGACTGGTCGAGCAAGCAGACTTGCAAATCAAACTTGTTGCTTATCTGTGACATCAAACTGTTTTACTTTGCAGCTCACAGAAATATCGTGTTATTTATATATCACGGGGGTCTTCTTGGAGTGACAGAGGCAGTTCACAGCGGCGTTCCAATCCTGGGCGTCCCGATTTTAGGGGACATGACGATTAATATGGCAGCAGTGGTAGCGGCTGGGGCAGGACTAAGTCTTCAGTTCCGGGATATCACAGACGACTTGCTCTACAACACAATACAACACATGGTAAAAGATCCAAGGCAAGTGATAGATTAGAGTTTTTTTAAATAATGGAAAGCAACAAATGCCTGACAATGCCTAAAATGTGGTACCAAATAGGGGTGTGTCGGTACTGAGGTAATGGGACTGAGCACATTGGAACGGTCCCAAACAATTGAAACAACTCTCTTAAACTGGTAGACTTCCATGGAGTTCTAGGACTTCTACACATGGATTAATACAAGATTGACCTGAAATGGGAAAAATGTAACTGTGAACAACAGCCCAGTCCTTCCTGGTCCAGTTCCACGAACCAGGAAGGCACCTGTATGATCCGGGCAAAATGACAAGGGATTCGGATCTACAAAAGTTGCTGGTTCAATTTTTCAGCTCGGCCGCTACAGGACCAATACATGTATCAATACTAGTTAGGTGTGGACGGGGTAGCTTGTAATTGTGAAAAGGGTTGGGCAATCGAAGCCAAAAGTCGATTTTCGAATAATCGACTTTTCGATTGCTCGTATTTCGATGCCATGTCGAAAATCGTCGAAATCTTTCGATTTCCATCGATTATAATCGAAAAATCGAACTTTTTTCTAAAAAAAAAATGCCTTAAATCTTTTGATCATTACTGATAATTGATTCAAAAAAATAAAATACGCAGTTTATCTCACGAGAAAGTTCTGTATTTCACGCGACGAGGAACAAAGTCATACTATAAAAGTAAAAAAGGAACATAAGTAAGAAGATATGTTAAACTTTAGAAGTAAAGAGAAACATTTAAGTATAACAAATCAGTTATACAAACACACTGCCTTTCAAGAGGCATGTAAAAAAATATTTCAGTTACTAAACGACTTTCGTTGCTTTATCCTGAGGGTTTGGGCCATTTTTTCAAGAAAACTGCTACCTTCCCGGTACGATCGAAAATCGACGATTAATTTCGAAAAGATCGAAATAGTCGAACGCTCATTTCGATATCGATTATCCAAAAAGTCGAACCCCATTTTTCGATACAATCGAAATTTCGACTTCGATCTTTCCAACCCTAATTGTGAACAACAGCCCTGCCCAGAGGCACAGCAATCGCCACATCTCCCTGCCGCCAAAAGTGGCTGACAGAAGGTTCTGTGTTAGTGGCCACATCAGTACCCTACGAGCAACTATTTTCAAAAGCGGGGCTAATACTATATCAGAAAAAAGTACTTGTGGTTGGCAAATTTTTAAAGCTGTACTGTCAAAAATATAACAGTTAGGTACGTAATTGTCATTGTAACCGTCCCAGGGAGCTACCTGGACCGACACACCCCTAGTAAGGAGGAATTGCCATAACCTACAAGAAATGAATTTCAGCACTACAACATTTAGAAACCGGGCAAATCGTTTGTTTTCACAGGTACAAAACTAATGCCATTCGGCTGGCGAAGTTATACAGAGATCGACCAGTCCCACCGCTCGAAACAGCTGTGTACTGGACAGAGTACGTCATAAGGAACAAGGGTGCTACACATTTGAAACTCCATTCGCTCGCCTGGTATCAAGTGTGGCTACTAGATTTACTTATCCTGACTGTTGCAGTAACACTGGTTATAACGGCAGTAACCAAAAGGCTAGTGACAAGTTCTTTATGGATTATGAACTTTAAAACCAAAGAACACTGACTTTCAAAAAAATAAATTCAATGTGTAAAATAGAAAACTAAGACAAGGAATTCCAATAATTTATAATGAAAAATGTATATTAGTTTTGTAATTGGTAATAAATAAGACACAAATGTTTGTGTATATTTCGATATTTTGAAGACTGAGAATAATGACCAAATGAAACAAACTAATGTTCGAAATAAAATGTGCCAAACTGACCTCTCTTCGCATTCATTCAACCATAAGAACTGCCAAAAGCGGTAAAGCACACTCAAATATGACATCTCTTCAACAACTGTGACACATACTAGGTTCGTTTCTGCAGACAAATCCTCTGTGACTCGTAGCTCATTCGCATTCATGGCAACATAGGGCGTTTAGCGTCAGGGAGAATATGAACTGCTCGATTAGTGGTGATGCTAGGGATGAAATCCGGAGAATACCCTATTCAATGAGTAAGTAATCAGTGGATTACAATTTGGCTGCAGTTCCACGCTGGATGTGCTGGAACGCCCCACTTTTCCACCAGCTGCAACTGTCACATAGGCGACTGCTCCTCACCACGCATGTTATGTCGAGACATTTGCAGAAACGAACCTAATCATGCTCGTATACTCCGATTCTGTGTAGAGGTTTACGGAAGCACCCGTGTCCAGTCGGCACCACCACCAGGAGCCTCATCTTCCTCTATGGCAGCTAAAAGCATGGAATATGTTGTAGCCACGATTAGCATTAGAAATTAGCTTTAGGAGCTATGCAGCCTAAAGTGTAAGTCCTAAGGAGGCTACATACCAAATTATATTGAGAATATGTAGCATAGAACCATTCTTTCGAACCATAAAAGTAATGGTATGCTCACCTGACACGATTTGAAGGTTTACAACTCATCCTTTTCTTCCACCTGAAAAATAATAAGTAATAATATAATATTAAAAAATAATAATAATAGAGTTTCGTACGGCATAAAATTTCGTGGTTTAGTACTTTTCAAGTATTAGCAAGGTTCATTCTGAAGGCGTGATAAAATTTAAAAAACTTCATACGTAGGATCAAACAGTAATCAAACCGGTTATTACACGACACACAAGACCATTTTGGGAAAAATGTTCCCACGATTGATTAACGCAACAATTATTACCTTTTCGACTTTTCCGGGGTAAGCTTTGTTTTCAATCATCACTTCTTTACACCTTTCCTGCTCAACGAGGAAATCCTTAGCGTCCCAAGCCTGTGCTCCATCTTTGTAAACAAACAACGCCCGATTATCTTCTACGATGTACCTGGAAGAAGGCGAAAATTGACATTGACAACACGTGAGAGTTAGGTTTTTTTTCGACGTTTCCCATAAGAAACGTACACATCACCTAGACAGTATTTCCTGACACGCCCCTGAGGAGTCTTATTAGATTAGTAGTTCCTTTGGATTCGCAGTTTATATTCATTCGTTTAGAGTGCAGATTTCAGTATAATTCAATAGGTACTACAGAGGAAAAATGTGCTGTCTTGAGTTATTACTAGTTTCAACAAAAATCAATTTCAGTGCACAAAACTCAACAAAATCCAGTCTACCTGTCAAAAATCTGTAATTTTGCTTCAACCCGACGTCAAATTGACTTGGAACGATCACTTAGCGAGGTTACTGGTCGAATACGTCACAGGCTGCGACAATTGACATTTCTCCTAGGACCAAACTCTAGACTATTTCTAAAACTCAAGAAATTAATTTACACCACGGTCATACGCCTCGTATGGCTTTATAGCTGCCAAATTTGGGGATCAGCCTCCGATAGCCAACTAAAGAGGATCTAAACGATCCAAAGAAGGGCTCTTCGAATGCTAACGGGTGCACCCTGCTATATGCGTAACTCCGCCATTCATAAAGACTTGGACACCCCACAGGTGACTTAGGTCCTACCCAAAATGTACTCGCAGCTAAATTCAGCAATGCTTCATCACTCCAACAATCTCCCTAGATCAACTAGCTCATAATCCAGTCCCTCCACAGGGTCGTCGCAGGCAAAGCGCAAACGCCCTCCCCATTTGCTTCAATGCCCAGGACCATCATCTATCCGCCACCACTCTCCTAGTGGTCCACAGAGCGCGCAACTGACTCATCGAGGTCTGACCACTCACTGACTACCAACCCACAGACTTTTCAAACGACAGCTGATATAATATGTTAGTTGTCGTTTGAAAAATCTATAGATATTATGCAGAAACTGTTCCTGCTCATGTTCCACGAAGGATCCCCCATTCATTGTTGGTGTATATGCGCATAACTGATGTAATTGTTGATTACAATAAAGATTACTTATAATAAATAAATTTGAAAAAAAAACTACTTAATGGCAAACGGGGGCTGTAGTTCCCACGTTCACTTACAGGGAACTTGGCAAGGGGAACCGAAAAAAAAAGAGTAGGTATATAATAGTGCAAGCTATTTTAGAGTGGATATCAAATCAAAGGCCAAGTAGTAGTAAAAGTCCGTCGGAATTCTCCTCTTTTTCTTCTCTCTACAAAATGTATTTTATGACAATAGGAATTGAGCTCCGAACACAGTTCCCACTTTATGATGTATTCGTATACGAATAACCCAGCGGAAATGCAAACAAGGGAAGAGCTCGTCTTACCGTTCCGCCTGAATGTGGTTATTCCAAAGGCTCGTTTGCCACAATTTCGTAATCGTTTCAGTTTCATCCCTCGAAGGGTTGCCATTTACGGTGACGAAAGACATCAGCGTCTTCCCTTTCTTCGTGAGCTTCAGAATGTTTTCCGGATCTTGTCCTTGTAACTGAAACCGAAAATCGCGTCATTATTGGTCACTCTGCAATAACTACAACAAATTTTGAACGTGTGACAGAAAAATCTGAATATTAAGGTTTAAACCCGGTCTGAAGCTACATTTTAGTACCTTATTCAGATTTATTTGAGGTTGAGGGCGTAGATGTTCTGGCAGTTCATCAGGCTCAAGGGGCTCCTCGTCTTCCTGAAAATAATAGAAGAAGAGAAAAATGAAATGGAAGACAACTTCTAGGCGAGTGCGATGAGGACTCTGGGTTACATCAAACGTGGCACTAGTGAGTTCACTAAAATCGAACCAATTGTTCTCCTCTATTATAATAAGGCCCTAGTGCTTCCGAAGTCAGAATATGGTCTCCTCTTTACGTAGCCCAAACGTACACGTTGGAATGAATGAATAACTTTATTTATATATCTGTACTACTTCAGGCTCAGTTGCCCGGTCTTCCAGTAGTAGGTACAGAAAAAAAATCTTTATCATACATATTTACAACTAGTCAGACATGGAGAGTTGGAGAGAGACAGAGAAGATTTCTGCGTTATGTGGTCTTCAAGCTCGACACCCCTCACCCGAAGTTAAATACGAACTCCTACTCGTGTCACCTTCAAAGTCTTGAAAGCCCCTGAACGATAGCCGATACGTATTTCCTGTACATATAAGCTGCAAAACAACTGAATATCCTCACCGAGCCTGATAACTTCTGATTAGCTTCAACCCACTAGTCGTCCCTTTTCCCCAACTGACTGTCAAATCTCCCCTTGAGCCGGATCCACCGTTCTGATGAGTATCTTTCAGGACATGGATTTGTTCTCCTGTTCTATCGGTAAATTTAAAACCTGCGTCCTTGTTTCTTCACTCACTTAAGTAAGTGTATAAACTTTGTAATTGAGCACGCCCGTTTGTTTCAAATAAATAAATTATTGACTGGGTCAATACCAGGAAAACAATTGTGAACCTCTACAACAAATTTACGATTTAGTAGGTAGGTATTGTGAAATACTTGGTTCCTACCTACCTCCCACTGATCCAACAGTCTTTCCATGTCGGCATCTGTGTAATCGGTGATATCCTTCCTTGCCCAGTCGGGTTTCTCAGATGGTTTTTTGCACCAACCCGCAGAGAAGCAGACAACCAAAATTACTAGTAGAACAATTCCTCTATTCGATTTAATTTCCATATTCGATGAAAAATGAACAATTCCCGACCAATTCTAAATTAATCAGTTGAACTGCCTGCCAGCAATCGTGCAAGATCAACGAATGGATACTGCGATCTTGATGGATACTACGAGACTCCTTCTTCTACGATTTCTCTTGGTTGTGCTGGCGCTGTTATCATGTCGGAGAATATCACGAGATGATACAATGTATGCATACAATAAATGATACATAAATTTTATGTCACATTCATGTCATAACAGTTATGACATGAATGTGACATAAAATTTATAATATAATATAATTTATATCATACCACCCAATGATTGTAACTGACCAATAATTTCGAGTCCGGCCAAAGCTGTTCTTAAAAACAATAACTTACGAGTAAGTATCTTTTTCTCTCTCTTCTTGCAATCACGAAATCGTTGAAAACTAAGTTTTTATGCAGCTCAGGTCCTTAGGTTTTAAGTGAATTCAAGTGATTCATCGAGAGAACTAAGAATCGGGTGTGGTCAAGAATACCTTTTAAAAAACACCAAGAAATCTACTGGGTTTCTAGCTTCAGTCATCCTCTCCACCTACCGTCAAGACGGCCACAGTTATGGCAACACTGCGTTAGTATCATTCTGATAAACAAATTTCATACCGTTTTATTTGTTGATAATAGTTAGAGAGTTGCGGTCGCTGATTCCTACAACAATTCGATGCGTTACTGAAATTCGTGACTATGGCCACTTGCCCGTCTAACAATTTCCAAGGAATGTTTTTCTCAAATATTGTGAGTTCGGCGGTTGTTTCTGTCGATCACATCGGCGTGGTTCCTTGGGCTTTGCTTTTGTGGGTCGTGTGGCTCATTCTTCATTCGATTTACCGTAAATGTTTCGAGGTAAGTTCATAATGTTGGGCCTTGAAGCTGTTTCAGATCACAATTCTGTTACCTTATGAAGATGCGAAGTTGCACTGTTGTTGAAGGGCGAAACCACCAGTAGCGGACATGTACTCGTAGATGCAATGTTCAGGGTTTTCCTTGCTTTACAGACAAAAAACGTCGTATGAGTGTTTGAAATATTATTTGGCTCTCCAAGGACCAGTTAAATATATACCTACTCTTCTTCAGCCCAAAGCGAGGATTAATAATCACTTGAGTTTGGCTATATACATCTGCCTACTCGGCAGATTTATGAATCTGTATTGAATTTTCATTCGTTTTAGGGGTTGCTGAACAGGATGGGCGTGCAAGAACCTCATAATCAAAGGATGATCAAAACCTATTGGAGACTGGCCTTTGCTGCTGTCAGCCTTCCTTTCGCTTACCAGAATCTACCTCTAGACGATGGTGAATTGCGCCATGATTTCCTCAAAACACTCGGTGAACTCCCGAAATCTTTGCTCGTCGCTGAGCCGCCTACTTTCCACACGAAGTTCTCCTACGTTCTGCTCACCGGATTCTACCTCAATACCGTTTGCGAAACTTGTATCGAATACGGTCTGAAGAGCTGGGAGTTTTTCTTACATGAATCTTTCACGATATTCTTCATTTGCACGTTTCCGCTGAGGTTAGTTTTAGGGTTGCTAGATACATAGTAGAGCAGGTCATTAACCTATGCCCCAAAAACTATATCCGCGGTATTAAGATGGGGATGTCTACTAGCTATGGGTTGATGTTTCGTGAAAAAGAGGAGGATGACGAGGGCGGTAATGACACCACTTCTTGGAACAAGGATCTCCCTGGAAGGGATGGTGGGTGCAGGCGATCTGTGAATGGGCGAGGGAGGAGCTGAGGAACCTCAAGCCAGTAGTGATTTCCCACTTTTTTGATGACATCCTTAACCATCTCCAGTCATTCTTAACCTTTCCAAGCCGTCCTGGACCATTTCAAGCACTCCCCAGACAATATAGAACACCCCAGCCTCAAGCCCTCCCTTTACCTTCATAGCTAATCCCAGACTTAATTAACAATGCCATCTTTAGATGATTCCAAGCCTTCTTTGAGCATCTCAAGACCTCTTCAGCCTCACCAGGCGCCTCTCGTCATTTTAGGCAGTCATTAACCATCCCCCTCAGAGACGTAGCCAGAATCTCGATGGTAGGTTTTACTAAGGCCTACTGCGAGAGGAAAGGAATACTCTCCCAGATCTATGGTAAAACCCCACCCCCTGGCTACATCCCTGTGAGTTTGATCTATTGCAGTTCTGTTATATGTTGATAAATGAGTAATTTTGTAATTGCAGGTCTGTGTACTTCGGCATAGCGTTCATAGCAACTGTGAATGTTGAAAAATGTGTGTACGAACTGAGTAGACTGTTATGCTGCATAAGCAACTTCGGCAAATCGAATATCCTGCTGAAAACGTCGTCTGGAATACTCCTACTTCATACTTTTGCATGGCAAGTAACACCAATTTTCATTCAATCCAAAGTTCCGACTGGAGCCTTTTAGAGTACAATAGAGTCCCTTCAGTACCTACTGTGGTGGTTCGTCGACTGTGTTCTGTTAGATCGTAATTTCAGCAGAGGTCACCGATCTCCTACTCAGTTTGCACCTTATGCTGTTCCTCAATGTATCGGAAAGTGTAGTTATGGCTATTGCCATCAGCAGCATTCGTCTCGTTCACTTCTTGCTCGGCCTTAACCTCAGTCATTGTTTTCTCACCTCTGTTGATATTCTCTTCTATCCCGTTATGTTTTGATGTTGGCTAGTTTTCTGCAGCCCCGATTCGAAGAAATGAATGGAGAACAAGAGTGACGTAAGGCGGCTGTCGCACTCTTGTTCTCCACTCAATTCTTCGAATGGGGGCGGCAGAAAAATAGCCAACATCAAATCATAACGTGATAGAAAAGAATATCAATTTTGCCACCTTCATCGGTGGGGGGTCTAGGAAAAACTGAAAGAAAGAGTAACATAACAAATCTCAGTCATTTCCACTACTGTGTCGAAAAGAATTCGACGAATTCAAAAACCGTCTTCCTCAGTGTATGGCTGCTGATAATTGCCATTTCCAAGCTTTACCGTTCATTATTTATACTCCTCAGAACTCTTCGGTTGGTTTGGTCCCGCCCTGTATTATATAAATTTCATGAGGTTTTGTAGGTCGTTTAAAACAAAATGTTTTCAACCAGTAATGTTTGAACTGTCGAAGGTAGTACCTAATAATCTTTTAATTCTTAACTGAACCTTATTTTACTATGATCTCTCCAATGTTATCATAGATACCAAAATATCTGTTCTCATTTTACGGTAGTGCAGCGCCCTGAGTCCCAAGATGGCGGCTACTGGGGAAAATTCTAGTGACAGCTGATCAGGTGACATTACATCAAACGACCACTTGAAAAATACTTAGCCTGATGCTTTGAATTTGTTCTCAGGTGTGGTATTTACCTTTACGTCTTACCCAAGTACTTCCTCATTCTTCCTGTGTACAAATTGGAAGATGGCGGCGATGCGAGTCATGTCGCCCTTCTCCTGCTTCTAACATTTTCCGTTTGGGCGTATTTTGGAATGGAAGTGTACTTTTCCGTGAGTATGAAATGAGCTGTTCATCTACTATACGTTTTATTATTTATTACATTACTACCAAGTTCATTATCGTTCAATTTCTGGTCAAGTCCGTGGCGGATCTAGAATTTTATTTGGGTGCCGGGGGGGGGGGGGGGGGGGTTCTTAACGGGGGAAAATTTTGTGAAAGGACTTTCATAAAATGAAGTAACTAAAACAGTAGTTTAACGTTAGAATGAAAACTCCCATTTTTTCCATCATACATTTTATTAAGTATGTTTAGGCGACGTTTTGCTTCCACGAAAAACATCATCTGGCCTCTATAAAGAACAAAACGTTTTTTTAAACATAAATCGAGTCACAATATAAAATTTGTACCTTATAATAATAATCGGTTATTTACATACCGCTGAATATTTTATTTAAACTTTATTTAAAATTTGACAACTTAACTAGAAACACAAATATTGACGGTGAAGACGAGAAACCTGGTATCTCCAAAATCTCAACTTTTCAGGAGAGCAAAAAAGCTGTTTTTTTCGTGCCTATGACACCCTATTAAATTTTACCTCGTTACGAGGAACCTCTACAATCGATTTTAAGGCTAAAAACTCACTTTGTCAGCGCTGCGAGCGGTAATATCGGTAGAGTAGTTTGTAAAAACTGTTTTTTGGTGCCTATGACACCCTATTTACCTCATTACGAGGAACCTTTACAATCGATTTTAAGGCTAAAAACTCACTTTGTCAGCGCTGCGAGCGCTAATATCGGTAGAGTAGTTTGTAATAGGTAGGTAGCAATAAAAAACTCAATTTCGGAAAAATCGGAGTTACGAGGTTTCTCGTCTTCACCATCGATATGCTAATATGCTAGAGGCCAGAAGATGCTTCTTTTAGAAGCGAAACGTCGCCTAAACACAATAGAATGTATGATGGAGAAAATGGGAGTTTTTATTCTAACATCAAGCAACCATCCTTCATGAATAAGCCTCTAACAACAGTAGTTTTGTGGATTAAAAACGTGTGTTTAATTTTAATGTAACTATGTAATTATACAGAGTATTAAAACCTTAACGGATATCATACAATTGAAGAAGTGGTAGGTAGTGGAAAGCCCCCCCACCCCCGTAGATCCGTCACTGGGTCAAATACTAAATCTTTGACGAAGGGTCAGGAAAGGCCTGGACACACTTGTTATTTCTGCCAACCAGTACCAAACTTCGAAAATAATATTCTAACATATTATGTGCTTAGTTGAAGATGCAGTCTAGTGTGTTTGTAGAGTTTACACAAGTCCCGAAATGTGCAGTTTTTGGCATATTTCGGTGCCTTTCTGCCCTTTTAGTGGAATACAAGTGTATTACAAGCGACTTCTCCCGGCAAGCGTTCACTGCAAGCGCCTTCACGCTTCGCTATTCAGTTTGTTTTCAAGCGTGTTCAAGGAAAGTGGGGACTGTTGCTTTTTATTCTACATGAGGAATTCCCCTGAGGAATTTTATTTCCTTGAAAGGAGCAACCAGTTGCGAAGATTGATGTTGAATCAAATATGTCTGGTGGACCTAGTCCACTCCAAAAGAATCTTTGCAACACCTTCAGTATAAACTGAGTATAAACTAACAAGTTTTATTAAATTTTGGATACAAACTGTTAGGGTCGCCTACAATATTGTTATGTTGGCAACGCCTTCACGCTTCAGTTTGTTTTCTAGCGTATTCAAGGAAAGTGGGGGGAGTTTGTCTGAAGGCCAATTTTACATAATATATTTACATAAGATAATCGTCAATTAATATGCATATTATATGCATATTATATGCATATTAATTGACGATTATCTTAGATCGCCGGTTGCACGCACCTTCAAACTTCCAAGGTCAACAGGTGTGTCGATTTATTGGGAATACCTTGCGTTCTGGAAGATATCAGTCTATCCACTATACTCACACTGCAATAAACTTGTTTTTCGCAAATCTCCTCAAAGTTTCCAGACTCGAAAGACCAAACCTACTAACAGTAAGTTTCAGACTTCTATTTCTACATGATGATGTCATCGTCACAGGACTAGGAAGGTTCATTCACAAAGCCTGGGAGACATATTGAAAATATGCCAGGACAGCGGCATCAAACTTTTCAAAATGCAAGCCATGTACTCCTTTAGATCTAATGTACTCCTCTACATCTATGTCGTCGATTTTGGTGTTTGCTGTTTCATGAGCTCAGCTAGAAGTTTGCTGATTACCGCCGTTTCATCCGCAAAGGCCTTGCACAAGTCGGCTGGAGTAGACTTTGCGAGCACAAACTTCACTGACTTTAAAATTCGGTCCAAAATTAACAAAATGAAATTGCCTGAAAATGAAATAAATCCGCGACTGCGCCACTATTATGCACATGAATTAGAAATGTAAATCGATGTAAGGAAGTAAACGAGTTGGTTCGAACAGAATGTATATTGTTAATGTCTCCCTCGTACAGGGTTGCCAACATAAAATATTGTAAGCACCCTAACCCAAACAAAACCACAATCTTCAAGACCTTAAATTCCAGAGAACTCATTCGAGGGTGGAACATGTCAGGTTAATTCCAAGGGAAGAATAATCCTCTTAGCCAGAAATTCCCAACACTGGTAGGGAGCTGATACTGAACACAGATATTGAACGAGCTGCACGAGCCGAACCACTCTTGTACGCCTGTAGCTTCCCGCTTGAACACGCTTCCAGTGAACGATCCCACTTGGGCACATGCTGAGAGTCTCAACCAGCAGGTTCCACAGATGTGAAGCCCTGAAACCCATTTTTGAGGTCATAAGATTATTATGTGGGATGAAGCCCAGAGCATCACTTACATTCTGCACTACAGCATTATGCAGCTTTACAGTATCTATTAAAATACCTCTGCTCAAACACTGTATTTAATTGGAGAAAAATAAATTAAACCCTACAATGTGCAGTTAATCCTGGTTCCTCTGCTGTTTTGTAATTTTTCAGTCTTTAAGCTATCAAATACTAATTAGTTCAATCTTACATGTTATTACAGCCTCTAAGCAAGTTATTACTTGATCACATCTACGGAAATCATCGAGCCCTGGAGAAGATCTTATTCGGCTTGCGTGAGAATACTGAAGAGGACTTTATTATTGAAAACTACACGAATCACTCGATTGAAAGGAACATTCAAGAAGGAAGGGCCATGTGCGATAAGTCTCGTCGTCTTTCGCTGAAGAACGAGGTTCAGTTCAAAGTGACTGATCAGAAGAAGAACCGGGAAAACATGAAGCTGATGTATCAAACTGTGAAATGTAAGTTTTGCTACTAGATCATGTTTTGTGATTTTTGCGATCACAGAGTAGGAGTAACCTCAATTTCACCTCTCCCATACTCATATCCCGCTGCTTTGGAAAGGGACGGCGTTCGGTTAAGTAGAGAATTTTGCCACATTGACTCGTGGACGTTCCACGTTCATTTTCAATTGCTTACTAACTGGACGATAAACTGGCGATACGCCTGATTGGAGGCATTGGCCTTTGATACCTCTGTCACTGATCCATTGGCTGAGTTGTTCTCATCGATCAGGATGTTAATCTCTCATGCTGTGGAGATTGGTCGAATTAGTGAACTATCGATAAGAGGCGATTGAGGCGGGGGCGGTTTGAGAGGCATTTTGCATACTCGTTTGACTCGTTCTGAACAAAAAAAAAAAAGAGCTTTGAGAACAATATTACAGAGAAAGCTCCACCAGTCATATAAACCTCTGGATCTGGAAGCAGGTCATGTAAACACAACTATCCTACTAGTCAGCCATGAATTCAGTATTGACTTCTCCTCTGCACTGTATGCACCACAGGGTTGATGAAACAGAGGAGCACTGGATAACCCCCCCCCCCGTATTTATACGTGGGGTATCCAGTGCTCCTCTAGAGATATTCAACTTTTTTTTTTTTTTTGCAATAGGTAATATAAGTATGTCAATTATAATTTTTAATGTTAAGTTGTCGAGCGATTGCATTAATCTGGATTGCGTTAACAACTAATGATTGGTGAATGTTTCAGGCGTGATAAGAATAAGACGAAAACTGAAGAGAATCAGAGACCAGAAAGCGAAGGAAACCTTTTACAACGCTCCATCGTTAACGGAAGTTGTGAATAAGATCTACTGAACAGCTTGTAGATAGTTACTCAAAGAACATGTGCGAGTTGATTGGCACGCTCCCCATCGAAGTTCTTCATAGTCATAGTTATAATTTCAATCGCGGTTTAGTATGCCTTCTACAGCGTTTAGTATACCTTCTAATTAAGAGTGATATTATCCAGAAAATAATGATGCAACAGCTGTTGGTACCAAATATACAGGGTATGTTCCATAATAATATTAAGTATGAGGTTGTTTCTCAACATAATCGCCATCAAGTTTGATGCACTTCTTCAGTCTGAGCACCAGCATTTTTATACCCTCTTATACGCTCCGCTCCACCTCCGAAAGCTGCTTCTCTGATCTGAGGGCTCTAGGTCAGTGGGATATCCCATCCAAAGGGCACAAGCAGGTCTTGAGTCATTATGGATGGAAGCGGGTCCGGCATTGTCATTAAGGATAGATACACCACGAGTGAGCATTCATCTTCTATGTTTTTAGGCCTTTGCAATATGCTTCAGCATTCATGGTGGTCCCTTCAGCATTGAAATCCACCAAAGGCCAATGCTAAAATCGTCCACTCTAAAAACTGGACTTTTTGCTGATGGTGAGTGAGTGAGGGTGGCGCCATTGTTGGGACTTTCTTTTGAACTCAGGAGTACACATAGTGAAACCAAAATTTCGGATTTGTGACGCGAAATGAGGAACTTTATGACCAATCGAATCTCACATCGGCCAAAGGTGGAGCAATCAGCTCCGGCAGAGATTGACAGAATTGCTTACTGACTGACGCCCTTTACACACAGGTTCTCAACCATCGGAGACAAAAAGAAAAAAACCTCTCCAGGCCACTTGTAACCCTATTTTCTGAATATCACTCGTACTTGTGCAATTTGTTCATTAGTTCATCAATGAGGTGCACTTCATATCCTCAACGAAGGCATTGAAGAGGTCTCCATCAAGTTTGGTGGAGACCTTATGACACCCCAATCAGCTTGGTGTCATAATTTACCTCGACGACTCTCCAAAGGCCTTCAATCCTCTGATATCCATAAAGTGTTCAGAGTAGCTCACTGCCTTGTGCTGTCAACCTTGGGCGTTGAGTTTACAGCGAGCTGCCTTCTATCGTGTTGGCAGCACAAACCACGAACCCAGAGTTCTTGGATTCGGGAATACATGGAATCCCGGACTGAACTAATCTGGGCCATATTTGATACACATCTTATTGGCATTGTAGGAAACAAAAGCCAGACATTTTTACACACCTCGCTAATCGACAAGACATAGGACGAGCGTTTGTTATGGGTCACCTCACAAATGAGTCCGTTGACAGCACACTATACGATTTCAAGGTCAATCTTCGATTCGATCGTACACGATTTCTTATCAAGGTCCCAAACTTCTTCAGAGTGTATCGGTTTTACCGTAATTTCATCTCAAATTGTATTTTTTACTCGCGACGTTCGTCCTAGAGCTGATAGTATATTAGCTGTCGATCTCACACCAGAATATTGCATTATTCTGGGAAGCCTGAACTATTTATCAGACAAATCAAATTAAAGGGTAGATTGAGTAGTTAGGTACGTTACTTCGAAAATTCTGCATAACTAGGACTTTTATTTCTACCAAATTTAGTTGGTATCAAGAGTATTAGGCATTTTTCAGGTCTTCTACACATAGTTTATAGTGTTCCAATAATGATCTCCTGCCCGCATGTTATTCATTCAAACCAATTTGACATTTATACTTTTAATTTTTGTATAAAAGCCTTTACCGTATGGGCGAATTAGTGGTGAGTATTGTGTTTTTACTAGACTTAAGAGAACATTGAACAATGAACATTTGTCATTGAAACGCTTCTAGTCATATTTATTAACCTCGACATTATCTGCCCCTTGGCGACTGTGATCATCCCCTGTTTTGACTGTGAGCCTTGTTCAATTATAGTGGTTTCTTCAGTTTCTCATTTGAGCACAATGTTTACTATCATCTGCCGAATAAATGTAAATTTACGTTGATTTGGGTTTCTGAATTACGTTTCCCTTCATTTCCTTTGTAAACGAATCGACTGTCAAAGAGAGAAAACAATATGATAATCGACACAGAATCGTGTTGATCGATCCTTTTTGGGGACTAACACAATTGGGCTAGCCCATTGACTCTGTGAATCTTCCACCACGCCACTTTCTTGGATCTCACGAGTAGGTTTGTCACCCTCTTCCAACCTGTACAGCCCGGTTTCACCGAGTCCTTGGACTAGCCCAAAAGTATTAGTCCCCCAAAAGGATGGATGAACACGATTCTGTGGCGATTATCAGCAACTAAGTAGCATCACCGAGAAAGACGGACATCCCCTTCCCAGGATTGATGAGCTGGTAGGTGCAATAGCCGGCAGGGATGGTAGCTCATGGTTCAACACCTTGGATGTACAGAGCGGATACTGGCTAGTGGCAACGACAATGAAAATACTGCGTTTTGTACAACAACGAATATCAAACCGAGCCATTTCCCTCTTCTGTTTCCTCGGGGCGTCCGTAAATTGATTTGGCAACTTTGCAAGGTTCAATCCACAACGACCAAAGTTTTGGGCAAATCCCGACTTGCGCTGAGGCCGGAAGTACCACACAAAATCTCCTACTTACTTGATACCTGGGTTTGCAGCTTTTACATAATACATTTTAGGATCCACTCCCAAGGCACTTCATGTACTTGGATTAGCTGCTCCTTTGTTTCTGTCAGGCGAAATTTTTCTTGGTCGATTCCAATTGTTGGATATAAATAAAAGTACTTAGTTAATAAATAAATAAAAATAAAAGTAGTTATGTGATACAAGTATTCGGAGCTTTTATTCCACGCAACTTCAATGCACTGAATGTCCAGTTGGCATCTCGTCTGCCGGCGTCAACTCATTATTCTTCGGTCGCGACTGTTGTTTGTCATTGACTATTGTGACTTTCACACAATTTTGTCCGTAGTACAAAGTGTTCGAAGGTCTAGTTTGATATTCATAAACCAGTTTGCTGTCGTACTTCATCCTCGCTTCGACCCATCTGGTCTGATAAGTCGAGTCGTCCTCTCCGAGTTCCCTCTCCGGCGGGATGAATCTGTTAATCGTCATTTCCGTGACGAACGGCGGCGGGTACGGCAACAGACTGATTCTGCTCTTCACGTAGTCCTCTTTCATCTCCTTATGCTGATCCTTCGTGTGGGTGCAGTACAAATGACCGTATTCTTTAGGGACCACTTCCTTGCAGAAATGTTCAATGTTAGCCATCCGTTTCGCATCTGAAAATCAACGTTTGGATAATATGTGTTAATTCCTAGAAATTGTTTAGAATAACGTTGAAATTCCATTTTAGAACTACGAATTTCATTTTAGAACTCCACGCCAAATCTTGTTCAGTGGCGGATCCAGACTTTGATGGGGGAGGTTCATCACCTGGACATCAGCACATCAGCACATGGATTGAATTTTACAAACAAAGTTAACGTCCATGTTCGAACTCAGCCTTAGTATGGACCTATTGAGCAACCCCTAGAAATGAGGAAGGTGTCGCTATCTTAAAATTTCGAGATATTCTGCCGATATGTGTGTGGCCATTGGGCAATAAGGCTGGTCTACGCCCTGACAACTACTAAAGTATTGCCGATTTTTGATGGCCGTCTGGCCACCTCTGATGAAAACACAACATTTCTGTTCATTCAGCTTCACTGTTGGAATTTAATGGAATGAAACAGCAATTTTTGTTTTGTTTTTTGCACTTTTGAGCGTTTTGAGGGTTTCACAGTTATCCATGAGCAGACGGAAGTTACCGTAAAAAATTGATATTGATTCCCGGGACCACAAGTACACTGCCCTGTATGAGGGACAGTGTTTGAGGAATGGAGAACGTTCAGGCCATTTTCTAACGATGAAAATCATCGTGGGCGCTATTGAAGCGCCCATAACTACTCCAGAAAATAATCGGGGTAGCTATGAGCTCTTCAATAGCAACAATGCAATGCAAACCAAACGCCTAAACTCGTCCGCTTCCGAAGGACCAAAACCTGCCAACTAACGCGGGTGTCCCTCTTTAACGGACATCCGGTCAATCGGCGTCAACTCACAGAACTCTCGAAGGAACTTGATAGAAGGCCGTTCGTCACCGAGGGGTCCAAAGTGCTGTTCGGCTCTCATCATCAAATCCGATTCGTTGAGCCAGTCGTCTGCAAATGAATGACACAAACAACTGGTTTTCACGAAAACTCGTCTGTTCTAATGAAGCTCATACACTTGTCATTACTTAAATACTATTTGAGAGAACTGGAAGACGTACCCCCTCGAGTTTCCATGATGTCTTTTGGCATCTTATGAGAGTTAGGGTAGAGCTTTAGAACTGCAATTAAATGAAATAATGTGTAATTAGAATCCAATGCAAATACTAGGGATCTGTAAGATAAGTTCAGTGCCTGTTGTTAGCACCGAATAGACTGCTCCGAAGATTAAACCTTTTGCTCCAGTAGGGGGTGTTGGTAGGTACCTCTGATAGTTATGATGTTGGGGACCTTACGTTTGGGTGTGAAGAGCACGGTTTCCGTCTTTGTAGTGTTCATCTTAATTTTACACTTTTCAAAGTGTCAAATTGTCAGGTGGGTCGAATTTTACAGCCGGCTGGATGCTTTTGCAGGACTTGGGCTTGAGGAATAAATAGCCAGGGCGTCTGCAAAGCCTGCAATGTGGGTGTGCAGGGGAAGGTAAGAAAATACACTGGGGCTGGGTGACAGATTGCCTGGTCCCCTGCAGGCTCGAGTTCCACAAAATGGTACCACGGACGGAGGGAGTCCCAGGCCACCAGAGCAACGCCCTCGGGGCAAAGCTCCACAGGCAAGGCCCTCCAACATAGGTTAGATTCGTAGTGGTCGTGAACTTGCTAGAAAGTAGGTAGCTTTCCCTCATCCCCAAACCCTGATGTTGGGCAGGACCCCCTGCAAGAAAGTCAGTTGACCAGGAGGCCCACTAGCCAATAAACAATATCTTCCATATGTCCGTCAGGAAAGAGAATAGGAGTTTGCTGTATCCTAGAGGTAGCCCACATTCGTGAAGTTTGTATACTAATCCCTTGACCCGCACGGAATCAAAAGCCTTTTCAGAGTCAAGGATCAGGAGTGCAGTTGAATTTTGGTGGGACATTTCGGATTTTATTTTCTTGACAACTCAGGCTAGTTGTTGACTAGTAGCGAGGCTGGACTTGAAACCCATTTGGGACTGCGGAATGATGTCGAGTCGGATGATTTCTTGTTGGAGGGGGGGGGGGGGGGAGGATGAGTTAGCTGGATTGGATAGCTGGCGGAGTCTGAAGGTTTTTAATGGGCTTTGGGATGGGAAATCATGGGCTTACCATGGCGTAGTGGGGAACCTTAGGCGTAGCAGGGTGGTAGTTGCCCCAGTAGGCTGTTCGGAAAATTAAACCGTTTGCCACAGTATAAAAATTATTCTGGCTTCGCCCGTGACTAAGGCGCTACATATGCAATGGAAAATCAGTATGCGTTGGAAAATGCCTACTGCCAATGTTTAGAATTGGTGGAGACACACAACTGGTAAATTAAAATTATTATAGGGAAGGAGGTTAAACCTAGTCGGTTCAGTGAGAAGGTTTTAATTGTATCGGCTGAGGTCGTCTGTTCGAACCCAGCAGCGCCCATCTTGAGGAACGAAAATGGGCGAACTAATAGTGATCCTTTTGAGAGGACAGCCGATCTCGTCCGCTAGTTCGATGTGAAGCTGTGGCCAGGAATGGCTGCTAACTCTAAGACGCGGCTCTAAAGATGAACATCGTAAGTCAAAAGAGAGTGACTCACTTGGTATATCGTCAACTGTTATTGCTTCAATCACCTTCTTGATTCGTTCATCCAGCTCTTGTTCTTCTTTCAACCTCCTCTTCAATTTGAAAACCCGTCCCTCACCAGCAATTTCTTCATCTAGCATGGAAAGAAGAAAACTGTGCAAATTCATGGACAACAGTTTATTATCTTCTGTAAAAATCACTCTTATGTCTGGATCACAGCTATTTTGGTTTATTATCTTCGTTTCTAGATACGTAGATTCAGAAAATCGAATTAAAAAAAATCCGTCCGTCTGCGGCACTTAAATTACGGGTTCCGACCAACCCCACAATGATCCTCGAAACTTTTCATAACCCTAGGTCAAGGGGAAGGGGTTCAAAAAAAATTTTACGATTATAATCTTCGGACTCAAGTGAAATCTGTTGACGAGGAGATAATATACTCGTACATTCAAAATCTGCGTACTTTAAATAGTAATAATCAATCTACCGTTTAGTGATCTAGACAGAAGGGTGATCTGCACATAGAAGATAATAAATCGTTGTCAAGAATTTGCAGAATTTTGCGATAAAACTGGATTGTAGCGCTCTGTGAAAAATATTCAAGATTACGTTGGATTCGTAATGTTCGTGGAACGGCGCGCCGGTGGTGGGAGAGGCGAACAGGGAGGGGAGGCCTCGTTTTACCACCCGCTCTACAACCACCCACATCCGCCCGGTTTTCTCTTTTTCACCCACTTCCACAGTGACATTCACCCACAATTTAAATGTGAGTAGTTGTGGTGTGGGGCGGTGAGGGGCAGGGAGAGAGAGCGTATGACAACTCCCGCCTCCCCCTCATCAACCACCCACACCCGCCCGGTTTTCTCATTCACACCCACTTTCACATTCACCCAAAATTTAAATTTAAGCGGATGTTGGGGGGGAGGGGAGAAGAGAGGGAGAGCGTATGATTAAGAGACAACACTCGCCTCCCCCTCATCAACCACCCACACCCGCCCGCTTTCCTCTTTCTCACCCACTTTCACATTCACCCACAATTTAAATTTAAACTGATGTTGCAGGGGGGGGGAGAGGAGAGAGGGAGAGCGTATGATTAAGAGACAACCCCCGCCTCCCCCTCATCAACCACCCACACCCGCCAGCTTTCCCACCCACTCACAATTCCAATTAATGTCGACAGACCTTAGTAATACACATTTAGACCCCCTCCCCACCATCCTTCCCATCCCACCTACGATTTCAATTCATTTATCCATTGAATATTATTTAATAATATTCAATAATAATTTGATCTATAGATTAGGTAATAATTTTCATTTACATAATTCACTAGTGGCTAGTGACAAGCCCACAAAGTGGTCCTCGACGATGTCCTTTACAGCTGAGTATTGCGCAAATTGAATATTTCACTCATCATTTATAACAATAATTTATAGGCCATGCCTGAGCGAGTTACGCCTATTTAAACCATTTGTTCGCCCATTCCTCCAATCCCGGATATTGTATGCAGATCAGTGTGATGCACACAGAAAGATGATCTGTACAAAGAAGATAATAAACCGTTGTGTCAAGAATTTGCAGAGTTTTTTTTATCCGATTTTCTGAATCTACGTATCTTGAAACGTTAACCAACAAATTTTTACATGGGGTTAAAAAATGTTTTCTTTGGGCGATTCCAATGGTTCATTATCGAAGATAATGAACCAAAACAGATGAAGATCGTCGTGGGGTAATTTCATTGGTGGAGTGGAACAGGCAAACAAAACCGCATCGCCGTGCGCCCCCCAGCAGATGAAATAAGACAAGTGCCGCCAACGATTTATTTGTGATCAAGGATCGGTATGTAAGCCTTACATACCGATCCTTGTAAGGGTAAACCTAATCAGGGTGGAGAATACGGGAGCTAGCGGAATGATTTTGATTAGGTAACGGGTCGAACAACTCTTTGTCACAAGAAATCATGGTGAGGCTGTAAAATTGTCCACAGTCGTTTCTAACGGAATTGATGTCCCGTTTGCAGAAGTTTAAAAGTGAATATACATATTGATTTTGTCAGCAGAACTGATGAAGAGTTTCAGCTAGATATTCATTTATAGCACAGTCACTTCTTCACCAGGTTACACTGTTTTGAAGTGATAAGCAAAAACCAATTACCTCTTCACAATCTTGTTACTGTTCACTCACCTACTAATGATTTGACTTGCTCCAATGGTATTTCGTGGTCTTCTGGTTCATCAACTGACATCTCCTCACCTGAAAGTTCAGGTTCTTGCTCTATCTCCTCTCCCATTGTTTCAAAATCTCTACGGTCTCCATATTCTTCCTCTTCTTCTAAGCATTAATAATAAATTATAGTTAGTTGAAGTGAAATAGTATGATTAGTAGGAAATGTAAAAACTCGTTTGATGGAAAGAGCCTTGTGATGCATTCGAAGTGCTTGGCAGGGGCACAAGCGTTCCTGCGCCGACTTCTCACTTTTGCCGAGTGCTGAAGCTCTACAGAGCCGTTTAATTGGCGGCCTTTCAGTCCGAGGAGGACCGAAAAAGTAGACTGAAATGGATTAATAGTGTCGTTGATTTCCATCAATTTCCATAACATTCAACGACGAACACACAATCTAAACAAATAATCGGTAACGCAAAACAAATGTTCGTCCTGCGCTCGAGTGAATGTGTGAAGGGCCCTACTCAAACGCGTTTGTTAGGCAGGTTTGTTAGTGTGAGCCCCCGTCATACCTTCAAGCAAACGTGCGGGTGCAACGTCAAACGCTTACCAGGTTGTCAAGCATGTTTGATTGTAAGTAGGGCCCTTAGGCGTAGACTCTCTACTCGTTCGCTTGGGTCCATTTGTGATTCAGGAGTCCAGGAGCCATATACGAAAAATCGGGGTGAGCTGGACTCAATTCCAAAGTTATTGAGACTTTGAGGGATTGTTTGGGGATGGTAGGTTTTTTGGCCTGTCCGTGAAGAGCTCAAGGTCCTCGTTATTGAAAACTATCCTCAAACAATCCCTCAAAGTTGCAATAACTTTGGAATTGATTCCAGGTAGAACGTACTTAGCTCCTGGACTGTTAGGACTAGACTAGAGAGCGCCACGAGTGGCAAAGGCAGGACATGTGAACGCTACACACTCGTCTTCAGCGCTCACCTCGTAGACAATGATTCGTCACAGTCAAGCCCTTAGCAACTATCCCAGCTAGATCTTTATCTATTTGTGGTCGAGTTGCCTCCACCTCCCACGTTACCAGCTTGCTGTAGTTTCTCCAATAGCTTTTTCTTTTTCAACATCTTGGCCATCTTTTTCTTTTTGTGTTTGAGTTTCCTCAATCTTGGTATCATAGGTCGAGACACGCGGTAAGAGTTTTTCCCAACAAACTTGACCCAATCTTTGCGCAGTTCGTTTAGTTCTTTTCGAATTTTAGCAGCATAATCATCAACCCATGGCCTGGTCGGAGTGTGGAAGTTCACGAGTTTGCCTGACACGTTTAAAAACTTCCTCAAATCTATTGGATCTGCAAGAAAAATGATTTTGAAAATCTCCCAATTAAATGCTTCATGAATTAACTGTAAATACCTGATATGAAATAGTGATATGCGACCGCGTACCCAGAATTTTAGAAAGTATTTCACCCTTTCCATCGAGTTCATAGAAAACAGTTACGATGGTGTTGATCATCTCATCGAGGTCCAAAAATGGGTCAGACGGCAAAAAAATGTCCGGATTCCTGTAGTGGTAGCACATCTGATCGGTTGTTGGGCGTTTGGCACATGACTTTCTCGTACAAGGGGTTTCGCTCCATCTTGGCCGAGAGTCCAAAGCCCATATTATCCGGCATTTGTAGCACCAGTGGAAATCGTACCACCCACGACGGCTGTCGTTCTTCACCAATGCAGGAACGGAAAATACCAATCCCTTAGGAATGCCATATCCTCCTGTGTAATTGAAAAAAAAAGAAACTTCATATTTACGTATATAAAATAGACGTACGTTGTGATGCTGCAAGCGTTATCCCAAATACTACGTACTTCCAACCCCTCCTCGTTATAGCACCTTTTAATGACGGTAGCAAATCTTGCTTCTCCAATTTCTTGACAAACATACCCGATTTTGGTTTACCCCAAACGGTATTGTTCGACAAATTATACTTACCACTTCTCCTATCCCTTGCTCATAGCTCTTCTCCTATCCCTTGCTCCTGCCACTTCTACCCCTTGCTCATGGTACTTCTCCTACCCCCTGCTCCTGCCACTTCTACCCCTTGCTCCTGGTACTTCTCCTACCCCTTGCTCCTGTCACTCCTACCCCTTGCTCCTGTCACTCCTACCCCTTGCTCCTGTCACTCCTACCCCTTGCTCCTGTCACTCCTACCCCTTGCTCCTGGTACTTCTCCTACCCCTGGCTCCTGCCACTTCTTGAAATGAGATATTTCAAAGTATTCACCAGTCGAGCAAATTCCCACAGAAAGCGGAATAGTCGGGAGGTCTTTGGCGTACCAGTGACTCAGGATTTCCATCGTTGCTCGAATCGAGGCTATGTACGGTTCGCGACCACTTGAACGCGTTATTCTACCCTACGGAATGAAAGAACTGTATAAGGCTTTTTCTTGTATGAAACCATAAGACTCTCTGCCCACTTGCAGCTTACTTTCTCACGACTGATGTACTTCCAAGTGTTTTCCAACTTCTCATTAACCGCCTCCAATTTCACCCACGCTAAATTATCTTCGAGTTCCACGTTGTCAAAAGGGTTGCCTTTGTCCCATATTATCTCATTCTTCAACTCCATCGTTTTTTTCAGAACCGCCTCCATATTAGGCCTGTTGTAAACGGCATCTGTGTTGCTAAGGTCGGCTATATGAGAAATGCCTGGCGATCCCCACACGTGGGCTGTTCTTTGCAAGATATTCGCCATTGGTATCCCGCTCGCCTTTGAAAGAGCATCAAGATTCAAATATATATTTATTTATTTAATACAACAGGAACGAGCCCAATACACTGACTTATATAATTTTTTTGGTGGTCACAAACTGTGATAGCAGAAAATAATGGCAGGCTCTAGCACAAGGCCTTGATGTCAACATTGAAACCTTAGTTGATGACCCAAAATACTCTATTTTTAAGTAGATAAACTGTAGAAATATACTTACTCTCGATAAATAAACCAAAGCCTGGAGAGCAATGTGGTTAGTGACTGCGACCACCAAATCGTAACTGATGTTTGGGGCTGCGTGAATGAAAAATGTCGCGTTGAAACATGGGTACTTCATGCAAGTAAACACGACCCTCATGTCCCGATTTTTAGCGTGCTGGTTCACCATGTTACCCATTTTTGTCCAGAAAATGGAGAGCGATTCGAGTTTTGTGTCTCTCAAAGTGTCCATGAGTTCTGCAGGTTCTTTGGTACTAAATTTACAAGTGACAACGAATCAGCCAGTACGTCAAATGTACCAATGGACAAGGCTAAGGTACCTACATCGCAGACATAGATGTGGGTGCTGGAGATCTTCAAGGATTTATATTTTTTCTGTAGAGGAAAGAACCAATGCTTGTTTGACAAAATTAGAATCCAGAAAAATTGAATGACTTCTGTCTGTATACGTTGATACAGGTTAACTATTTCTAATAAAATAAAAGGGTCGACATTTTCATTGTAGCTGAAATGTTGTGTAGTAATAAGCGAGTTTACTTTGTGTCATTCCCCATGAAAATAAGGAGATCACAGTCTCTGACTGCATGCGCCAAGTTCTTTGCCACCTTCACGCATCTATGGCCCATTCCGTAGGTAGGGAGCGCCACAAGATCGTCATGTAGGTTGATAGTGGATTTCTCCATGAAAGGGACAGTGTTGAAAAGGGTGAGTTCCATTCCGTCAACGTTATTGACAAGCTTGTGACTGAGGATTTCCCTGCAGAGGAGCCCCACTCCTGGATGGCCCTCGTACACGACCGACACTCTTCTCAGTAGCCTTTTAGATAATAGAACTGCCTCATTAAGAACTTTCAACTTCTTTTCCTGCATAAAGTTTCAGATGTTACTTTCTTTAGGGGTGGATAATTACAGCAGTTCTTGTAGTATACTAACACAAAACAGCACAAAAAGCTATTGTTGCTCAATAATTCATTAGCTGAACATGTGGTAGAGGCATTTGTGCAGTAGGTTATGGTGCTCATCAACCTTACTCTGCTATACGTTTATTTTCTCCCACCAACATCCTTCCTTCGTAACCTATTTCCTTTACCTGCATGTTGCAACTCAACCAGTTCAGAAATTAACCTAAACTGATCGGCACAACAAAGCTACACTGGAACACCATGTAAACATCACTTGCAGGGCTTAGACAAACTATGGCTCAGCTCTGGTGAGCTCCACAGGCTCTAATTTCATGTGAGGAGGCGGTGAACTAACCTAGTTTACATGGTAGCAGAGCTGTGTACTGGACATTTAACAGTGCTCTCTCCACATCAACTGCTCTTCAGAAAAGAAAAACAAGAATATTGGAAAAAATCGTTTATTTCCACTGAAATATGAGTACACTGTTAGACCAGTTTCGGCGATTGAACCATCATCAGTAACAAAACAATACGCTCAAACAAACTGCTCTTCAGTCGACAGCAAGTCGTGGCGCGTGCGTAGTGAGGGCCGTTTGCCCCAGTGGCTGTTTCTGCAGGCAGAAAAGTTTGCTACAACGCAAAAGTGGGGCATTCCAGCACATCCCGCGTTGTTGACTTGTAGCTGACTTTACCGGCTGCTTCTGGGGAGTATGGTCAATGCACCCGAACCACAGCCAAACTGCAACCCACTGATAATCTACTCATTGAATAAGTTACTCTGCTCAATTCATCCCTGGCATTTGAGTAGCAGTCCAGCAGCTCCCACCTTCTAGTCATGGTAGGAGTGGATGCTGTGGCTGATGGGAATAAGCTCTGAGTCAGTGCAAGTGTTTCTACAGAAACGAACCTTTTGACTAATAAGTAGTATGGATACCTTTTAACCATATTTTAGCCAACTGAGCTAGTTCACGGCATTAAACACATGGTGAACAACGCTACCTCAAAATTGTTAATCTATCCCATGTCGTACCATCTAAAGATGAAGGTTAGCGACTTACAGGTCGTGCTGATCCTCTACTGAACCTCTGGCCACACGTTTTCCTCCTACATTACCCATTCAATACTGTTTGTAGGTGACCATGTGTAAAATGTGACCATTCAATACTGTTTGTAGGTGAGACTACATTAAAATGGCTGATAAGATCAATCTTATTCCAATTTTTAAAAATGTTTAAAAAAATGTAGTCTCACCTCTTGAAAAGCAAGAGTCAATGCCTTCATTTTCGTCCGTGATAAAGGAACTCGCACGCCGTACTCATCGTACATGTACTCGGAAAATAACTCCAAGTCACCAATCAAAGACTTTGGACCGCCATATTTGTACTCGTACCAAGCAATAAAGTTGCTTTTGTGCTTCCAACCATTAGCTCGGTTCAATTCATTCAACCAGTGCTATTTAGACATAACATTTCATTATTAACTTGAATCACGAATTTCATTTAAAAAATCGTCTTTTAACTTGGCATGATACAACATGAATGGATGACGATTGGGACAGTGTAACTGCATCGATAGCTTATTTCACTACCAGTTCACAGCTCTTACCCAATACTGGCTGTCTGTCATATCGTAGAATTCACACATGAAACTCTCGGGGTACTTCTTGGTTGAAAGGTGAAGCAGACCAAACCCTATCACAAACTCATCAGTGTCTGTTATTCCACCAATGCTAATTCTATTCATGACGTCACTTTTCAACGGTCGCCTTATATAAATTTTCAGATCCCACACTACAAGGTGACTTTAACCGAAGAAACTAGTCTTCTACAGGAAGTCTACAAGTTGATATCATCACCTGGAAATAGCACAACAAAAGCGATGCTTAGCAAATCGTGTTATGTTTTTGAGGAGGACGAGAAACGACTAAGTTTGTAGGTATTTGAATATTTTTGCAGAGTTGCTAATAAATTATGAATGAAACGTTGTCTACGATGGACCAAATTCGTTGCAGGGGTAAAACTCTACTGTAAAGCTTTGTGCACATGGAGCCTTCATGTTTATTTTTACTCAACTATTTAATCCTTATCGGTGACCAGTGCAATACAAGTCCTGTGATCATTTTGTGAGGTGTTGGAACAGTTTTTTATCGTGTCCTCTTCCCGCTTTCCCCATCGTCTATTCCGCCAAGCAACCAACGCCTCAGTACCAACGATTCCCTTCTCAGGGATACACGAGTATATCTGTCATCTTGCTTTATCCTGCACTTTCCTATATAGTATTCTAGAGGGCATTAATTTTCCGGAAGACATGGGTAAACTATCGGCCCATTTCTGTGCTGTCAATAGTTGCGAAAATAATAGAAAGGATGGCAAAGAGTATTCGCCACACAAAAACGTCCAAGATTTCCATCCATTCCCTCTCGTTCGCAGCTCATCAGGAATCATGGTGAATCCCCCTGGCCATCCCAGTAACCAGTAGGACAAACAATCGTAAATAAAACAATTTTTTTATAAACATATTTTTTTTAAATTCATCAGACAAAGATAATGTCTATATACTTTAAACATCAATTTACAGCAACATGTTATTTTCCAATTATCGATACTTTATGTACAGATGCATTGTTTCAAATACAAACATTCAACGAGTCTAAAGATAATATCAGTACAAAAATGTTTTACTCTGTAAATTCTCTTCAATCATTCATTATTCGATTTACACGAAATTAGTCAAACAGAGAGGTAACAATTGATATAAAATTTGATATAAAAACTAGGTACCTAAGAAAAGTTAGGAAACTTGACACATATTGCACGTTGGATCGCACTTATGAGTTGAAATAAGTGGGTTTTCATTTTTTTTCTTTTTCTAAGTCAACAAGTTGTACAAATGTGTACAGTATTTTCCCTCAATTAAACCTTACTTACTTTCAATTGAACGGTTCAATTTGAACCTATTTATGTTTTCAATCAAATCTTTGAAGGTCCCCCATTTATGTCAGCTGTGTGAACAAATTTTCATGAAATTGATTAGTTTAGTGTAGTAAAAGTATTGGAAATGGCTACTGGGGAGAGAAAAAGCTGCTTGCTCGTAACGTTGTACACAGAAGGCATTAACACTTAACGATGTCGGTACTACTGGAGGATGCAGGGTTTTTCCCGGCGGTTGGCAAGCCTGGATGTGGGGGTGCATCCTAACAGTCAACGTCCTTATAACTGGTAATATAAGGTACGCACGATACATTTTAATTCAATACAGGGCAACTCCACCACATCAATGACTTTTGACGAGGAAATTTCTCGTGTTGGGAGGGAGGGGGGGGGGAGAGGGAGTCGACCTGAAAAAGATTGGACCTCCCAAGCCAGAATTGGCTCCTCAGTTTGACACTGAGGGACCATCGGAGAGTGGTCGAGGAGATTTCAGTGATCAGGAAGATGCCAGACAAGCGAGGAGACGCGCAAAGCCGTCAAAATATTAAGACTTTGTTAGGGACTAAGTTCTTTTTTCGTGGAGTTTGTTACATTTAATTTTTTTCTTGTTTTTGTAATGCATTAATGTATGTAACTAGCACTTCCTTTGTTACAATAAATGGTAATATTAAAAAAATAATAAAAATCCCACCTTTGTCACACATAATTTGCTCTAATCTGATTAAGTAGGTACATACTCCGTCTCAATTTTAGTTCCCTTGACCCTTGGCAGCCATTTTGGTTTTGAAATCCAGCTCGGGGCTGGTTAGCCATGGCATATAAAATGGCGCCCTGAATTGGCAACCTGAGATAACAACCGGATGAAATACCTAGGTATAGTGCTATATCAGCATGTTCAATTGGTGACTAAGAGCATAAGTGAACTAGTTACTTTAACTTATAAGTATTTCTTCCCATGTTTATATTAATTGTTCAGTTTAGAGCAGTTAGTGTCAGTCAACACAACTTTTTGTTAAAAGCGGATTTGTTAAATAAAGTTGCTGGAAGCGGGTAATATTCGTTATTGATTTTCCTTATAAATCACACTTGTAAACTCAGTACCTACTTCACATGAAGATGTAAAATAATATTATAGCATAGCCTCATCAGTGTAGTATTCAGAAACAATAAGAGCATTGGCATCAACCTCAATTCGTAAGATAAATCCAAACGCGAAAACTGTTGCCAACCATCTCTCCCCTACTGTACCTGGAAGGTGAAGTAACCAACACGGAGGGGGAGGACGATCAGTTAACAACTGGTAAAGAATATGACGTGATTACCGAGACGACTTGTCAAATAAAGTGTTAAATAAAATGCCCCTCCAGTTTATTTAAGAAATACCAGACTCAATAACTATTTTCAAGATATCCGTCGTACTCGACGCCTGTTTCACTTTTCACACTCAAATGTATTTGAAAGTAAAATAAGGTCTAATTAGGTGGGAAAACACTATAAATTAGGGATTAAATGAAGTAATACTGCCTAATTTAGACAGGGATTGTCACATTGAGAAAATGGAGTACTGCCTGTTCACAGCGAGTAGTTAAGGTGTGTTGTATTACAGACAGATACAACAGGGAATGTGTCCTTATTGAGACATTTCAAGTTCAGCGATTGGGATCGTGAACCACGTATTTTTTGGCACTCTTGATAAATTAGGTTATTTCGTCACTATCAAAAATCAATACAGATTAAAGTAGGAGCTACTAGAAAATGGAAGGTTGAAATGCAGTAATATAAAATCTACGCAGTCGTGAAATATTTAGAAGACTTGACAGTCATGGATCGTAGTAAATGGAAACAAGTTTCCCTACTCTAGACAATTCATTGAACCAGGGAAATGCAGAGGAGGGGGAGGCACATTTGACACTGGCTGTTTTTCACAGAATATTTGTGTATTGTGAAGAAGTTAAAGAGCACTTTTTTTGTATTCATCGTATTCAGCGTTCAAACATCGATAAACTGAGGTGTTATAAAACCTATAAATCTACATACTGAGCCAGTAGTTGTTGTAAAACCAGTAAAATGGAGACATTTTACATAAAACCAGTTATTTCTTAGAAAATTTGCTCTTATAGCCATGCTAAATGACTGTGAATTTTTTACATCGTATAATGCAATTGATCATGATTTTAAATCTTTGTAATTAAATCTTTATAATGCAATTTTAATCATGATTTTTATTGAATCTTGAACTCATGGCCAGTCATGAACTCAGTTTTAGCGAATTTTCGAAGAAAAGGAAGCTATTGTTCTCGGTCCAAAATTTTTAAAACTCGAATTTCCGAAAGATTTTTGCGCCGAAATCCATTTCAGACCATCCTGAATTCACTGCCAAAAGACACAAAAAATCTTATGTATATATTTATGTATGTGTCATTCCAGACGATAACTCTCGATAGAATTGAGATAAAAAGTTCAAATTTGCACACAAAATCTGTCTTAGCAATCGACAGGCTAAGTTCGAAGATGGGCAGAATCGGGCCACTCTAAGGGGGGTGTAGGGGAGTTTTAAGGGGGGGAAAATTACCCATGAAGTCCAAATTTGAAACAGTCTGACATGTGACACCTCATTTTAAAGGTTTTTTCATGCTGAACACGATGGTGAAGTCAGAATTGCGATATCTCATTCCGTTCTCAAACTGGAGCAATTTGAAGATAAGGAAACGTTGATGTTCTTGAGATGTTCTGTTCGGTTCTCGTCTAATCTGATAACGGAATGAGATATCGATATTCTAACTTCATCATCGTGTTCAGCGTTGAAAAATCTATGAACTGAGGTTTAGGAGTCAAGGAGTTAGGTGTAGGTTTATCATTTTACATAGAAATAGTTATTTCTTCGAAAATTCGCTCTTATAGCCATGCTGCATGACTGTGGATTTTTTGTTGTCAACCTTGTAGGGAGAAAAATGTAAAAAATGGTCAAATGCCCCCCCCCCCCCCCCATCCACTCACTTGTACAATTTTGAAAGCACCCACGCTTCCAACGACGTGAATAACTTCAAAACTTCACGTTTCTCATTCATAATAAGAAATCCCTGATTGTTCAAAATGATCCATTTGATATTGAACATTTTCTCGTGGACGTCCACCAATTTGAAACAATAATATGAATGATAGCGAATAACAAAAATTCGTTTCAAGAACAGTGAAAAATTGACAACGAAATGAAGTCTAGTACTCGTATCACGCGAAAAAAATACATTATGAACGTACAAAATTACAACAAAACCAACTAAATTACGAATTACAATTACGAATACTCCACGCATTCACCCACACGCACACAAAACTGAGTCTAGAATTTATTATAAATACTATAATTATTATTTGAACGTAAAACTACTATTATTGACACTTACGCGCTCATACACGGTTTTCAGATCCCATCAAAGGTTCTTCTATTTCAAGTTTTTATTTTTTTCAATCTAAATGCCAAGGAATGTTTCATTTTTCCACGTAGATATCACAAGTTATGAAAAAATTCAACGACACGATTTTACAGACGATTTCAACGCTCTTCTAAAGCTGGTCAAAACGTTTCGACTTTTAATTAAAATCACCATATGTACATGGAACGTTTATGTAAAATATATTCTAATACAAATACTTTACAAGAATAATTTTACTTCTTTCGTGAAGACTTCCCTGTCAATTACTGATTTTCAATTGGAGTAGAAGCAGATTTTTTTTTTGCTTATGAAGTATGAAAAATGCATTTTTCATAATTGAGCAACAATATTAAGGATGCTAGTAACGTATTGTAGTAGTTCGTGACATGTACGAGTATTGCGTGGCACTAGAACGACCGAGAAAAGTAGTAGGTAATGTTAAAAGTATTAATAGAAACTCAACTACACCTTAGACGCTGAAAGTTATACTTTTCTAAGATACGATTAAAGAGTCTAGTTTTAGTCTGATCGTTATGGTCAAAATTAACAAGTGACACTTGGCGAAATACTATGAACATTTCTAAAATTCGCCAACAGGGGAAGTACTAAGGCATTGTTGCTCGGAAATTAAGCGATTAATCGATGAATAAGAACAAAATTATATAAAACAATTATTTTGGATATGTATTAAACCCAAAACCAACCACCAAGACGCCTTTAAGAAGTAGATCAAAGAGCATGGAGAGCGTGTCCTACCCGGATACCCCTACTCGAGTTGATATTTGGTGTAATAAAATAAAATATGTCACCAAATATGAAATGGACAGATGGATACGAGAACCGCCAAAATGGTGCAGAACATTGGAATGTACGATTTCCTTGATGTGTTGTCACTAAGTAGAGCAATTCGTCGGTAAAATGGAAATTTAATTGACGGTTAAATGTGGTTATGAGACCTGAGCATCGAATATTTATTATTGTTGAAAATTACTGGCTTCTGGGTTTTCGAATGGTTGATATTTGAGAGGTATCAGCGACCACACTATGAGCAAGGGGGGTGAGCTCCCTTGGTGGATCAGCAATGGTGATTGATTAACTTGGCGTCCAGTCAATGAGGAAGGGGGTTTGGCACCCTTGGCAGATCAGCAAAGGTGATTGATTAGCTTTGCATCCATACAATGAGGAAGAAAGGGGATGGGCACACTGGGCAGATCAGCAAAGGTGATTGATTAGCTTTGCATCCATACAATGAGGAAGAAAGGGGGTGGGCACACTGGGCAGATCAGCAAAGGTGATTGATTAGCTTTGCATCCATACAATGAGGAAGGGGGGTTGGCACCCTTGGCAGATAAGCAAAGGTGATTGAATCAGCTTTGCATCCAGTCAATGAGGAAGAGGGGTTGGCACACTGGGCAGATCAGCAAAGGTGATTGATTAGCTTTGCGTCCAGTCAATGAGGAAGGGGGGTTACCACCCTAGGCGGATCAACAAAGGTGATTGATTAGCTCTGCATCCGAGTGCCTTTGTCGCCGTCTTGCGACCTTTATTTACTGAAATGTCAACCAGGCACAACTATCTACTCTCTGAAGAACATGAACCTATTTTCAGCCATGTGAGATCTCAGATCAAAATAAGATCTGAACACTCAAATATAACAATTCGACAACCCAGAAAATGGCAGCTTTTGTGCTTCTTTTTAATGAAGCGAGCTGAAGACTCCAATTTGCAGCAGTAAAAGGCAGTCCCCTAGAATTCGCGTTTCCAGTTTTCTGAAATTTCCGACATTTATGCCGGTTAGAGCTGGTTAGTTAACCAGTTGGTACAGGGAATGTCGGCTGCTACTTGAAATTGAAGTGCTCAGGAACACCACAGATCTCCCCTGCGAGACACTCGAAGACAAATGGACTCATTCCTGCTGAAATTAGGTTTTCCCTCGTTCAAGATCCTTTGCGGCATCAATGTCTTACTTGTAATATCACCGAGGTTCACTCTTTTATACTACTTTGATCTACTATCTTACCAATGCATGCAAGACGTCACAATCGTTTCGACTAGACCAGAAATATCATATTCGAGTCTCACCTATACAAAACATGGCGTTTTAAATGTTTGAAAACAAATATTCACTTTCTGAAAGGAGAACTTCCAAATCGGACGGTACAGTGTGCATATTAGAATCTAATTCAGCGGCGACAATCTTTTCACTCACGTTGCCGTGTTGTTTACCCGATTTGACGGCCTGGTCAGCACCAGAAGGCTCGGAGGAGGGGAATCTTATTAGATCCGGACAGTTTTTCGAGGGCCTCGGTTTATTTCTGATCTCTCTCGAACTATTGTTCCTATTTTTCTTGACGTTGTCGACAGGTTTCTTCTCGCACTTTTTACTCAAAGACTGAGACCTGCTGGCTTTTCGGTCCGTTTTACACCTCTCGGGCGAAAGCGGGAGGGGCATGTTGGCTGTGCATTCGACGGAAGTCATTCGAAGCAAATCGACGTTTTTATTGACTAATGGAGCTTGTGGAGGGGTTTCATCAGGGGTGACGCTCGTGACTGAGAGTCTGGCTTCTCCCGTGTTTTGATAAACGGGCTCTTTGAAGGCTCCGGTAACCGGAGCCAACCGTTGTGCGTCACTAGGGAGACTAGGGACGACTTCAGTACTGTTTCTCTTAGAACACTCCCCTACTGCATCCACAGTGTCTTTACTCTTCTCTACACTCTCTTCTTTCTTGTTGTCCTTCTTTCTTTGATTCCGCCTTCTTTCTTGGATCACTAACGCTGTACGAGGCCTAGTTCGGACCTTCTGGTTGATCTCTTTCACAACACTGGTAGCCACTTGAGTAGGTTTCCGAAGCTTAACACTAAATTTGAATGGAGGTTTGTACATTACTTGAAGCTTTACCTGCTCTTTAGCATCGACCACGCGCTTGGGTTTGGCAGTCTTTGTGGGACTCCTTTGGGTTTCAGTCGGCAAGAAGCCCGCAGGTGAGGATTTGGATTTTCGAACTATCGTGCGGTCTATGTGCGAATTGAGTAGCCAATTTCTCACTTTCCCAAGAGGGTCTTCTTCTGGTGTTTTAGTCGGGGTGACGTTCTCTTGTGCCGCACTATAATCGATGATTTCATTTTTGGTCAACGACTTCTTCTTGATGATCTTCTTCGGCGACTTCCGTGAAGAACTCTCTTCAGTGCGTTTCGTCTTCTTTGCATCCTTCTTTCTTCTCCTGGTCTCGCGAACTCGTCTCTTTAGTGGCACTTTGCTTCTCACTGCTGGATGCACGGTTACATTGGCTCCATCCCCTTCTGGAGGCAATCGCACGGTTTCTGTGGTTGAGCTGTGTATGATTGTAAGTCCTTTCAGCTTCAGGTCGGTAGTTTTTCCTAACCACCTTGTACTCAGTACCTGAAATTAAAAGAATATTTTTCATAACATGCAGTATATGGTGGAGGCAAACTCTGTTAAAGCCTTCAGCCTATGAGTTTTTCCAATTTCAGAATTCGTTACAAAATCGCCCGTAGAATGGAAAGGCGCTGATAACAGCCTGTATATCCCATCATTATGACAACTTACCAAGATAAGGACTATGCTACAAACTATCAGGGCAGCGTAGTACCACCGGTCCATCACCCATCGTTTGAACGACGCTATACTTTGTTCAGAGAGCAGAAGTTTGCGGAGAGTTGCCAGAGGGCCGGATGGATCAACCTGAAATTATTACAGAATGACAATTACAATATTACAGAATGACAATGACAATTGAAGAATTATACAGTTAGTTAATTCTATCACACAATTAGAGGATTTGAAATCATCCTGTAGAATAATGGTGGATTTTTTTTTTTTTTTTTAATAAAACTTACTTCTCTACACTTTTGGAAGACATCACAGTAGCCGTTGTAATCATTACAGGGAGTTCCGGGTTTGGAGAACATGTCCGGTATGTCGTAGGGCACATTATTCCAAGCGAATGACGACCTGCAAGGCAGACACCAAAATCGGATGTTTTATTAACAATAATCGTTATTGGCAACTTGTTACCATTGTTTTTGACAAAGGAGAAAAAAACTAAATAGACTTTCAAAGTGGACTAACGTAGGCGTATCAACGCCTCAAGGCAAGTCTATGGGCAGGGTTGGGAACAAATAAGGTTAACAGGGCTCGTGGTTCTAAAATGTGACTTTGTCTCACGTGGAACAGGAACGTCCGGAAATGAACAAGTTCCTCGTTTCCCAACCAACTTCGCACAACTTTAGATTCAACAATTTTTCAACGTTACTTTAATCAAAAGCGATAAACTTACTTGCATTCGCTGTACTCCCCGGGCAGTTTGCAACAAAGTTCGCAGGCTTTTGTGGGAGGATCATTAGGCCCTGGGATACACTGGCAGGACTCCAGACCGTACGCCAAACAGATGGACCCCGTGCACTCCTGCAGGGAAAAATTCTCGTAAGGCAAGTTTTGTTGTTGTTCAGGTATATAAATAGAGAATGCACATGTGACTCAGTGACGAAGCCAGAATTTCGATAAGGTAGGTGTGGAAAAAAATGCAGAAGGGTGTGTGTGTGTGGTTGATCTCCTAAACCTACCCACTGGCTTCGTCCCTGCCCCGGTTGTAGCTACCTAATTATTTCGTTTATACGTTCCTACAGTATTTTCTAAATCCGAAATTCCCAGTCTCTTTTTATCACATATGTTTCTAGAGAAAAATACAAAACAGTTCCAGTGTTGCCAGATGTAGGGATTTTTCCCTACACGTAGGGAATTTTGGGGGTGCATTGAGCGTAGGGAATCCCTACGCTGAACGTAGGGATTTTTGGTCAAGCTAGGTTACGTGATTCAAACACTGGCAAAATTCTAATAAATTGAATAATTATACGATTTTAGTACATTTATTCGTGATCGGAAAACCACTTGTGGTATGAAGGATAATATCCTTCATATTATGAAGGAGAAAGGTAGGTACCAATTGTTACAACAACCCCATCACACCAAATATGATGAAGTTGCTTGCGTCACAGAGCTTATACGCTTCTAATAAAAGCGAGCAATCCCTCGATAGTGACGAAGACGATTTGATTGGTTTTTAATGGTCTCTTTGATGAATAGTTTTTGATTTATTTTTGATAACCTCTTGAGATTAACCTAAGATTTTACTGCTCTTCTTTCTATTTTCAATCCCAAATTTTTCTGTTACTTGTTTTACTATTACTGTTTCACCATTTTAATTTATATTTTCTCCTCGTAGTCATTCCCGGTCGTCGACATTAAGATTTTTTTAAATAGGTATTCCAAGGCTAATATAACCAATGCTACCATTCTTGAGCCTTAGTAATAAGCCTTATTATATTTATCTCAGTGATATTTCTCAAGTACCTAACAATTCTTGTCCTGAAACTCGGCGCTTCGCCAGGGGGGCAAGCCCCCCTGGACCCCCCGGATCTTTTCTCTTCTATACTTTGTATAGAACGAGGTATTTGCTATGCAAAACATGAATAATGTTTTTGCGTCCCGTTTCCCCTTTTCCTTATCCCTTTTCTTTGTCTGTATGGAAAATATTAAGAAATGTGCGGAAAATTTATTAGAATGTTGTTTACAGTTTTATTTACTCAGGGCTGTATCCCAGCTTCTTCGATATTTACAGCGGTTTTGGCAGTATATAATTTATGCATAAATTAAAGGCTTTCCAACGAATGGAGAACGATTTTTGTCCGTTGAAAACTAAAGAAGTTTCATTTCCCTAGAAACGGCTCGGTTGTACGTGAAAATCATTAAAAATCTTCGTGACTTAAACTTCGTTACGCTTTTCAACTCTGGTAGGCCACTGCAAAAACATTATTCATGTTAAAAAATGACTGGACCTAATCTAACTATTATTGAGACACCAATAAAAATTACATAGTGCAACTCAGTGGTTCAATGGTTATATCAATCCTAACCATTGAAAACCAAACCAGCAGCAGTGAATGCAGTGATATTGTCGTTTTGTAGATGACTAGACGGGAAGTGATCTTCTTTTGTTCTTTTACATTTTCAGCAATCGCAATTTTACGCGTAGGGAATTTTTTAACACGGTAGGGAATTTGTAGGGAAAAGTAGGGATTTTGGAAACGGTCCGTAGGGAATTTCGAGGCAAGTTGTCTGGCAACACTGAACAGTTCTTCTTCACCATCCATCGAAGTATTCATTCGTCCGCTCGTAAAACTATACAGTCATCTTCAACCAGTCCAAGTCATCTTCAACCATCCCCAGTCATTCTCAACGTTTCCAAGTCCTCAAGCCCTACGTATATACCGTTCTAGCCTTCCTTAACCTTCTCAAGTGCTCCTTAACTATCCCGAGATACCTGTGGATCATTTGTTACGTATCCAAACGCCACTATGCCATCTTTTACATCTTCTTTGATTAAAGCATTCTATTGAGGCCTCTTCAGCCTCACCAGGCTCCTCTATTCATTTTAAACAGTCCAAAGCCTCCCTTGAGCAGTCCTTAACCATCCCCATCCGCAGCCAAAATTTCGATAAGCGCGAGTTACAGACAAGGGCCTACTGCGAGAGGAATGGAATACTCCCCCAGGGGTATGGGAAAACAAGGGGGGGGGGGGGAGGATTGGAATGAAGGATACACCAGTGAGTGTTCAACCGTTATGTGGGTTGATCTAAGACATTACGAATGTTAATGAATATGCGGGTGAATTTACTAAGCCTACCAACCCTGAGAGTCCGTCGTCGACAGTCACTCCTAAGTCCTCACTCACTGACTCTTTCAAGAGGGGAACATGAGCATAAACCACACGGAATGGGGGGGGGGGGAGGTTGCGAGCGTATTGTTAAGCTACTACTAGCGATTACCATAAATTTGGTTTTATTTAACCACTCATATGATACACTACTCATTAAGTGTATTCAATATCTGCTCAGCACTCGCCAGAAGTTCTTCCCATTGAAAACCATGGATAACAACAATATATACCAGAATGATTGAGGGCTCCAAAGTTGAGCCCTGGATTATCACAATTCATTGGTATTAGATTCCCCCATGTTCTTTTCGATTATAACGATCTGCTTCCGCTGGTGAACCAACCTAGTGCGGAATTCTCCACTCTGACACCTCTCAAAGATTCCAATAGCACAGCTCTGTCAAATGAAACAAAGGCCTTTGCCACTCCAAGGTGGGCAATTATTGCATTTTCGCCCTCTTCTCTTACTTTGTGAAAATCCAGGACGTCGTAATACACGGACTCCTCGACACTTCTTGACGGTCAAAAACCAAGCTAACATCTGGACAAAAGTAGATTTTCCTCTAAATGTTTCGACAGCCACTTCTATACCCATTTTTCTAAGATCTTTGAAAAAACACTGAGCATAGAAATTGGGTGCCAGGATCGTCACGATACCCACCCTTATGAAGAGGGACAATTTTAGCACTCTTTATAATATCTGAGCCAATAAATTGTGTACAAATTTTCATAACTGGATCTGTCGCTAATAGCCAGCTGAGTACAGGACGAGAGCTTTTTCAATGTGTTCATCCTCATAAGGCAGGTGTTATAAAGCAGGAGTTATGCAGAAGTCTTTCAACCGTTCGCCTCCTGTACTCAAGATGGTAGTGATGACGGATGATATTGAATCACAAATGTGATGTTTACAACCAAAGGTTCAGTGTCATACCGTTCATCATCAACTGTTCTATCGCGGAATCCGCTATCCTGCCGAAAGATCAGTCTCATACGTACCCCCATGAAGCATACGAACTCTTCGTTACACACAGTCTTATTGGGTTTGTTGATGGACGGAGGGCAGTGGGGACCGCGCCCGTCGCAGTAGCTCGAGTCTCTGCAGCCGTTGTCGTCACGGCATTTGTCGCCGAACTTGAGGCCGCACTCAGCAGTGCAGCACGGACCTTGAGACGGACTGCACATACTGTGTGGCGTGAGATGACAGGGCGGCTGGTCGGGCGGTGGGTGTCTCCTTTGTGGGTAGCAGCAGTCTTCTTTGCAATCTTCTTCCCAACCGCAGTCACATTGCTCTCCAGTCTCCACGACGCCGTTGCCGCAGATGGCTGCTTGAGGCTCTGGAAAACGCAAATCAAAGGAAGATGAGTATCAACTACCAACAAAATTGCGATCGTAGCAGTAATGTTAGGATCTTATAAAGTATTAAAGAGGAGCAGTTCTAATGACAGAAAAAGGTTACTTTGGTGGCAGAGCCATTTTGGATCTGATGCCCATCTTTTTGTTCCGTAATTGAGACCGAGTTGCATATGTGCTGCCCCAATTGTTCCATGGGGAACTTACATGCAGTGGCGATTCTGGGCTTATTCTGCTGACAGTGAATTCTGAGCAATACGTATCCCCGATCCTGGATTTCTTCCTCCCTGAATTAGGTACAATTCCTGTTAGGAAGGTTTGGTTTCAGCTGGACCTGGCTACTGCCCAAACGTCACGTTTGTCAATGGAGCTGCTGAGAAGATGTTTACCCGCCTTAATTAATCTCGCTCTGCGGTGACATTCAATGGCCTACACGTGAGGGCTCTGAGTGGTCTGTGGGGCTTCCTCAAGGGAAAAGAAGCTGCACCTCTGCCAGAAGCACAATTAATTTCTTGGAGTTTCTGGGTGGAATTGACTGGATAACACTTGATCCGAGCAATGTGTGAAAAGTGACATAAAATGGGAGACAAAGTAGCAGACGGTGTTTCGACATTATGAGTGCTCACCAAGAAGTGCAATACACCTGTGGATTTATTTGACGGGTAGATTGTGTTCTAGATCGATTATAATATTCCTGCATGGTTCCTTCGAACTCACATTATGGAGAAGCGCTTAAACTGCTGATTATGGTACTTCTGCTAATCAGATAACTCTTCAAAATTGTTTTATTCCAAAAAACTCATGAAAGTTCTGTATTGCAATGGAGTTCATTTTGGGACTCCCGTTCGATCCCTCCTCCAACGACAAATTCTGTTTTTGACTTCTACCATGAATTCAAGGCTTCTTTTTGATTAGTAAAGCCTGCAATTTCTGAATAGTAAAGGAACGTGAGTTTGGTATGAAATTTGAACACCGAACAAAACACAGTTTTACTACGTTTCTGATGAGTTCCTTCCAGGTGGATCGTGTATTTCAAGCAAAGATTAGCGGGATTCTACTGTGATTCTAGGTTGAGAAATGTGATTCCCACTATAACATCGGTGTGATTCGACCAAACGCTTGTCATTACCTGTGAAGCATCCCTTTGAGCTTCTGGCCTTTGAATTCAACACGGGGTTGATACTGTTGAGGCTGCACGGCGAAAATTTATTATTGTTTTTCTTATCGCCGGAAGTAGCTCTGGCGAACATTATGAAGTTCCCGTCTTCGCCACCAGGCGTGCAGAGGTCCGGGTCGTGCTGAAAACGTCAAAGCTCGTAATAAAGGGAAGAGGCAGTCACAATCACAAAGGTACCTATGTAACGTCAAGAGATAAGGTCCCACATAATGGTAGGCCCTGAATTTCACCCCTTTCAACACAGGACTTGGTTGATGTCGATAAGAACTCTCTTAACGCTTCACAAATTATAATATTCGTGTCAGATAGTTTGTACCATCAGAAGTGAGTGTATATCGTTGGAAAAGTCAGGTTTTTGAACTTTAAATTAAAATTTCATAAATATTTTGAATTTGGGCGAGGTTTGCTCATCATCAGTCAGTGATAACTTTGATGAGTCGATGACACTGCTTACACCAACGACCGAAATTATGGTTGTCCACTAAACTCATCTGAAATGGAATGTTTTCTGTAGGCACGGTCTCAGGAAATGGATCAAATTTGAGTAGGTATTCGTTAGTCAGTAATAAAAAATGTACCTAATGGGCAATTCCTAAAAATTGGTATACTCGTACATTCCTAAAAACTATGATAAGTGAAAAAATGATTTATTCATCCTGCAGCTCTCTACAGTATTTCTTTGTACCTAATATCCGCACACTGATCCACTATAGTGTTGTAGAATTGAAGCCTTAAAGAATACAACAAACAATAATTTTTAGTGATGGGGTTCACAATTCAGTTTATTAAAATTTGTATAATTTTGGTACCGGGTTAATTTTGGTTTGAAAAAGGTCGACTTTGACATAGAACATGTTCAATTCAGTTTGGAAAAGGTTGAATTTGACTGGGAAAATGTTGGATTTGACTGGGAAAATATTGAATGTGACTGGCAAAAGGTTGAATTTGACTTGGAAAAGGCTGCATTTGACATGGAAGAGGTTGAATTTGATTTGGGAAATGTTGAATTTGCCTGGGAAAAGGTTGAATTTGACTTGGAAAAGGTCGAATTTACCTTAGACTATGTTGAAATTTGACTTGGAAGGGTGAATTCGGTTTGGTAAAGGTTAAAGTTGACTTGGAAAAAGTTGAATTTGACTGAGAAAAGGTTGAAATTGACTTGAAAAAGGTTGAATTCGACTTACAACATGTTCAATTCGATTTCGAAAAGGTTGAATTTGACTTGGGAGATTTTGAATTTGTCTGGGAAAAGGTTGTATTTGACATGGAAAAGGTTGAATTTAACTGGGAAAAGGTTGAATTTGACTGAGAAAAGGTTGAATTTGTCTGGGAAAAGGTTGCGTTTGACATGAAAAATGTTGAGTTTGACTGGGAAAAGGATGAACTTGACTTGGGAGATTTTGAATTCGGTGAGGTGGGTACTTAAAGGTTAAATTTGACGTGGAAATGCCTATGTACGTACATAGGTCTGAGCATATGAAAAATTTTTGAAATCATTCAAAGAGTCATGTAACTGCCTAGTAAACCTTTGGAAAATCTAAGATATCAGGATCGTATTTCCTCTAAATATTCGCTCAAGTTCGATGAATTGAGAAATGTGATTTTTGTGGCTCATGTGTGGGTTATTGGTGGGCATCTACCCGATATCGAGTGTAGAAATACATTTACAGAAATACATAAAGTACCGTCTTACCGGAGAGCCGAAGTTATGGCCGATCTCGTGGGCGAGGGTTACGTGAGAGACGGCGGGCGGTACGTGTTTCCCGTAGTTGAGCAAAGTGACGATCCCAGTGTTCAGGCTCTTCATGCTGCCGCGGTAGTGCTACGAAATACAAACGGCGAATAATTATGGCAGTTCTCCCCGTTAAAAAAACTTAACGTTAAGTAAAAATTTTGTTTTTTCTACCCGCCCTTCACTTCGTCAGTGCGAGGTAATCCGGAGTTTATTCCTCGGATCTCGGACGTAACGAGAAGCGCCAACTCTTTACTCGGTTGGAACAATATAATTTATGCCCAGATGATTAAAAATTAATAACAACGTTAATCAAGTGTTGGGCCTTTCCAGGGTTAATTAGATATTCCGGTGGTCGAGGAAACTCTCCGACAGCGTTAAGCAACTCCAAGAAAGTTAGTGCAGAATTTCGCCGGGAAAATAGCTCCTTTGAAAACACTCCTACCCCTGCAGAAAGCCCTCAATAAGCGAAGAACTGGAATGTTCGTCCACGGTTTACGACCGTTTTATTCCTTAACTTGATAGATGAATCACATTTTTCATACAAACTTGAATTTTAAACAAATTGAATGTTCTTCTGATTTTACGTGAGAGTATGAAATCCATGCAATCACACAGAGTGCGGCAAAACACAGTGTGCAGTTTTGAAGAGGCGTTAATTCCCCTGTAGTGAGGATGGGAACCTGGGGTGGTTGCATTGTATCTGGGGATTCGCATGGTTTGGTCGGGAGACCACATATTTGGTGCTCCAGTCTATGTGAATTCCGACAGAGGCTCAGAATTCATGTGCATGATTTGAAACTCGTCCTAGCTGCTTTTGAGGTTGCTACCAACAGAACCACCGCCTACAATCACCGGGGAAATGGTCAGGTTTAATGTTATAATGGGATAATCTGGCAAACGATACAACTTGGTCTTCATGAGAGGATTCCAACTTCTTGTCACTGGGAATTTGTAGTCCAAGCTCTTCTCCCAAGATGGAAGAATAGCATTTTGAATCACTTATCTAAGCTATCACACGCTATAAAATATCAAAGCAGGCAGATCAAAAGCTTACTCCATTCTTTTCACACACGCCACCTGCGTTCTTCAGATCGCCGGTCCAGGCGAGGCCAAGGGTTCCCATCTCGAAGTCTCTGTATGTAAACATGTAAGCAAGACAGAAGGCATCGTAATCTTCCTCTGAAACAGAAAACAATGCGTATTAAAATCCATTGCTGATTAAACCATAATTTGGATATAGGTAATAATCAATCTACAATTTTGACATATGAAGCAATTTTTCATGAGGTAATCTCACTTGGTGGCTTTCAACATCAACAATTTGGTTCTCTAACCTTGACAATTTACCTTACAGTTCTTTTCTTCCAAGTGTAATCGATGAGTTTTAATTTTCCTATATTGCTCTGTTATGGTGTAGCAAAGCCTCGGTGTCAATGCAATAGATGTGAATGAACAAAGTGAACAAATACACAATATTTCAATTTCCTGAAAAATGCCCTCGATGATTTATTAAGTGCTTTTGCTGCTCCAATTCGTAATAAAAGTGGTTTTGAAGTCACCGAGACTCTGGAACAAAATATGCTCAGCTCTCATCTCATGAATTTAAATTACCTATCCGCCTACTCATCAAAAATCATCATTAAATATTGACTGATGATTATCTCAATGATTATCTCCGGTTACATTTTTTTTTTTAATTTTAGTACAGCTACATCTGTCGCTCCCCTCGTTCGGTCTGGTTTTCCGTTTCATTTAAAGAATTGGGACGTTAGAAGAGATTGCGGCTCTCATTATCCCCGAAACTGATACGCCCCTAGAAAATAACGAGGACAACTGGAGGATTGAGAGGGGGAAAACTCCTCGTAAGAAACTCCACTTTGTCAACTAGTAATTCAAGAATTGAGAACGCACGTGCTGGGAGTATTCACAGACCTTTTGATTTCAGCGAGTTTGAGCTTGTTGAGATCATTGGACCACTATAATTTCCATATGACTGGTAATTGAGATTTTAAATTAATTCCACGTTTACAACCGTCATTGTAAAGCCTTTAGCTGGTTTCACTTTACAACAATTTATTGAGCAAACGATTCATCCAATATAAAGTATCTGATTTTCAAAATAGATAGCCGAATTCTAAAACCTCACTCAACAGGTTGCCTAATTCAAAAACTGCTGCTGTCGAATGGAGGCACTTCTCCAAAAATCTTAAGATTTTCATCGAGGAATCGATGGTACCAGAAGTACTGGTAAAACTCTCATCAATCGACAACTACAAGTGTCATTCTTATAATGGAGCGACAGTAAAAATACGGATCCCCAATTTTATACAGCTTCATAGAAAGATGTTATCGAAATGTGACAAAGGAGCCCTGACACCTGCTGCATCCGCTTGATGATCGCCCCGACGTAAAAGGCGTCGTCTAATTCTCAAGTCGTTCTGAAACTTCTCTAACGCGATGGAAGTCGTTGAAATCTGACCCAAAAGAAAAATACCTCGTTTATGAAATTCTCTCTCATCCATCTTAATCTTAATCGGCGTTCAGCTTTTCATTCGCAAGACTTTTCGGTGGCTTTAAATTAAGTTTTTATTGCATTTAAACAAACTCGAGGATGAAAGGGTAATTAATTAACATCTTTTTCGCTCGGTAACCCTTTTATTGAAACAACATTTCATAGGATTAAGTTCATTTCGGAATCACAATGATTCAAAACCTCTTTAATGGGTCTGCGTCTGGATTCGTCTGGGGCCTTCTATTGTCCCTTAGCAACATTTTATATTTAGGTAATGCTCGTACAGGGTTTTCCGGTTTTTAAAAGAGGTCGAACAAAAACCTATTTAGGTTCGCTCGAAATGATAAAGTCGGTAGCCGAGAAGTATGGCTTGGATTATCCAGAAGATTGCCAAGACTTTTTCTTGAAAGATGTTGTCGGGGGAAGGGGGCTAGGGTTATTATTCCTAAAGGCAAGTCTCCTTTTCTTCTCTTCAGTTGAAAGGTTGATTGAATTACAAGTGGAACACTCAACGAAATTGAGGGAGTCAGGGGACGGATGGTTAGGGCCTTCACCTCCACGCTCAATTCCAGGGGGAAGTTCTCAACCCACCGTTTGTAATGTATCAATTCTTATTCAATGAGGGCAGGGGTTGGCTGTTAGAATGGGAAACCTCAAAAAGCGTGCAGGTTTCAAAGACGTGTTGTCCAAAGATTGAATCCCTACGAATATCAATTCCAATTTTTTCTCTATTGTTCGCTGGCTTTCCGTCGTCACTCAATCTCGGTTGATTAACACTTATAGATCCTACGGTTTTTGTGCCGAACGCAAGGACTCGACAAAAGTTTGTTCTTCAACTGCCCCCAGAACGTACCTGCTGTCATCGCCTCTCCCTCAACGACTTCTGCCCCATGTAACCGTAGTCGCCCCCTTGAGGATTCCAAGTGAGGGGATGACGCTCAACAGCCGAAGCATCTTCACAAAACGTACACTCAACCCACTTCATTTCTACTTCGGTCTTTCTCCAAAGATCTTCATTTGAGATGAAACTGTGGCCAGAATCACGGAGGATTTTGCTTGAGAAAACGGTCGATGAAGACTTTGACTCTCCACAACTCAGTTCTGGTTACATACCAAGTCTCACAACCAAAAAGGAGTACCTACAGATTCAAAATCAGAGTGAATCATAGTTAGCTTGATCCTGGTGCTATTGCTATTGCGAAACCAAGGCTTCAACTCCTGTATAGTTGAGATTCACGTCATTATTTTTTAGAGTTTGTTAGCCAAGTACATAGTATGCATCCCCCAATGCAGTAGTTGTAGCTTAATAGTTTTTAATTCACTGTGAACTCCGAATGTCTCATCACGGTTTTATTACAAGTTTTTCAGCCCCTCACACCTCAGTCCCTTACATCTCACAATGTGAGAGAGTGAGGTGTAAGGGACTGAGGTGTGAGGGACTGAAAAACTTGTAATAAAACCGTGACAAGATGTCATCTCAGTATCTCAACTTTCTAGGTTTCTTCCAAATTGAGGGTCTGAATATCATTGAAACTAGAAATGATTAGATTACCTACTTGTGTATACGGAGGGCTTGATTACTAATAATTAGCTCATCGGATCCGGCGTTCTTCAGAACATTGAAATCCTATCTCATCTTCGAACTAAAGTCGAGTTACGTAATTAGCATGATATTAGCAGAGCACAGGGGAAAAACCGAGTCGAAAATGAGATATCGATGGATTCCAATGTTTTGAAGGACGCCGGATCCGATGAGCTAGCTAGAACAGGCGAAAAACTGAGCTGAACGTCTCAAATCATCAAGTGAAAAATCGGTGAACAGAGGGCAAACCAGGTACCCCGAGCGCTGCCAGGAAAGAACGGGGTACTCTCTCCTCGCTTCTCCCACTCCTCCCGCCATGCACTGTTTCAAAGATTTTCTGCGTAAATCACAATGCTACCAACCTTAAGAAAAAACAAGAGTATATGAAAAAATCGTCTATTTCCACTGAAATAAGAGAACGCTGTTAGACCGGTTTCGGTGATTAAACTATCGTCATGCAATAAAATTGCACCGTGAAAAGTTCCGGAGGACTAACATTTCCTGTCATTTCATAGGAAACTATATTTTGGTATATTTGATACTAGTTGCCTGCTATGGAGAGGTTTGTCAAGTTGAATGGGTGGCGGTTAAACCTCAAATTCTTCATTAGAAGTCCAACCATTCGCTCTTTGTTTCTGTGACCTGTTAACAGACCAGCATCTACCAACCAAATTGTTACTACCGTTGTATTGTTATGCCTACCTGGCACAGTGACGTTTCAGTTCATATCTGAGAGGGTATTTTCAAAAAAGTATAATTATAGCGACGCCGTTCATTTAGTTTTTTTTTTTGTGCTCAGAGAACACTATTCCGCAGAAAATACCTTGTTGTGAATGAAAAAAGGAACGAGGTGGCAGCGACGAGATGTGAAAGGAAACAAGTGTATCAGATCGTAGGCTCATAACGACTAAGCCGGTAAGCCGATACCTACAGAGCGAAACAAAAGCTAAACTTGGCGCATAAATCAGAAGATAAAATATGGAGAAAAAAAAGTATAATAGGGTTGAGAGGGCGGGAAAGAGGAGTTGGACGCCTGCCAGAAAGGATTTCTCATCACCATTGTTGGCGACGAGGAGGTTTGGGGACCGCAACACCATCACGTCACGTCACTTCAACATCTCCGGGTCTTTCGCGGCACCTATTAGAATATCACCATTGAGTCATATTACAGAGTCGAGTATTACACTGTCGGCACCCCTCAACAGGAAGAAATCTCCGTAAAAGCGGTCGAGCCTTTTGGTACACTTGTACAACCTCCTCGAAATTGGTTGGTTTACGTTTCAAGATCAGGAATTGACGAAAGATCAGGAATGAAATTTCCTTGAAGTTTGAAATTCGGGATCCGGGCTCTGACCAGGCCGAGGAAGATCCTTGACACTCAGCACCACCCGAGGAAGAGGAAAGAGGTACAAAATAGCTTGTGAAATCTTCAAAACTCCAAGATATTATCTTGGGAATTTCAAACAGACCGGTACAGTTTTTGATATAAATTTGAATCGATTCTGATTCAGATAATTTGATAAACCATCCAGCCGATCGGCCAAAATGAAGTTTCAAAGGCAGAACAGGGCAAAAGGCGTCAAAATGAAACAATCAAACGGTAGAGCTCAGGGTACAGGTACATGGTCTTAAGATACCAATCTAGATTTTTTGTACTGAGATATCTTGTGTGTCTGGAGTGAAGGGAATATTCGAAATTACCTTCACTCCAGACAAAACGTACCAACACATATTATGTGTTGGTAAGTACGTTTTGTTATAAATTATTATCAGTGAGTTATCGTTGATCTCATCAATCAGGAATGATGCAATAGATTACAGCACATTTCAGGGGTGTGGAAATCCGATGATTCCATCAGTACGGTAACTGGATAACACGGTCGCACCGGAGGAGATCGATGGAAAACCCAGGGGCGGCTGATTAATTATATTTATCTAGCACCAATTAATTAGGACAGGGTAAAGGTCCTTGCAGCCTCGGCGGTAATAGTAGCGCGGAGGGGTTGACAGGGGCAGAAGCCGATGTACGAGAGGGAAACAGCCTGTAAATGGGGTTAGACCTCAAAACCGCTTGGACCTCTCACCAGACGAGGCATGTGAACGGAGGGACCAATTCCAATCAAGTCGTTCGTTCCGTAAGCAAATAGCTTCAATCAGAAAAGGCAAGGGGCTCCTCCCATCGTGTGATGAAGGTGGCGTCAACGGTATTGTCCGTGACGTTTCAAACGGGTTCGTTCCAGGAAGGGTGGAAAAAGAGAGTAAACACGAAACCAACCCAATATCCGTGAAATACAACGTCGAAAACGATGTATAGAGCTGCAATATTGCCAACTGACGAGGAGACATGACGCTTTTCAAGAAAGGGAGAAAATCTTCATTAACTCATAGAAAGAAGAGCATCCGACTGCTACAATCAACTCGAACTTGATTGGTTCTTTCACACATCACATTTAGGTTTTTACAAGAGGTTAATAAGATAATACAAAGTGGACGTTGATTCTAAATATAATGTTGAATAAACACATGCAAATTTCCTAATGCGAATGACGGGAATTGAATAAAGTTGCGATAGAGTACCGAATAGTACCCATGCACGAATTGGGACTTGTTACCCGGCGGATCGCAGGTGGGAAGAGGGTATTGAAGGGTCCTCAATAGGATAGTACAGGAAGGTACACAACCAGTGGTACGCAGGCAGAAGGTGCGTCTTGAAGGCTCCTCTATAGGATAGTACAGGAAAGTACACAACCAGTGGTGGTTGGTCTTGAGGGCTTCTGAATAGGATAGTACAGGAAGGTACACAACCAGTGGTAGGTAGGCAGAAGGTGCGTCTTGCAGGCTCCTCTATAGGATGGTACCAGTGGTAGGCAGGTAGAAAGAGAGTCTTGAAGACTCCTCGATAAGGTAGTACAGGAAGGTACACAACCAGCGGTAGGCAGGCAGTAAGTGGGTCTTGAAGACTCCTCAATAAGGTAGTACAGGAAGGTACACAACCAGTGGTAGGCAGGCAGAAAGTGGGTCTTGAAGACTCCTCGATAAGGTAGTACAGGAAGGTACACAACCAGCGGTAGGCAGGCAGAAAGTGGGTCTTGAAGACTCCTCAATAAGGTAGTACAGGAGGTACACAACCAGTGGTAGGCAGGCAGAAAGTGGGTCTTGAAGACTCCTCGATAAGGTAGTACAGGAAGGTACACAACCAGCGGTAGGCAGGCAGAAAGTGGGTCTTGAAGACTCCTCGATAAGGTAGTACAGGAAGGTACACAACCAGCGGTAGGCAGCCAGAAAGCGGGTCTTGAAGACTCCTCAATAAGGTAGTACAGGAAGGTACACAACCAGCGGTAGGCAGGTAGAAAGTGGGTCTTGAAGACTCGCCAATAGGATGGTACAGGTCGGTACTCAACCAGCGGTAGGCAGGCAGAAAGTGGGTCTTGAAGACTCCTCGATAAGGTAGTACAGGAAGGTACACAACCAGCGGTAGGCAGCCAGAAAGCGGGTCTTGAAGACTCCTCAATAAGGTAGTACAGGAAGGTACACAACCAGCGGTAGGCAGGTAGAAAGTGGGTCTTGAAGACTCGCCAATAGGATGGTACAGGTCGGTACTCAACCAGCGGTAGGCAAATAGAAAGAGAGTATTGAAGGCTCCTCAATAGATTGATTCATTTCATTGACACATTCATTTGACATTGTTTTGGTTGACCTCTCATAGTAGTTGCGCATCTAAACTTGGGAATGTCAGCGTATTCAACGAGAGCGGAGAAAACTGAAATATTATAAATCATGGTTAGTTGGTTTCACACGACCTTCGTTCATCAAAACGTACCATGCAGGTGTGCTCCATTTCGCACAACAATCATGAAGCTGCTAAAATATTCACTAAGTCGCGGTCCAAGGCCAATTCATTATTCAACCACGCTCCAAGTTGTTGAGTTTACACTGGGGTGAATGAAAAACTGAATCATTGAAATACCGGGATGCAAAATGGCCTTAGAGGTTTCAGTGTAATTCCAACATAGTTGTGGGTTTCAAAAAGGTTCCCTACAAATATTTACATTATTTACATTGTCAGACTACGTGCTGAGTTTGCTATTTGACCTATTGATGTGATTGTTACTTCATTGTGCTGCCTATTGTGGCCCTACTTTGTGGAGAGGTGACAACAAAAACAGAAACCTGTGTGGGTTTCAAGGCAATCGATTCTGGTGAAAGGTCGAGCGAGGTGGTAATCTACCCTGTGTAGCTTAATGAACCTTCTATCCTACGTAAATGTTTGTGGAAGGCGAGCCCTCACATTAGAGTGACGTTTAACACAAGAGTCATCATCAGGCCTTCCGCCCGACCATTCAAGCGAAGGGCCTTCCCGATGGTATTATTCGCCGCGCAGAGGAATTGAACTGTCTGCATTGAAATGAGCTTCATTTCGAACTATGTTTGACCACCAGGGGATGAATCACTATTGAAGTTCAGGCTAGAGGAGGATGCTTCGCATCACACCCATCCAAGCTGCAAAATAGCAGTGTGATCAAAATAACGAGAATCGCCAAATTAATTGATTATTTACGTAGCACAATAAATTTGCCCTGCAATCAATAAAAATGGTCTAAGTCCCTCGAAAATTATGTGTACTTATAGATCATTTATCTGTCCAAATTACGGTTCAGTACACAATTTCCTTGTAAGCCTTATAACTTTCAAAAAGTGATGGTCGTCAGTCGGATAGAGGGTAGTCAGTAACTGGCTCAGTGATAAGCACATCGTCCCAACAGAATCAAGGGGTTATGACTTGTAACTGTTCATCGTCACTCTCACGAAGAACCTACCAAAAGCTGCTTTTACAGAACGTTATTTGTTTTACTATTAATAAAGTTGTAAATTTTACAACTTTTTGCAACGTTCACACTATTCTTACATAACAAAATCTCACAATCGGTGACAATGACTACTCATGTTACTTTCACCATATTATCATTTTGGAGTAACACGAGTAGGAATATCCACAGTTGGAAATGAGCATCTTTCAAGTTTTCTGTACACCTAGTTCTTTCAATTATAATCAAACTTATCTTTCCCAAATTCTACTATTTTCGTGGCATAGAACTAAAAATACAACTTACAAATGGAAAATAACAGTTTTAAAATAATTTTCTATATTTTTCATCTTCTTACAGATTAAATTTTGCCAATTTTTCGTAATCAATATTCACAAAAATTCACATTTCATGGTTGTCTTGAATGAAGTTGTGACGACGGCCCGAGAGAATGTGTTTGTAGACGGAAAGAGACCGCTCCACATAAACCAAAGTGACTGGAGCAAAGTTAAAATTGCTTAAAATAACCGGACAAGAATGCTCCGTCAGGTCACTGGGTATATCCTCCCACTAAAATCTTGATAACATTCATTAATGTTTCTAGACTTGTAATTTTTCTATTAAAAATTTTTTTTTAACTTATTTTTCAAATTTTTATTTTTTAATTAATTTTTTTTTTAATTTTGATTTGTATGTTTCTCATGTAATTTTGTCCTATTTTTTCGGAGCATTCCCCGACCAACTCCAAACTTTGTATCAACTCAACACCACCTTCCTCTAACCTAGTTAGTATCAATGGTATGAACGACAAGACTTGTTGTGGATTTCTGACCAAATCCAAGACTTTTTTAACACTTTGTGATCCTGTTCAAGTGATCAAAATCAATCTCTCCGTCTGATTTTAATACTTTGGAGCCTAATTTTCTTTTCTTCCCGTCACCAAAAATTGTCAAACGTTATTGATTATCTACAAATTATGCAGCATTACGATTTTCCCCCTGCATATGCGGGAATCAATAGTGAATAATTTATCGAATATGCAAAAATATGCAGAGTAAAATTCAAACCAGCGCATCTACAGAAGGCAACTGGAATAAAGGAAGAATTTGCGCTCGCCTTATATGGAGCGTAATGGATATGCAATTGCATAGAAATCTGGTCTTTTGTCATAATATACTTCTAGAATAGTTCGTAGAAACATACTCTGCCCAATTGGAGTCCACATGCTGGCTTTCAGAAATCTGGGACCAAGAAGGATGGAACCCCAACGAGGAATGTATTTGTGGAAGATTTTGGATCAGTTGGACGGTTGTTGTCGGGAAAGTTAAACCGTGAAATCACGATCCATGCTAGAAGGTTTAATGAAAAAATACTTTAAATGACACTCTAAACCAAATACCGACAGGTATTTGATATTCGATCTAAAGGAAAACCCATAAAATCAACGTCCACGGAAGGGGCTCCAGTCCCAAGTGAACGCACAACTGCAATACGAATGGTTTACCAATAGGAAGTGGCAGATGCGCGTGGAGCACGTTATTGGAAGGATAGTCTAGCTTCATTCAATATTGCTCGCCCGGGGTTGAAATATTGACGCCACCGTTTAGAAAACAACCGACCCAACCGTCCCTTCCAATACGATGCGATGCCCTACACCGGTATTCGACGCATTTATCTTCCAGAATGGATAGTTTCGAAGGGAGGCTCTGGCACGGCGTTTGCGGGAATCAATAGTGAATAATTTATCAAGGCTGTGTATCATTTTTGAAAAATAAACTCCGCTGTTCTTGCAAGCTCTGGAGAAGAAATAAATAATTAGATGGTACAAATTTGAGTTATTTCGCGTTTTGCCGCTTTCAGGATCAGAATACTTCGTGTATTGTCTCACCCAGTCTCTAAAGCAGAATTTAAAAATCATATGCTAGAACTGGGATGAGAATCTCTCGTGTTTTGCCTCGAGAAGACTTTGAAGCAGAAATGCAAGATCAGATGTTAAGACGTTGGATGAAAACATCTCCTGTTTGCATTTGGAGGCTCTGAAGCAGCAGTGGAAAATTAGATGCTGATACCTGGGATGGAAACATCTCGTGTTTTGCCTTTGGAGGCTCTGAAGCAGCAGTGGAAAATTAGATGCTGATACCTGGGATGGAAACATCTCGTGTTTTACCTTTGGAGGCTCTGAAGCAGCATTGGAAAATTAGATGCTAAGACCTGGGATGAAAATATCTCGTGTTAAATTTTCAGTATCTGAAGCTCAAATTCAAAATCAGATGTTCACTTCACGTGTTGCTGAAACGTTTTCATACGCCTGAACGTTTTGAAAGCAAGCAGGGAAGTGTCACGGAGACGTAATTGAATTCATATTCAGAAAAGCCGTGAGACGTAAACAATATGACGGGACGCCCGACAGAAAAGGAAGTGAGTTGGATTCGAATTCAAACTGTGAGCCAGAATTATTCTTTCCAGTAACTACTTCCAAGCAGTGAGATAAACGGTCTAGTTGATTCCTGAATAATTCGTTTACTCATCCAATTCGGAGGCGTCAACTCCTACGTATTTCTACCGAGCTGAAGGAAGGTGAAGTGTGTCTAAGGCGTGAAGGTTTTAGTCTAAACACAATCCAAAAGAACTGTTCAGAAAACGTACAAAAAACGACTTATGCAGGCAGGTTGTAGAGACTATTGGCATGAGATTCTAGGAGGGTTCAATTCAAGTTTACAAAATCATCGAAGGTCACTACGGATTGTGGAGCAAGTATAAATTTGAATCTCCGTGAGAGCCATCAAGTGTGGGACGTGGGGAATGAAAGTTTTAACGAGATTGGGTGTTTACGACGGAAGTGTGTGTGAAGGTTTGGTGGTAACTCACGTTCTTTTCACGTCGCGGATCCCTTAGTTAACAAAAAAAAGAGTAGTAAACCCGGAACTAGCCCCAGCGGAACCCCTTGGCGTTGAAGGGTTCACAACACAGTTTGGAATTTGAAGGTGGAAAAACACAATTCCTGCGAAATAAACTCGGGGAGATTCGGACGAATTTGTAATTTCGGGGGTTCAACGTCAGTTCTGTGTACAGCTCAAAAACCTTTTGCTTGGTTTATTGATCGAGACTGAGAATTTTGTTGAACACGCGCCTAATGGACGACATAAACATGAGTCTTCTTCACTTGCTCCTAAGAGGCTGCGCCAATAAAATGTACATCAGTTCTTTGATCTGTGTATCATCCCGTCAATGTATCACATTAATATCCCCTCTCAACTCAAGGGGGCGAGGCAATGAGTAGCTTTAAGCGAAATCATCGGAACAATTCTGATCCACCTAGGTGGACAGCCGATATCGTCCGCGACGCCTAAAAAACGGCAGTCGGACGGAAATCCAACCTGAAATGGTTGCTTACTTTACTTTACTTATCACATTAATAAATACTTACACTATTATTTACTAGGTTTCAGACATCAGAAAAATCCAGATAAAGGGTAAGTCTTAACAATCCAGTTATATCAGGAATAGTAATTAATGCTCAGTTATCCAATTTGGGGTATTTACTGGGATATCTCTAAAATCGGTATAATATGGATTTGGCCGAAAGACAAATATTCAATAAATTTAAAACAGATCGCGTTCTTCATTGGGATAAATACAAAATAGACTATTTTTATCATAAAAAAAGAACAATTCCAAGGCATGCCAATTAAATTGTCTTAATCTTCCTATATCACGAAAGACTAGAAACCATGAGTTTGCCATATACAGGAAAGATACGTGATATAACCATTCTGTATCACTAACATACTGCTTTCCACCGTATGATGAACAAAGCATTGTCAAAATTAATTAGTAGTTGAGACACATTTGACACCATTTGCCGACCTGGGAACTGTAATGAATGGTTTCCAGAGTTGCCTTGTTCCCGGGGAGGTTAGGCAATTACGCCCACCCAGAGGGTTATCCTGGTCTGCTTTCACAGACCTAACTACCTCCAGAGTGGTCGAACCAAAACTTCGGGAAGGAAGGAAACTCAGCAAACCATTACAGAACCGAGCAGCTAATAGAGGATCGATCCTTCGCACAAAACAGGTTGGACCTTCTCTGTAGTGGCCAACATAAATTTCGGCGGGTAGATCCTAAAACGCTTCATGACACCCTTTGCCACTGAGATATCACGAATGTCTCACTGTGTCCGTAATAAAAACCTGCATTCCGAGGTTAAGCACAGATTCTACAATGAGGCAGCACTCTCTGAACCAAAACCAGTGTAGACTTTAAAGGACAGCTTCCTTCAGCACCTAAAGGGCACCACTTTTCACTTACCATTACTGGCGACGAGTATTGGCAATTCCCCTTTGCATACAGTAAATCCTTTCACTTTGGCACTACATAAGCTCACCTTCCTTCTATTTGCCTTTAGTTATTGTTTGTTGCTGACGATGATTTCACCACAATATACCAGTAATTTTTTGAAAATCACATTTTGTGACTAATTAGAATTCATTCTGTTCTTAACCCCACCGGAAAGTGAATTATTTTCATTAACCGGTAGAATCACCGCTACACATCTCCTGCTCAAGTAATCTAACTCACCGGAAAACAGTTCCAAAAACTTCTCCACTCCGTAGTTGCCGGGGAAGCGATAGCCCGGATCGTTGAGTGCTTCAGTCGTGTGGACTTTGATTCTTTTTATCATAAAGCTGATGTTGTCAGGTTTTCCATCCTGGTTGAAGTCTGAAAACAATCACTCAACATTAGTGTCAATCGTGATAACGATCAAGATGAATATAGAGCTCTAACACTAGTTGTAGTATTAAAAAATATAGCCCAGATAGTTCCCAAAGGAAATAATTGTATAAGCAATATTGAATGTGTAGCGAAATTGAACAAGACTATGGGGGAGGGGGGACTCGTCCCCATCCACTGCACTGAATCCTAAGGCTTATTGTGTGGAGCGTTGCCCTGTAAGTCCTGGGCTATCGAAGACAAGATGAGGCGCTACAAAGACTGCATGATCTTCTGTGTATATTCCGGTTCTGTGCACATATTCACGAAAGCACCCAAGCCCAGTCAGCATCCCCACCAGGGGTCTAATTGCTCTCCTTAGCAGTTCCAGAGCTTGTGAGCTCCTTCTTCAAGGAGCAGCTATTACCGACTTTAAGCCAGGATGGCTTCCCAGTACCTCCTAAACCTCGAATTTGGCGATTTCCATGACTTGTTCTGAGCCCACAAATATCGGGGAACGCCTCATGGGGCATCTGGAACACTGTAAGTACTCCTCCGTGTTTGTTTAAAGTATATAGTTTGGAATCTTCTTCCTGATTGATTTGTGCAACCTTAAAACTGTATGCCAAAGGCCTACACAGGTTCTGGTATTCACTTGTAAACGATCACTAGAGTGTCGACCAGTACATCTTTCCAGGCTTGATACTTCAGCAGTTGTAATCAATATGTGTTCATTACAGCTGGAATATCGGGCTTTATTGGTGAAGTTGATGCACAGTTATTGTAGAGGAGAACCGTATCGTTTTCAATAGAGGAGAACTCATTGCAACCGTATCGTTGCAAGTATAACAACATAATAGGTTTTTTATATTATTTAATTTTCACCTCTCATTTAATTAAACTCATATAAAACACACGTATTTGCTTTTAGCAGAGAAGCAGAGGTGATATATAATATCTATAGTAGCATTATGTTCTCACAAAGGAATTCAGCCTTTCTAATAAATGAAACGTGACCCCACGTAAACTCAATTAATTTTTTTCATTTTAATTCGCTTCATTTCAGCAGGGAATGAGCTTCCCATATAATTGAATATCAAACTGTGAGTTTAATATCCTCAACCTGAATCAGAATCAATCAAGACTATTGAATTCTTATCCAAGTTACACCTGATCGTGTAAGTTCTGGGTCACTGAAGCCTAAACAATATCTTATTATATAACTGTGATAAACTGTTGTGGAGAGGGAATTGTGGAAGAAGCAGGTAGCATCCCTGTGCCATTTAGTACCCTTTCATCGAAGTCACCTCAGGAACACTGTGGGTTAAATTGAGTTACATCCAAGTTCCCAAACTCAGGAGCCCCCACGCTTTAGCAGTTTCCCTTTAAGCATTCTTCTTCCTCTTAAACGAATTTATGTAAAAGCGCTCCCGTTCGTTTTTCCAATGGAAATAGGAAAATAGCCGCCGCCTTAACGGGCCAACAGTGTTGGTGAAGTTGTCTTCGGCAAGACACGATGATTGGGTGGCGTCTCGAGAGTTTCCTCGTATTGAATGTTGAGGCAAAGATTATACGATACCAATGTCCAGCAACAATTTCATGTCAAACTCATATTCTCACTCCAAGGATGGTTTTCAGCATAAACTACCTACTGTTTGCTTGTTCAGCATAGTCTCTGTGTTTCACTTGGACTATGGCACTCTTTGCACAGCTCTAATAATCTCACTCCAAAGAAGGTTTTCAGCATAAACTGCTGTTTGCTTGTCAGCATAGTCACTGTGTTTCACTTGGACTATGGCACTATTTGCTGAGTTCCCTTCGTTGTTCAGAACGTTGAGCATCGCCGGTTTCTCATCTTTGTGAATGCAATGTTCGTGGTTTCGTACTTGGTAGTTGTCTCGCTGACTTGACTCTACCCTCAGACCGCTCTGCTTATATCATCATTTCGGTTGTACGGTCGTACCAAGGACGTCTACACTGTACTTCTCAATATGCTTCTTCTTTGCGACACTACAGGCCATTGAGAGCCTTGGCCTGTTCACAAATCCCTCTCCATACTGATCGTTCTAATACTTTCCTTCGCCATACCCTATCATCCAGTTCGTTCAAGTCATCCTCTACATCCTCTACATCTTGGCCGTCCACGTATCTGCGTCCTCCAGCATTGCCCTCTACCATTCCAGCCAGTCTGACCAGCTTCTTTGGGATTCCAAGTTCTATGAGCGCATTAATCATTTCAGACCTGGTGATGCTATCGAGAGCCTTACGGTACTGATGAACAGATGGTGCAAAGTGACATTTTGCTCATAGGAATCCCCCAAGTCCTATTTTACTTTGAACATTTGGTCCTTAATTGAGCGATTTGCTCTAAAACCAGCTTGGTATTCCCCAAGAGCTCCTCACCTTTTTCTTGCAATCTTTCTTTGATGGAAACGACAAGACCTTATACGCAATATCTAGTAACGAGGTACCTTGGTAATTGCTACGGTTCGACGTGTTTTTATGCACAGAACTATAATGGCCACATTCCATTCCTTTGGGATTTCCTCATCTTTCCATACCCTGCTGATTATTCGATGTAGAACTTCAATTAGAGTTTCTTTTCCATGTTTTATCTACTCAGCAGGGATATTGCCAGGTCCAGCTGCTTTATCGTTTTCAAGGGATGCTTCGTACAATCCTTATAATATCGTTCAGGGATGGTTCCAGTACATCTTCCTCCACTCTTGTAGACGCACTCGCTTGGGCACTGACTTGTTCTGGAGTGGACTGGAGAGAAACATTCAGAAGATCCTCGAAATATTAAGACCACCTTTCATGTATGTAAGCCCCACCCCCTAGGAGTGGTCCACCTTCCCCGCTAATTCCTTGGAGTCTTGGCTCAAATCCCTTTCTAGTCAACTTAACTTCCTTGAAAATTTTCTGGATTGGTTTCTGTCACAGTGATTCTGCATTCGTTCCAAATCACATTTCTTTGCTTTCCTTGTGTTGTTCCTGAACAACTTCTTGGCTTTCCTTCGCTTTTCTCTATAATTCTCCCTCGTTCCTCTAGTAGTTCTTTGTAGCATTCGAAGCCTCAATCACAGGATTTCTCCTCAATCACAGCTTCTCAATATTTTGTTTTGTAATACACTTCTTGGCTCAGCCCCAGAGCTGAATCCCGTAGGCCCAGGAAGGGCGAAGAATCTGTTTGCAGTTTGTTTTGAAGTGAAAGAACGGAATCCCTTCCCATCAGCCAATACAATGAATTGTTCAAGGCATTTTCGAATAGGAAGCTATTGTTCTCGGTCCGAAATTTTTAAAACCCGAAATTTCGGAAAATGTTTATACCAAAATCCGTTCCAGACCATCCTGAATTTACAGCTAAGACACAAAACATCATGTGTACGTGTCATTCCGCACGATAACTCTCAATGAAATTGAGATGAAAAGTTCAAATTTGCACAAAGACTCTGTGTTGGCAATCGAAAGGCCAAGTTCGTAGGCGTAGATGGGCAGAATCGGGCCACTTTTAAGAGAGGTTTAGGGGGATTTTGAAGGGGGGGGGGGAAATAAATTCCAAAAATGAAACAGTGAAGTCAGAATTACTATATCTTCAATCTTCAGAATCGTAATTCTGACTTCATCATCGTGTTGAGCGTTGAAAAATCTATAAACTGAAGTGTTAATCGGCAAAAAAAGGAGGCAACATTTGTTACAAAACCAGTAAAATGGAGACATTTTTCATACAACCAGTTATTTCTTCAAAAATTCGCTCTTATAGCCATGCTGCATGACTGTGGATTTGTCTACTTAATTTTTCCGGCTGTATGTCTTGAAAGGGAGTTGTTAATGCTATGATAATCCCAGGGATAATTACGACAGACCGTTTCTCTCCCTAATTATTCTTCTAAATAAGCCCGCGAGATGGATAAACCCCGACGTTAAAAAACCCCCTGTTTGTTCCACCAGAACTAGCAACTTGTTTTTCTTCTTCGTCTTTTTGTACCGATTGCAACCTCCCACTAACGGCGCGATGAAGAAACAAAAGAAAAAAGAAAAAACCCTAGTTCTCCCACCTCGAGCTAAGCCCGTCCCAATGAATACCCTATAAACGGCGCCGCCGCTAAATCCCTTCGAATTGATGATGCAACCTTTCCCTCTCTTTTTATCTTCCCTCGGGAGCGATCAATCTATTGGAGATGCGTCGCGGTCCGCTCCCACTCGTAATTGGTCCGTTTGATAAATCCCTCGGCTATTTGAAGTCTCTCAAGTTGAGTTTCCGACTGAGTGGGGGAAGAATTTCAGCGGAAAGAAGTAGGTGAGTCCTTCTTTATCCTGGCGGTTAAGCACATCCGCCCTCAGGGCTGTCGCCTTGCGGATTGAGGGCTGTCATTTTCTACCCCAAAGTCCTCTTTTAAAAACGGAAGAAAGAAAAAATAAACCTCCAGACTCGAGTGGAGTTGAGTGGAGTTGAGAATGAAAGCCTTTGTTCATTCTCCTCGCCACGAGTCATCATTAAATCCAAGTGAGCCGTTCGGTTATGGCAAGTCAATTTTGGCGCAGTCAGCACTCGTTTAGGAACACCTACCGAAACACCGGAGCCTCGTACAAAAGAGAGTCCTACGCTATCTCCAGGGAACTGCAGGGCATGAATTTGAAATTGATAAATATGGGGAGAATATAATAGTCCATTCAGACTCCGATTGAGTATCCACTTCGGCGTTCGTTATACAATTGAGTAGCACACCAATGGAAATCCCATAAACAGTCTTGTGTCGCACTATATACCAACCATACGTTGTTGTTGAATGTTTTCTCCATAACTCCCGAGGACACTCGATATCTATAATATCATTCTGAATATCTTCTGAAATCGTCCTTCCAATAAGCCTGAATGCTTTCCTCTTCTTGATTACGTCAAATCCAGCAAATACTACGTCATCCCGCGAGGTGACAATGTTTAACAAGTTTTGTTCCTCGAACTCTAAGAAGGGCAACAGGTAAGGGCAATAGGGGTGGGGAATATTTAACGTAACCGCTTCAAATAACCTAATACTGTCTAGTAACCTAATACCAGAAAAACCCTATAACTAGAATAACTGTTTTGAGAACTTGGAGGAAAGGCCTTCGAGGGCCTCTTTGTCGCCGGCCATTCAGGATTCCGTAATAATAGGTTGGCTGGGACTATTCCAGGTATTACCAGGTAATAGGTTACGGAAAACGAATACGTGAAGGGTGTGCAATCATAACTGAAGGTATCTGAGTATTGAGTTGTCGAGTGACAGAGATCGTCTGATAATAGGTTGTGGTATTAGGTTAATTCAGTAATAGGTTACCGGCGATTAAAGAACCTTTCCAGCGCTCAACGTATTCCAGTGGAAACCCTGACTGTCATGGGCGCTGGAAAGGTTCTTGAATCGCCAGTAACCTACTACCAAATTAACCTAATACCACAACCTATTACCAGACGATCTATGTTACTCGATAACATATTACCAAGAAATAACTGCATTAGCCTTACCTACCTAGCAAGTATAGCGTGGTCATCAGCAAACATGGCTGAGGTAGTATTTCGGGATGGTGGGATGTCAGGTACGTAAATCAAGTATTGGACCCCAAACGCTTCCCTGTGGTACGGATGCATGGATGTTCGGACTTGGGGACTTCACGTGGAACAATCAATTCGACACATTTTTGTATGATTCGGCAGTGGGGGTCGGAGCAGAGACTCGAAATTGAATAGTAGACGAGGGTGCCAAACCCTTCCAATGGCCTGTGATGTGTGTCAGAAATAGCCCCAGGCAGTTTTCGTAAGTTTTTAGTAGGTATTTCCTCTATTACCTACTCTATAAAGTTGTTGCTGGTAGGAGTGAAAAAGGAAGAAAGCCAAACTGGAAGTCCGGTATAATGGCTATAGAGAGGGATGATGATCGTTTCATATATGATCGTTTCATATAATGGCTATAGAGAGGGATGATGATCGTTTCAGATATATCTGTAACTTTCCCTAGTAAGCCATTTTCCAGTACATTTACTATGTTTTACAGCACAGTGTACTAACCGGTTGTCTTATAAATTGAATTAACCCTCTGCACGTGACGAGTCATGACTTCGATGCAGGCCTCTTCGGTTTGGTATTTTTGGAAGAACAGGTGGTCGGCCTGCAGGTACAGCATGCAGGTCGTCTTTTTCGGATCGATGGTCGCTCTCTTATGGACGTGAGCTCGAAAATCATCGTCGAACAAAAGATTGTCGTCTGGTCCCGTTCCAAGTAATATCTGCAAACAACAAAATGAAGCGGTCAATTGTGAAGGGATAATCTCGATTTGTGGCAAATTTTTGGTGTCGTCCATTTCATTATTAACTCTGGAGCCCGCCACTCAGTGTGAGGTTAAACCCCATCGAAATGACAGGAAAATACAAATCAATATCGTTATAGAAATTTGTTGCCAGGTTTGTTGAACCTGTTAGCTAGATATAGCCCCTCACGGTCTATTCAGAACCTGGAGATAACAGTTAAGAGTCCAAAATAAGTTGAATTTTGAAAGTTCCGTACGAGATTTCCTAAGACCTGGGAAACAAAAGAGGAATTGATACATCAATTCCTCTTTGGTTTCCCAGGTCTTAGACATGTCTGCAGTTTTCTCAAGAAAACCCAAAAATTTCTAAACCCCAATGAAAATGCTCTGCAATATTTGATAACACACATGTGTGGTGTTGTATGGTGTTGAGGCTTTTGAAATAACGTGAAATAACGCAATAACGCACCTTATACGTAATACCGAAATCAGCTGAATTCCCGAAGGAACCTCTTTTAAAGGACTCCTGGTTGGTTTAGCGATGAGCCTGTTTGGCAGATGTTCGATAATATGACATGAATGTTTTATGTTTTCCTAAAATACGAAACACAATTATTTTTGAGCGTAGGTACGGGTTGACTGAAGAAATAATAAAGCAACCAATTAACCTTGCTTTCGAAAAAAAGTGGGTTCTGATTGTGGGTTTGGTTGATCACCAGGATGAGCTGAAGGGAGATGTCCAAGACTGATGATGAGTGCGGTTGCAACCATCATGATCATGATCACCAGGATGAGATGTGCGGGTAGGTCCAATGCTAATGATTGGTTTGATTGGTCAAAAATGCCAAAAATAGTAATTCAGGGATGCTGATGACCCAGAACGCAAGGGGACGAGAGGCGGTTGAGCTCAACGTGAATACTGAGGAGAGCTGGACACTTGGACCCCCCTCGCCATTACTTTCATCACTCCCGACGCCCGGCACTTCTTCACAACTTACAATCACGAATCTAGAACTTACAATCTAGAAGCTAACAATCACTCAAGGTCTATTTTGAACCTGGAGATTACAGTAACTTTAAAGAGTTTAGAAGACACTGTTTAGAGGACAAAATACGTTGAATTTTGCAAAAGAGTTATTGGTGCCAGAAGTTTTCTCATACATCCAGAAATCTAAACTCAAAATTTTCTTGATGTTCCATTCGTAAGCACTATCTACCCCATTGAGAGCGCTCTGCAGAAGGACCCTTCCATACGGCTAAAAATTCAGTTGGTGACGCCTTAACCAATATAGTATCTATATAATATAGTATATTATATAGATATATAATCTAGTATAGATAATATATTATATATCTATCGATACATATAGAAAGTATCAAAAAGTATCGATATTTCAAAGTATCGATACTAGTTCAAAAATGGGTGGAAAAGTCGTTGTTCTCTACCTGTCAGCCTGACAATGAATATTATATCACTTCTCACGTATTTAATTAATGTGCATTGGTATAAGATAGTTAGCATCGAAGAATTATTTCAGGATAACGTAAAATGAATGAAACTATAAAATTTATAACAAATCATTTCTCTTTATATTTGAAACTTTGTTTGGGCGCTTGTTTTTCAAAATTATTGACAAGACAAGGCAGCTGTATGTACTTATAAGTACTTGTATACTTATGTACTTATATTTTCATGGACTGGTACATATTACATAATATGTCCCAGTCAATGAAAATATCTAGAAATTAAAAACTGCGCGAACGTATAAGTACATTCAGCTGCCAAAAAGTTTCAAATATAAAAAGAAGTGACTTCATTCATTTTATATTATCCTGAAATAATTCTTCGATGCTAACTATGTTACACCAATGTAGATTAATTAAAAACATATTATGTTGTCCCAGCCGTAATCTCAGAGATTTCCCATACTGGGACAGCTTATGTCCCAGCCGGCGTGAAAGGGTTGGTTCATCCCTGGTTGGTTCAGCGATGAGCCTGTTTTGAACCTGGAGATTACAATTTAGAGGACGAAATCCGTTGAATTTTGCAAAGGTCCTTGAGACATGAGAAAACAAAGAGTAATTGGGCGTCAGAAGTTTTCTCATACAATTTTTCTCATAGAAATTTTCTCATACATCCAGAAAACTAAACTCAACAATTTCCTGATGTTCCATTCGTAAGTCTACAGTCTACTCCAATGAAAATGCTCTGCAATATTCCGGGCGGAGGATGTTAATTTCATCAACATACTCGTTTTATAACCGGAAAACTGCTGGGGATAATCCTCAGTTGAGAGAATGTTGTAAATGCATATTCATGGAATCGGATTACCCCCTCAGGAGAAACTCATGACAATGAGATATATTTGCATACGGGTCGGGAGGGGATTTCCAATTGTTAAACTCGGCGGAGCCAACGGAAATACTTATTTTTCGAACGAAAGAAATGAAATTTACAATGCGATTACAATGAAATTATCGGGAATGCAGTTGCCGAGAGCTCTCGCGCGAATCTCTTTCAAACGGGATTTGATCAGAACTGGATGAAACATGTAAATCGACGATGTTTCCAGCGCATTATTGTTCTTTTTGTTATAATGACATTCGACTAGCGCTGCTCGTGATTAAAAAAATTATTCGTGTTTTTGGCGCACGAAACAAGATGTGAGTACGTTGTGGGTGCGAAGGGGATTTTCGGATAATACCGCCACCCCTTGCAACTAACGCTCCCAGTGTAACTAATTTATGGGAAACAGGGTTTGCCGCTATCCTCGAAGAAAATTGTTCACGGTCAAAAATTTTCCAAAACTCGAATTTTCGAAAAATGTATATACCAAAATCCGTTCCAGACCATCTTGAATTCAGCAAAAATCATATATATGTCTTTCTAGAAGATAATTCTCGATAGGATTCAGATACAAAGTTCAAATTTACACAAAAAATCGGTCTTGGCAGTCGAAAGGCTAAGTTCGTAGATGGGCACAATCGGGCTATCGGGAATTGAACGTCAAGAGTTGAAACTCACTTTAGGTTGAGCCTTCGTGTCAGGTGGTCTTGTCCTCTTCACTATGATGTCTGTTCTGTTCGCTCGTCGTATTTCGTAAGCTTCGCTGTCGAAGTAAAAAACGCCGCCAGTGTGAGGACCGCCGCCCCCGTGATGACGTCCGCCGCCGACGTGATGCGCGTCACCGCTGTCGCGTCGCCTCCGCCGTGACGCCAGCGCTTCGGACGCGCACGTCTCCGTCTTGGGCGTCACGACGTCACGGAGCCGGTAGACGACGCTTCTGTAACCGGGTTCGGGCTGTCCGGGCGACAAGTAGCGAGTGACGGGTTCGACGTAGTAAACTTCGCTCGACGTCGTGATCGTGCCGTCGAAGAGACCGTCCTCAGTTACCAGACCTCTCACTTCGGCGGAATCGTCATCTGGAACAGAAGGAAACGTAATTAGTTACATCAGTCGATTTTGTGAGGTAAAACACCGAAGAAAAGTTGACTTTCCGGCGGGGGAGGCTTTAAAACTCACACACGGGGGCGCGTTCAGTACTGGGTGCTGACTAGAGAAAATTGGCTTGTCCGCTCTTGTAGCGGTCATTTTTCCAATCAATCAATAGGTATTAATATCTTAGGCAAAATTTTAGGTATTAATATCATTTAATGACACTACACGAAAAAAAAAAATTCATAAAATATACAAAATGTATACAAAAGAGATTATTAAGATAATAGTTCAATGTAAAAAGGTTCATAATTTCATAAATAAAGCAGAAACTTGAGTTTCACACAAAACAAATTAATACATTATATTAATTTGTTTCGTGTAAAATGTATGGTCATTCAATAAATATCCTAATACATTAATTTTTTGTGTCAAATTTATTATGTTTATCCAATTCTATTTTTCAGAAGCCAAATTATTACATACAGGGTGTTGCCACTTGGTGTAAAAGAAAAGAATGGGTAAAACTAGACGAAAAATGGAGTAGAACCGCCGCCAGCCGCACCTTTCTAACTCAATCCGTTCCCAAGATATGATTTTGTAAAGATTTTCTTCAATAACAACGTTTTGTTGCCATAAAACTCCACGTTTCTTCACTTTATAACAACCTTTTTCTACTTTTGACCACATTTTTGGATTCAGCGTTATTTTCTACATACGCCCAATCCATATTCGTAATGAATGAAGAACACCTAAGGACCGCAATTGTAGTTCAAACATGTAATATTACTATACATAATATAAACGAAACTCTTGAGGTGGGCACTCCCCTACCTGATTCGTTCATCAACTCACTCGGGTACTATCTTGGCATTAAAACACAGGACAGTGCATATTTGCTTTTCTAACGTTTGAATGCCGTTCTAATAATCAACATTGACGTACAAGCAGGGAAAAATACCCTTCAAATCTCATTATCTTTTATTTTCACCGAATCCAACGTAGCGCCTCTCAACGCACAAACTGGTCACAGGAGGATTCTCTCCCTTCTCGTTATCAGATTCAGCTGGGAGACGGGAGTGCGTACCTTCCCGGGTGCGTAATTGGGACTGTTTCTAGACAAACAGACCTTTGTTACATGTAAACCCCTTTACGATCACAGAATCAACATCCGAACCAATTACATGTGCTTTAATCGTGACTTCAATTTCACCTGGGATTCGTTAGCACTTTGTCTTTCACAGAGTTGCCTGTGTTTAAGAGATGTGTCTCCTACGTGTTTGTTCCCTTTTTGAAACGCCGTTGGATATTAGGAGACGAGAAATCGGCTTCTCTATTCATTTCCATACATGAAATTTCATCGTAACCGTCTCGAGAACGACTCGGACAGGGAATTTAAAGTAAAATCGTGTATGCAAACATCCTTCGGTTAACGACGTCCTGAGCAAACAGATTTCCGCACTGACTTCACTTTTTTCTTCCAGTTAAGGTTCAACCATTGAGTGAAACTACGTTGGCCGTAATAGTAATGCACCTGCTATCGGTTTCTGTGACGGTAGGAAGTCAAGTTGGCCATGTAGCCAACAGCGCTTCAGCGCTCTGCGATACTTTCAATGTCTCGTTTTCTTCAAGCACTTTTCCGAGTAAAGTCGAGAAGCGCTTTGTTCCCCCAATTCCCGAGAGGGGCAACGAATCAGGCGTCTTTAACGTTCTCTTCTCTAAAATATAGGAAGCTTCTCCAAAAGCTCGATGGCGACGAGGCTCGTTAGTTTCTTGAACAAATTTTACTGAATTGAGTTGAGTGCTGAAAGTGAAGAAAATATCTACAGAATGGGTATTGACAAGAAGACACCATCAAGCAAGTGAGGGTTCAAGAGTACAAAGAGATTATTTAAGTGGTCGGCAAGTTACTTGGACCTCGGCTTTGAAAGATCGTTTGATAAGTAATGTGTTCGAATTAGAAAGCAACATTGCTTTTGGGTGACCGATGATTTATATCAGGTTTCACGTTGATTTCGCAAAAGCAGCCCACAATGCAATAATTTGCAACTGCCCAAGAGTCATGAAGGTCGTCAGTATTCATTTCCTCGGAGTAGAAGTACATCATAGATCATAGGCTAAGGTGAGATCTACTCGCAAGCAATGTTGTGGCAAGGTTAAGAAGGCTGCTGGAGCACTTTGAAGGCAGCTGGAAACTGGAGCACTTTGAAGATGAAGAAAGGATGTTCTTCATGGACATCCTTGTATGGAGACATTTTACATGAAACTAGTTATTTCTTCGAAAATTCGCTCTTACGGCTATGCTGCCGGTTCTTTTCTCTCCATAGGCTTATCTTGATGGTTTAATGGACCATGGTTTCCAGTATCCATGAACGTCAGTTGGTCAGCTCCATGCAAGTTAGGGTTAATAAACTCATTCACCCCAACCCTTCGAGTAGGTACTTACTGTTTCCCCAATCACTTTCCATAGGAATTCAGAGTAGGTACCGGCATTTTGAGGTGATTGATTTCTGCGTTGTTCAGGTGAAGATTTCCGTGTGATAATGTATACCTACAGTATAATGGGAGCGATCATAAGAACTCCAAATTCATAAATTCATCATTGAATAAAGTAAAATTTGCGTCAATTTTTAATTTTTATTTAATTTTTTTTAAAGAACAAGCTAGGAGAATTCTCCCGTTTTTGAATGTTTCTGTGACCGGGGAAGGACATAAGATCGGTCGCTTCCAGATCCGATGCATAGGGGTGGGGGTTTATAAAGGACGAAATATAAAATGAAGGCGCGGAATTCCAGAGGCTTATTAAAACCCGATCACCTAGCCAGCCAGCTCTCTGACGTCATAGGCTCTTACGGCATAGGCTGTGACGTAGTAGTTGGCCTCCTGCCAGCTCTCTGACGTCATACGCTCGTGCGTCATAGGCTCTGACGTACTAGTTGGCCTCCGGCCAGCCGTCTGACGTCATACGCTCGTGCGTCATAGGCTCTGACGTACTAGTTGGCCTCCGGCCAGCCGTCTGACGTCATTGGCTCTTACGGCATAGGCTTTGACGTACTATTTGACCTTCTGCCAGCCGTCTGACGTCATACGCTCGTGCGTCATAGGCTCTGACGTACTAGTTGGCCTCCGGCCAGCCGTCTGACGTCATAGGCTCTTACGGCATAGGCTTTGACGTACTAGTTGACCTTCTGCCAGCCGTCTGACGTCATACGCTCGTGCGTCATAGGTGCGTCTGACGTAGTGGCCCGCCTGTCGCTTGTGAACTGACGTGATCTGAGGGAAAGGGTGAATCAAGGAAACAAATTTTTCCTGTTTCAGTTTATGTGCCAAAGCAAAGACATGAAAATGTCAAAAGAATCTCAACTCCATCCTGTTGTTGATACAGTCGAGAATTAAATGCTTGCATACGAGACTGCAACACATTGGGACATTTTATGTCTTTAAAGAAGTGATTCAAGAACCTTCGAACAATGCTACATCACCTACCCCAGTAGCGTAGTTGTTATACTTAATTGTAGGGTTCATCATAAATTATGAAGCTTGCATTTGTATAGACAATAATATTGTCTACACACAGGTGATCATTCTCAATCATTTATAATATAAATGATTGAGAATGATCACCTGTGTGTAAACAATTATTTAAACAATCACGCCCATACCGCAGCTTGTCGGCCACGCACCCCGCAGTGGTTAACGTAATATGGTTAGGTTAATCGAGAGCTATCCAACGAGTGGTGAACGATTTTTGTACGATGATAACTGGCGAAGATAAAGTTCCGTAGCAACGAATCGGTTGTAAGCGAAAATCATCAGAAATTTTCGTGACGATTTCGTGTGACGCTTTTGTGTAACGTTTTTCGAGTTATGTGCCAGAGTAAAGACATAAAATGTCAATAAAGAAAATAGTGTTCAGCTGCCTGAAAACTCTGAAACACGGCGATGTCAGCGCGATTTTCGTCCTGTTTGTGACGCCATACGGTCCCCTCGAGTTTTGCGGCTTCAATCTGCGCTAGGCGATTTTGAAGTTTTCTCCTCAAGTAAATTTTTTAAAAAGGAATATCGCGAGCAATACACGTTACTCTAAGGCCGTACTATACAATAGGAGGATGGCATTTCTAATAAACGCAAATTCCCCATTGTGCGAGTAGAAACAGATGGCTTGATAGGTTTAATTATATTATGTATTGCGTTGAAGAGAATTCATGTTACATCCATTCGTCTGAAGAATACAAATGGGATGTGTATTTGAGAGGGAGGCACAATGAAACGCCCTCAGCTGTATGCGATATACAACTGAGAAATAGCTCCCGTCTCGATTCATGCCGCGTCGGAGCACCTAATCTTCATCTAGAACCACTGAACCTCCTCTGAACTGATTATACCGACCTCCCTTTTTCCCCAACGGAGATCGAACTGAGGAAATATTTCTCTGGAAATGAATATAATACCTCCTCATACCTTCTTTCTCGCCTCGTTAATGGGGTAATAATAGTAAAGACTGTGGTAATAACGCTACGGTGGAGAAAAAAAAATGGATGGGATTATTATGGGAAAGTTTCTCATGGCCCTTAACAAGGTCCCTAAAGGAAGAGTAAATAACACGTCCGGAGCATAACTTTTCACGGCGTGGGCCGTCCAGTGGGCCCTTGGTGCCCATCTCTTCCGAGCTCTCCAGGATTTTTCATAATTACCGACTACTGTAACGTACGACTAGCACGTTCACAATGAGGGCACGGTGGTAGAACCGAAATAATACCTCTGAATTTACGATATCATAACATCATCGACAAACGGTGAAACAAGGACATCGCATAGTCATCTATACTTAAGATTGACCCAACTTCGGTTAATCACAACGTAGTGACTACCTCGTACATCGGGGCTACGCCGTGCTATGTGGGACTGTGTAAACACTAAAATGCATAACCAGTGTAATAGAAGGTTGGGGAAAAAGTACGAGTAGTAACTTATTTTGCAGCTAGTTGGCGTCAATGGTGTATATCTGGTTTTGTATTTACGTTATCGGATTAACCGTTACTCGTTGATAATGGGAATTGCTCTTCAACACAAACGACATAGGGCCATGTCGATGAGAAATATTATATTATAATATTTATATTATGACAGTTTCATCCGATAACGATCATGGTCAAATGCTGGTGAAGGGCTGCAAACAGGAGCAAAACCAGGATTGACGGCCCGGAAGGTCTTATAGTGTGTTTGGTAGGCCTGCTCCCGAATGGCTAAACTCTCAATTCAGACCTCTACTGCCAGTAATTAGACCGATTGAAAGGCGTTCGACTAGAAGAGCCCAGAACTGGTTAGTAGGAGTCGACATGTTCCACCGGGACCATGCCAGACCTCACACATAGATGGTGACTCGTACGAAGCTCAGGGAGCTAGGCTGGGAGGTTGGTACTACAATCTTTTTTGTACATGGCACCAAGCGACTACCATCTTTTTGTGTCCATGGCAAACGCTCTTAGTGGTCTAAATTTAGACTCAGATGAGGCATGTGAAAACTGTCTAGCTCAGTGTTTTTGCCTTCAAGGAAAAACGTTTTGGGAGAGTGGCATCATGAAGTTGCCTTCTAAATGGCAAGGAGTCATCGAAAAATGCGGGGCATACACTCACTTTTACTCTTGTATGCCGCATACTAGAGTCAAAAACCAAACTCATAAACTTCATAAACTTTCATTCACTAAACTCGTGAATTCACTAAACTTCGTTTCATAAACTTTTTCCCCAATTTATGCTCTCTATCATCGACATCGGTTGAATACTCGTAGAAGGGCAGATCTCAGAGGCATATACCAAGAAAATAAGTTCAGAATCAACGCGATTTCCAAGTTTTGTTCCGAGGTTTCATATTAAATGGTACAAAGGAAGAATCCCTCCTCTATTGGACTTCTTATTGACACTCCAGATTGTCCGAGTTTTTATAGATCGGATTCAATCAGATTTTCAACCCCTGTTCCTATAAGGTTTCGTAATAAACCGTACAGTGGAAGGATGGCACGCTTATTGGACGTCTTATTGATACCCCGATTGTTGCGATGTTGGGTATTCCGAAGGCGTCCCTGGCCAGTAAACTTTACGTATTCAACGCTGGACATCTCAAACGTGTGTTGGGTTCATATTGGGGTAAAAAACGAGTGATTCGGGTGGAGAGAAGGCTCGGGCGGATATACACTTCTTTGGTAGTGGGGCGAGAAAATGCGCTGGCGACGAGGCGGACTCGGAGGGAAAGCAATCACTATTACTTACCGACTACAGCCGACAACCCGACTAACAAAGGAGTGACCGGACCTAAGTGGTCGCGTGACAGGAATATTATCAAGGAGTGGACAAAATAGAATTGCGTCTTGGTAGACTGCACTCCATTCAACCCCTCGCTCACAAAGGCCCACATACCACTTCAAGTCTTGATTAGGGATATTCAATCCCACCTGAGAAAAGGATGTAGAAGATTTAAGATTCGAACGAGAGCTACGATAAGAACGAACCCAACCTCCGCTGCCTCCATTTCCCTGTATTTCTAGCTTTCTGGACTTACAGAAACTGTGATTGTGATCCTTCGATAGTTACATCATGTTGGAATCTTGATCTGATAAGTAGATACTTTTTCACATTATTTCCGAAATCTGTGTTAAATTAGCTACTAGGTATTACTTCATTCCGTAAGACTACAAGGGAAGAACGGGCTAATTTGCTGAGGAACCCCTGTTCCCGGGCGTTAGGAAATATGCCCACCCAGAGAAGAAGGTCGTCCTCCGTTACAGCCGCGCCTCCATTTGAAGTCCTCATTTATAATTTTTTCGGAAATCTATGATTTGTATTGATTTTGAATGAATTCATAAAAGTGAGGAATGAGTCGTTCGGAATATGTGACCTATTAAGCAAGATGTGATTAGAGTTGATAATAATTATTATTAACGGAACAGGAATCACTACACAACTGTCCTGCAGTTCATACGGAGAACTTGAGCTGCGGCGTTTTGAACGTTACAACCTCTGTTTTTCACGCCTTGAGAAAATCTTCAAGGTCAACTTTGGGCTGGTCTGAGCCCGCAACTTGAATTTCAAACTTCTCAATTTCAGAAGAGCGTAGGTACAGATCTTGAAAAAATCTATATTCGGATTCTACATACTAGTACCTACCATTTTCTTCATCTCTTTGGTCGACTCGTTACTATTGAAATTGATAAAATAATCTGCGAAATATGCAGTTTCGTTTGTGTCCTGTTGTTTATGAAACAAGGTTCGGATTCGAACCGAAAAGTCGCGATAACTCGATTTGTGTTTTTATCACACCGTGAAACCCTGCGCCGGGCCCCACATTAAGGGCCTATCGCTGCAGACCTTTCCGCCTCGTTTTCCAGTTCAAATCCGGTCGTTCTGATATATATACGACAATACGTTTGGGGCTTATCTCATAGCACGCAAGGATCTCCAGTATCCTCGAGAGGACTATTGACTCTTTCATTAAATGTTATCGAGGTCGGAACGGATTGTCTGCATGAGGTCTCGGATAGAGGAATTTAAACCGCCGTTGAGACTCGAATAACTGGTAAATTAATACGCGGAACCTTTTCCCCGTTGTGGGTAGGCAATTGAAAGGAACAGAACATAGAGGTGTATGATATACTGGCCACTTGAACGAAGAAATTCACTTGCAACAAGGTGCATCAGCAAACCGTCCTAAAACGACATTTTTCCATATTTTTATCCTTCCCTCCAAAAGTGGCATCAAAGGTTTTGATGTTTTAATGACCCCTCAAGTCCGTAATAAGAACTTGGTGACAAATAATTATTATTATAACACCCCATACACCTAATGGCCAGGAATTGACTTTGTGGGCTAGAAGTAGCGTAAAATCATCCGAACTATCCAGCAATTGTTAGGGATTTTGCTCCCTAATAAATAAAAACAATATTTATAACTGAAGGAGGACGTGTTGACCAGTACAAGTTACCCATTTTGTTGGTATCCTCAGATAAATAAAACCCGTAATAAATAATAAACTTTCGGACACTACACGCTCAGATTGTTCACAATTTGTGGGCCAGTAGAAATTAGTTTTTCGTATTAAATTACAAGTATATAATTTGGTGATACGAGTACATGGTATAGTAACCTCATCCCGACCACAGCAAAGGTCGAGGTCAATACAGCGAAGCGTATCAAAGGGAATAGCGAAATGAAAATAGAAAAGGATCCGTTTGTCCGTCTCAGTTGTGAGCCCCAAGAAATAACGTGCACTATCGTTTTTCATCCTTTCATTCCTCAAATATACTTTTCTCGTGTTCACAGACTGAGGCAATACTCCGCCTTGTCCGAGACTGGTTCTTGGACTTTTTATTTCGTCTTACTGTTTTATTTCAAGATGTATGGGACTTCAACCAGGTTTAACCCGCGAGAGGTGATTACTGAGCGCAGCGCTTTTTTTTAAATCATTTTTTAGTATTTTTAGAATGTGCTCCTAATGATTCTAACTGCAGATGGGAAGAATAGGGCCACACTAAGGAGGGGGGGGGGGGGAGTTTTATGGGGAAAAACTACCCATAAGACCCAAAAAAGAGACAGTCTGACAAGTGACACCTCATTTTGAAGGTTGTTTACCTACGCTGAACACGATGGTTAAATCGCAATTGTATCATTCCGTTCTTAACTGGAGCAGTTGGAACATGAAGGAACGTGGTTGTTACTTGAGATGGTAATCACGGTTCATCTGCTCTAATGTGATAAAGGCATGAGATATCGCAATTTCGACTTCACCATCGTGTTCAGCGTTGAAAAATCTATGGACTGAGATGTTACACGGCAAAAAAATCGAGACATTTATTACAAAACCAGTAAAATGGAGATGGATTGGGTAAAATGGAGACCAGTTGTTTCTTCGAAAATTTGCTCTTAGGTACATCCATGCTGCATGACTATATATTTTTCTATACACCCTCATCCCTACATTTTGTTAGTAAGCTATCTGTGAGTAGACGTACAAAATGTCGGTTCGTTAGGACGAATAAAGCAGAGATACAATGGAAAATGTACGAAAAAACGTTATTAATAATTTCTCATTAAATTCTCCTTTCTACATTATAAGTAAGTAATTTTAAGTTAACAATATGAGATTATACATGCGAAATCGCAGGTCGGTAAGACGAATACTACCGGAGCTATAATAAAAAATGTACGAGACAACGTATTACCTACAATCTTCGCGATCACCTACCGCCAGTTAAGGTCAGTGATAAAGACTTGAGCTTGAACGCTAGGGCTACTAACAAGTACAATTAAAATTGTGCTTGAATTGATTGTTATTAATTAAAAATCTGATTTAAAGGATTTACGCTTGCGTTAGGGATGGAACTTCGAAGCTAAAACATCAATGTTACCATCGGTTTCAACGTCGGTGCTAAAACATTCGTTCTTTCGCATTTGGGTTCTAGTTGTGTCCGAAGCTCGGCAGTCTGTTCGGATACTCTCAGGGGTCTTACGGGTGAAAAATTAGGTTATTTTTTAGGAGGGTGGTTTAATTAACACGGGCCTGTGAAGTATTTCTTCCCATGTTTTATAGGACGAGAGACCTAAATTGGAATCGAACCAACACCCAGGGGTGTTATGGAGGATAAATGGAACTCCACGGATCACGGACAAACTTTAACATGTCTTCAGGCGTCCAATATTACAGTTGGGAGTTGGGAAGTTTGATTGAACCAATGATGGGTACTAATAATCGATGGTCATTCGAATATTCCTACAGACAGGAATCCTCTCTCATTCAATTATTCTCTCCAAAATGCCCCTTTACTTCAAAATCAATCAAGATCGATGGTAAAACGTCGAATGTCGCTGCGAAAACGTAGATTTTTCAGTAATGAAAGCTAATTAAATTTACTACAACTTCATTTCCTATATTTGACGAAGGATGAGTATTTTAGAAGATATTCCACAAAATATCCATTTTGAGAATTTTCCACTTTTTTGAAGAAGAAAAAAAAGTACCATTGTCGTACGTACACAATTCCCGTCAACTCCCTCACCGCCTCCTCGACTTCGTCATCCATGTGCCTACGTGGAGGTGCCTTCCAGCAATGCGATCCCTCAAAATCCAGGAAAATACAAGCTAGGTATGTATAATCAAGATACAGTAGAACCTCGATTAACAGTGGTAATGACGGGGAGAAGTAGTACGTTAAACTAATTTTTCATGATCATGAATTGAAAGTAAATTATGTTACAATCACCAAAAGACTCCTGTTTCAGCGAATTTTGGAAGTTGTTTCATTTTTATTTTTTCCTTCTTTTCCCACTGCGAGTTACGGTGGTAGGCAGCAGCTGCTCACGGTCCTACTGAAACGGAAGGCAACTTGAGGGAATGCTCGGGACTAGAAGTGGTCTCTCCATTCTATGAAGACGAAAGGAGATAGGCACGATTGGTGTGGCCTACTGGAAAACAGTGATAATCCTTGACACCGCTACAGTCGAACATCAATATCTATAGCATGACTACGAAAACCATAAGAGACCATCTAGAGCCAACCAGAACCAGCAACATCTAACTCCGCGGAAACCAATCGGTTCAGGAAGCTATGAATTGCTAAACGCCAGTGTAAATGTTGATTTAAGACGACCATATATTTTCGAGTTCCTGAATAAATTCTTCTTCTTTAATTTTGGTAGTTAGGAGCAGAACCTCCTTATCGACTTTCCCCACTTTTCCTACAAACCACCCTCCGGTGCTTTTTATATGATTTTGTTGCCGAATTTAACAACTTGTCGAATTAGTTTGATCAGTTTTCGTAACTTAATTCGACAATAGGCAATGGGAGAAAATAATTACTGAAATACTACAATAAGAAACGGATATGTTTACTCTACCATCCGCACTGGGGAAGAGACGATCTATGTAGTAATACGCTCAGGCGAGATCGAGGAACACCCCGGTAGCCTCAATATCAATTGAAATTGGACCTATCTTGTCATTCGATCTTGATTAATGATGTCGTTTGGCAATATTATACGCAAGCAATTATTATGGTAATACCTGCTCCGGCCGTTGGAGTCAATTTCAAGCGCAATCGATCAGGGTTCTATCGTCTTGTCTGACGGCTAATATCTATCCGTACAACTACGCCTCATATCCAACTTTCACGTCTACCTTAAGTAATACATCCTGCTACCAGAAATAACGTCTCACTGTCGTATCGTGTATAGCACAGTACAGTATATTTCATGGAAGTGTTTTGTTGTTGGATTCAAAAATGCCAGCTTCATTTCTTCATTTCATCTTCGTGTTCAGCTCAGCCAATAATCCTCACATGTCTGCATAGTTTGCCCGTGGAACGCAGTTTAAAAGATTGCGCCTGACGTAGGGTGTTTAACACAGGTAACGTCGAATTAGCCATTTCCGGATACCCATTACATCACTACTTTTTTCACAGCTCTGCAAGAAATTTCATGTTCTTTTCACGTGAATCTAATTTTGTAACCATGTTATTTTTCCTGTTCCAGGTACGATCACTTCTCTGGTTAACTAACGTTACTGTGCCGCCCTCCGACAATTTAGAACCCACTTTTTAGTCTATAATTAAGTCACCGTTCCAGTTACGGAGAGTACACAACGAGGAAAAATCCCTAAAGTTGATATAAACGCTTCGTATTTCCATAAATACAGAGCTGCTCCGGAAACAAGCTTTGGTTGGTCCACGATTTGAATCATAGAAGACGGTGTCAGATTCATGTGCTGCCTTCTAGGAGTGGTGGATATACCACTGCGTACGAACCGATAGTCAGAACTCCAAACAACTATAACGTGCGGTCTTAATTTAATTTACTGTGTTATTTAGACGATAACTCACGGTAGAATTGAGTTAAAAAATTCAAAGTTGTACAAAAAATCTGTCTTAACAATCAAAACTCTAAGTTCTTACATGGGGGGGGGGGGGGGATCGGGCCACTCTAAGGGGGGTTTAGGGGAGTTTTAAGGGGAAAAAATTACACTTAAATTCCAAAAATGAAACAGTCTGACAAGTGACACCTCACTGTAAAGGTTTTTTTTACGCTGAACACGATGGTGAAATCAGAAGTTCGATATCTTATTCCGTTCTCAAACTGGAGCACTTTGAAGATGAAGAATCGTGGTTGTTACTTGAGATGTTCTTCACGGTTCATCTGCTCTATTCTGATAACGGAATGAGATATCGAAATTCTGACTTCACCATCGTGTTCAGCGTGAACTGAGGTGTTACTCGGCAAAAAAAGGGAGACAAAATTTGTTATAAATCAGTAAAATGAAGACATTTTAAATGAAAACAGTTATTTCTTCAAACATTCGCTCAGTCATGCTCCATGACCGTGGATTTTTTTTTTTTTTTTTTTTAAAGGTTCAAGGTATGTTGATTGGCTTGTTATTGTGATGTACTACGTAGTACTGGTACGTAGATTTGGGTACATGGAACATTTAGGTATCTTTCTTTGGGAAGTCGCAACATTCTCAAAACTCGGAAATTTTGGTTTATATTGAACGGCAACAGTTTTTTCTGACTTCTCCGCCTGAATACAAACAAGCTTCAGTATGTACGTTCGGTACCAAGTGATGAGGTGGAATTTTTCATCTGAAAATAGGATGACGAAGAGGGAGGCGTCGGACGTTCTGCATATTGAAATGATATACTTCCACCTCGTTGATTATAATATTGTCGCCCGACGCCGTGGTCTCCTTCGAAACGCCAAGTCTTGCGGCTTCCAACCGAATAACCTGGTACAATCAGGTTGGCACATTCATGTACCGCGCAGTGTATGTATAATAGCCCACACTTCTCTTGGAGGTTTGATTACACGCTCCAGGAACGTGAGGTAAACTAATATCCTCGTCCCCTGAAAACGAGGTGCCGAGAAACACAAACACCCAAGTTAATTATACCGTGTTGGTGTTATGGGGCTCGATACATTATTACATGAACTACTCCACATATGGTTACAATACGTGACTCTCCACAGAACTAAATGATTCAATCCGATTTTCCTCTCTGCGTCCGCTGCATTAAATCGGCTACTTCCAGTCTGGAGTAAAGAAAACACGTGTAAATAATTATCCTTCCTTGAATTCCGTGACTTTTGCAATATCAGTGAAATTCAAAGATACCGGAAGATACGTGTCGATATTATATCGTTACCGCCACGCCGAACGCGCGAATCTGCACTGTACTTGATGGTTTCAATGAGTGGAAAAACTGTTCTCTTGCGTATTCGTGAAGATTGCAGGTTCGCTTCAACATTATTCGCCAAATATGCCAAATTCATATTTTCGCATGGTAGTTTTGTGTTTAAGATTATTTGTATTTCTGGTAGGAACATCTCTTAGAACATCAAACGGTGACTTAAGAAATGCATTTTTAAGGGTGGTAACGATATCATTCAACGTCCCATCTAAAATTTGCTTCTGCAGATTGTAATTGACGACAAAGTGTAGTTTTGTGCCAGTTATCACCTTCTTGCATTGAGCCAAAATGTTTCAAAGTCCAAATTGCATCGATTTGGTGTGTGCGACGAATTTCGTAAATTCACTTAGGTGTGGAAATTCGTACCAATGCCAGTGAGGTTTGTGATATTTGATCGTTCAGAATGTAGTAATTGTGTTTCGTAAATGTACTGCTGGTAGTTAGTAAGAGGGCCATTCCTTGGAGTAAGGCAGTTGAATCTGATCGCGAGAGCTCGAAAGTGAAGCAGCTGCTTCCTCCATCTGTAACGTAATGAGACAAGACGTCGGAAAAGGGAGGTTATAGTACAACTTCCATTATTGTACAGGCGGTTCCAATAGCGCAACGCACCTCCAAAGTAGTTAAGGCTCGCATCCTCGTCGCTAACACAAACGAATTGTATATCTACCTGCCACAAGAGGGGAAGCTTCTGCTACCGCCTGCTCGGGAAACTTATAGTGAGGAAAGTTTCCAACTCTCTTGTTATGTGAAAGCCAAGTATGGGGAAAGGCAGGAGGCCCCTCACCACCGCCAAAGCGACGACGCGTGATGTAAAAGGGATGAAGCTAAAGAAGGTGAGGAAACGGAGGTAAAATAACGGAAGCGAGATCTTGTCATGCAGCATTCTTGTCATGTCTTATTTCCAACTTCCAACGTTGTTTCATGCTCAAATGAATCTTCTCGTAACAAATACCGCGACAAGACGTCGTCACGTAATAGGGGGTCGAAATATAAAATTCACCCATGAAGATGACTGTCAATTCGTTGGGTGGTGCTGGAAAACAAATACAGTCAAACTCCCGGACATCCTTCCCTAGGGCGTGTCCGTTAAAGAGGGATTTGGCTGTAATTCTAACGTGGTTTCCCCCAAACTGTGTCATAAGGGAATTGTTGATGAATAATTTTATTTGCGTGTTGAATAAACGAGTCAACACCTGAGTTAATGGAGCAATTGGAGCTTTTGTTCGACAACTTCGGGGTTGCACCTGTCGTTAGGAAATCTGTTATCATACATGCCTGCACTACAAGTCGTTGACAAGGCGATCATTAGTGATCGAGTGATGTGATGTGTTCACGGAGTGCCAATGACGTGAACAGTTAACAGCGGTACTGATACCCACAACACAATGTCGTGATTAGCGATCAGAGAGGACCAAGCAAATAGATCACGCTTCCGTGTTCCACTGCTCTAACATTTAAGATGTGTTTTGTACAAGTTTGAATAGATTTTATTCAGACAATTTTATTGCAGAGAATAAATAACCCCAACTTGGTTAGAAAACTGAAAATACCACTACACTACTGAGGTGGTTACTGAGTCTCGCCCAAAGAGAGTTAGTCGTCGTTCTTTCAAAATATGAATGTGAAATCTATTAGTTCACTATTACAAACTTCATCCCTTTTCACGAGTACCTAAATCCTTCATTATACAATTCACAGAATAACAGTTAACTCGTAGACTACGAGTCGTAGTTCAGCTCGCACCCCGCGGGTGTCAGTAGTTACCATTTGATTTCATTCCCTTGAAGCATTACGTGAGCGATCATTTCAGTTATCAGTTGTTCAAGAAAGTTCTTAACCTTCCGCCAACTCCTGACGGTCATCACTTTGTCTGATTGAAACTTGCGGCTGTCCAAACTTCTGATCCCTCTCAGCCCACAACTGACGTCTATTCTCGTTCGGAGATTGGCTTCCTCTCCGTTACAACCCTCCTCATTCGAGGGCCTCGAGGTATCTGGACCTTCAAAAGCACCCAACGTTTGTTTCCGAATCGGAGCATCAAATTACGATTGAAATGAGAGTTTCGTTTGGTACCGGTATGAAGCCCGAATGTGTTCTAGTTCTGTATCCAAATGATGATTTGGGGTCGACGAATGTTTTGGTTTATTATTTTCGTTATGAACAACTGAAATCGACCAAGAGAAAAAAATTATACCTATCGACTTTTTTTGTGCTACGTTGGTACATTAGGGGAAATATGACGGAGCAACTTTTACTCATAATAGGCCTCGAAAAGGGCTAATATTTTGGTATGTTATATGTTTTGTGGGAAGGGTAATTGTTTTTCGAAATTTCGGGAGATTGTAGAGGTGGGTCTTCTACAACGTTCGATTCGATTCAAAATAATATTTTTTCGAGTCGAAATTTGGTTTTTCCGATGAGTCTTTCTAACTCAATGTTCTCCATCCTAATCGAAAATAAAATATTTTGTTTTGTTATTATACGGTATTGTTTTGGGACTGCAGTGCTTCAATCACCGAAACCGGTCTAAGTGTACTAAATTTTTTCGACGTTTTCGTGTTGAACATTGTCGAAGGTCTTATGATCTAGGTACTACATCTCAAACTACCAAACCGCGTCAAACTGGAGAAAATACTGGACATATGTGCCATATATAAGCCTACTGGTACATAATTTAGTTTAAGGTTCAGGCAGTAAGTGAGTACATGTGTAAGAAATGTAGTCAAGTCTTGTAATCTTCAATTAAGTGAGTTCAGACCAGTAGGTAATTTGCGAGCATATCCTCTTCATGTAGTTGAGTCACGTTAGGTGGGAGGTTTGCACAGTTCATTCAGATTGAGGCAATTGCGGTTCTGAAACATGTTCGGGACGTGTACGAGATGTACCTACAGAAGGGCGTGGTGCAACAAAACCATCTTTGATGTGCTGATCAAATGATTAGGGACCGTTGGTAGTTCTCTTGACGTTGAAGGAGCTGCCCATAAATTGGGAGGAAAATGGCTGTTAGGTTCAACGTAGTTTGAGGAATTTACCTGAGTCAGAGTGAGATTAATTTTGCCCCCAAGTAAAACTGCTCAAAAAAACTACTTCGCCGCCTCAACAATTCTCCGTTTTTAACCAATAATTTGTTTATTTTTCAACTGGCACTAACGTGTAGCCATGGTACAATTTTAGTGTAGATGTACCCAGTAGTTAACCGCTTTCCTCTTACTCCGTACTCACTTCAAGACCTCTACCTGTTCCATTTCCCTGCATATTATACAGACAGAGTAGGTACTATGGAAAAGTGCAAGGGATTGTTGTAAATTTCCAGCTATAAAAATTGAATAAGTCTCTTGGCAATAGTCAAGTTGGCGGTGAAATCCTACACCAACCGGAGAATTTGAAAAAGATTATAACGTACCTACCCTAAAAGTTTATATAGTTCAGCGTGAGTTACCAACTTGAGCGAGACGAAAGCGGTGGGAAGATGCGATCAAACTTCTACTCAATTTCCCTCGTGAACAGGGACCTGCGATAGTCTTCTGTATGATTCAGTTAGTTGTCAGGATCATTGTTAGTTCGAGCTGGCCCCTTTCTTAACCCAATTCTAAAAGCAACCCTGGAAGGCGAACCAAAGGGAATGTTGAGGAGTCCGCCTCGAACCGTCACATAGCCCTTATTGAGTTATTCAACGGTTCCCTACTCACAATTCTGTTTTCCGCCAAGGTTTCTCACCTCCTGGCAATCCAATTCCTCGTTCCAAGCCGCAAAAAGGGACTTCCTTGAGTTATCAGGGGTAGAAGCGGATTTTACGTCCAGCCTACTCTGAAATACCGTGGGCACTAAACTTCACGTATGTAGTATATTCTATTAGCTCATAACCACAGGCATCAACAATCTCGGTACCCACGCCTAGATCCCACAGCCAACCAGTGCATGACATACATATCAAAAGCAGGATCGAGTAGTAAATATTGAACATTTTTTGGGAATATAACCTGAGACGATTCCTGATTCACTCATTCCCTGTTGAGGCTGATTAAAGAAGCACACAGCAGTAAGTAATTCGCTTTATTAGCAACACCAGCTTTGTTTTATGCTATTTTCGGGTTTTTACGGTCTCTCAATGGATTTTAGCGGCTCACTGAAAGAAGAAACATGATTTTGAAAAATCTTCAACAGAATACTCGCGAATCACAGATTTTCGATAACACCAGCGATTTTATGGATTGTAGCAACATCCACTAACTCAAGATTTCTTCCTAATTTGGAAACTAGGTGTATTTGGAGGCCAGAAGCTGTCGGACACCGTCAGATACTTCATCCTGGGGTGGAGCAAAACGAGCCTGAAAACCCCTATTACTCAATTATGGAGTAGTCCGTATATCTAGTTGTTCACGTATCGGAACGAATGAATTTTCTTGATTGAAGCCGTAGGTGAGTTGATGAGTGGTCGCAGGTGGTTCACGTTCTCTGAAGAACGGAGGTTTCCTTCGGTATATTTAGCTTGAACGTAAACTGTACCACCAGTCACAACCAGGACGAGAAATAACTCGACCTCGCCAAATGCGCGACGACAATATGGGGCAAATGCCTCTGATAAGTTATTTGAGCAGCAATAAATTCCGGCTTTCTCTGGCCTCGCAAGACGGATTTGAGGGGTGTTACCACCTATAAATTATCCGGCGGGTGCTAGGCCGGTGATGTAGGTGGCGGAAAGAGGAAGACAATGTTGCGGCCATGAGGGATCGCTGTAGCAGGACCGGGAAGCTGAAGACTCTATTAACCCCTTTCAAACAGGGGCTACCGAGCTACCCTCGTCTCATGGCGGTTCCTCTCAGGACAGCTTCCCTTGAATTCGTTTTCCCGCTAGGTCCGGACTCACTGCTCGAGCGACATTGGAACAAACCTATCTTGTCACAATCTTGTCACCGACCTATGTCGGTCACATTTCAACGAGCTAATTAAGACGAACTCACTACAATATTGTGTTTTAGTCTCTGCCCCTGTCCCATATTTCACGCCTTGAGAGAGAAACATCTCAATTTTTTGCACTCTTTCGTTTCACCGAAGTTGACCAATCCCCACTCCATCCCACTAAACGTGTTGAAGGGCCGACAAACATCTAATCGGCCATTCCATTCGCCTCCATCTGATTTTAGTTAAACTTAACTTATGCTCCACGTAAAGATGCTTATCTTTATCCAACGATTAGATGTACGATTACCAGCGTGTCTGGTAATTTTAGTGTCAACAATTTCCCACTAAGCTGTCCTACCACGAGATAGGGATCTTCCTTGGGTATGAGAGCGCCCATCAATCTGAGATCTCCATCCGCCTCTTGCATATTACCTATAAGCTTAATATTCTCATGTTGAACTTCAAACCAATACGGCGTCGACCTTCACCCAATTCTACAGTCTTTCCTAAAATCATTTTTGAGTGGCGACGAGCTGTGTGGTGAACTTGAGTTTGTACGAGCGCTCAATTTGAAACCTGTTACGCACTCAGTAGTACCATCGTATTTCTGATGAATCTCTTTCTGCTTATTCACTGGAAATGACATCAACGAAGTTTATGACTTCGTGATTGGCATTGCACCAGATCAATATCACATTATTCTTCAGGTGCAACTCCCATAGTAGATGGCTTGTGATAACTGGACCACGGGCATTGCCGAAGTAAGATCTGATCTAGAAACGTCAGACGACATTCTAAGTTGCATCAATTTGGCAATTATTACCCTTCAACACGTACACTTGCAAGAACTCACTTATACTTTCAATGCTGCTGCTCTGTTATGCAGTTGAGAAAAATGAAGTGTCACCCAAGTCCCTAAGCAACCATAATTTGTCACGCCTCTACACTGATATTTGAGTAATTTTAAGGTAGTTTAGGTAGTGCGACGTCATGAACCCCGTTTCCTCAAATCTTTGGTAACCACCGTTTCGTTCTCGAACTGTAACGGATTCTGTACTGAATTTGGGCCAACCGGCAATTTGTAACTTTGACTGAACACAAAGCGTAATAAAACGAGGTTGTCGATCTCGCGTCGAATCCACTCCGGAAAGATTGATGGGGAAGTGAAAAAGGGAGACTTTAAACAAATGGAAGGTCTGTGTACAAGACGCGAAGTGGTCGCCCAGTGAGACAAGCCGCTAACGAATGTCATTCCTCAAGCCGTTTGGACACTTTGTTTGCTCCCACACGCCGCACTTGAACCCATCAGGCTCCTTCTTGCCTTATCTTCTCGACTTCTTCACCACATAATCTATCCGATCCCGGTTCCCTCCATTCCAATTTACCTTTGAAATATGGCCCCTTATTATATCAGATGATACCTCTCTTTCCGCTTCCAGGTCTGGATAGAGCATTAATCTTCGACCCACTTTCTCGGTGGGTTTTTGCCTCGTTACTCAGGCTGACCTTGTTCTTTTTATCAAGATCTGAATCACCGGGATCATGTTTGTCAAGCGGCTCGCTGAACTTCACACCAAGTGGACGGGGATAGAGTTGGACGAATCATTGATTTTCATTATTCTGAGTTGGAGACTTCATGGACGCATCGTTTCTGTTGCTGTCAGAAGGAATTTAGCTTCATGACAGATTACAACGGCAGAAAATGTGTTCGTCAAATTTCGAATGAGTTTTACGTAGGTATAACGATTCCGTTGTGAGGCAAACGACACGAGCTAAATAGTTAATGTGGAGCACCTGTAATAGGTAGCAAATAATTCGAAGCAAATAGTGAATGTCCAGATCGATACTCAACACTGGGTTGACCTAGAGGGTTTGATCGCTGTAAGCGGGTGATAATAATTAATAATTATTGTAATAATTAATAATTATTGTATGCGGGAAATAAAAATTTTAAAAACAGAAGAATAATTTAAAAATTCGTTCCACTCAAATTGGAGCAATGGTCGGAAAATCAAAAAAGGCAATTCCAGAAAACCCTAAGTTGGCCAGGTTTGAAAAAACGATCAATGTTTCATTTACGTTTGCTATTCTTAAACATGTTGCTAACGGTTAAATTCTATCACCATGACTCGTTCAACGTCAACGGTGAACACCATCACTCGTTTAACGTCATTGCTGAGCACTCAATAATCTGAATTCGAGTATTCTCAAACGAATGTTTCGACATCAGATGCCTCGGATTAACTCATCCCGGGCGTAACTTTTCAGCATCGCTTGGAATTCGTAGTGCTTGCTGAGCACCCTCAGAGCTTGATGATAATAGTCAATCAATTCTTCCGGAGCTTGCTAACTGAAGTCTAACAAACGTATAATTTGTCTGCTCAACATAAATAGATTTCAGTATTGCTGTGCCTCCGGATATGTATCTCTATCTACTATAAGAAGGTAGACTGAATTGGATGTGTGATTGGTAACAAGCATCAGCTTACTGATATTTCCACTCTAGAGCTGGGCACTTGTCGGGTGTCAAGAGTTTACTCATCCCTTGTTTTTTTAACTACTTTTTTGATGATGAATGAATTGTTGTGACTAATAAACTTTTCGTTACATAAAGTTTATTTATATGCCAAATAATTTGTGCAGGAACTTCCACACCTCTTCCAACAACTTCCACCCTCTTATCACTTGTTAATAATTTTCACGAGGGATTCCAAAGGTAGTTTACGTACAACGGAATATTAACCACCCTCAAGACAGATGAGGACATTAGTAAGCAGTTGGGGGTAACGATAGAAAAGGGCTAAAACTTCGAGGCAATCAGCCGTCAGAGGTAATGAAACTTGCTGTTTGTGTTAGGGGTGATGATTTATTACCCATCATATTTAGCTGAAGTTAGTTAACACTTGAGTAGCCCCAAGTAGATGACGGGGCTTGAACACCAATTTAGATCCCAGTACAATAAACAATATGGGGAGAAGATGAGAAACTTTGGTGGTAATCCGATTAACTTGACAGTAATCAAATATGAAGCGTCAAATATAATGCGAATTTGAAATGAGTTAACTGAAAAACGTGTTGCATTTTCCAAAGCATTGTGACGTGATGAGTAACTCGAAAAGTTTCGCGTTGATTGAAGTGACTTTATGATATTTGATGTTTCCAATTCGAGTTGTTAGTTGAAGAGGTTGTGATTGAACGGCATCAACCTTCGCCTTTTATGGCATCGATTTTCCCCTTCCGTTATTTAGATGAGAGAAAATGAATGTTGATGTAGCAAACCAGTTTACCTTTTTCATCTGATACTTCCTTCTAGTGCGAGAAGATTAAAAGCCAATATTAATCACCCTTTCACAAGTTGTAGGGAATATACTGGATACTGAATAATTGGATTTCACTGCGATGACAATGAATTCATTTACTACGATGAGAAAGCGACAACTGCACCGCCATCGTCTCATCTCGAAAATTATCAAAAACATTTTGACATGCTCTTTCTATCGGTGAAGTCACAAATGGAAAATTCAAATTAGCATGAAGTGATAGATTGAGGTTTCTAGGAAAAACGCCTTCTCTCATGCAAGTCAAATGGGGAAAGCACCAAAACTTTTGTTTTGTTTGCCGTATCCTATTTTCAGAATGAAACTCAAATTCAAATTGAAAATACATTTGTATACATCACAATGGATTCTCTTTTGAGGTGATAGCAGTGTCATCTCTTATACAATTTTCCTGGAGGCCCTCCCAAATTTTTTTGAAACGGATCCTACTGAATATGTATTTAGCAGTTTTCAGAATGAAACTCGATAAGTTTTGGGGATAATAAGTAGTAAGTATAAATTTTCCCCAGACGGAGGTGGCGTCTATCGGGGGAAAAAAATCAGGTCGCATTGAGTGAAAAACCTCAAATTAGATCATTGTTGGCATAGAACAAATTATTTTTTGAACTGATGATTCCATACTCACGGGTATACAAAAATTATACAAATCTACGGTCAATTTCAAAATCTACCACATAACCGATTAGCTTGGGAATTATTTTTAAAAGAAGACGGAAATCGAACAAAGTTGATTACAAATAGAATTGAGGTAGTAATTTAGGAGAAATGAACCTTGAGGAGACCGAAGATCGAAAAAAGAGTAGGTACTGCATATTTTGGAGGCTCCTTCGAAAATCCGCTTAAGTCCACGTTTCTCGATGTTTTCTATAATCCCCCCCCCCCCCCACCACCACACACACTCCACGACAACGGCACAAGTTGACTGAGGTCTATCCGACTTTCTGGAACGTCGAGCAATAATTCATTCTTTTTCCTGATCCCGGATTCCCTTTGTCTGTACTCGGAGAGGCCCTTCTATAAATTATTCCTCGGAAACTTGCCCTGTTTCATCCAAACTTTCACGTAATTCATCTTCTTATTTCTTCACCGCCGATAGCATCGTGTGTCTTCGATCCGCCTTTGAGCAGCGCTGCGAACTCGTACGCAACTGTTTCGTGAACTATCTATTGATAATCTGTCATCCCGGCATACCTCTGCGATACCTTCACCGATTGCAGTAGCGAACTTCATTGGATCAGCCGATAAACCAGACCCTATTTGTATTCCATCCCTTTCCGCATACTCAAGTCATCAATTATCACAATGGAATTGCCCCAACGTATCCACGAAACTCACGACTAAACCAACTCAAACGTCATGGCCAAACAGCCTAACGTCAACCGTCCAACCTCGATGGCCAAACAGCCTAACGGTACACACAGAGGGGTCCGTTATAATGCAAAAATCTGGCTGTGCAAGTGCAAATCTGTTGTGGAGTCGCGCTTCGGTCTACTCAGCAGAAAAGTTAGCAGCTCAAAAAGAACTTTAATATGCTACAGCAAATGCTAAAACTACGACACTTCTGGAATTGGGCTCTCTGCAAACTCACCAAACGTGAAGCTACCATTTTACAGTGAGTGAATGTTCTTAAGATATTTAATACTGAAACAATTTTTTGGGTTTAAGGCCATTTAAGAATAACAGGCAATATACGCAGTGGATATAGAAGCTAATTGAGCGACCCTACAAGATTTCTTACCAACAGACTTCAAGCGATGTCAATAAATATGAAGAACCCAATAGGAGAAGTGTATTCACATCTGGTTTAGAGACAGCACAGAAACAAAATGCAAAGCGTTCTTTACGACTGTCATCATGATGGTGGACGTAGGTGCTGAAACTTAGATGGATGGCATGCGATCGCGCAGATGAGCCAATTGAACTTACAGTGTTACACGATCATGACCGCAAATAATTTATTGGCTGATTTACTGCATGACAGCAGTTAAGTATCGAAGATCATCCTCAGCCCAAATGGGTTTCAAGTTTTCGACATGAATGTGCATCTAAGGCAATAATTGCCTTCATTGTTTGATGTAATATCATTCGAGAGAAGTAAAAAAACTGATTGCAAAACCCTGACTTCGATCGAATTTTATAGGTTCGATAAAATTTTATGGTTTCACGCAAATTTGGTTGATGAAATAAGTTCCTTCAACTTTTTACAGATTTTGAAATTGAAATGTTTTACACAAATTAAATGCGCATAATATGTATGGTATGTCATATTATGACAAACCAGTTTTGAGTTTGATTAAATTCTGCTAAAATCTGTGTTTTGATTCTGTGTTTCTCTTTAGGTCCCTATCGTACCCATCGCGGGGTTGTGAGCTTTCTGGCCAACCCTACCCGCAAAGCTCAGGAGTCTGGCAGGCTTGCATACTCGAAATGTTTTTTTTTTTTTTTTTTTCCAGTAGAAGCACAGTGTAGATCACTAACACCCTTACCCTTGACCGAAACCACCCCTATCAGTGATTCAGCATCACTTCTGTAGGCGATTTCGATCGCGACTGATTTTTTTTTATTGATTATCTTTTGATTATCGTCGCCTGGAAAGTAGAACTCTGTCCTCTTCAGTAGGGATCATGAAGTTAGAACGCCCCAAGTCCATAATATTATTTCAAATCTTCAGTAAAATAGTTTTTTTTTTAGAAATTACCAGCGCCTTCCAAATAATTCAAGCTTGCAGTGTCATTTCGATATCATTTTTCAAGTATATTCCCCTATTTTGTCGGTTCATAACATTGAGAACTAATTAATAGTTCAATTATTTTGCGGAACAGTGGCCAAACAATGTTCGTCAGTCTCGACTGCACTTATTCAAAGGAGCATTCCGAAGACGTGTGGAATAACCAGCGAAACTGGAGATAGAATGGCCTTTACAAGTTCAAGGTCTAAACAATACACGTGCTACGAACAAGCGTCTGATGGGGCTGCTACTTGTGGTACACGAGTGGGAAACCGGTTTAGTTTACCTAAATGATGTAGTTGTACGGTCAGCCACAGAGGAACAGCACTTCGGGCGGCTTAGAGAATTGTTTGAGCGTTTCCGGAGAGCTAATGTTAAACTCAAACCGTTCTGGGACATCAGGTATCGGCTGGTGATATATCAACCGAGCCAGTGAATCATACTCCATACAGTGACAAGTGCCGTGCAACCACAAAAATTGAGTCATTCTTCAGTTTAGCGTCGTCCAATAGGAGATTAACACGTGATTTTGCAATTGTAACAGCTCCTGTAAACATACTAACAGGAGATCAGAGAGTTATTATTTGACACGAATTGAGAAGCACAAGCTTTTTTTAGGCACCTAAAGGAAATACTATCGACAACTCCGGTCTAATCACACCCACCCTACGACATCAGCGCCTTCTTGAAACAACCTATATATGGGCTGGAAAAATACATTTGTTCTCTCTCATCTTCCTCTTCACTCTGTCAGTAAATTATGACGCGACCAATAAAAGGCAAAGCGGTATTTGTGTGAACGTTGAGGTAGTTTTTCACTAGAACAGGTTCGCGCTGATTATACCTAGTGTTGGGAAAATGAGTGGTTCTTATGGAAAACACCTGCTTCTTAAAGCAACAGAACCAGAAGAAATAGATGAGCCCAATTAATAAAAAAAGAGAATCAGAATAATAATTTTTGGTTCTCCATTAGTTAGTTAGGGAGAGTAAATGATCCCAACTAACAGTGATCTCGTACCAGTATCCTAATAACCAATTTTCACAAGTCATTTTTATATGGAAATCGAAACCTGCACGTAACCGACCCCAGAAGGGTGCGGAATATTGACCAGAGGTCGCGGTATAGAATATTAATGGCGCAATGTCCCCCTCGCCCTTCCGCCTTTCGCATGCAATTTGTATAATACACATAAAGGCGCGGATAGCGAGATCATAGAGTCCTGTTGTTCGACGGGAAAGTGCCTCAATGTTGGACGGAATGCAAATTAAGAATTACCGGACCCCAGAGGAGCTTTCCCGCCCTGCTTCCAAATGACCGCTATTCCCTGGGACGGAACGCCATTCCCTCGTGTTCCAAAAGCTGCTTCAGCATCAGCCTTTATTGACAAGTGAATCCATTTTCCACTTCCGAGGAACCACTCATGGTTACTTGAAAATTACTTACGGTCAGGGTCTTTAAACCATCAGTCGTTATTAACAACATGGTGTTTGTAAAGAGAATTGTGAATCATAGACTTACATAAGAATCACAAGACAGAGCCACAACGAGCGGATAGGATTGCACAATATTTGAAGTTATTATACACGGTGGGATTTATAAAAATTAGTGTTTTACATACTATAATACTACAAGCATAATATAACATATTCAGTTCGCAGTGAATCTGTGGACTATATAGTGGTACATACACCTCTTGGGTCAGTTCTGATCCAACGAAGGCGGACGGTGTCATTTCTCGTTGTTATAAGAGTTTGAACTCGAAATCCAATACTCCAGCATATTTTCTTTGAAAGGAAAAAGAGATAAAGTAAGAAAAGGAAAGAATGCGGAGTGAAAAGCGCGCTAGAACTTCCGTCAAAGTCAGATTATTTTTCCCTCGAATTGCCAAAGCGCCTTTTGGGTTGGAGCCCTTTCAAAAATTCGACGCTATCGAAGAAGTTCACAGGGTCTAAAAGGGTGGGCATCGGGTAAGAAAAAACCTCCTGAACGCAGGAGCGCCTCGAAGAAAAAACCTTTGAAGGGAAAGAAAACGGAAAGAAGGAGGAGGTGAGGAGGGTTGTAAATGCTCTGGAAAACACCCCGTCCTACTGACAGTGTCGTTTATAAGCGTTTTAAAACATTTTCTCACTGAAAATTTCTTTTTGGAGAAAGGGATTTATAAATCATTACAGGGGGAGGATAGACGGGAAGTAAGACGTTTCGCCGGAGGAAAAAAAACTGTCGGGGGCTGTCTGTAGAACATACAGGGGCACACACAACTGGAATATTTATAGTCACCGTTCAGATACGAACATTTTGGTAGTGATCATTGTGAATTGATTTATTGACCTACCGTACGCCAAAAAAGGTCCACTCTTTTCGATCATACAGTGATTATTATGTCGAGGATAAAAGAGTCTGGAGACAGCCAACGTCGATTCTCTCATCAGTAGAGACCAGATTTTTATGCAATTGCATATTTGTTGCATTTTTTTTTCATTTTTACTGCACTTTATGTAACAGTGCAAAATGGCGGACAGCCATCAGCTGATTCTTATGTATGCCTTGCCCATTTCAAGTTATTGCTTATAATTTGGTTCTATGTACCTACTCATTCCAAGTTAGTTCCACCCAGTTACACTCTTTTTGTACCTTCTTACGATTAGAACAGACACCCCATCGGACCAATGAAACGTATCATATAATTTAGTTATTTTCGTATCTACATGAAGCACGTCTTAAGTGAAACGCTGAAACGAGCGGATCATGCCACTCAGGAACGTTAATAATGAACATGTGAGATGAAAATATACGAACAGGGTTTTTCTCCAAGTCGAAACACAGGAAAAAAATTATGAAATCTCTTCAACTGGAAAATGTTAACATACCCCCAATAAGGTAAACTTCCAGCCGAAAGTGGAAAAGCTGGAGAGGACTTTCCACCGTCGCTCCTTCACTTGTACAAAGTGCTCAGCCCATCCAAAATTTCCGTCCTTCAGCCTGAATAAATTCCTTGTGCGGGCATCTGGTAATCTGGCTGAAGAGGAGTCTAAATGAATCTCGATACGAACAAGTGGAACATGATTATAACGAGAGGCCGTTATTCATATCAAACATGGCTTGTATCTTTTTTATTCTCCAGCCACTTTCTATCGGGTAGGAATTTATTTTTCAGGGGAACGCAAGCCAATACGCAAGTTTCTTGTGTATCTCAGTGCTACTTAAACCCTGGAAAACAAGAATTGAACACTTGAGTTTTTTAAAATTTTATTTCATTTTCATTTATTCATTCAAGCACTACAAAACACTGAAAATAATTTTACAAAACATTTTATGTACACAAAATCAGCGGCCAGCCAGATCAGCGTCAAAGGGAGTTACTGAATTATTCCAGCTGTAAAACCAGACATGAACCTCCAACATTTCTCAGAAAATTGCAAAAACTGTACCGAGGGTTCGAAGCAGTGAAGAATTCATTGCATTCCAAAATTACAGAAATGTCACTCATCTCAGTACTTTGTACACTACGTACTGCCATGACTTACCATTACCATGACTCCTCCTGCCCCTGACTTCTCTGTGTTATTGACTCTAATGTAGCCACCCGCAGACTACAACATCACCTAGACACAATTGGACAATGATGCACTGAATGGCGATTAAAAATCAATACGATGATGTCTTGTTTTGTCACGTACAGAACGAAATTCTCAAAAACCCAACTACAATATCCTCAAGAGAAGTTACAATTGCAACTTCCTACAAATACTTAGGAGTGACGATTGACTTTCGAGGAACAAGTCTCTTACCTACTAACTCGATTTAGAACACGAACTTATCAGCTGAGGTCGTTATTGAACAGCCCACACATTTCAATACATAATAAGATGATCATATACAAGGTATTGATACGACCCCTTTGGACTTATGCCATCCCAATTAGGGGATCCTACTCCCTCTCTCAGTTTAAGCGCATTGAACAAAACCAGAATAGAATCGTAAGGAATAGTACCATATACCGAGACTATAGTTAATAGTCATAATATATTATATGAGTTAGATGCCTGATCCATCACACCTCCACTTTCATCGAATACGGAACATCCCAATATCATAGTTAATGAAGGATTTACACTACAATTCGCATTCGACTAATAAGCCCCAAGCCCTACCCTTAGTACGGTATCGTACGGTCAAGTCGTTATTTAAATGCTATAGAGTCATGCAATACTGCGATAGTGTTCTGAAAACCGATGCAGTTATCATTCTAACTCTCCCCCATCTGCAATACGTCCGCGTACCGCGTTCCGGAGGACCCCCTTGTTGTTTCCTGGAGGGAGCAGGAAAAAAACCCTTTTATCAGTCTGCCGAGTGAATTTATAACATCAGGGGAGAAGGAACACCGGCCATCACTCTTTTTGCGACTTTCTGGAAACGGTTCGCGCCTCCACCAAACGACACGTGCGGCAGAAATTATTATTATGGAACCATAGACGACGTTACCCATTCAACACGTGGACGTTTTATAAGGTCGTCCCCGGGGGTCGTGAAGGAGAAACGGTATTGTTGCAACTTTCCCTGCACTTCCTGCGCCAGATGTCGCAAGGACACGATGTATTATACGCTTTAGACGGAAGTTCGTCGTCTGCGTCACTTCTTTTGCTCTGAACAATTGAACATCACTTCAAGAGGGCAAGAATGTTTGGAAATTTAAAACAAGAGAAGAGGGAGAAGAAAGAGGGAAATCCTAATAATAACAACAGGGCTAGTGGAACAACATTGGTTCCCTAGGGCTAGTGAAATCCCTCATACTTCTCCTCTTACGTATTTTCTGCTAAACGTTTCCTTTTTACGTAGCAATTTATTATGAATAAGTATGTATCTATTTGGAGCTACCAACTATAACGCGAGAATCGTAGGATAGATGTTCATCGGTTTCACTGCGGAAAGGCAATGTAGTAGAAAACTACGAGCAGTGTCCCTTCCGTCAGTGTCGTTGATCCTCAAGAAGACGGAATCTAAAGCTAGGGAGAATCAACCATCACCTACGACCCACGGCTCAGAAACCCCTTTATTTTCTCCAACCTTCACCATTTGGTCACCCAAGACCATCAGCGTCAAAATCGGTCAGAGACAACCAGTTACTTATATGCCCGCGCAAAGGCCCCATTAGTAAAAGAGCTCCTTATTTTTCATGTATTTTAAGGAGTTTAAACATGAAAGATCAGCGGTAGTTAAACCCAATCCCTCGTCCAAGATTGTTATTTAACCAAACTGTACAAAATACACAACCTAATTTGGGAGGAGATTGGGATCGTGAACGGATCTCCCGCATTCCGTATACTGATAAGTTCTACTTTATAATCAGATTGTATTCACGGATTCGAATCTGCGGGAAGGGGATTATTCCACCGAGGCGGATAACACAATCTTATGCCTGCAAATAAGATATTTTCAAGGAGAGCACGAGCCCCTGAGTCAGAAGACAAACTTTGAAGGAAAACCAAATTTTTTTTTCGTCTCTCGGAGGCCTTGGGGAAATGAGCTGATGAGGACTTTCGATTCGCTGTCTTTCTGATCTTCAGCATAATTTTGAGAAAGAAAAAAAGTTAACTCGAGTAGATCATTAGGAGTTTTTTCCAGTACACTGGAGTTAATATTGAAGTTCACACGCCATTTCTAATCCGCTATTATGTTGAAACACTGGTTGTGTGGTACATTATACTCGTACCTACTCAAGGTTCACTAAATCTGTAAAATCATTAGTTCTACCCATCTAGACTAACTAGACTTCACACCCATCTAAAAACACTACTGAAATATTTTTATACATCCATTATTAGGAAATGCACGGGATTGAAAAATATTTCTCTCATGGGACTTCTTACCCAGAGCGGGGGCAAGTTGTCTCAGTGAGTGGGGTAAGTTGTCCCATAGAACAATTCGTCTCAATTTTTTGAGCAGCAACAAACCTATTGAATAAGGTTATAACCTTATTATAACCTTATTTTATATAAATATAAATTTTAATTATCTCAATATATAGTTATAAAAATTGAATAAAATAAGTATCATGAACGAAAAACTTAAACAATTTTCAATAGGAGCATAATATTGCAAACTTAGTCATTAAGAGTAACGCTTAATAAATCTACCTCTGGTGGTATGCAAACGTTTCCAGTATCGATTTGAGCCATACAAGCGAGGTTTGAAGGATCTTGAAATTCATGCTGGTCAGCAGGATTAGAACGATAGGTGACAATGGATGGACTGAATCTGCACTGATACCTAGGTTGATGGCCGGAAAGATTTCTTTGGAGGAATTTGAACATTGAATAAATGCTTTCTTGGATAAAATTACTCCCTATAATTTAGAACCATCACTATGAAAATAAGAGATGCGGGAAGAAACGGTGAATTTTTTTTATTTTTCAACTCGAGTAGTCCACTTGATTTGTTAACTGACGATTATTGTAGGTCACTGAGAGTCAGAAGCCCTCAAGTATTGAGACCTACACTTGAACCAGCTCAAATCCCAAGTGACTCTTGTAGGTTTTAGATCTAATCTCCTTTAATTTTCGTTACGACCTGTTTCTACTGATTAATTCTACATCAAGAGTCGTTATTTATACTTGCTGCGATGGAGTTTGACGAGAAGATACGACGACTATAACATAGTCATGAATATTAGATTGGTCGTCAGGATTGCAATGAAGTAATTTAAATACAACTTTTGTCTGTGTAATTTGGGCAGTCTCCTGGCTCGAATAATACGAAACTCCAGTGACACCCGCACTTGAGGGGCTCGGTCACTTCGGTGAGTGACACTCACACTCAAGATCGAAAATGACGATAATTATACTCGAAGTTCACACATAACACTACTTCGAAGTTGAACATAATTTGAACAACACTTAATCGATGGTAAACTCGAATAGAACACTAAAGATTTAGAATACAATGTATTCTGTAATGTCATTACGATTTAGTGAAAATCATGGACGTGAGCATAGTTGAACCTTTTTCGAAGGAAATGATTGAAATAAGAAATTGAGGAAAAGGTAAGTCGTTCATGGATCCCAAGCAACATTTTGAATAACATTCAGATATTTTCAGTCGTTTTATTGTTGTTGTTTCGATTAGTAAAATCACTAACATTGAAATGACCTAAAAATTCACTTTAGATTCGTCTGTGGAGACCTATACACGATTTGGGGCCAATCTCATTTGTTATTTTGAATCAATAATCCAATCTCCCAAGGGATTCGAAATATTAGCATTGAAAGATGAACGTAGTGCTATTCACATTTCTGGCAGATATTGTTATTCAGGCGGATGACGCTATTACGAATGGCAGACTGATTACGGGACATAAAAGACGTCCCCAGTGTTTCTCCTACGGGAAGAAAGAAGTTCACCTCCGGCTCTGAATAAAGAGAAGGAAAGCTACACTGCGGAATGAACCCAATGCGAAACCCTGTTTGCGATGCAGATTCCAGCGGAACATCCTGAACGATGGACCGGGGGAAGGTTGAATTAGCCCCACAATGAAAAGGTCCGGGGCTACTGAGCGAATACCAATAGCTCACGTGTGTTTTCAATCAAATCTCCCTTAGAAATGTCCCTTGGCAAATGTTCTCAGACTCCGGGGACAGACTCGTCCCAATTTGCATGTTGAACAATCAGGTAAAACGCATGACGTCAAGAATACATTTCACTACCTACAACGCTGCAGAACGATTTTTCTCGTGGAGATTTATTTCATAACTGATGAAAATAAATTGTGAGGTCCAAATACCGAAAATATCCATCCAAATAATGAAACTAAGATTGTGTGAAAATTAATTATGCACGATTCAATTAGTGAGTAACTGAAAAGAGATTTTCGTTTATAGGCGCAAAACCAAAATGACTTATTTTAGTTTCCAGTATCCCTGGATTCAGCTCGTTTCAGAGCAGATGAATGTGGACTGGTTTGGTGGCAAAATCCGCCATACATTCCTTTATAGTAGCATTGAACATTACATTCTTCGGCAGAACTAGCCAAAACTGAACTGCACTTTCGAGTGAATGCGGTGGAATGTGATAGAATGGATAGTGATGAGCTGTGCATGCCGTGAAAACTGCGAGCTTTGACGTTCTAATCTACAGGACGTACAATATAAACCAACTATCAGCTTCGCCCGCTCGCTTCCCCGAATACCGGTTGCACCCTAAATACGAACATATTTCATGAATAATTCAAAACCGAGTTTAGCTATTGATCACGGATAATCTGGATCGTCCTTATCAACCGTTTCGTAAACCCGCTAATTCTCCAGTCCAATAACCAGCAGCTCAGATAATAACCCGGTTGAATCTCTGAAACACCTAGGGTTTCCATGACAACTCAATCATAGAGCTGATTCCAAACCTCATACTTTCAGTATTACAATACGATATTAAATTGTACAGAAGTACGATGTCACGTATGTTAGGTGTACTGTCCAGTGACAGTCCCTACCAGTTATTTGCAACACTTTGAATGTGTACACATATTTAACTACTGATCAATAAGTGAGGTGGATACTAACTTGTGGATAATAAATTAGGTAAACAATGCCCCAAACAATCACAACTACACTAATGGGTTACCGTGATTTTTTGACTCATTGTCTAGTGAGATTCCGTAGGTTTAATATTAAATTGGGCCTTTAAGTACTTCTCAACTCTTAATACCTCAACTTCGTCACGTTTAAATAACTAAACTATCATCAACGAGGTACGAGCCCTTCTGAATTATACATCGTGAAACTTAAATGATTGGGGAGCAGAAGTTAGTGTGAATCTTCCCATCGAACCTCGAAGTCGTTGTAGTATTTATCGCTTTCCCTCTTCACGAGTCATTCAACTTCATCAACTCTTCATGTTTCTTTCTATCCAAACCTCAAAGTTTCTCTAAGTAGTTCCTCGAAACCGACTGTTAACTGGAAGGAATTAACCTTCGGGTCTTGGGTAGTTTCGAGGATAAGGAATCTTCAAGGTTTATTTGACCTTCTTAACCTTTTAGTAGAGTTCGACATTAAGTCACTACTTCGAAAGATCAGGGGATTCGTAAATAACTAGATAAATAAAGTACAAAAGCTTTTAGCGTAGAATAGTCATGTCTTGCTTCAGCCACGACCTACGACATTACGAAATTCGGTCACGAAATTGTGCGACGAGATGATAGACAACGGCGGTTTTGTTTTGCTAATCACGTTCCTATGGCCAATCGTTGTTTATTTATTTATAGAGTACGGGCAAGCACATTTAAATGGATATACCTATGCAGGTATATTCATTTAATTGTACCTATGCAACTGGGAAAAAAACAATAAAAAATAAAAATAACACTATTGAAGGAAACGAAATTAAAAGAAAACAATATTTTCTTCTAAGTTGGTTTCCTCTACTAGTGTTATTTTCATTTTCTATTGCTCTTTTATAATACAATTTTTTATATTATAATACAATTAATTCACAAAGTTGGTGAGGAGGCTATAATAGAGTTCAAAAACCGCTGGAAAGTTTAGTTTTCGTGTAACAAAGAGCGCATCAAAATCACGGGGAATAAGTCCGAACCCCATTTATGAAAATTTGTTACTTGAGTTGTTCCTCTTTCTTATGGCCGATTTTTTTTTTAATTTTCTGTTTTATTGAAAATAATGTCAGCACCACAATCTAGTTTACTGAAATAATACCTTTATTAATATATTTCTATAAGGTATTTGATATTTAAATACCAAATTGCAGCTTCATAGTTTGTAAACAAAAATAAAAACTTTTATGACCATAGCTCTGCTATTCGTACAGTGACATAGTTAGGGTGAATAGGAAAAGAGTGTTGAACGATTTTTGTACGATCAAAAATGGCGAAGATCAGTTTCCCTAGCAACGGTTTGGTTGTGAACGGAAATCATTAATAAATCGGAAATAGCGTAACGCCAAATTTGTCTTGGGCAAGCTATTTAGCTTGCACCGATTTGCATCCGATTGCCTTGCACAAACTGAACTGTGCAAACCAGCTTGCGCAAATTATCTGAGCGTATAATCTGACGGGGCTTTACAGGTTGACTGTTCCGAGGGAAAGGCTTAGGTACTGAAAATCTGTGTTTCAAGTGAGGACCAGCTCATGTAATAACATGTACACGGACTGGCCAGGGTTGAAAGTATACTACAAAACGCTGTCTGAGACACGAGTATCACTTGAGAGGTTTTCTTGGGACGCCCCTTCAACCCTCCTGACTTCCAAATGAGGAGTGACCTGTTGATGTTAATTTGCGAAAAAAAAGAACAAAAACGCAAACACCGGATGAAGATTGTCAGCGGAACAACGGTATCCTGAGATCATAACGCGGACGTATTCAATTAGTGCATTAAGTACCTAATTAAGGAAAAAGGTCCTTGCTGAGCTCTTATAATTACACGTAAGCAATTGTAAGGACTAACGAACTCCCTCAAATAATACAAAAGCTGTAAAGGCCCTCAAGGTGTGGTACGAAGCTTCCTCGTATCTATAACATTATCTAAATGATCGTTTTTTACGATACGTGATAACGAAAACTAATTTGTTTGTAGTTATAATACCCACTCAGATATTGATATTTATACACACAAATTGATATTTATACAGTGTAAATAGGACTTGCTCCTCCATGTAGGACCTAGGTTGGAAGGTTTTTGAAGGATATCTCAGGCTGTGATTGACGTGAAGTTTTGGGAATCGAAAAAAATTGAAATTTATCTGAGATCCTGCTCGCTCATTTGTCCAAAATTTAGCCACATTTTCAAAAAATGTATATAATAAATTTCAAAAATCGGACGACGCAGCGGCCTTTTCTTATTAATATAGTGAATTTAGACATTTCTTTCAAATCTCTAAGTCAATCACAACCTGGGATACCAAAAACCTTTCAACCTAGATCCTGCCGTAGGACCTAAGGCCCTCAACTGTATTTTGATTAAATAAATAAAATTCATAATGCCCCCATGTGCATAGTTAAGTTGCTGTTCCGTCCGGACCATAATTATCTAATTATAATCCCTGAAAGTATCATCAAAATGTGCAGACCCGTTTTTCAGTGGCATTTCGATGAAATATCCATTCGTAATAACATCATTGACTTATTTCGCACATACGCTGCAAGTATGGAGGGTCTTAAGTTTTATGAGCGTTACAGAAGTTCGCATGCATACACAGGAAGTTTTGACGAAAATCATATGGAAACTTCAAGAAACCCTCTAATGCTATGGATACAACCAATGATGAGCGCGTCACAAGGATTTCACTCTTGCATCAGTACGTTTTTCATGAAATTCACATTTACAGGTCATAGAGGACTCAACCCCCACCTGCCCTCCGAATTGCACCACTTCAAGATCGTTTGTTCACGAAGGTCTTGAGAGTTTGATTTTGGGGAAGAACAGCGTTTTCATCACAATACGTTAACTTGGTAACTATAATCAGGCAAGTAATGCTGATTGTCATTCTGTAATCCATTTCTTCTATTTTCATGTGCTCTTCGGAATATCATTAATGAATTCTTCTAAGTGGAAACCATAGAAGACAGCTTGTTGGTCTGTCTATCAAGTCATAATAAATTGAATCACGACCAACATCAAACAACTTTTGATGAAATGAATCACAACATGGAACTACCATATTATTTGGCTACATATGAACCAGTTCAAGGAACTACCAATATCATGATAGGAACGAAGTATCCAGTGAGATTATTGTTCCGCTCGAGGTTCTTCGGAACTGCAAAGAAAAACTGCTCCGAACTCTATTCACTCATCGTAATCCTAGAGTAACGAGGTTCTCAAGGTTCTTCGTTATTTCTTGCACAGCAGATCCCTTCTACCGTTTCTTATTCCTCCCTCGTCACGGAAGAAAGGGCGTTGATCCGGATTTGTGACGAATAGAACATTTATAAGGTTCGGATTTAGATTTAGACTCCCATCTCAAGACCTAGACAAAGCGAAGAAGCCTCGATCGGTGCTCCGACGTCTTCCGCCAATATCCGATTCCGTATCGGTTTCTCGTGAGAGGTGGCGGCTGAATGTTTCATTATATGGTGCGGCATAATATTATACTTAGTTCGTATCCGGGGTTCCTATTGGCTGATTCCGAAAGGTGAAAGCGTGAAGAAACAGCTTTTTATTGGCTGTTTGAAGTGAAGGTAAGTGTGATGAGAGGGGTGGGCATGGGAGACAAGATATCCTACAAAATTATGAAAAATGGAGAAAAACCTGAAGGACATCATTCAATGATTTGCCTTACCTATCATCCACGTGCTCCCTCTCTGGCATAAATGAGGGAACTCAATAAATGGCCTGTCTGCAAGATCGAAATTGATGCAATGATTTAATTCAATCAAGTGGTGTGCAAAAGCTGAATCCTCAGTACTAGCTTACCTACTACCCCTTAACTTCCTACCAGTTTGGCCACAATACACGAGTCCACAAGAGCATTTCAAGTTATACACACCACTTTTATCCTGTGGGAATAAGTATGTTCGAAATCTCAATACTTGAGCTGGAGGGCACAACTATTAAGATGGATGCGAATACTTACAACAGAGAAGTAAAAAACAACTTACTGTTACTCACGACAGTTTTTGTTGACCCCTGTTATTTTTAGGCATCCAACACCCAGTGGTAGTTAACTGAAAATAGCTGTAACGCCCACCTCTACTTGGTGGAGGATAATATCAAAGCTGTATAGTTTGTAAGGAGTTTCAACATGACGTTGACACGTGCGAGCGAGGAAGTTAACCCTCACAACAGTTTTACCGAGCGGTAAGTACATCGAGGTCATCTCGTTCCAACTCCCGTGTAAGCGCTCCCACCGCTAATCCTTAGTTTCAGTTTTGGCTCGCCTCAGGGAGTCGCCCCATTTACACTGACGGAGTTTATAATTCACTGTTGTGGGGGGGGGGGAGGAGGCGATAACCCGTTGGGGAGGTTAACAGGGTCGTCGGACGTGTGTCGGCTAATTTGATAGCGGGAGAGTTCTTTCCGTTTTTGAAAAAACAGGGAACGTGGGGTTGTTAAATTCTACTTCTACGAGAAATTAACAGCAACAATTCTACTACCTACTACTAGAAATGAACAACTATAATTCTACTTCTACAAGAAATGAACTGCCTACTACAATTCTGTGACTATTTAAAGGACCGCAGCCCGAGGGGAAGATGTGCAGGGAGAAGATCACCAGTTGGGTGGCTCAAGAGTCTGTATTGGGGCAAGATCTATGGAATACAAATTAAGATGGGATACTTCTGCTGGACATGCCGGATGATGTGTTCCTGGTGGGCTATGCCGATGTTGTGGCGGAGGTGATAAAGGACCGGACTTTGGAGGGACTCCAGTGGAAGCTCATCAATGAGGCGAGTCATACGTTGGATGGAGGAGCATGGGTTGAAGGTTGCAGTTGCAGTCCAAAAGACCGAGAGAGTGCTGCTGACCAATAGCCATATTGACAGCGTCAGTCAATTTCAGGTGGACGACCAAGTCATCGACTCGTCTCATTCGGTACGGTATCTGAGAGTGACCCTCAACTGTAGGCTGACCTCCTGGGAGCACATCAGGCGAGTAGGAGAATGGGCGACGGCAGTGATGTCCAACCTAAGCCGACTAATAACATTGGTGGCCCTGGGTCCAAGAAAAGGAAGATGTTCATGAGAGGAGCTGAAGCAATCATGCTGTAGGTATGGAGTAGAGGTGTGGGCTGGAGCCCTCCAACATGAATAGGATGTGCGTATCGTACGGTCTCCTTCCCTGCTGTAGGGTACATTACTGCCACAATCCTGATCGACCTCCTTGCACTGGATGAGTCTTTATCCCACATCAGAAAAGAGGAGAGAGACAACACTGCAGCATTGGCAGAATTAGTGGGAATCTAATATCCAGGAAGTCTGGACCACGTGCTTATCCCACGAGTACGCCCATGGTGAAGTGGAGATCTAAGCTGCAATGTTCCTGTCCTACCTACACCGAAGAACGTTAGCAGACACAGCAAAGTGCTTAACAATGCATTAAACGACGATGTGAGCACACGTTTTTCGACTGCACCAGAATGACAAGAGAAAGAGAAATCCTGGAAGAAGAGGAGGGCGAAATCACACCTGCTGTGGCCTACATAGTCAGCATCCTCAGAGTGGAGAGGATAACGGTTAGTGGATTTTTAGCGAGTGAAACCTCACACAGCTGCGGAGTGCGGTCCCTCAGAAGCGTAAGTCTTTTTCAAGATTTTTCCACTGTTACCCTCGAAAAAAAGAGAGAAAAAAAAACTACAATTCTACTTCTACTACAGTTCTTCTTCTTCACATTTTTCTTCTCATACTTGCCTTTTGACAAACAAGTGTGACGAAGGGTGCCTTTGAGGTACGCAGAAATTTTATAGGTCAAGTTCTTGGTTTCATTCCCCCGGGCTCTAATTTGTCCGCAGACTGTTGCCGAAAATATGGTTCACAAGTTCAAATATCATCGTGAGCTGACATCGTTCAATCCATTTTCTCGGAAGGTTATCTCAGCGCTTTCAATCGGCTTCCCCGTTAGGGCTCTCTCTTGTTTTTCATTAAATTTTCGATGAAAACCCATTCAATTGAGTTCCGCCCAAACGGAGCCGCGTTGGTCAGTCATTCGCAGCTAGCGTGTAACCGTGAATTGAAACTGTTCTACTTCAAACCGACGGATATTCCTGTTTCCATTACCACTTACAACGCGCTCTATTGAGATTAAGCTGGAACTGTGATTGGTGCAAACCTTTGAGTCGTGCCTTTGAGTGCGAATAACATGGGAGCCCTATTACTTTCGGCTTTCAACGTTAAAGACGTCTCCTACTCCTAATTATTCGTGGCGTCTCGGTCCCTGAGTGAGTTTGCATGGCCCCGCTTTGATTGGTCGATTCTGATTCATAGTTTCAATGCGTTGAACGATAATAATATAATTCCAGGTTATCAGGATGTTTCCGCAGCTCTCAAAACTCCGCAAGTTACATTGAATTTGAAGTGAACGCTTAGGAAAGAGTTCAAAAGAAGGAACTACATTTTTATGCCCAAAATTCCTAGACCTGCCAGAAGACCCTACGCCTAATACGCCACGCCACGCTTCTCGTATACCAACATCCTCCGTTTTATAGAGAGTAATTGTCCAGAAAAATCATGTTTTCACTGTTATCACGATCTTGGCTTCATGAAATTGTGACTCATTTTGGAACCACTCGTGAATAGTCACACTTGAACTTACCAGTTCGAAATCCTCGACCTCCAATCACCAACTCGATATTTCACCGCCATTATCGCCTTGACACAATTCGAAATGAAAAGACAGCCAACGTGAACAAACATGTCACCACTGGGCGCCTACGTGACATAAACATGGAACCCTGCAATTAACCTTTCGGTGGGCGCGTATCTGCTCTGAGTGCTACCTCATTAATGTTTACTTGAAAAGCGCGAACTCCAGCTAACGGTAATTTGTACCATAGTAGTACATGTTTTCAGATGGGGTTATGCATATCATAATGTTTTTAATACAACATAATATGTTATTAACATGTTATTATAACATAATATTATTATCTATCTATCTTGTGAAGTAGGAACAACACGATTTTGAATTACTATAAAAGTGTAAGTGCTTAACAGTAAGTGTCTGAGCTGTAAAACATTGAAATAGGCCATCGTGAGGTTACTTGATATTGTATGTTTTTGGCCGATTCTTGAGGTTACTGATGACAAATATGAACCAAAATGCGATGGTTTGAAACCAAAGGACCAACATAGCCCTCGATCTTTTGGTGAGTTCTGTATTCAACGAAAAAAGGAGTTCTATGTAGAAGATTAACCTAAATGTCGAGGGCTGAAAATTGGAAAAAGGGTTGCTGTAAAAGCTTTGGCGCGAGCGAAGGAGAAACACAGAACTAAAACAACTCTAAAAAGCAATGGGGAAATATGTCATGAGAAGCTTAGAAAGACTTACAACGGTAACCGGACTTAAGGATGGGCGCTATCAGAAAGGAACATCGCAGTAATTTCCAGCTCTCTGGAGCAAACGAGATAAAGAAAATTCGGAGGGTGTATCAAGCCCATTAAGAGCACTGTATAGCGCTTGAAAAGAACAAGTTTAATCAATAAGGAGTCTTATTCGAGATGTTTGAGAACAAACGGCGTGAAACGCGTCCCGTGGCCGGAGGTGGGAGACGTCTCTGAATAAAATACTCGAGTATCGTATTATAATGTCTCTGGATTCACTGAATCGTTGGGAAATTCGGTGATCTAACCACCGTAAGTAACAGATAATAGGACAAATATTGTACGGTTACCGACGGGTTTCAGCGGATTTTTTCAAACGGGCGTATTCGTACAGCGCTCTCATGTGAAATAGATTTTCCACGATTTCATCTACTCGTATGTCGACAGGAAGGTTTGATGTCCTTCTTTTCTCGAATCGAACTTTCGACCCCTTTGACGGGGAAACATCTGGCCAAACGGTTATTAATATATTAATAAATACACAATATAAAATAATTACAAATTAATATTAATAAATACTTCGATATCCCCCAGTACTCGAATTTGGCAAATTTCCACTTCTGTTTGATCCCATTCAATTGATTGTGGGCTTGTAGCATCACCCCGTGCATAAGAGAAGCCCGCATGGTTTGAGAAGAGGACTAAACCGGATGACTACGAGATATACAACAAGTACTCGTATATATTTTTTATCAAATGATATTTTTGGATACTAAGTACGAAACGAGAAACAACCGATTTCAAAGGGGATTATTGAAAATTATAATTTATCAGGATGGTGTTGAGTTTCTGGTTCCTAATTATCAATAAGGAACCATTGCAATCGACCACATAATAGGCGGGTTTACATTTCATGATACAAAAGAAATTGAAGAACATTGACAATTTGGTACGAACTAAATCACTCGCGACGAAATCGTGGAACCCCATGTTAAGAGTATTTGATAAAATCGTCTATTTCCACTAAAATGTGAGTACACTGTTTGACGGGTTTCCTTCAAGTTTCTCCTGGAATGTAAGGTGTTGTTGAATTCATCAAAGCTTCACCTACCACCGTTTCATAATTACTATCACACCTTAATTTCCTTCAAACATTCGCTTAAACTTGAAGTAGGGATAAAAAATAGAAGAACAATAAATAGAAGAACAAAAATTCGAGTTTCAACAATTTTGAATTTTTTAGCTAATTTTCAAAGAATAGGTTTATTAGGATAGGTATATTTCAAAGAATATTAGGTACCATAGCTTCCTATTCTTTTAAAAATTTTGGGATATATTTTATACAAAACATTTATTCAAACCACCCTGAATGCACTGCCAAAATACAGTAAGAGTCATATGTATATTTACATAATATGGATAAATATTTTCACAGGAGGAGAAATTAGATAAAAAGTTCAAATTTGCACAAATAATCTGTCTTGGCTATCGAAAGGAAATGTTCATAGGGGGCTAGAGATGGGCTACTCTAAAGGGAGTTTTGGGGAATTTTTGAGGTCGAGGGGGGGAATTACTCAAAAATTCCAAAAATTAAACAGTCTCGCTTGCAACTTGTCAAAATCCGCCTTTAACTTGTCTAAATGTACTTGTTGTTGTATAAAACAGGCCTCAGATCACGTAGTCGAACGGACGATATTTTACCTCAATTCGTATAGTTATGTGAGGGACTCTCAGGGATGTTTTGCACAATAATCTAGACAGAAGGATGCTCTATGCAGAGTAGTAGCGATTTTTAGCTTTATGAATTGATTGAAATTTGATCGATCGACTAACTACTCTATTCACGGCTCGCCGAATACAATATTCTCCATCAAGATGAAGTTAGCGATACATTCGGACCTCTGATTACCGTCTATTCAGCGACCATCTGATGACTTGGCATTGAAGACCTCGCCGGGTTTCCGTATTTCCATCATCAGAGCGGTAGAAAATACAAGAGGCGGGCGGGTACGTGACGAGCGGAAGCACCGTGAAAATGGATGAAGACTAAACAGGAGCTGAGGTGATTAATAAACGTCGGCGGGTAGAAGCTAATTACACTCGGGAACCGCCCTCCGCGGATTAGTGGAACGGACGGGCTTTTATACTGAATCAGGTGGAGCAGTTCCTTAGTCCCCCGATCTTCGCGAGGTTTCCGCGCCTTGATTGCCGCGGAATCCCTGCATATTCTCATACGTTGCACGGTTCCGAGGCTCCAACTCGGCAATTCAAGTTTAACGTTAGAAACGCCGGGTTCAGATCCTACCTTGAATTTCCCTCTGGGGGCCTCCGTTTCTCGTCTTCACGTTACTAAGCCCCCAACTTACATTAGGTACAGCAATGGTGAATTTCTCTACAGAGCCCGACCGGAACATTACGTTTTCCGCTTCGTAGGTCGTCAAAGGCGAGGGTTAACGTTATAATTGAGAAGGTTAATCTTCCACAATGTGAATTCTATAAATGTTCCATCTGAGGTCCCGTTTATGCCTGAGATAGTTGTTTTGAAGACAACCAACTGCAAGGGAATGAGAGCTTGATAATACGAGTGATGGAGCATATCACAGTTTGACCAACTCCAATTTCCAGACTTGTAAATAATTAGGGATGGGATATCGATATCCGATAGTATCGAAATATCGATATCTAGCGTCCGATATCCGATATTCTGATATCGATATCAGCACTGGTGATAATATCGATATATCGATATTCTGACAACCGATATCGGGTCGATATCACAAACTGTGATTCACTGTTATCTTTCACTGGCGAACCGCGAAGTTCTTCTTGTGGGCATCATTCCGTTTCCGTGCTGTTGTTGGCTAAAAAGTATCCGCGTTTTTGTGTTGTGTTGAGCCCCTGTTGAAATTGAAACTTAAATTGACCATGAAGTCAGCCTCAACCTCAGTACCATCAGAGAGGCTATTTTCAAGGGCTGGGAATATTCTCACCTCGGACCGGAACAGGCTGAAGGGGGAAACTCTCTCCAAGTTACTTTTCCTGGAGAGCCTCGATGAGCGCTTCTTTTTTTGAATCCCGAAATTTACCTGTAATTCTTTTATGATTTTGCCGTTCTTGTATTCTGTCCAATTTTCATTTAGAAACATATTGAAATAAAAATTCCGTATTACATATTCATGTGTATAATTTAACTTTCCTATCAAGGCGGGAACAAAAAATAAATGAATAAATAAATAAAAATAAAGATCTGACTGAAAAATAATCAGAAGAATTTTTTTTTTTTTTAGAAAGGAATTTTAAACCAATAGGCTGTAGGTAGGTATCAACACTAGATGTCACTACTTTGAACCACTTCGTATTTCCAAGTCCTTCGTATTTATTCTACCATGGAATCATCTACTTTGTCCACGGTAAATTATTGACCAGTTGGTATCTTAGGTAGGAACTGCAAGTGCAAAAATGTTCGGAGAAAAGGAAATAAAATTAAAATAAGTAGGTGAAATTAAAAAAAACGAAGTAGGAGTTTTTATAACCGATATCGATATATCGGTTGATATCGATATTATGAAGCCGATATCTACCTGGTATCGATACCACTCTTCCGATGTCAATATCGATACCAATATCGATATCGAGCCCTCGATATCCCATCCCTATAAATAATATTATTACTGCGATCACCGGTTACCAACAATAGCTTGGAAGGAGCAGGTGACATTCAATGGGTTTTGAACATCCGACTGGAGCAATCAATGGACCCCGAAAACCAAAAAAAAACGAAGAACTTGATTTTGAATCGAATCGAGAGAGCCTTTAGGATGAAATAAACGTTGATTCGCCTCGAAAATGATGATGATTCCGAATCGAACCGAGATAACCTGCTAGAAAACCTCCGTTCACCTCGAAAAAGTCGAAAACGAAAAGACTAAAAGTCGGTTTTGCTGAGGACGACTCTTCCGATGCCACAGTTAATCGTTGAACGAGAATCGTTCGTTACCATGTTGCTCGGGGCGACGATTTTCACTTCAGTCGTTTTCTGATCGTCCAAGAGGAATGCATTTATTTAACATTGATGAGTCAACTTCAACACGCTACAAAAAGCTGATAATTAATAATAAACTGAGAATTGATGGGGAGACGCAAGGCCAAGACAGTTCCGCGCCTTTGGGGCTGGAGAAACGTGTGCTTCAAGGGGGAGACGCGCACAGTCGCCCTGAACGACGAGAACGGGCTTGAAAAGAAATCCAAGCCTGGATGCAAACTTACAAGGTAAGTCGGCAGAGGGGGCGATGAAGCAGGCAATTCGTGGCTGAAATCGGCGTGAAAAAAGGCAGAGTAGAACGAGTCGCTCGAGGTATCCGAAAAGAGATCTTTGACAGTAGAGTCGGCGAGTACAATTTGTGATTCAAGATCTATCCAAAACATCTATACAAAACAGACCTATCGGCGATCTGTCTCCTGGTTTCTAACGTCTGCAAACCGCATGTTTGCAGCAATGATTCATAGATCGCCTCGGACTGTGGAAAGCCAAGCTTACAGTCGATGTACCGGAGACATTTCCTCTGCACCCTCTCCAAGGCGTACTTGGAAGGAAGACGAGAGCGCGTAGAATTCTGATTGAGGAAATGAATGACGACGAATTCGACTTTATGTGCGGTTTCAAACAGGCTGCAATTCGACACATATTCGGCCTCAAAAATGCCGAAATACTTTATCAAAAATGGATCAAAACCCATCTTCATGGACACAGCGAAAAAATCTCAGCATTTTCCTCTTTCCGTCGTGCAGTTTACGTGATTGGATTGATTTAAAAAAACTGCATCTTTCAAGTACCATCTGGTGCCGTGATGCTCTCGGTACAATAATTGCGGCGATTACGACTACCCCTTGCTCCAACGACTCTTGAAGGGGTTCGATAGTCGTGAACGATCCGAACGGCAGTCGTTCGAAGCAAAATGGCTCCATAGGAAAACTATAGAAATAGTGCTCAACGACTGTCGTTGGACAATAATCATCGCAACAGTTGTCTCTATCAAAACATGCCTTTAATCGACTACATATCAGTACAATAAAGACAAGACGAAGACCTTTTTGCGGCGACTTTTTGTTCAAATCTTGGAGCGTAAATCTACCAATTTTGAAAGGGTTTAAAGTTCTATTGTTGGTCGATTCCCTAAATATTACTGCAAATAATAAGTCATAATTGGATGAAATGTTGGACAATAATGTAAGCAAGTGGCAACAAATGGGCGAGTATTTACGAAGATTTAAAGATTTTTTTTTTTTTTAATTAAAAATTTCTTCTCCAACCATAACAGTGTGAAATCCACGATGGAACCGGGTACTAAAATATATAATACCGCTGGTGAGGGAACACCGAGAAAACGTAGACGCTTAATAGAACTTGATTAATAATATCCCCCCTGCCCTAATAACCTCGGAACTGAGGTTTAAAGCAGCAGGTAACCCTGATACAGCGTAAATAATTTAGATGTAAATCCTACTACGCTGAATATATTAGAGGAGTTAAGCGCTTGAACCAAATTATGGCACGTAAAGTGGGTCGCAGGGATCTAGTTGGGAGCCTAAAACGGAGTTCTTTCGCGCAGTAGAAGCCACTGACCAGCATGGGGCCCGCTAAAATACATTCATCGGAGAGATTTAGCGTTTATATTACGCCGTCGGCTAATCGAGGTGGTTAATCTTCGATAATGAACCATTGGACTTTATAACAAACAAACAAATTTATAACCTCCCTCCTAAAATTTGTTAGTTTACCTTTCACAATACGTAGATTCAGAAAATCGAATTTAAAAAAATCCGACCTTCCGCGCATCTTAAGCCCAATGAGCGTCGTCACAAAATTATGAAATTTCGGTTACGGGTTTGGACCAGCCCCAGAATGATCCTTGCAACTTTCCATAACCCTAAATCAATAGGAAGGAGTTCGAAATAAATTTTAAAATGCTATTTCAGTTCTGACGATATTTTTGTTGGTTCACATTAATGGAGTTCAGTTCAGAAAGATCCGGCGCCCAATATTTCACAATATTCCAAGCATGAGCGTGAACCATACGGCGGCAAGTCCGGTCAATGTTCATACTGGGGAGCAGCTGATTCAAAAAGCCCATGATTTCGAGATACCACTCTTGTTGTGAGATACTTTTCGTGTCTACGGAAAGAAGGTTATTTCGAACAATAATTGTCAAAATAATAAATCAATTATTGAGTATACGTACTTCCCGTTATACTCGTAAATTATTGCGGACGTAAGTACAAGACAAAACTCAAAATTATATTAATACAAATTAATTCTGAATAGTTTATCATCAATATACGGTAACAGGTAACTAGACGGAAGGGTGATTAGATAACGTTTCAATTTCTTGAAGTATGTTTCCAAACCATTCTAGTTATCGGGACAGATATAAATTTAAACCATTCTAGTTATCTTAAACAGTTACTGTAAGTACACCATATGTACACCATATGTTTTGCAGCACCCACCCTGTACTCAACTGAGAGCGGAAAGGCCTAATATGTCCGATTTTATTTGTAAGTTGTGATGAATAATAATGTTCACTACGCTGTATTTTGTCACACACCTTCGAGCGTTCCTTGGTACGCGTTTGACGTCTCAAAGTTCACCGTCCTGCCGGATGACGAGCCGAAAGTGACGTCATTGCTGAAAACCTCGCGGTCCGGGTAGAGCACCAGCCGAAATTCCCTGAAATCAAGAAAAAAAAAAAACAAATATGAGTACTTATATTGGAAAAAATCTAAGATGAAATCATTAGCACTAAGAAATATTGAATAATCGGTGGGAGATATTTAAATACCCGTTTCGGATAAGGAACGGATATCGATATATTCCCCATAACACTAAATTTTTAACCCAGTCATATTTACAGTCGGGCTTTTGTCAGTTTTCGGCATACCTATAGGTAACATCTATACTATGGATCGTACCAAGAATTTATTTCATACCAATATTGGAGAGTAGTGAAATCTCGTCAAATGCCGTCATTCAAAACTGAGCTCCCCTTGGAAACCACCATAAATTTGTATCACTGTCATTTGTAACGCTCAAAGTGGTATAAAATCGTTTCCAGCTCTCTGGGGGTATTGGAAGGCACTTTTGCGGTCTTCTCTGCTTAAAGGATAAATGTTCAATCATGGATATGATTTGGCGTAAAATATTTCGTGGTGAAAAAATATTGATAAGCGAAACGGTAGAATAGTTAGCGGTTCCCATTAGCCCCACACCCGATTCTTTCTTTATTCTCAACGTTTATTTTCAGGTTGTGCGAGTTGTATGGAATAAATCGTGCGCAACAACCACAAAGGCTCGACTAGAAACATGTAAGTAATATGCGACGCGTTGAAAAACAATGAAGAAACCACCGGAATTTGTAATACGAAGACTTTAACATTCAGCTCACTGCGTCCTATAGATTCGCACAACCTCCGGGCCATCACTCGTTGGAATTTCGAATTAATTTATGAGTAACTTTTTCAACGATAAACTTCAACGTCAGCTTCAAGAGGGAGAATATTCGATTCACTCCCAACCCCACGGCTCATCCCTTACATATAAATAATGGAATAAATAATCATCAGGTTGGCGGTGAAATAATGACGTTCATCTACAAACACTAGCTGGAAAAAAATTGGGATCTAGTAAACGTGATGAGTGAACGGTTTCGTGTGGAATATCGACATTCCCCACTGGATATCTGTGGAGCAACAAATAGTGTTGCTGTGTATCTCGTATTAATAGTGCCAGAGGAGCAAAATGGTATATTCAAGTACTCTTCTACCTTAGGATCCATGGAGGTGAATGAAAGATATGAGTAAAACGATAATTATTAAGGTGAACTGAATTTACTTGGAAATGATAAAGGATAAAATACAATGAAGTAAGTTGGAATTGAAAAACAATAATCGGGTACTCTCCCTATAGAATCTTGTCACTCAAGGTTTAAGGTTTGTGATTTACCCCAATAGTTCAACATAAACTTAACAAACAAGGAATGGCTAGAAAAGTAGGGTTCCTGACAGGTTTCCTTTTTCTTGACATTTCACAACCAAACTTGACGGACTCATCCGGCGTTTGGAAGGATTTACTCGTGAATGACACAGGTTCGGAATTTCCTTCTTCAAACTGTTATCAAGAGTTTCCCCAGTTCTTAAAATGCCCCCTCGAAGCGCTGGAAGTTACTTGATTTTCCACAGCTAGGGGGTGCATTAGGAACTGGAGATTGTTGGTAGGCCAGTGAGGAAATCTGGCAGATCCGTAGCACTTCCATGTTATGTGGTGCACAAAACTCACCAACATTTCCCACGCGGTAAATCCTCTTCCCTCTTCTTTTTTGGGACGTTCGAGAGTCCCGACGATGTGTAGGCCCAATGGTGCTCACTTTACAACAGCTAGGCAACTAATACGATCTAATGTTGGATGACGGTAGCCAACACCTTCTCACTATCCATTTGGTGCATCTGGAGAACGAATGGTGCATATCGGGCTTAAAGGTGAGGAATAAGTGACATTATTGTGATTTTGAGACTTTTCACGTTACAAGTGCACCCAAACGTGGTGTTTACTTTGGAGGCGACAAAGTGATGGAGATAATAATCTGGAGTTATCATCTCCATTATTTTGCAGTTTGTAGGCAAGAGACACGTTTGGGTTTGCTTGTGAAGCGTGGGGCCTCGGAATAGCTGTGGTGTCATTTTTTTCACTTTTATATCTTAACAGAAGATGTAATCTTCTGCATGCAGGCCCCTGCATCACAATAGGGCTGCACCGTTTCCATTCTGTACAAGTAGACATAGAATAGTCCATGTCTAGAGAAGAACTGGCGTCAGTGCCATCCTACTGCACAAATGGTAACAGTGATCTCTTACTGTTACCATTTGTGATTCTGAAGAATTTGTAACGTCTGAAATGCATTATTCATTAAAAAATCCTCTACTGGCTAAGCCATTAAACTCACTATCACTAACACTGACTCTCGACCCCCCATCGATAATGTTTGTCCCTTTTCTGACTTCACCTCTTTCAAATCAGAATAAATTCACCAAGATTTTCCTTCTGCCTGTACGCGTGCTTCTAGTAACACAAGAAATATTTATTACCCTGTGCCGGATCGAGACGTGCCTGAACACACCGCTGAAGATCAAGTTGAGGTCACAGCTCGGAAAAAAGATGGTGACGAATAAGCAAGAAGACCGCCGTATAAAATAGAAATAAGAGAGAAATGAAATACTCAGTGAGTTTCCCGGTCGAAAAACGAGAGTGAAAAGAAAAAGGGCCTCCTGTCTTGAAAAATTTATTATTAAAACGGTGCCCGAAGCTTTCGCCGTTTCTTCGCGTCGCACACCTATTTTACAGGCCCTCGCCCTTCACGACGAAAAAAAAAGAAAAAAGAAAAACGAAAATGAATATTTTAATCCGCGATGAAAGGTTTTCGAAGGTTGTTTTATTATTGAATTTGAGAACTTTTGAAAGACGCCGGATTAGTATTATTGGATGGTTCTAGTCTGCTGAAAACAAAATAATAAATCAAAATATCTTCAATCGTAACTTTATTTATACACAAAGGGTATAAATACCAAGGGTGCCCAGGGGTTTCCACAGAAATGAAAAATATCCGCCTCTGTAAAAGGAAGGCTGCGCTGCCCCATTAGACCACCAGCTTCGGAGAGGGTTTGCTGGCTCGTTATACGCAGCTTAGGCGCGACCACGTATAAGCTCGTCAACCTTTTAGGGATAAAGATTCGACCCACTTTATATTATTATCCCTCAATGATATGACATTCGCACCTATCATTGCCTATTGTACGATTATTGACATTTTATGTCTTTACTCTGGCACATAACTCGAAAAACGTTACACAAAAGCGTTACACGAAATCGTCACGAAAATGTCTGATGATTTTCGCTTACAACCGATTCGTTGCTACGGAACTTTATCTTCGCCAGTTATCATCGTACAAAAATCGTTCACCACTCGTTGGATAGCTCTCGATTTACCTATCCATATTACGTTAACCACTGCGGAGTGCGTGGCCGACAAGCTGCAGTATGAGCGTGATTGTTTCAATAATTGTTCACACACAGGTGATCATTCTCAATAATTTATATTGTCTATAGGAATGCAAGCTTCATAATTTATGATGAACCCTACAATTAAGTATAACAACTACGCTATTGGGGTAGGTGATGTAGCATTGTTCGAAGGTTCTTGAATCACTTCTTTAAAGACATAAAATGTCCCAATGTGTTGCAGACTCGTATGCAAGCATTTAATTCTCGACTGTATCAACAACAGGATGGAGTTGACATTCTTTTGACATTTTCATGGCTTTGCTTTGGCACATAAACTGAAACGGGAAAAATTTGTTTCCTTGGTTCACCCTTTCCCTCAGATCACGTCGGAACACAAGCGACAGGCGGGCCACTACGTCAGAGCCTATGACGTCAGACGGCTGGCTGGAGGCCAACTAGTACGTCAGAGCCTATGACGCACGAGCGTATGACGTCAGACGGCTGGCAGGACGGCAACTAGTACGTCACAGCCTATGACGTCAGAGGGCTGGCTGGCTAGGTGATCGGTTTTTAATAAGCCTCTGGAATTCCGTGCCTTCATTTATTGATATACTCGTATCTCGACGTTACATACTGCTGAGCTGTCTTTCAATCAGACCTTCACAACAGTAAGCCGTCTATGTCACACAGACCGTATTTTTTCAACATCCTGATATCTATTCGCTCCTCTAATTTTACGTTATTATCTTTCAGAGGTGAATGAGTACCTACTATTGTGAACAAGAAATGCTTAATCGCTGGCGGGAAAGTCCCCTCTCTCCAACCAGATTACCAGGACTGAAGAGGGTTTGTCGGAGATTACCAGGCAGGTTGTCACTCATTTAGGAGTAAGTTGTCTGGCAAATAAGGGCCTGTGCAAAAAAAGACAGCTGTGCCTTTCATTGCCAAATATCTTATCATTATTCAGATACAATGACTAGGTACTTTTTGTGAAACCCCAAAACCAAATAATAGGTGGAAATCGTTGAAATGGTTGATATGACTTTTATACTGTATAGTTAACAAGTGGAGATGTTTAAACTAGGTATATGAACATATGTAGAGAAATGAATAGTTCACAACTTTTATTTATTTTAAATAGGAAATCAAGATTTTTCGTTGAAACCTTTACAGTGTAGTAAGTTACGACGTGCTCCATATGAATCAACATAAAATCTTGATTGTGAGAATTCAATATCAAATCCAAGTAAAACACAGCAAAACGGTTTATTATCCTTGTGCACCTTTCTGCCCAGATCACTAAATGATTGAATAATTACTTATATGAATTAACATTATTTATTAGTAATTATTATCAAGTACGAGTGTAAAGTAAATATTATTAATAATAATAATTAATTAACTCAATATCTGAAAACCCTGTTCTGCCAAACTTTTCAAGACATGAATTTTTCCACATTTCAACATTTAATTTGAACCCCTTCTAGGATCATCGGCATGTCGCCTCCTTAGGTCACTCGCTTTAAGCAGCATAAGGCTGGGATCATCTGAGTGGCTCCTGAAGCTAATTTCTATGGTAGAAAGAATGGTACAAAGAACTTTGATACGGTAAATTTAGCGTATGGGGTAAGTCAGCGAACCTCGACATTACATATAAGACCGCTTCCGTTCAATCGTAATTCACTTACGTGGCAAGCAACAGTGTTTTTAGTTGAAAAGTCGAATAATGATAACCCTATGGTTATGCGTAAATATGACTAGGTATGGCTAGTGGAGGAGTAAGGAGGAGTAGTGTATAACTCAACCCCTCCCCGCAAACACACGACTAAAAAATCTTCAAATAGCCTTAAATCGACTCCATTTCCTCTTTAGTGTTTTCTTCCAATCGAATTATTGTCTCTCGTGTAGTTGATCAGCATGTGCTGTATCTATAAGTCACATCATAAAAATCATTCACGATTCTATTGGTGAAGTCGAACAACCGTCCGCATGTGATTCCACCACTAAAAATTTCTGAAACCACTCAAATTTGATGAGATATGAAATAACAGCCTCATAACTCCTGGTATTCAAATAATTACCCTCAAGCTCCCTTCGAATTAAAATCTGCACTCCGCCCTTCACGCGATTCAGCCTTTTAAGGGTTTAAGTTTAATTATGTTACGCAATAAGCGAGGAAGCTTTAGTTACCTACTTTCTCGCTTGTAGCTTCCTATTTTAATAGTGTAGGAACGAAATAGCGCCTTGAAATGTGAAACTTGATTAGTTTCCCTCATAAAGCTACGCTCGGTGGATTCACCGTGATTAGAATAAGGGATGAAGGGACTTGAAAACGTATTCTACGATTTTCCTCGGGCTCGGAGTTGGCTTTAAAAAAATCTTCATCTTTTTCGTCGTTCTCGAATTATTCTCGTCAGAAAAAAGACCGGTCTATTATGGAGGAGTACATTTTTTTGGCAACGACGTCGTTTTGGCACGAGACGGAAATGACGTAGAGTTCAGGCGTTCAGATCGATGCTCAGAGGAGGTTTTAGTGGCTCAGGCGACGGAATACGCTTACTGACACTTCAATATCATGTTCACACGTGATTTTCCCCTACAGTAAGGTAACAAGAATAGCGATAGTCAAAAGCCACCGCAAAATCTGTATGATAAATCATTTGAGTATTTTCGACTGACTCACAAAGTAACTGGGTACCAATGAAACCATCTCGTCGCCACTTGGAAATATCGAGGGATCGTTTATATACCAATATCAACCCTGCATGCCCCCCCCCCCCCTCCTTTTTACTGGATGTCACTTGCAAAAGCTCCGTCCGCCTTTTACTCGGCGAAAAGGAATTTTTCATATCCCGCTATACACGCTGCACCCGACGGTCTCATACGCTCCGGACCAGGTTGCAGCCTCATGAGGTGTTGGGAAAAAGAAGTATTAGTCGATCTCGGACCGCCCTCGCGGGAAATCTATCTTTAATACCCTTTCCCCGCCCTTTTCATAGAACTTGCCAACGCACGAGTCCCAGCTTTTCATCGAGAACAAAGTTGGTGTCGCCCTCCGCCCGCCGGCCAGTACAGTTTCCCAGAGCGATTTTCTCTCTCCACCTTTTCAGTTCTCGCCTTCAAGCGAACCAATCACCGAGAATTTTCCAACTTCTCAAAGTATGAGATTTCTTTCATTAGAAACAATCAACCGAAAGATTTGTTAACTCGTCTGAAGAGTGGTAAATGACGTGAGAATACTTCCATATTACCGATATGAGTAAGAAATAAATATGAGTAATAATTATTACCGACATATACACATGATCTGATATATGATATTAATGATAATTAGAAAATTAAAAGATAATTTAAAATTTAAAGTGTAATATTAGAACTTCTTTAATCGAAATTTCGGCTAAAACATTAATGCTACGAGTTGAACTCATAGTTTTGAAATTGTAGGCAAATAAATTAGCTTCAAATTTGGCGAAAAGCGGGGTCAAACGGGACAAAAACGAGACTCAAATGGACCAAAACAGGACTCAAACCGGACTAAAACGTGACGCAACGGGACACAAGCAGTAGGTACTCAACCGGACTCAAACGAGACTCAACGGAACCCAACCGGTAATCAAACTGACCAAAACGGGACTCAAATGGGACTCTAACGAGACTCAAAGGGAGACCAACAGACCAAAACGGGACTCAAACGAGACTGAAAGGGACACAAACAGTACAAACCGGACTCAACGGGACTCAAACTGACCAAACCGGAACGCAATGGGACTCTAACGGGACTCAAACTGAACTCAAGGGGGACTCACACTGGACTCCAAAGGGACTCAAACGGGACTCTAACGGGACTCAAAGGGAGACAAACAGACCAAAACGGGACTCAAACGAGACTGAAAGGGACACAAACAGTACAAACACTACTCAAACCGGACTCAAACAGGACTCACATGGGATTCAACGGGTCCCAAACGGGACTCTCACTGACAAAAACGGGACTCTAACGGGACTAAAACGAGACTCAACAGGACACAAACAGTAGGGGACTCGGACACTCACATGGGACTCGGACAGACCAAAACGGGACTAAAACAGTAGTCAACCGTACTCTAACGGAACTCAAAATGGGACTCAAAAGAAACTCAAACAGACTCAACGGGACTCAAATGGGGTAAAGTTCAACCGCTCATTTTTGAAGGCCATAATTTTGGACTATTTTGAGGGGCTTTATGATGTACAAAGCGGGTCGAATTATTGATGTTATCCTACGAACCAGACGGACAGAGTGAATGATGGAGGGCGGTTATTCGATTTGAATACAAGCTGTAATTAAATATCGTTATTTCACGATATCCGATTATTTTGATACTATTTATCAGCTGGCCCTTTGGGCGAACATCAAACCATTTTGCACATCACGGAGGTGTTTTTGCATGGTGGTAAAATGGTGATCCCTGTTGATCACTTTACCTAATGCATTATCGGATGAGTTTTACACAGAAAACGGAGCGAATTAATGGAGGTTGCGCAAGTTATCATGTACAAACACGATTTATGGGATGGCAGTGGAGACAAATGATGATTAATGCGGACTGGGTGCGAAAAGAGCTTGGAAACTTGCGAAAACGTGTTTTCACTGGTAGTTTATTATCCTGAATATGATGCGTTGGCGTAGGGGGAGGAAGAACGTCGGGAGCATAAGGAGTTGAGTGGGTTGGTTGACGAGAAATTGTTCGCCACTCGAGGTCCCCCGAAAATGCAGCCTACACAGGACCGTCAGGTTTACTTTGGACGACGCGCGAACATTAGGAGCGCTAGCGGCGGGCAAAGGGCGGGGATCAGGGAATTAATTACGCAAGATGAACGAGGGGGATCCACCCGACCTCGTGGAAAAGCCTCAGCCCATCCTGTTTATTCAGGGTCGCGATATATTACCCCCAGAGCCCACCTTTAGGCCAATCCGCAACCATCCACAATCCACGGAACCTCGTCCTAATAGCTTTGGATCGTGCGCGAGTTTGATAAAAATAACCTGTTGATTTCCCTCCCCGTCAACCGCTTCTTTTGATTGATACGAAGCCCAACTTTGTAAGTGAAAACGTTAAAAACCTCGAAGGTTGGGCATCGTAAAGAACTTCTCCGGAGCAATATTTCAGTCAGAGGTTTTTCACTTCTACTGGGCGACTGGGGAACGAGCGATAATGGAATAAAAATATTGTTCAACTTCATTCGGGGGAAGAAAAAAACTCAAACTTATCCAACTCAAACTTTTTTTTGTGCTCATCAGTTGAGATTGGAACACGACTCCACTTTAATCATCAACTTGAAGAGTGAATGAATGAATGAATTTCTATTTATTCCCAAAAATAAATAAATAATACAAAAATGAACATTACTTATAGTTTTATAAAAGCAACACTCCAATTCTAGTTCTAATTATGTTAGGGAATTACCCCAACGCTGTGGAGCACAGGCTCCGAGTTGCGTGGGGGAGTCCTTAATTAATTTCTACCTCTAATGAAATATGGGAACTAAATATCACATATAGAGAGTATAAAATATAAATTGAGGTAGAGCAAATAAAAAAAACAACATAAAAATTGAACAATTCCTTCAACACTTCAGGAAAGAAGAAATTAATAAGTAAAATACACAACACTTCTAAAAAACTAAAACAAAACCTCTGTTCTAAAAATAAAGGTGAACATTAAATTAATAAAATAAAAACCGGACTTCAATTTGTAAATACTGGTAAATAAAGACTCCGTATAATATTATGTGGGCCCTACTTCAATAAGCCACGTGAATAGGTGCCTCTTATATTGGTTACGGGAATATGATGAGTTAACTTTTTTAAACAATAATACACTCGACAGAAGATCATGTGCACATGGGAATGTGCTCATGGTCACAGTGGTGTGATCAGAGTCGCAGTGGGTCACGCCTAGGTTTCACCAACGTTTCTAATCAATGTTTAACCCTGGATTACCACCCTTGAGTTCCCATCGCCTATTACCACCCATGGGTCATTTCGACCTACATGAAGAAAAATCGATACACAGATTGAGCGGCCATTAACACCTGTAGGTCGATTAGACCTCCTATGTAATGGAAAATGAACCAGTACTCACTCGGAATATGACTGCACAACTTTCTTCCTCGTCAGCACAAGCACGACTAACTGAAGAGTACATAACTCGGTGCCCAAGCCCCGGGAGTGGTTTTGGCATATATTTCTGAAAGCTTGAAAATATTTATAGGTCGAATCGTCCTAGGGGTGGTAATTTAGGGTTAATAATAAAATCGAAGATCTCACGTGGTAAACAACGATGTCGAGTTTAACCAACGTCGTTTAATAAATCAACGATTAAAAGAGATAAATCATCGATTAAAATTAACCAGCCGATGTTGGCTGGTTTAAGGCCTATCAACGATTTACCACTCCGCCATCTTGCCAGTTTTGTGAGGGGATCTGTTTCTCTATTCTAGTTCATTCTTGACACCTTTATTACTTTATCTAGAGATGAGTTGGGGATTGATTAGGGCGTTTCGGTTAATGTTAGAGGTCGAAATTATTGATGATGGTGAAGATTCTTAATTCAACGGTCTCGGTGGATCAGAGAAAAGTTGAACGATATCGACGACCTCGAAACTGGCCCTAAATGATTTTTTGAGAGGGGAAATGAATCTGGGAAGAGGGCTGCCGCAGTTCCTGGAGTTTTCTCTCAATTAAAAATGTAAAATGATTGGTTTCATAGAAAGTTGTATGTTTATTTACATACCTACATGTATGACTGTACAATTTTTTTAATGATCTTTCACTTAGATATATCAATAAGTATGCATTTTCTCTTTCAGTATCGAAAGTTTTGTGTTATAGGTGAAGATTATTCGACCTCTTTTAATGTTTACTTCATAGTTTTGTGTTTTATCCTGAGAACTGCCTAGGTGAATCCACTACCAAAATGGAGAATAGTATAGAGCGTAAAAAGTAGTGGGTATTGGGGAAGGGCGGGCTTTGGAGTAGTAGTGGGAACTGCATGACGTGCAGAACATTCACAGGGCTGCGTAAATAGCTCAAGTGCGCAGTCCTTTACTGCGCAGCATTGCATTCCCGCCCAGCATTGCTTGCTCATCGTGAGGTTTCAGCTGGTGAAACAGTTAATAAAGAGTGAACAGTGGAGAATAACGAGAGATAATTATAGAGAATAAAACGAGAGATCCAACAATAACTAACCAATCGGGGCCGGGGGGCGTGCGCAGAAGATACTGGCAGTACTGACAGTCGACCTGAAGAAGCAGTCCCCCCATTCACTACCCTTGCACCAGCCAATCAGGTGGCGTTTCGCACTACGCACGTTACGCACCCATGTGAAACCAGCTTAATTCTGTGCTGTATTAAAATCATGTGTCCACGGATCAGTTGGGCAATATACATATACATGTATTGTCTTGTTGACTCAAACCATTAGATTCTGACCTTATGTAGTTAGTTTTGAGCTCAAATGCAGTGGATGTGGGCTTTTCAACTCGAATTTTTCGGCTTTTCGATCGAGCGTGTGTCCGTTGACACATCCCTGTGGTCAAAGTTCCATAGCCACATGACCACGGCGATGTGACCATGGTCATGTGGTCATGTTTCCATGAGGTCACCCCAATTGTGACCGTTGGCACAATCAAGTTTTCCCTGACCAGGGCACATTACCACCAGGGGATCGCATTGTTCAAGTCAAATATTCATTATCGCTTGTGACATGGACTTGTGATAATGCTCAAATAATATTTATAACAAAGGTTATAGGCCCAGGATTACTCTTCTAAAAATGGAATAAGAAGCAAATAACAAGGTAAAGATAAGTGGAATTGTGATAAGTGGAATCTACCGAAAAATACCAAAACTTATGGGAAATCGTATCCACTGAAGATGGCACCAAATTGGCGACATTCTCAGAAGAAAAAAGAAGAAAAGCTTTCACACTAATTGCATGAACTAATACAGAATTCCATTCCATTCTGTTTTTAGGTCACTCGCTTAAAAATTGAAAAGCTGTGGAGGTCTGGCGTCGCCCATTTCTTCTTACTTTTCCAATTCTGGCGAACTTGAACGACGGCGGTGATGTCCTTCAACTTCAAAAACTACGTTTCCTCGGCTTCCGAAAAAACCTCCTTTTTTAAAAAGAAATAAAAACTGTTCAAAACAGAAATTCACTATTTTAAATGAATCAAATAAACTGGTGTGTGTGATTGGTTGACCGTCAGTAAAAATAATGTTGAGGGATGTCAAGGTTCGGTCAAATTAGAGATGGTTTATGTGCCAACGTTTCGAAGAATTTATTTCTTCATCATCAGGGCCTAAAATCAGTTTCACAATGTATAATTAATAGAAGTTATTGTTATAGTTATTGTTATAGGTGTTTTACAACGGGGAGTATACTAAGTACTAATACACATTATATACTAACATAATATTCACAAATATATTCAATAATATTCATAATGATCACAAATACTAGTGTAATGTTAGTATATTAATATATTCACATACTTAGTATATTCCCCGTTGTAAAAACGCCCATAACAATGTCTTCTATTAGTTTTACATAGTGAAACTGGTTTTAGGCCTAAATAAACACATAAAACATCTCTCATTTGACTGACCCGTGACATTCCTCAACATTATTAAACCACCTGGTATTTCCCGAAGTCCTAATTTACTCGTAGATAGCTAAACTCTGGAATTTAACATAACGGTTACCGGAAGCAATTAGTCTTGTTAGTTTTCGCTTTTCAAGGGCCCTAGTTGTCAGAAATTTGTGTGCAAAGAACACAGGAGATCTACAGCAAGTACAACAATCAAACATAAAGAACTTTTGATACTTTACAAGGTAGGAAGAGGAGTATGAAAGAAAACGTTTGTGTAACTTCGTGTATTAAGTAATGTTGTAAAGTATTTCAAAATTTATAATTTGAAGCTGGAGGAGCTCATTTTCGAACTTCAGTTTCTTGACTTGCAGCTGTTTCATACACTGTTTCATACACATTGTTCATTCACGGTAGATACGCGTTAAACACGATAAAATGTGAACAATTGATGACTGAAAGCGAGTTCGTCCAACCGATAAACAAGGCCAGGTGGCTATATAAATCCCTGCGTGACGTGTTGTTACTGTTTCTATGGCTCCGATGTACACTGTTATGTCGTAAATCGGTCAACGCAGACTTTAACTTAATAAACTGGCTTTAAGTTGGAGGGCAGTTAAGTTAATGTAGCTAGTTAATGGTGAAAAATAAAGTTTTTAACGATTTGGCTAATGACCCCATTACCTTCAAGGTAACCACCCTTCAGTTAAATTTGGTGAAAGTAGGCATTATAACCCCCACACCACTTTGCAAATATACATACATTAATATTGAATTGGCATGAAAGCGTCGTGGGTTTAAGAAGGCTCTTGAAGTTTTGATGACAAACATTTTTTCCAGTTCGATACGATCATTTTAGTATAGGTACAAGTTGAGTGGAAAGGTATTGAATGCACGAGTAGGACTGAACTGAGTAAGGTTCAAGCGAGGGGATCAATTGAAGCGGTACGAGCTATAACTTGTACTCAACTACAACATGTTACATGACTTTTATAGCATTCCATAATATCAAAAGAAAATAAACTGACTACCTGTATATTATAGTTATTGTAGAGGGGAGGAGTTGGGAGAGAAAACGGGTCAGTGGCTACGGAACCCTACCGAGAGAACCAATGCTGGGCAATAATTTTGTATAAATGTCCAGGAGACAAATGAATTAACTACCTAGCTAAAGGAAGTAAGTAGCTTCCTAGCTGCGAAATATAAATAACGGGCGAAATGGAGATTTCTTACTTGGCCCTCGGAGGGTTATCAGGCGTCTGTGTGGGTCGTAACGAATTTTTATACTCTCGGTGTGTGACCTTGTTATGAACCACTTTCTAACTTCTAACACAACTGCGGGGCTTCGTGGGCCGACAGGCTGTATCTTAGTGAAAAGCACATTTTGTGTTTTACAAATTATGTTAGTTCTTTTTAGCTCATTGGGGGAGGTACCGAGGTTCACTCGGGCTATTTTTAGATCAATTCTTGTGCTATGGGTGCAATGTTGCTGTGTCGAACTTGACTTGGTCTCCAAGTACTAGTAGAGCCCTTGCAACGAGAGAATGCCACTGGAAAAGTGAAGACTAACCGTTCTCAAAACATCAGCATTTCAGTCGACTGAGGGGATCCGGTACCCACCTAAAGCAGTATGGACTTGCCGAGCAATCGTCGCATTCAGTATGCTCAAGAGCATAGCTAATTCACTTATTCGTAATTATAGACTCCAACGACGTGGACCCATCGACCTTTGGGTGGAAACAATCATGACAATTGCTATGGGCAACAAGAGCGACTTGAAGGTCATGTCAACACTGAAGCTGTCCATTTGCTCGATGTTGACGACCGGATAGTGTTCAATTATTGAAAATAGGTTCTACGGCATTTCTACCTTCTGCTGTTTGTTTTGTTCGTTGTTCTGAATCTTGGTTCCCTCATTGCTATACTTCCGTCATTCTTCATTGTTCTTAGTTGAACATTCATCCACCTCGGAAACATGGTTCGTAATGAACAAATTGAAATTGAACCACTCAACGACCGTCATCATTGGGGAAGCGCCAATTTGATACACACGGCTCACAAACAAGAGCTTAGAACTAACGACCTCCTCCTTGATTTTGACTGGAACTATTTGAATGGAACTATTTGATTTGACTGGAACTTTTTGAAGGAATTTATCCGAACCGGAAAAACACTGGGTTCGATCACCAGCAGGACTTATTTTAACGTTCTCTCTCCGACCTCCAAGGGAAACGAATTACACCGATAGAATTCCAGTTCGGGATAAGAGAAGTAAAATAGGTAGGAAACAACCGGGAGAGGGATGAACAAAAAAGACACAAAAACCTCGTATATATAAGATTACTTTCCCTTATTCTGACTTTTCTTCGCCATTGAGCGCCCCCGACTCCCTCCGTCCTGTAAATCGTCGGCTGATAAACACAGAACTACGACGATTAACCGTCTTTTTTTCTCTCCTGGCCTCTTTCTCGCAATACATAAATCCTTTATCCAAAGGGCGAAGGGAGAAGGGAGCGAGGCGGACAATGAGAAGGGAGCAGGCGGTGTTTCAAGCCGTTGTTCTTGTTTGTGGAAGGGTCATTCGACGCTTCCGGGGGGAACATCCCGGGGCATCCCTGTCTCCGGAGAAACTCTAGCGGAAAATGGAGAGCGAACAAACATAACCGAACTTTTGAACCGTGACGCTTAGAATGTGTTCGTATATATACCGTGCCAGTCTGTGTACTAGCACCGTAGTTTTGGGTAAATGTCGACTTCGATGGTGAAAGGTGGTGCGCATAATGAAGAAAACGTGTGATTGCGTGGCGTATTGACATGTTATGTCTTTACTTTGGCACATTTTTTTAAAAATATTTAAAATGATTTATTCAGTAAGACCATTACAAGTAATATACCTTATTGTAGTTGTGTACAGACATAACAAACTAGAATAAAATTTATTTAATGTAGTAACTAGATGCAAAGTTTGGGGACGGTAAATTTGAACTCGCAAAGAGGCTCCCTGAATAATTACCCACCAGGTTCAACAAAAAACAACAAAATAAAATTAGCGACAAGATGAAGGATTTTTCAACGTGAAGATGTAAATGAATGCAAAATGAAGGCGCGGAATTCCAGAGGCTTATTAAAACCCAATCACCTAGCCAGCCAGCCCTCTGACGTCATAGGCTCTTACGACATAGGCTGTGACGTACTAGTTGACCTCCTGCCAGCCGTCTGACGTCATACGCTCGTGAGTCATCGGCTCTGACGTACTAGTTGTCCTCCGGCCGGCCGTCTGACGTCATACGCTCGTGCGTCATAAGCTCTGACGTACTAGTTGGCCTCCGGCCAGCCGTCTGACGTCATAGGCTTTGACTCCTCCTCTTAGCACCATTGGTGTGTGATTGCATCTGATTTGGGTGTGATTGCATTGCTACGCACGGGTATCGGCTTGTATAATATAACGCGGCTTACGCTCATTCTGATGTTCTACTCGACCACTTTGGCGTATTTTCACTTTCAACAACCCCTAGATGGCAAAAACTCAATGGATGTCCATAACCCTTCGGGTAAGAATAATTATAAGAAAATTTTTGCAACGTTCAACTTTTCGGAAAGTGAAAATAACTCCACATTTTTTAACTTCACAAATAACACTCCACATTTCCATCGATGAGGGCGAAAAATGTTTTGTTGATTGTTCTGCGAACAAAAACGATATTTTTGTTGAAATGAATCGCGGAAAATGCCATAATTGATTCGTAATGAATTCGGAACGTTGTTTCAATATTTGCGCCTCGTAAATATTGAGTGATAGTATCAAATTTTAATGGAAGAATAAATAATATTGAAAATGGAGATTATTTAGCAATAAAGTTTCTCATAACGTCAATATTGTTGTTCACGAAAGGCCTGTGGATTGAACGAGAATTCCAGCCAACGGAAATTCTATTACGTTTGAGGGTTCGAACGATTGAATTCTTCGAGCCGAGCGAAGCCACGGGAACGGAAGCGTTTTTTCGCGGTTATTGATGGAAAAAGAACAAAACGCAATTGGAAAAACGTCGTTGTGCCGACGCTCCCGTTATTATTGAACTGGTGACTAATCGTTGAACGGGTTCCTCGTAAAACGAAGCTTCATTTCGTCACATCCATCATCGACAACCATCGAAAACTTTCGCGACAAGAGCTCCTCTGTTGCGCGATTGTTGAGTGCTATTGTCCCACCTTTTCCACTCCGCCGGCGAACTGTTTGTTGGAGTTGTGGGCCGCTGTAACATACCATCCTCATTCCCGACTAGTCTTAAGCTTAGTGATCTTCAAGAATCGGAGGCCTCCTTGAAGATTAACCAACCTTTCGATTCGTGAAGAGTTTTTCGTGAAGAAGAAATACGTTCATGTACGGTTATTATCTTCAATAATGAACCATTTGAAGATAATAAACGTAAATGAACGCACTTCTTCTACATCTCTCTAAAACACTTCATGAATCGAGAGGTTGGTTCTACATAATATGTAGAACCAACCTCTCGAGTCATGAAATTGATTTATAAACCCGTTTCCAGTTTATAAACCAACTAAGTCTACACCAAATTCACTCAAAACATCATTCTCTCAAAAACTTGGTCACTAATATTATCTTGGTAATAATAAGTGTGTGTGATTTGTTGACCGTCAATAAGAGCCGACCCTCGACATCCCTCAAGATCTTGGTAATAATATTATCGTGGGGGGATTGGTAAAAGGGCCCAAGTGACAATTTTTGAGAGAATGATGTTTTGAGTGAATATAGAGCAGAATTTGTTGATTCATAACCTGGAAACGGGTTTATAAATAAATAAATTATTTATAAATAAACGGGTATAATATGTATAATATATTATATTACTTCAATTTGGAGAAAAAAAGCAAAAATTACTTCGGATTTGACCAGCTGATCCCCAAGTGGGACTTTCCTATTTAAACCCCCTTCAAAATTTGTTGATCTGCTCCAATTTTGACCCTTCATTGTGACGGCTGATCGAACAAACCTCCGGATGGATATGAAACGCGGTTCAACTGCTCTAATCTGATAACGGAATGAGATTCTAAGCTTCCCCCCCACCACATCGCCCAATGACGTCATCCAAATTCAACACAACCCTCGACTCCCGCTCACCCTTCTGCTGAAACCAACTCCCCAAGCCCCTTTGACGTCAAACACTTCACCTCTGGCCATTCCTTTCACCCCTTCCGCATCGACCAATGACGTCATCCAAATTCAGCACAACCCCTGACCCCCGCTCACCCCTCTGCTGAAACCAACTCCCCCAACCACCTTTGACGTCAAACACTTTACCCCGGGCCATTCCTTTCACCCCCCGCATCGTCCAATGACGTAATCCAAATTCAGCACAACCCCAGACCTCCGCTCACCCCTCTGCTGAAATCAACTCCCCAAACCCCTCTGACGTCAACCACTTCACCTCTCGTCATTCCTTCCACCACCCGCATGGTCCATACTACCCTCTACACCGTCTACGCTGTGACGTCAGTGCTCCAGAATCATAGAAACCCCCCTTCCCCCCTATCTTTCGTCCCAGTCAACCTAGAAAGCTGATATTTGAATTATAGGTTCTATGGGGCATCTGAAATCTGACGACAGTGCACCTGATCCGCTGACTGAGCTCAGAGGCTATCTTCTGTCCCAGTCAACCTAGAAAGCTGATATTTGATTGGTAGGTTCTGTGGGGCACTCATCGTTTACCACTCATTGAAAAGCTATTTTTGACATTTTCATGTCTTTCATATGGCACATAACTCAAAAACCGTTACGAAACACAAACGGTGGGTACAGCTTTCGTACAAGTACGCAACGTCTTTGCAGAAACTTATATGAAGCTTGCATTCGTGTTGACAATATAAATTATTGAGAGTGATCACCTGTGTGTAAACAATTATTTAAACAATCACGCTCATACCGCAGCTTGTCGGCCACGCACGCCGCATCTGTCTAGATCACTGTTATTTATACTGTTCTTTATAACCTTCAGTGACACGCGACTATTCGAAACAACTGCAGTAATGAGCTAAAATATTGTCCAAATAGGTGACCAGGTGGTAATATCCGAGGAGGATGGGGGTTATATAAATGATAAAGGAAACATTCATATTTGATTGAACAGTGTAAGTATATCGAATAGATTTGTAATGGTATAATACTGGGGGTTTTTACTTATATCTACCGACGTTGCCAATAAATAGTAGCAGTATGTACCACCACCAAATTTAGATTTGATATTTTCTATTGAGGTATGACGTTTTCGAACTTCCTAAATTGATTTTGAACTGCCTTTCTATGAGAGGTTTCAAGGATCAAATTTCTAATCAAACGGTGCAACTTTTGATTCAAATTTGGGTGGAGTTCAGTTCAGAGAATTTTTAAAGACCATCCGGAGCCTTTTACGACTGGCCGTTCGTAAAATCAGCCCTCTAAGGTAGAGTCATTAAACAGTTGAGAAACATACAGCGGCAAGTCCAGTCACTGGTCATATTGGGGAATAGCTGTTTAAACCGCACAATGTCAAAGAATTTACCCCTCAAATCTTGACGGGGGGAGGGGGGCATTATTTTTCCTTGGTCATTACTGAAATAATAAAACTAATCTAATGCTCTAGTTTGTTTGGAATGGAATTAACAGCTTTTGGATACAGACGATTCAGATGTCGCTAATTGGACATTTCGGGAGACATAAAAAGTCGTTTGGCATTATCGACTGACCACAAGAATCACAAATAAATCATTTGACGAGTTGTATGCACCTTTGCCTTTCTGCTACAACAAATTGGCGATACGAGTGATTTATTATTTACTCCGTCGGTACTCTTTGTTGTAATTGACAAAAACCATGGAGTGGGGCCATTAGAAGAACTCCATTAATCTCCTCCTAATTGGTTTCTTTTGAATGCCCCCGTTTATTCTGAGCGGGGGTTTTCTCTTTCCCTCGATTCCCCACTTCCGCGCCAACAGCTCCATTCATCCTCTTCACCGTGACTTTGAGCTCACTTCCACACCCCAGTTTTAAACCTTCAGATCACAGGAGTGTTCGAGTGAGGAGGTCCTGCGGTCTGCATAATGGAACTTCTTCGGGGAAAGTATTGGACTTCACGAATCCGAAATTGAGTTTTGTGGAGTGGAAAAGAGGGTGCTGACCGAACCCGGAGCCCTCAATCGAGGAAGCAGTTGAAAGTGCTGGTAACTGCTTGAAAATCCAACCTCCCTCGAACAAATCACCAAATATCAATATTAAAATGATTTTTCAACAAAAATCCGATAAGAAACTGGTCTACAACTAGAACAGGCAATATCGTCGACCTATAAGCGATACTTCGTAAGTGACAACAATGCATTATTGGGTTTTCGCAACCGTTAGATTAAAAGAACGAAAAAAAAAAAAAAAACACGTGTATGATGATCCAACTAGTTGACTATCTTAGATAACAACTTAGATAAGTCATCGCTTTGGGATAAAGCGATGAAGTGTTTTGAAAGCGATGTGGTTTGAAGGGTTTTTCTTAAATTGTATTAATACTTAAATTGTATTTGCGGCTGAAACTACTATAGCCACGGCTAGTCAAACATTTAGTCGATTTTCAGAGTGTCAAGTTAGCCACTAGTGGTCCTTTAAACATGGTAGGTAAATGACCTTAGAACCTTAAAACTTACTCCTGTAAAATCTTAGAAACCTAAGAACCAAAGAAAGTCACTACTGTCAAATCTTTCATACTTAGGGCCGTACTCTCAATCACTTGCTACGGGTACTATTGAGGTGTGTAGGTCGGCCGATAGTACACAGTCCCAGCATATGAACTGAAAGTTGCGGAGATGAGTGAGCTCATTCACTCTTCAGTTCCTGAACCAAAATAAACCACCACTGAAAGGCCAAAATTTGATAAAGCGGAGTCTTATAGCATTTCCCTTATTTCATGAGAGCTTACAGGGGCTATCTGGACCCTATTACTACTTGTAACTCGTTGAATTCGTTCATAATCACCTAAACAGACCGTACTCATTCAAACTGGAGTTAATCAATTATCACGATTGAATTCGCACGCTATCAAAGCCAACGAAATTTGGCTCCGTACTGGTGTAACTATAGGCGTTTGCGCCATTTGTCCCGTGCCGCACTGTTGACTAAGATGATAATAATTATTAAGATATGAGATAGAAGCTTTCCTTTTCGAAAATATTCCCTAAACCATTTGTCTGTTTGGAGGGTTGTAGGAGATAATGAAGATAATGAACAATACAGAAAACTAAACCATTTGGTCACAGCGACGTTTTCTGCGTTTCTTCGACCAAAATTGATTAGAAACGACCGATTGCGCGACGTGGGGCGGACGGCACTGAAACCTCCTTCTACCCCTCGTAAAACTAAATCAATGACCATCAAGATTCGCCTCATCAAGGGCTCGAACAATGGGGGAAGTGCTGCGAGTAATTTCAAAGCTTCGCGAAACGATAACGGTGCGAGTCGGTAAAAATAAGGGAAAGAACACCAAATGGAGACACAGTTGAAACGTTATTGCGGAGAAACTACTTTTTTTCTCGGTAATGAGAAACCGGCTGTTTCGTGCAGTACTTCTTTCTCTACCCTCGTCTGGAGTATTATTTTTCTTTCGACTGCTTTTTTCAAGGCGAAGTAAAGAAACGGAACGAGAGCATCATCCTAAAGACTTGTAATTTTCCACTTGTATTCCGTGTGAGCTCGAGGGCTCCGTAAAAGTAGTAGGTAATTTCGTCCCACACAAATCCGACTTTTTTGTGGTTTATTCAAGTTTTCCCTCGTTTAACCCTAATAATTTTCATAATTCACTCGATCTATCCGATGCGTGACAAGTCCTTTGCAGCGAGCAGCCATGGAAATCGAATTCTTTTACAGTGTAGAGAGTTTTTAGAGGATTCGATGAGAAACGAAATGAGTCAGAAATACAAGGAGGAAGAGTTCAAATTTGTCTCCACCATTTTTATAAACGTGCAATTTCTCTTGTAGTAGGTTATACCCGAATTATGAGTGAATAATAGCGCAGCTTAAAAAGGCAAAACCTAATTTTTTGAAGGTTTTCAGGAGAGCCATAATACCGGTTTGTGTTCCTCTGAAAAGGGTTTTTTTTTTGCTCGTTTCGCTCCACACTACCAGTAGCGGATCTAGAAACGTCATGAGGAGGGTGGGGGGATAGCTGAGAGGGGTCTGGTTGAAATTTCAAATAAATGACGTTCAAATGGCACATAATTAGGCTGCTTAACCCTCTGCCCGGAACACCCGTCATTATGACGGGTGTGGTTCACAATTTTCCCTCTAGTGGAGCGACCGGCAGCAATCAAGGTCTGGCTTTCCATGACATCTTCAGTTGGACCAATTTGAACCCTGAGGAAGCACCGGCGTGTTTCTGTCGCTCGTCACTCAGCGGTAATTCTTACTAGTTGGTAACGTTGGCAGTCATTATGACCGATCTTCCGTCTAGAGCGTGATTCTTATACCGGTCAAAATGAAGGGTGTTCCGGGTAGATTGAACACAAATTCAGCTTAGTTATACAAACGAGTGTAAAAGTGCACAAGTGTTACAAAGGTTTAGATATTTGTATCATACGATTAATTGCATTTAGCTTGACATGAAACATACTCAATGAGGAGGGGGCTTAAGGACCTACTCTCCCCCCCCTCCTCATCAACTGCATCCTACGATTGGGTATCTGGTGGTTTCCGATAGTTGAATAAGTTCCATACATTGAATTCTTTAATTTACCTATTAAATTTATTAAATTCTACGTATTATCGAGGAAATTCGAGTAGCTTCGACGTCGCTATCGTTGCTTCCGCAATGCGAGAAATCGCTGGTGTTATAATGTCAACTACTGTGTTAGGACACGAAAAGGAAAAGCCATCAAAACAATTCATCATAATGAAGTTTCATTGGATAAATTGATTGATTAGGGAATAATAATCACTCGTATACATTTTGTAATAATCATTACCATTATGATTACCATAATTATTACCAATTATTACCATCAAACATATTAATGACTTTCATGATGTCCCAATATTCCTTCTCCACTCCTCAACAACCATTAATCGCAATCAATACCCAAAGTAGTGTGCTGAAAGAAAATACTTTCTCATATCGATTGGTATCGCTCGTCACCAGATAGTGATCATTCGTGGTTTGACGTCATTGAGGTCTGAGCGCAGTGGTCTTTAAAAAAAAATATTGTGTTTGTGTAAAGGGTAAAGTTTGAATTTGGTTTTGCTAATAGGTTCCATTGTATGTATACATACAATTAATTCCATACTTGCAATGAATAATTCCATCTGATTAATTCCATATCGATTGCTTTCAGTGATGCCTTCAACCTTTTTTATTTTCTTCAAGGTCCTCTGAAATGACCTCTCTTTATGAGGCATTGATTAGTTTGATGGTGGTAGCGAGTCTAATGATCTAATAATCTAAATATTAACAATAATCTAATCATAAAACGAAGTTCAACAGCTGACCCACAACCTCATCTGCTTCAGGCACTCGACACTTCCCACATCTCCAACCTGACGTACGCCCACTTTTTATACACGCAGCTCCAGCGCAAATTACATCTACACGCAGCTCCTGCGCAAATTACCTCTACAATCAGCTCTTGATTCGCACGCAGCGGGTCATCAACCACTCATCGACCTTTTTGACGGAGGCTACCGGTGTTTTCGGAGACGCGTGTCTGCTGCGCTGGATGCTTCGACGTGAGGACTGTTGAGCGTCAAGTTAGGATGCATTTCAATTAATTTGTCGCATATAATAAGTTTAGGATAGGCTGTTTCATGTAATAAGTTAAGATATGCTGTTCCATTATTTCATCAATGCTCATTGTAATTGCCCTTGTAAATAAATAAATATATAAAACATTCGGCTGTACATGAAACAGCACAATTTCGGAGTCCGTCCGAATCAACCGTCGAGTCAGTTAGAAAGTACGGTTGGTACGCACTCAAAAAAATGACATGAATAACCCCCTCTGATTAATGATCCCTAAACTACCGACCTACTCCTGGAAAACCCTGTATCGTCCGACTAAAAGACGGGTTTTCGTAGCGGAGAGCGCGGTGGGGGACTTCCAATTATTTCATCAGTTGTTACAACCTTCGTATTTTCTCGGTGATTTATCGTTGGGCGTCGGAGGAAATAATAGAGACCTTAATGGGTTTGCCACCAATCGCTTGGTAGCCCTCAACTCGGTTCGGTATCGTGCTCTACTTCAATGCCCCTCATTCGTGGAGTTTCAATCTTTGAGCGAATTTTCGAGGAAAAAGTACGGCGTGCGAACGGATCTTGAAACGTGAACCATACAATTTTGAGGGGGCGTTATAAATTTTTGGTTTATAATGAATTGATATCGTCGGCCTAACAGTGATACCTCGTGAGTGACAAAAATGCGTTTTTGGATTTTCAGAACCGTTGGATTCAGAAAAACAGGCCGCGTCGATCTAAAGTGACCTCGTAACTGTGAAAAAATTCCCCAAGTCTTATAAAGCATTAAAATTTTGTAGCTCCACCACGTATGTGATGATCTAACTAGTTAACTCGCAACTGCTGGGGTAGAGCGAGCAGGTGTTTCCTTGTAATTTACTGCCGCCTGAAGAACATCAATAAATCAGATTATTAAACATTTTCGTGACAATTAGGAAAAAATGAATAGTGCTAAGTTGACATTTAGTCAGTTTCAAGTTCACCACTAGGCGTTAAGAGCTTCAACCTGGTAAATGAACCTTAGGAACTTCGAATACATTTCAGATCGACTAAGGTCTAAAGAATAATATCAACGGATCTGTCCGTGTAACATTTTAGGTCTTCTCAAAAAGTTAGGTTTACAAACTTTACTTCGGAAAACTCACATAACGGGTCGGGGCACAAATCGTGTTCTGGACCGTTGCGAGTCGAACTAGCAACTGGGAGATGCCCAAAATGCGAGATTAGACCTGAACTTACTCAACGAACCCCTCGGTGCGTTATTTTCACGATAATTTGAGCGATCATGAGGACCATGAGGGAGAGTAGGTGCTTCTGGAGATCCGTAGAAGGCTCATGGATACACTGTTCCTGTACTATGATCTGAATCCCCCTTGATGATCTGCGATTATTGTCATACTTAAATTAATGCCATTAATTGCCTTTTTAAATAGGAACATATGTATTACAAACCTAATAACACATATATTTTTCTTGTAAATTGGGCATCTGCCCGTTAAATCTTGTGAATAAATATATTATGTGACCCCTAATTAGCAAATAAATACCAACAAGTATGTATGAGTGCGTTCAATTGGAAATTCACGGATGCGATCCCTAACGTATCGTGTCCGTAATATCCCTAACATACGTATCGTATCCGTTGTCTGCTTAGATCGTTACCGAATATACCCTACCTAATTAAAACCAACTCTTCATTCGGTCGCGTCACTTTCGCTCTCCTCCCGAACCTCGAAACGACCGCATTTCAACGGAGCGTTAGATTTGGAACAGCGGTGAACGCTTTAATTGCTCGCCGGTTTCAGGTTTAATTGCGCTAAACAGGTGTTTCGATCGAGTCGCTCGCTCGACATTGTCGAGGGCGCGAGTGGGACGTTGGTGGCGGTCGAGGAAGCACGCACCAGTAACGATGTCCATAAGTCAGGGAAGGAAATCACTGGTTCGATACGGCCCCGTCCCGAACCCTCTTCTCGTTCCTGCGACCAACCATCGTTTTGCCGTGTGCCTGTGCAAACGGAAATGTCCCCCTCCAACTCGCTCATAGCGTCTATATCACGATTTCGTGGTTCCCTTTCGGTCCATTAGAGGTTTTAATTTATGTCGGTAGATAGTTGCCAGGGAGTTTCAATTCCGGCAACGACGAGGGTTTTATTTATCATATTCCAACATTCTTACAGATAGAAGGCATTGTAGGTAATCGCTATAGACCATAACCAAAAGAGTAGGGAAGGAGAGAAACGGAGAGAACAATTTGAGAAACGAATAAAATTACAACCACCTTCAAGTGCCCATGTATTATTAATTTCTCAAGGAACTTCTGTGATTCAGTGGAGTCTCCAACTGATACTGGGGGAAATGCTGACCATGAACATACGACAATTATTTTCAGAATTTCCCCTACTTCCGGTTCGAATTTTGAAATTTGGACTTCACCATCAAAAAACCCAAAATAGAGGGGTTCCGTAAAAACCCCATTTTCGTTAACGTTGGATTTGAGGCGTTTTTAATTAAAACAGGGCAGACAGATATGGGGTAATCATAGTTTCCGTCTAAAGGCTCTTCTTGTATGGTGTCCTCTTGTGCTCACATGAACCCCTCTAATAAGTGTTACTACACGAGTTTCCTTGGGAAATATACCATTAATTCACAGAACATCAAACTTCCGATACGACGCCTTATTGAGTGGAAAAGGTTTGAACTACGGCGCTTTGAGTAGAAACTAAGTTTGTTTTAGCTGCCCCACACAAAATTACACCAATACACCAAATACACCAATACCACCTAAAGCACTCACCAATCGCACTGATCGCCCTCCCGATATCATTCCATAATGAGAGAGATGATGAACGTGTATTGAGTTGGAGGTGCTATTCGCAAACCTCCACTAACCCGTAGAAGAAAATTAACAAGGCTCAGGAACGGAATGTTTGCCTCTCTAGGTGACTACAAACTGCACGCACAAATGATATTAACTTGTTATTCCAGTTTGGATAGCATGCTGCAAAAACTATGTTAATAACAGTGTTTCTGACGTGTTAGCGTCCTGTGTGCACCTTACGACAAGCTGATAACTCTGCTCCCGACACGTTATTAGCACGCAGCGATTGACATTTCCTCCACAGAATATTGGAACAGTAACTTTTCAAAAACAATTTTTGTTAGCATGTTAAGCTAATAACAAGTTATGTTACTAACGTTTAGTGCTTCCACACCAAAGTTTAATTAGTATTGAATAGACTTGACCGCTTTCTATCAGAGCGAAAACTGATTAGATACTAGAAGTTTGTAACGCTGAAGGCCTTTCCGTTTCCGGACCGCCGGATCCAAGATCTGATGGAAAGGACCTTTCACTAAATAGGCTGTCAACGGCAATATCACTTTTAGTCGGAGTCGATTATTGAATTTACCCCGACATCTTATTACGAGATTTGATCGATTTGGCATCACCGTGGGATCGTAGGGAGGTTGACCGGTTGCGATTGAAGGACCACGACCGTAACCGCCGCGCACAACCAACATACCCGTTGTATTATCTCAACCGGTAATAGTCTGAACAATAATAATCGGATAATTCGACCTGAAACGCTCGAGTATTCGCGATATTAGTTCAGGCTCGTCTCAAAGCTCAGGTTGATCGGATCGCATTGTATGAAAACAACTCGAGTTGCATACACATCTCAATCCCTATAATCATTGTTTGAACATGATCATGAGGCCTCGACAGAACCGTGCACAAGGTGAAATGTTGTGTGGTGACAACTACAGGGTCGCTGCACTATCAACTACAAGGGTACCCGGTAACACCTATTCTAGAATAGGCGATTTTTCGATTTTCATGTACCTTTTTCCAGGTTGCTGTATATTCAATTTCGTTCAATTTTGTTACAGCATGTACTATTAAATAGTAAAGTATTAAACAACCAATTTTGTTGTTCTCTTCAAAAAAATCGGATAGTTTTTTTATTGGACTATTCAAATATTTTCTACATGCCATAGAAAAGAGAAATCCTCTTAAGAGATGGGCTCAACGTCTATCGGTACCTCCAAGTGGATCCGGAGGAAAATTTAGAGAAAGATGATCAGAGAAGCGGCCAAAAGTATCAGATATTTCACCCAAGAAGCCAAGACAAAGAGGAGAGTTGCCAGAAAAAAATTGTAGGACAATTTCGCCGAAGCAGAAGCTGACAATCCGTCCTACGGTGCCGGAATGCACTAGTTGCTGAATTCAACGATTTATTTCATATGCTTTGGATTCAAATATAATACTTTTGGTTATACCATCTTGTTCAGTGGATTGTCTAGTTTTTTTAGGCAATTAAAAAAATTACCTTGAACAATTTTTTTTGGCCTACCAAAAACTGATCAGCCATGAGTTTGAGCCCTCATTGTGAACGAACGGCTGGTCCGGGTGGTCTTTAAAAAAATTGTCTAAATTAAACTCTGATCAAATGTGAACTACCGTGAATTATACCGTTTGATTTGAATTTTTCGAGATATTACGTTAATTTCAAAATTTGTTTTGAGCCCCTTCCTATTGACATAGGGTTATGAAAGGTTTTAAGGATCATTTGAGGCTGGTCTGAACGAATTAGCCAAATTTCATAATTTTTGGACAACGCTAACTCGACAAAGTGGCGTGGACATCGAAAGGATTTGTGTTTGTTTGATTTTCTGAATCAACGTATCTTGAAATGTAAGCCAACAAATTTTGAGGGGGGGGGGTGTTAATATTTGTTTTCTTTTTTTTCCTTGGTCGATTCCAATGGTTCATTATCGAAAATAGGTAAAGCATAATAGTTTGCAACAGCATTTTTAAGCCAATTTAATTTGTATACAATATCAAACGGTAAAATATCATTTATACATTTGTACAAGTAGGTACTTTCAGGTAAAAATATCAGAAACTTTTAACAATTAAGGCTTGGCTACATCTCCGGATTTCTCTCTCAAATATACCTTATTTCAATTCATTCTGTGCGCGTTACGATTTCAAGGGTCGCAGTACTTCATGTAGCTCCTCAAAACTTTGCCTCGACATGCGGAAATATGAAAAAAATCTGTCTTCATGAGTCTGTAGTTCACGACAGAGACGGTGGTATTCACCAAGTTTCTCTCTTTTTTGATTTATTGGGTGCACCCAAAATCGTCTTCTTGTGCTGGTACTCTGTACTAACGCAAAAAGAAACAAGAGTTCCTCTTCGTCAGAACTACTCATTTTTTTCTAGAGAACCACTAGGATACGAGTACTACTTGTTAAATGGAAATCTACAATACTGGATCGCTCACACAGATATCGCATTGTACGTGGCGTAGCTGTATCGCTGATCGCCAAGGAGATCTCGGGATCGCTGCCCGCCGCGACAGATCGCGTTCTGTGTGGCCAAGCCTTTAAGGACTAGACAAGTTTTCATAAAAACAGTTTCTTGTATAAGCCTAGATAAATGTGGAGTAACAATACCGATTAGAGAAATAATGAGGGCTCCAATAAATTATTAATCCTACGAATCCTAAGAAATCCTTTCTTCAGGAAATTCTGGAAATGTAGCATTAGTATCCCAACGGCCTATAGAGTGATAAAAAAATATTATAGGAAAGTCAACACAGTTCACATTACGAGATTAGGGAAGTAAACCAACGAATTCTGCGGTGAAGCGGATGATTTTCCCCGAGTGTTTGCTACGGTTCGTTATTGAAATAAACCAAAAGGTCGATGGTTTTCAGCTGTTCCTGCGTCAAACACCGGTCTAAAAGGTCTGGAAAATGAGTATTATGGGGTCCGCCGTTGATAATTGGACAGGAAAAGGCAGTCCTATGTTTGGTACGAACGTTATTTAGTCGTAATGACATTACAAGGATCCCTCATCTAGACAAGTGGACGTTACCATGCTCAACGTAATCGTGGGTTTGGTAGGTTTCCATTCACGGTTTCTTTTGACGAGGATGTCTGGCGGATGTTGGGGGACTAGAAAGACAAGATTTTCGACACTAAAAATGACGAACCAACTACTGAACAAGACGTTGTTTCTGGGCACACAACTGGCATCTAAGAAATGTCACTGCTCTTGAAGTCTCGGGACGGAAGGACTTACTCCTTAAAGGAGTTAATTCGTCACGGAAAGCCTCAGTTACACCTGCAAAAGCTGGGAACAGCCCCATCGACACACTGCCCTCGTTCCGCCTACCGACAAAAGGGCTCTCTGCTGAAAGGACGTGGTATTTCAAAGGACAGAAAAGACGTAACCTTTACAGAGGTTCTCGACTTTGACCTACTTGCTGAAACTCCGGTCTGCAAGTTCGCCAACTGGCTAATCTATGTTTTTTTTCCTTGGAGGGGCGTACGAATGGACAGAATGGTGGGGCAAACAAGCCCCAGGATAAGGGGGTTTCCCTCTTGGGTTCGTCACTTATGGTCTGGCAGTAATTCAGATGTACGTCCATACAAATAGAAACACTCAGTTAAGTTATGTATTCGATCGAAAGCGGGTCATTGCAGCCTGGAATGAGCTCCAAAGTAACGAAGGCTAACGACAAGCCCACAAGGAGCGACCGGTCTTCACAGCTGACTCGCAATTTGACAATTGATTTTATACAAAAAATTAAAAATACTCGGTTTATTTACATTCTGCAATATCAACCAAAAGAAGATTTCAACATTTTTGTCGTAAACGCCGACGAGGTGCCCTCCGTTTGATCTCTATAGACACCTGAAAGTTTCCACTAGAAGACCGGAGGTTGCAATAAACATCGGAAACCAGGATATCAGGTTCACAATCAAATATAAGTCTCCTGGTTCTTTCTAAACCCTCCTTGGAAGCCGGCATTTGGTTAATTATGATGATTATTATGATAGAGCGTCTAGAAAACCACGAAAAATTACGAAAAAGTTGTCTGTTTCTGACTTCCAAAATGAATGGGACTGAATTCTGCTTCACATGAGCCCTCCTTAGGGTAATTTCGACCATGGTGAGACGTGCGAATTCCTGTTTAAAGCTCATTATCTTACGCTTATCTGCCTAACTACGTTTTGGGGGGATCTCGCTTATAAGGTGTTTTTCGATTTCCCCAGACAGAAGTGGTTTTTGACCGGATACCATTCAACGGGTTAAAAACTGTAATTATTTCAAAAAGTGCACAAATATGGGTACAAAAACCTTTCTTGACTTGTCTACAAGATATTTGTTGTAGTAGGCCTTTCGTTTTCAATAAAGGAACTTCAATAGAATAAATCATCAAGCTCTGCGAGTACTCGATTGTATATAAAACTGGAGCACTTTGAAGATGAAGAAACGTGGTTGTTGCTTGAGATGTTCTTCATGGACATCGTGTTCATTAATGGAGACGTTTTACATAACACCAATTATTTCTTCGAAAATTCGCTCTTATAGTCCTGCTGCATGACTGGTTTTTTTGATATTGGTCATAGCTGTGCAACCCCACAGCTGGAAGTCACGGTCTAAATGGGCATTAGCACTGTCTTGTACAGGAGCACTTTATTATGGATATTGAGTTGTGAACATCGTTCCCATGAGCCAGTCTTAAAATCAGATCGGATTGGCTTTAGGGGTAAATACAATTATCCCCATTTAAAGTCGTCCCGCGACGAAAATCAAAAAACTTGTAAGCGTCGGACGCGGGAAATTTGATCATTTTTACTTCGTCGAGAGGGTTTCAAGATGAAATAGACAATCACCGGACGGGCGAGGGATGCTGTGGATACGACTGTTTTTGTCCCATTGTTCACCGACGCCTGCCCGCGAGAGTAGGAAAAAATGAAATGATTTATTGGCGAGCTGCCTACCACGTATAAAATGGAGAGGGGCGATAAAAAAGCGGAAAAAAATTACAAACAAAACAGTTACCGTGTAGTGTTTGAGACAGAAATGTCAATTTTGACAAAAACAACCGAATGTGAGCCACTTCCACCTGGTGTTTTTTCTTCACTTTTTATTTATTTCATTTATTTATATTTTTTGGTTTACGTCACTTTGGTGCGTCGTTTAATTTACCGAGCCCATGTTAAAAAAAAGCAAAAAAAAAAGTTAACCAACGGTGACTGAGGAAGAACAACGTGGTGTCAGACGGCGCTTTCCTTTTGGTTTGGGAGGTAGGAAATGAATGAATGAACGAATGAAATGAACTTTATTTTCTTAAATAATACAATTATTGTTCATTTCATTCGTTCATTCATTCATTTCGTACCTCCCAAACCAAAAGGAAAGCGCCGTCTGACACCACGTTGTTCTTCCTCAGTTAGGTCTGATTACCTATCATTAGGTACATGGTAGGTAATGATCGTAATATTTAATTAATTTGTCCAGGAACGCATATTTCATTCACAAAAACGATTATTTCAATGGTCTCTTTCTGAGCTGCCCTTTGCACGGAATCTTATGGAACCTGGAAACTAATTTTTATCGTATTCAGTTGGAGAATTTTGAAATGTTTCAGGTAGGAAAATCGTCAAATTCTTGGTGGAGAAATTGAGAATACAGGGTGGCCAGAGGCAAAATGTTACTTCTTTTCCGACACCATCTCATCAATAGCTTTCACCCCATGCAGGATAGAGCTGTTCAACTACCAAAATCTGCCTGCCACCACGTTATGGACCTTGATTTTGCCGTTACCTTGATTGTGATTATGAAAATGAACTAGAAATAGAAGATAATATAGATGACGATTTGAGTGGATTAAGTGAATTATTTGCTTGAGTGGTGATATCATAATGCAACTGTACATAAACCCCGTACCCTGTACCTTTAAATATATATACAAATAAAGCTAGTCACCGAAAACTGTACTTTTCTACTCGTATTCAAAGTAAACCCTGACCTCATCACAAAACAGGTTTTTGTTCTAAGCAATATTATAGGTATTCATTTAGGTAATATTTAATTATTATAGGTATTGGCTCACGGGTGTACATCTTGGAAGAGCTTCATCTTGAAATTTTGAAACCATTAATAGGCTTAAGAATGACTTCTATGGCCATGCGGATTACAAATTCAACTGTAATTTCTTTTCCACAATTTCGAACTGCTAGATTCACGTTTCGTCCCACTGAGCGGCGGCGAGCGGGGGTCAATAAACTCTGCAATTCTTCCACAACGGTTCATTATCTTCTTTTTGCAGATCACACTTGTTCTTTGTGAGACCAAAACCGTGGAGAGAATATTTGGGCCCGTGGATGGAAATCATCCGGGCTCTTCTCAAAGTATGCATATGAGAAGAGTAGTACATCTTCTTTACTACTCTACTCATACGCAGTAGATCGAAGGAATAATATCTGCCTCCCCAAAGTTGCCACTGAAGTCATTCTCCTCCCCTGGCCAGACGTCATCCTTGCCACTGACGTCATCCTCCCCGGCAAGGCGGACGGAGGAGGTGGTGGCAGTGGGAAGAGGATGACGTCAGAGGGGTCGTGGGAAGGCAGATATCTGAAACCTCTCATTTCTACCTTACTACTCATATCGAGGGTCTCACGGCAACACCCCACATCGTCACTTTTGGCCGAAATGAGTTATGCAAACCATTCTAAGCGTCTTCCTCCGGCGGATCGATCTAACTAAGTATAAGTTAGGTACCTGAATTAGGTAACACTAAATATCATGATTTATTTTTCTGAATTACTCAGTAAACATATTCATTGGCAGATGGTTTTTTTTGGCTCTGCTGAAAAGTCGCCAAAATGACGATATGGGAAGTTGCCATGAGACCCCCGATATACACCCAAGGATTTCAAATATTTTTTGGGATTGTTTGGGGATGGTAGAGGCTATATTTGCTGAGTTTTCGGACACGAGGATCCCGAGCTGGAGGGAGGGGGGATGGGCAAAATACGCGATGTTTTTGGACCGTTATTGGTTTTCTGCTCACATAGTCTAAACCCTGTGGTTTAGCAAAAATCCGGAAGAACAACGGGCAAGAGCATTAAATTTGCTCTAAAATTCATTGGTCGAAAGATTTTTCGGGCCTAATTATAACCAAGATACTGGCGGTCAGAAATATTTCAAAATGTGACAAAATGAAGGATTTGGAAAAGTAAAATTGTATTTACAGACATTTTATGTATTAGTCCACACCTCCCTCCTCAATAAATTCTTCTCTAACCTCCCTCCACAGGTCCCCCCCCCCCCCCCTCTAATCCATAGATATACTGCGACTAGTTTTTTAACATAAGAACGAATGAATTTCAATGTCATTTCAGCAATTCTTGAATGTTCTTTCAGTACTAAATTTCCTTTAAAATGCATAAACATGAAGCATTTTTGACCCAATAATAAGCGAGATGACGGTTAAAATAGGTGCAATTCCAGGTAGAATGCCTTCTACAAGTACATGTACTTGGCTCCTAGACTATAAAGCCACAGCTACCTTTACATACCTACCAGAATCATGCACCAACAGAACTCCAGAGAAAGCGACCTGACGACGGACTATTTGAAGTTTGGATTTCCTTTGTCGTTCAGTAATTAAAGTAGAACAGGTATTTGGCGGTAGTTCCCATTCTTCACTACTATATTTACCACAATCCTTTACACGTTGGAGCCTGACACCAGTTGGAGTTCTAAAAATATTGAATCCGTCCCAATTACGTCTCTCTTTCGGCTCAAAACATCAGATTTGAAGGACATGGCGTCTGTTACGGTGTTGACTCACAGTTGGAGGGCTGTCGGATCAATGATCATTCGGCAAAGTTTGAGCTCTCCCCTCTTTCAATTATTCACTAAAGAAAGGACCGAGGGTTGTTCGTCAAGTGAGAATCAACAAGCTACGGGGATTTTTGGGACGGGGCCGGGCTGATTAGAAGGAAAAGAGCGAGTTAGAGGAAAAACGAAGCCGTGCGTGCCAAATAAACTCAGACTTAGCAGGAGCATACCGGAAATTTTTAGTTGATCGAGTCGACCGAAGTTTGGCTTTTGGGCTGATTTTCGAGCTTTAAATTCGCCGTCGGGCTTCGTCCGTTATCCGAAGTTTAATGAAACGCTCTCATTACCGTAGGATTTCCATCGAGCCAAGCCACTGATCAGCTCATCACGGTTATGCGTCAGATCGGGACGTCCCGAAGCCAATTCGAGCTATCGTTGAGAAAAGTGTTGCAAGAATAACGATCGTATCGATGGTTAGTGCGAGGAGGCAGATGAAATCGATTTTTCTGAAAATTGGAGAACTAGATTACGAATAGAAATAATCTTAACAGATTCAATATCGTCGGTGAAACAGCAACATGTTATAAGACAATTTTTTGCCAAAATGAGCTATATTATTTGAAGAAGTATTTTTAGAAAGAATAAGTGACATAGTGCACCAACTAAAAACTATAGTTTTCTAGACTCTAAGATTTTAAGAAGTGATGTAGTATGTAACTTGAAACTACTATTTTCCAGACTAGAAGAATTCTGTGAGGTAAAGGTAAAATGTGATAAATAAAACTTTTTCCTCTGTATTCGATATTTTCATCTATATTTGACTTTCCTGCACATCCCTAGGAAAGAGCCATGCAAGGGCCGGTAGGATTGGGGGACCCGAATAAGGACCCGCCACAGTTGTTGTGGCTACACAAGTAATATCATGAGCAGGTTTGGCTAATAGAATTGGCAGTAGCTAATGTATTTATCGCATGGCAGCATAATACAGCTAACAACCTTCACGTTGGTCCTAAGTTCTTTAGCTGCCTTGCTAAAGCATGGTTGCCAATTTTTTAGTCACTCTTGCAACGACATTAGCAACAGCAGCTATTTATTGTTCTCCGTGCCTAAAAACGGATCTGATGGCTTTCCTGAAAGGTGTGATAAATGAGATGGCTGGCGTTGCCAACGAAACCCGAGAAAAGACGAAGACAAACTGACATCTTCCCCTAGAAGACGACCAGAATCTCTGGCAGTATTAGCATGTCGCGTGCCGACAATCTCAAAAGCAAAGGGTCGGTAGGGCCAGCATCATTTTAATTAAGCCGCTTCCACCCACTAACTTCTCTTCCTTGACTTGAAACCGCGCCTTTCCAACGGCCAATTTCCTCTTTTGGCACCTCTGAAAATCACTTTGAGGTCTCTGACCGTTGAGGTGAAGGCCTTGTAGCCTCGCGGTAGCTTTTCCCCTTTTTATACAAACTCTTATCTTCAAGTGCCCCGCCGCAAGCAGAGGTCCCACGAACAAACGTGCCACATGAAAGAGACACCGAAACGAATCTTATCATGTTTCGCGTCCACTTCCAGGCTTTGTTCCGCTTAATTCATAAAGAACAGCGCAGAGCAAATTAGGCGGCACAAAACATCACACGGAGAATAACGGGAAAGAAAGAAGACAACGGTGAACCAAAATAACGTATGCCAAGCGGGTGGGGTGTAGATTCGTCACCCATCAAAATGGTGACGTATTATCTGATGTAATCACAATATTCAATACCGTAAAGGGGGAAAAAGACAATGTAATCAGAGGTTGAAATATCAAGGAAGAAAATTGAGTTAGACTGGCTCATTGGAATTTCCGAAATTTGACTCGAAAACGTCTCAAAAACTCGAAAAAGGTTGAATTTAAATCGAGTGGAGGGGTTCATTTAGGATGAAATCGACCAAAAACGACTCAACGTCGAAAAATTGTTATCGTGTTTCTGATTAAGGAAGAAAATTGAGTTAGATTGACTCATCGGAATTTCCGGACATAAACTCGAAAACGTCTCAAAAACTCGAAAAAGGTTGAATTTGAATCGAATGGAGGGGTTCATTTAGGATGAAATCGACCAAAAACGACTAACGTCGAAAAATTGTTATCGTGTTTCTGATTAAGGAAGAAAATTGAGTTAGATTGACTCATCGGAATTTCCGAACATAAACTCGAAAACGTCTCAAAAACTCGAAAAAGGTTGAATTTGAATCGAATGGAGGGGTTCATTTAGGATGAAATCGACCAAAAACGACTAACGTCGAAAAATTGTTATCGTGTTTCTGATTAAGGAAGAAAATTGAGTTAGATTGACTCATCGGAATTTCCGGACATAAACTCGAAAACGTCTAAAAAACTCGAAAAAGGTTGACTTTGAATCGAATGGAGGGGTTCATTTAGGATGAAATCGACCAAAAACGACTAACGTCGAAACATTGTTATCGTGTTTCTGATTAAGGAAGAAAATTGAGTTAGATTGACTCATCGGAATTTCCGAACATAAACTCGAAAACGTCTCAAAAACTCGAAAAAGGTTGAATTTGAATCGAATGGAGGGGTTCATTTAGGATGAAATCGACCAAAAACGACTCAACGTCGAAAAATTGTTATCGTGATTCTGATTAAGGAAGAAAATTGAGTTAGATTGACTCATCGGAATTTCCGAACATAAACTCGAAAACGTCTCATAAACTCGAAAAAGGTCTCGAAAACGACGAAAAATTATTATAATCGATTCTGATTAAGAGGTTGGAATTTCAAGGGGACCATCCGGAATTTAACATCATAATTCGTATTGTTTTTTAATGTATTAGACGCTCGTTTTGGACCGTCGAGCCCCTCAATCAACCTCACAATATTTGTAGGTTCCTTTGAAAATTCGCTCATACAGGATCGGGACTAGTTACGGATAACGGAGAATCGGTTGATACCTTCGTAACATATCGGTGAATATGAATGTGAACTCCCCAAGGGTGATTCATCTATATAATTTATTGCCCAACTTCCCCCTTTATTGCTGTAGATACCTGCTGAAACTATCCAATATTTGGAATATCACCAGTGGGCAATGAATACGTGCACGAATGAATACAGCACGGCGATGTACACTGCGGCAACTGCGGTGTTTGCTACTCGTTCGAACAGAACAAGCCGAGCGGGAAGTGTATTTATGTTGACAGAGTTTTCCGCCTCCCCGGAAGCGCTGACCCAGAATCCGTCCGTGTCGTTGGGATTTTAAGCTGAATCGAATCAAAGTTGAGGTTTAGGGCGAAATCAAAAGAAAAGCGCGACTTCGAAATCCCTCAATGGAAGCCAAAACCAAGACATGAGTGACGTACTTGCTGGGTCACCAGACGAAGAATACGACCGTTAACCAGAATACTGTATATGTACCTGAAACAAACAAAAAGTTGATTAGGAGTCTGCAGCGCGTACAATGAAACTTGACATGAGATACTTAATGAAAAGTGACTGAATCGCAAAACATACCAATGCAGAAGCTGCATACAAACATGACGAATGTCTTAGTAGACATTTTTACCCACGGCCTGTTGGATTCCAAAAGAATCTTGACTTGTGAAAACCTAGAAAACCTAATGCATCAGTCAATTAAAACCACTCAGAGTTGTCAGATCCCTAGTAGAGGAAACCGCCGCTCGAGAGCTCTGAAGTAGCCCAAAAACCGCGTGGGCTTATGAAGCCCAAATAGCGCGACAAATTTAAGGATGTAGCCCAAAAACGCGGTTTTTTAAAACGTGTATGAGATGGTGTTTGAAGCACTATGGTGGCACAGTTGAATTTGCCCCCTCAAGAAGCAGCGAAGAAGAAGAACGATGGACGGTGGTAAACGCGGTAAACAGATGACTGTGAATAGCTCCAGTCGTCTGTTCTCCCCTCTCCACCAATTTCCCGCCAATGCAGCCAACATCCAAACGACATTTGGGGAACGTTTTCACGAAGCAAGGCTGTGAAGCCCAAAACGCGTTATTTTTTGGCCCGGCATAGCCCAAATCGCGCTAAAACGCGTTTCCAAATTTTACGTCGCGAAATCACCTCCAAATATAGCCCAAATCGCGGTTTATAGCCCAATCTGGTAACTCTGAAACCACTCGAGTTACCAGTTACCTCGGGTTTTTGGCTTGACGACGCTGCTTAAAAAAGACGGGGAAAAAAACGCGGAAAAAGTCGTAGTTGATTCGAACTGTGCTACCTATTCATTTGGGTTGAATAGGAATTTTGACAAGAACAAGATTCGAAAAAAACGCGGAAAATCGCGGATTACGTCATTCTTGATTGGAGTTGAGCTATTCATTTGGGACGAAAAGGACCTTCTTCAAGACTAAGATTCGACCCGAAGAAACGCGAAAAATTTCAATTTTGATTCAAACTAAGGTATTTATTTGGTATAAATAAGTAGAATTTCCGAGAAAAACACAAAACCAAGATTCAAAAAAAAAAACAATAAAGACCATTCTCATTATGGTTACGAAAAAAAAAAAAAGTTCTTAGTAATTTTAGTATCTAACTCTACTTCTAGTAAATTTAATTGCACAAGTGAGTTGTAGAGGGGATAAAATACTCATAAATTCCCAAAATGGAACATTCTAATAAGTGACCCCTCATTTTTAAAGATTCTTTTATGGTGAACACGATGGTGAAATCAGAATTGCAGTATCTCATTCCATTCTATCAAACTGGAGCACTTTGAAGATGAAGATACGTGGTTGATCCTTGAGATGTTTTTCATGGACATAAAGTCCTTCAATAGATATTTTACAAAAAATTACATTCACATTCTTCGAAAATTCGCTAGTATAGCCTTGCTGCATGACTGTTGGTTGTTACGAATTTAGACACTAACAATGTTCATCACTTTACCTCTTGATTTTGTGTCAACTTCAAAATTGGTTCAAAATTGAAGCATGCCGATTGAGAAATCAGTTCTTCTACCAGGTAATGTCGATGATGTTGCCCAAGAATATTATTTATGCTAAATCCTATTTAAGTCTAAAGAGTAGTAATATTGTAGATTTATTCAAATTAGCCTTCATAGTATTACGATAATCCATCATGGGAGACTAAATACGAATATTTGAACTTTGAACGGCAAAGGAAATTCCCATAGTCACGCTCTTGATATAATATATTATCACGGAAATTCTACCGAATATTACACCACGACACACGTGATCCTAAAGAAACGGTAAGACATGCGATAAGAAAAGTAAAACACATCATTTAAAATTTCAGCTTCACTTCTCCCATTGGGAGAAAAACGGCGTAGAAGGGGTGAAAATCATCGGTGCGTTCTGGCGTAATATGGACCGTATTAGCCGGGTCGTGGGGGACGGAAGGTAATGAGGTCATATTCTCAGGCCATCGCGCTCACGTAACTCGCATAAGCTGAGGAGATAAGAGGAGTTTTCCCCTCACTTGAGGAAAGCTGCAAACGGCAGTTTCGAAGTGGTAGAAACGCCAACGACAGCCTACGAAAGCCCTTGTGGACAATAACGCAATCTCCACAGAAGGGTTGGAGCGAATTACTCCCCGAAATCCGCCCTCGAACGGTTGGGGGCACAAAACAAACGTGTACAGAACTAAATGGCGCCATAAATGCCATCATCGACTCAATACAGACAATCGGTAGGTACATACGGAAATTTCGTTTTGACTATCGGTAATGCAAAATCCCAAAACAGGAGGTCAATTGTGATTGACAGTTGAGTTGGGAGTAGGGTCAAAGTGAGGGCGATTGATCCAAGGAGGGGGGGGGGGGGTTTGCAATACTAGGAAGCTGTTATTAAAACGGACGCAATAATGGCGAATCATTATTAGAGATTTTAATCATTCAACTATTCACCAACCATACCACTCATAATTATATTGAATTATTCTCAACATGCCTCCTTCGAGCACAAACGAAGAAGAGCTAAGTAAATGAACAAACAACAAATTGTCAATCAGACCGACCAAAATTGAAGCTGTGATGTAGGGACCTGGATTCATTCGCATGACTGTCGATAAAGCTATCACCTTTACTCTCACACGAGTTCTCAGGTGAGAGGACATAGCCATTGTCCGTTAGGAGCCATAGACGCTTTCTGACTTCCTTCCAGCCACATGGCCATTGCTGTGAGAACACAATCAGCAAGTTTCGGCAGCTGCTTCTGCCCTTGGGATCTTGGCAGCCGTCAACGCGCCCTCCCAAGCTGCACACATCGTGGATACAGGATTGCGACACCCCCGAGCCAACTTCAAGATTAGTGTGATTCTGAAGTGAGTAACCTTGCAAAGTCAAAAATAGAAGCTCTGGGTGGGCATAATTGCCAAACTTCCCGGGAACAGGGGCACTCAGCAAACCATTCATTACAAAGTTGAGAAACGACTGAATGGTTGTGTCACCGCCAGTATCATTCCTGTATATTGCAAACTCATACTATCTATTATTCAAGGACATGCAGGGATGGATAAAATGAAATTGAACACAAATTCTATGGAGATATTTTATGTTACTGAAGATGGATTGATCAACAATTGGTAATTGAAAGGCTCAATTGCCTGTTTAAATGACTGATTATATTTGACATCGTCAATATAATATATCATTATGGATCATCATAATATATTATATCATGGAAATCATTCCTTTGATAATCACTGGTTGTGTGTGATTGTTCGCGTTAGTTTTTGGCATGACAGTGATGATTGGTATGAATATTCAATTACATGCTGGAAAAGTAATCATATTTGGAGCCGGCTAAATTGCCGCTTCGCGCCGAACGGTGTGATTCTGAACAGCGCGTGCTAACGAAGGGTAATCGAATATCTGTAAGTTACTCCCAGGCGGATCGAGCGATAACGACCAGAGTTTGAAGGTAACGAACAAAAGTAAAAGCTAGTTGAGATAACCTATTCGAGTAGTTAAACGGCAAAGGGTTACAAAGACAAACATCCGTCGGGAGGTTCGCCCTCCGGAAAATCAAGAGTTCCAGTGAATCGCGCGCATTAAACCTAATGAAGAATTGATTTGATCCTTCCCTTAACTTCAGCGCCCGAGTTGGCCGGCGAGATGTTCTACTAATCTAACGTGACGTGAGCTCCGCTAACAAACTATATATGGGCTTTAATCACAAGTACAACGCTGCTAGAAGTTCAAACGAGCCCCACAGACGGCCAAAGTCTTCTGAAGAAGGCGTAATGATTCGAGCCGCCCATTAAGGAGTTGGTGAAGATAGTTGGAGGGAGTAGACGTACAATCAATGGTTTTATTGCTACGGAGTTTCTCCATCAAGGGAAACTTTTGGGGGATCATTGCCGTGAAAGAAGTTCCAACCTACTAATTATACTAATCATCTCATTCCCCTTCAAGTGATGATTTAATGTCATCCAAATTATTACGGGTACCTGTTGTTCGGGACCGCGGTGTGCTGTTAGACTCTAAACTCAACTTCAATAATCATTTTGATATTGCAAGGAGGGACATGCGTTATTTGGGCTTGCTAAAGAGGTACACGTGGGATTTTACCAGCGTTTCAGCCGTCGTCTCGCTTTACAAGTCCTCGAATATTCGTCGGTTGTGTGGTCCCTACATAACGTGTACCAAGCAGCACAGATGGAGCGAGTGCAGAAGAGGTTCATGTGCTTTGAAGCTCTCAACGTCAACATCCTGTTGGATCTGCGCTCGCTTGGATGGACATTTCATTCTTCAGGCTGGTGAATGTTCATATGACTGTCATTCACTCTTGGCACAATTGATCTTCACAGTCCCTCAATTCTCCAAGAATACCCAGCAAATTCAATGCCATGTTGCTCTATCTTCTCGACCTAGATTTCTTCACTAGTCCCCTATCCCAATTCAAGTCACTCTACCAGAATAAATCCTAATAGTAGGTACATAATATGTATCCATATGGCAAGTGACTGAGCTGGATAAATGAAGCTTTTACAGACTGTCTGTCAGTATCTCCTCAAATATCGGAAAAATACATGAATATCCAATGTGGGAACGGTTTGTGCATCGATACTACTGAACTATAATAGTTGGGACCATGAGTGATACGCTCTTCATATTATTGCTGGTATCATTAGACGTGAATTGGCCTATCCGAGACAGTCTCAGACTGGAAGGTTTTTTTGCTCCAAAATTTGATTTTGAAGAACAGGTGCTGGACTTGTGGACAGTTCAATGTTCTTGGTATCCTGCGGAGGCCAAACTTCGCTCTGAACTACAAAGGCCGAATAAAGTGACAAGAAAGAAGTTGAACGAGATTTTACGAAGGAACCCATTGGCCTTATTTCCCGTGTAGCCCTCAAGAAGATTCGTTCAACTCGGAAATACGAGGGTCAATTCCCCCGAGATGCTTTATAAATACGATACAGCGACGTTTTAGAGGTCCTACGGCTTTATGACTTCCCGAAAAGGGTGATCCGTGGCACTAATGCTTGACGACAACCGCATTGTACGCCTCGCAAACGGTTAAACAACATTGTCCCATTCGGAAAATGACTCCCGAGTCCAAATTGAACATCTTCCTTCAAAACCATGTCTGCCAGATCCCATTGCATCTAGGAAATCAAGGGATAATTATGTGAAAAACCTACAAATTCTTCCAAAATTGTTCATCATTTTCTCTACAGATACCAATCTGTCTAGGCAATCAACATCCTCGTAATCCAGCTATTCAAATTTATTATAAACGTTGGTTCGAGTCCATTTCACGACATTCTAGGACGGATTTTGGTTTATTATCTTCGAACCGTTCGAATATTTTTCAAAATAAAAATTACATTTAGAATTTATGAGTTACCTACACTCAGAACAACGCACGTTACAATGCATCGAATTCAAATCTTGATGTAATTAAATTTAGATAGGTACAGAATAAATAATTGAAATCGAATATAAAAAATACTCGTCACCTTTTCAAAACCCCTGTCGTCAAGCTTGATCAACCATTCGAAAAGCTTTTTTGTACATGGTACGAGAGTGTTGAATTGGTGATTTTAAAACAATAACAATTTTTCTCTGTAGTAGTCTGTGACCAGAGTGACTGCTCGGGTGTCGGCTTGGCTTCCTCAGAATTACTGTTATAATAGACCTTTGCAGAACATTAGTCTTTTCCAGAATTGAAGGGTAACTCAGGTATGCCATATTGCAATGCAGACTGAACCATAGCTGTGTAAGTAGGAGATAATGTGTTAGAACTACAGGCGGTCAGAGGGAAAAAACGTCTTTTAAACCGAACTAAGTTATTGTTCTTGGGGGGTAATTTGAGGTGAATGGAAAAGAAAACTCCGACGAAACAGCGATATAACCCTCCAAAACCTCCTACAAACGGTATCAAAGTCGTTCTGGCTCTCCAATAAATGGGAAGATAAAAATGACAGTGTTCATGTGGAGAAGGATGTCGTGAGACGAATCAAAAAGAATCCTCTCGTGCCGAAGGCTTCCTTGACATTTTCCTCGTCGTCACCTTCCATCACCGATGGGAACATTCCTAATAAATAATGGAAGGCGGGAGAAGTCGTTTCGGGCTATTAGTTGCGCAAAGATTGACAGAGCTTGTGCAGATATTTCTCTTAGCCGCCAGACTATGCAAATTGAAGCCTTCTCCGCTGGACGATCCGAGTTTTATCGTCGGGGAAAAATTGTTTACTAATGGGAATTGGATAACCGTCCTTGAGGGACTGCCATCATCGGGCTTGTCTTATTGATCACGGACTAAGTAACTGATATCATCAATAGGAAGAAGATACCTACCGATTTATTTTCCCTCAATTTACTGAAGACTCACGACTCAGAGGTAAATAGTTCCCATAATTAATTCACTACAGTTCTCGGTCATTGAAGCGATTCAAATTGTCGTTGGTACCATCGGATTTATCAAATTTTACGTTCTTCAGCAATAACTTGAATCTGGGTATCTGAAGTTCCTCTTGCGAAATCCGTCGATTTTATCATATTTTCTTTTCACTATCAAGGAGATTATGGCAGAATTAGCAGTAATCAGCAGTGCTTCTCATCTGAATATGTGAGGTAATTAATCGATCAATCAAACCATAATCTTGTCTCAATTCGATTCAATAGGCCACTATTTTTATTACGTCAGATGATAATTGCTGATCAATTGTTTCGTATAGGTGTGGGTCTTACTCACAAGGTTATTGGATACAGTAGATCTATCTATAGATCTAGATAGGGTAAAGGGGCCAGTCCTGGACCCCCCGGCTAGTGATGGACATTTCGGTTTTAATTTTGAATAATAAGGTTCAGGGGCTCCTTACAGCTTTGATGTGTGGAGAACAGCTACAGTTGTATCTGGTAGCAGTTGGTAGAAATACTTACTTTGGAGGACGCCACAAAGGACGCTCGCAAGGGTCATCAGATTCTGTCTTTAGGTGTTGCTTGGTGAAGTGTTGATACTCGGATGCGATAGCCAAACTTAACCTAGTATTGCTGTAGAAATCGAGAAAAGTCGATTGGTTCAAGTTTTAGATTGATTCGAGTATCTGGGCCAGTAATGGACAGGGGATGTTCATCACTGGTCAAAAGAAATGTCCATAAAGGTCCTGTAGGGACATTTCCCAAGGTCCTAGTGGTTTTCTCCCTGGTTTTCTTTCAGATGAAAAACAAAGCCTCTACATCATCTGGAACAAAATCTATCAGAGATGGCGAACTTTCCAATGTGGAATCACTGACTATTGTAGAACGTCCCGGACAAGACGTTGCTGGAAATGACATTATGGAAACTATGACTACTGAAGAATTTCCTGAACCAGATCTTTGAATCAAGATTCAATTCCTCAACCATCCCCATACTAGCCAGCCATCAGATTCACAGGAAAACTCATTATCTCAAACCCTTGAGCCTCTTTGCACAGTTGATAAGCGTACTGTAGTACCTTCCAGGGCAGAGGGCATGGGAGAAGAAAGAAGAAAATATTCTTTATTGATAAAGGCGTAGCCTATTCAATGTATGGGCCATGCCCATTATACAAAACTTGAATTAAATATTACATTTCCAAATATCAAATATTACATATCCATTATACAAAACTTGAATTAAATATTACCTACATTTCCAAACATTATCCGAACACCCTCAGATAAATACAAAAAAAAAATAAAAATAAACAAATAACTTTTCTTCTAATTAAACTAAACCAGCTTATGCAGATAAGAAAGAAAAAGAGAGCCTATCATTTTGGTTTCTACCCTACTTTTTCCTGAGAGGGCATGGAAGAAAGACATTAAAAATTACAGAATTAAGGTGCGGCTTAAAAGGGTCAAATAAGATTTAATTTTTATTAACACTGTCCATCACTGGCTCCTTTACCCTAGAAGGCTGTTTTATACAGATAATACAATTTGCAGCGTTTTTCTCGATATTTGGATTCAAATCTTGAAATGGAATTCTGTGAATTTTTGATTCCTTGAGCGATTACAACTGTTTTTATTTCGTAACGAACGAAAACCTACCGCCATCACCTGTGAATTGAACGGAAAATCCACGAGGAAGGAAATGCGTTCGTACAGCTGTAGTTAGTTGGACGATCCGCACGGCGAACAATGAAATCGGAAGAATGTTATCCTTCGTGAGGATCGCGGAAGGAGCGGGACGTAAATCGGCGAGCCTGAGGTCGTGAAGATGACGGCAGTCGGATTCACCGCCTTGACCTTTGGGGAGCACGTAGAGGCCACAAATTGAATGTGACGAATTCTTTTAGGGCGAGAAGGCGGTGAGAAGGGTCGGCCATGAAATTGCGTGGCGTTTTCAGATATTAAGTAATACGTGAGGCAGGTAACAAGCAGCGGAAGAGCGACCGACGTGGTGATTTGCAGTCATCCCGAGAAGATTCGGAACGAATCCGAATACCTACTTGATCTACGCAACGCCGTTCGTTTCTGCATATTTTCATATCATTCAGTTGTTATTAGTCTCAGGTACTTAACAGTGTAGTCACAATGTGTCATCAGGCCAGATTCTGCCCTGTTAAGGTAAAACGCCTCAACTCAAAATTCAAAACATTGCAGAAATTCAAAGTTTTGCACTGAAAACTTTGATGTAAGTTAACTGCAACTAATAATAAAAAACCAATTTGTGGTGAGTTGTCGATATATTCAACTGTGAAAAAAACTCGCAAATTAATCGATTTATCATCGATTAATAATTGGTAACTTTTGTAGGTAAAACGCCTAATCTCAATATTTTGGTGAGTAGGTGTTTTACCTTAACACTAGCGCGAAAATAAATAAATTTTAGGGCATTTTCATCATAGAGTTGAGGCGTTTTACCTTAACAGCGTGTCGTTGAGGCACTTTACCCTAACATTGACCAATTTTCGTATGTTTGTGGTCAGAATTTCCCGCACTTCCCGTTCGAATTTTGACATTTGGACTTCAACATCGAAAAGGCCAGGTCCAAAATAGGGGGGTTCCGTGAAAACCCCATTTTCGTAAACATTGGACTTTTTTATTGAACATGAAGGTTGGTTATAACTCAAATTGTTCACTCTTTGCACTGGCAGCGATTAAAGAATCTAGGTTTAGTGTAATAATAATATGGTTTTTTTTCTTCCATTTTTGATGTCACTAAACCTCTTACAACCCCACAAATACCCGTCGGCCAGTTAAGCCAAGGAGGAATGCGCAAAACAATAACCAGTTATTATTAGTTTTGGATTTTGATCACATGGTAATTTCCGAGATGGGTGGTGGTGGTGAGGGAAGGGGGTGGAGGTCGGTAACTAGCTCAGAAACGGTCTATAAATCTACCTATAAAACATAAAATTTATCATACCTACCCAATATAAATTATAAATTATTCAATACATTATTAATAAATTATATTTTATGAAACATTATTGACATTTTCATGTCTTTCATATGGCACATAAAAAAAAAAAATCGTCACGAAAATCGTCACGAAATTTGTCCCAAGTCGCCACAATGATGATTATGACCATCAGAAGTGAAGTTGTTCGTTATTGGAATTAGGTAGGTACTTTACAGTTTGATATTTCTGATGATTTTCGCTTACAACCGATTCGTTGCTACGGAACTTTATCTTCGCCAGTTATCATCGTACAAAAATCGTTCACCACTCGTTGGATAGCTCTCGATTTACCTAACCATATTACGTTAACCACTGCGGAGTGCGTGGCCGACAAGCTGCGGTACGAGCGTGATTGTTTAAATAATTGTTTACACACAGGTGATCATTCTCAATAATTTATATTGACAAAATTATGACCATCAGAAGTGAAGTTGTTCGTTATTGGAATTAGGTAGGTACTTCACAGTTTGATATTACTTCCCAGTTTCGGCCCTGATCATCCTAGAAAGCTGATACTCGGTATACACACTCTTGAGGGAACTCTAAATTCGAATTATGATATGCGCATGACTTGATACGAAGTTTGTTTGCACACAACATGAAAATGTCTCAATGTGTTGCAGACTCGTATGCAAGCGTTTACTTTGGCGTTTATGACTTTCAGCTTGTCTTCGAATTTCGGGCTAATTTTCAATTGTTTTCCATTTCCCATAATTACTGTAGACACCAAGTACGAGTTTTCTGTATCTTTTGGCAGTAAATTCAGGATGGTTTCCTTGTGTATTTTTGCTCCTAACCCAGTGGTTCATCCTCGTTACCCCTGGGTGGCATAGAGTTTGATGGTTTAGAATAAACTTTTATTGATATAATACTGAGATTTTCACTTGTAACTACCAACAAGGCAATAAAAGATAACAGGACGTACGTACCACCAAACATCCGAAAATTCATTCATTCCAGATACACGAAAATTATCTCAGAACGCGGAACAATGTTAATATGAGCAGCACGGGTATTTTAGGAGCTCGGTAACTCAACAAAAACCCGAAATTCAACAAATTTCCTTCAAAATTACCACACAACTCCAAATAGACTCTGCATCATATTCTAATTATTACATTAGCCGATTGGAGGACCGACTCCGGTGAATTGCCGCTGCCGATTTTCCCTCCTAATTTTCAGCATTGCTTACCGGCAAATTGAATTAAAACCCAATTCCACTGCACGCGATCAATTCGACGAGGAATTAGGGCGATCACTTCCAACCAGAGGGAGCTGGAGAGGGCCGGATTCAGTTTCAAACGGGCCAACGTCAAATTGACCGGTAATCAAATAGTCCGTTCATATTATGAGGATTTGGATTTGATCGATAGCAATGGACGAGTCGATGGACGAGCGCGGAATGAATTTTTCATTATTTGCTGCTACAACATTGTTTGTCGGAGGTTGCCTCGACGTATTTTCCATTAGAAAACAAGGGAAACGATATAAAATGGGAGCTCTTCGGAGCTCTTCAGCGGGTTACAATTTGGCTACATTTCAGATGCATCGGCTCCACACTCCCCAGATGGACCAGTTAAAGTCGGCTAAGGGTGAACTACGCGAGATCTACTGTAGGTACTGCAATGTAGTACAATCTACTACATGTTACTTTTGAGCTTAACTTTTTAGCTCCACTTTTTTGTAGCTTAAGACCTTTAAATTCTGCTTAGATTGACCCCATTCAGAACTTCAAAATTGGACAAATATATAGAATAGGTAGTATCTAATAGACCGGTGAAAAACGAAAAATTTTACGTATTGGCAAAAATGTTTCGTTTTACTACTTTCTGTCGTCTGTAGCATCAACGTTGTAGAGAATTCACCGGCTAGTTCAAGGAACCACTAAATTTCAATATTTTACCAATACTTATATGCCAAATATCAAAAACAGTCATTTTGGAATGTCCAACATCTTGCTTCCTGAAAATTTCGACGTTTTCGGTGCACCAAAAGTTAGCACAACCCCTGGAGCTACTAAGATTAAACTGAGATTACTCGTTTTGATTACTATAGAACGATTTCCAGCTTTCCCCAGGTCAATTCGAGGTCCTTTCCTCATTTTATGGACTAGTTAGTCGTTCTTGGGTCCGGCCAAAAGATTCTCATCATTCTCTTAAGCCAAGCGGTTCGGGAATAATTGTAATTGCTTTCCAAGCCCTTAAGTCATTTTCCAAGTTTCACAACCATAATATGGTTGTGAAACTTGGAAAATGACCAAATTATTATTATATTATAAGGGGACCGGCTTCACATTTGTGTTTAAATCTCGCTCAAATAACTATAACACAACCGCCGTTTGTTGATGAGGTGTGTCGACTTAGTACTGTTATGGAGCACTAGCTTGCAAACTCCCCTCCTTGTCAACAGCTTCACGCACGACGATTGGGATAAAGAAAACATGAGTATGTGTTTTTCAAATACTCTTATTTTTTCATCATGGCACGGGTTTCCACGGTTTCGTCGCGAGTGATTCAGTACGATTAGGATAATACATGACTCCGTTACTCCAACAGGCCATCTCTTTTTATGCTGACATGTCTCGAAGTGCTGGTACCCGAAGTGCTGGTCCAGTACCTACCTCAGTAGGGTGTGCTGTCTTCGATGCATCCAACAATTACTGCTAAAAATATGGCCTACCACTGATGACTTCCAGCTTCAATGCACAGGTAAAAGCAACGGCTAAGGCGCTTGAACACGTGGTCGACTGCCTACCTTATATGCACCGAATCGCTCAGTAAACTGCAACTATTTAAACCTTGCAGCATTAGGAGAGAGAAGAATGATGTCGTGGTTCATATGCATCGACTATTGAGGCGGTGTGGGGACTCGTCATTCAGGTGGACTTCATTTGGGTGAGGGTGCATGCAGGCTTGGGCAAACGAACAAGCGGGCAAAAGGAGCGGAAAAAGCGGTAAAAAAGTAGCTTGCTGTTCTGATGCGGGCTTTTATGTCTTCCTCAATGCTAACCTCGACAGGTACGTGAAGCAATCCATTTCCTTTACAGGTTCTTCTCCCACCATTAAGGGGTGTCCATTTATTACATTCAGCAGCATCTCTCTTTAGTTATGGGCTCATTAATTTCGACACCGGACCATAGTTTTCATGTGAGCGTTAATTTATTGTGATATGTACATGAAAAGAAGTCTCTTATAATGCAAGCGTTACCCAAAAATAGATGTCCTGAGTTGGCGTATTTGCGTCAGTTTGAACATTTCAAGATGATTCAACACATGTTTTGACCAAATCGCATTCATACCACTACAATTTAATACCGGAACCAATACTGAACATTGGAGTTTCACATAATATGTTGTGTTGAGATGATCAATACGAACAGTTAGTTACTAACAGTGCCGTGATCAGCGCACAGGCAATTCAGCAGGTCTTAGGAATATATAATTTACAAGACAATGAGAAGTGGCCAATGGTATATAACGTAAACTGAGTGGAATCAACTTGTGAAGGGGCGAGCGTGTGCGGTAGAAGTGATCGCGGTAAACGGAGATTATACCCGCTCTCCCTATTGTAGGTCTTCTCCATTACATAATCCTTTAAGTCTTGAACTCGAGTTACTCGTACTTTGCAAGTCAAAGCCTTTCGTGACGCTATACATCAGATGTTTTCGCTATAACAGCGACCGTTATCGCGGGAACAGGTTGGAGCGACTCCCTTACACCCCATTTGACTGTAGCAGAATCTGCTTATCTGATAGCGGTACATGGAGAACTCACACTGTGGGGTTCCCACTTGTTTTCAATTCCGAGAATCAATCGTTACTGGTACTGATTTGGAATATGTTTACAGCTACCACTCACTATCACTCCTACCACCCTTCATGCATCCTATCACTCAATAAATTGAGCTGTAATCAAATTGATTGCAGCCTCAGACATTCACTGTAATGGGGTCGATCCAAATAAAAGAAAAACGTTGGTAACAATAACGAGTAGAAACAAAATCGACATACTGAATATTGATGAATCACTTCCAACCAAATCAATAGCCACTGCCATTGGATAGGTAGTTGAAATCACTCCATCTTAAAATTAGGACCATAAATTGCTACTACGATAGCTCAATATTTTTTGTTGGAACATCCTATTTAGCTTATATGATGATACATGCCTAACACATGCCTACATGGGTAAGCATTTCTAGGTGGTTAACGTGGTTAGGGTGAATTGAGTTGAGTTGCATGAGCAACCGAATAGGTTCGATGGGACACCTTCATTCATTGAGTGCTTGGGTTAAAGGCATCTAAGAAGCTTCTCAATTAACGTTGGGAAATCAATCATGGTAATGCCCGTCAGAAGCCCTGAGGTATCATCGCAATCAGCGATAAGTAAGCTGCACTGACTACAGAAGCAGGAGTTCAATCTGAATACCAGCTGCAGCAAATCCGGTACAATAACGTAAAGTTCATCGAAACACGGAAAAGTATGTCGAAACTTCTAATTTTGAATTTCTACCTCTAGATATCGTTCCGACAATATTATCTTGCACAAACCACCATTGCACAATTAGTCAAGTGAACTGGGAACGTAACGTTGCACTCTGAGCCCGACCTCAAAACATTTCCATCAAATGCCACCTGGTCACGTGTGCCACAAAACTACTTTGCGGGTTCTTTTAAAGTCATGACCCAGACGAGTCTATCGATCGTGCATAATCAGCCGAGTTAAGGTTAATTATTTTCAATAATCCGCATAACGAATTAAAAACGCTGTACAATAAATATCCCGCAACGGTTTATCATGTTCTGCCTACACCACTGCTCTGCATGCAATATCTTCGTCAGTCCGATAAGACAAATCGAGAAAAACTGATAGCTGACGAGGTAGAGCGTTAATGTTTCTTCTAAAAACCACAACAAGAACCTGCCTACGAAAATTCAGCAAATCGACTATTGAACAGAAGAATCAGTAATTTCAAATTTTCAGTTTATTAAATAAATTTGAAATTTGAAACTGTTACCTATAAATGTTATAGGTAACAGTCGGGTAACATGATGTCAATATAACAAATGTAATTTGAAGGGTTTGCTGAAGACAAAATAATAAATTCACCTCTGGTTTCACCAGTGACAGATGTGAAAGATGTCCTTCGCAACTTTGATACTTAGGTGCTTTTCCCAGTCACGGCAATTATGGAGTTCCAAGATGGTATTGGCGAAGCCCCTCGTCGTATGATTTTTCTGTCGTGCATGTGTTGTTCAAAGTTTTCATCGGTTGAAAGAAAGTTATAAGAATTTTTCCCCAGCATAGTGAAAATTCAGACTGCTTTTTGAGGGTGATGATTCGATTTTTAACTAGAGTAGGATGGCTATTCAAAACCTTCACCCCAAGTTCAGTGTAGAAACAGCTGTTCACTCGTTTTTGATCAAGACGGCACTTAGGTGTTTTAGCACTTGAGGAGACTGCATATTCGAAATCTATACTTCAAAATCCCATTGAAATCGCTGTCACATGCGACGAAATCACATGCGACTAAGATGACGATGGTGGTTGTTCTCCCCCTGGAGCCTTGATTTGTTTCTTCGTCGATTCATTATTAAAAACTCCAAACTACCTACCACAAATCAGCAAACTGATGTTGAGACAGACAAATACATCGATACATGTATATATATCATTTTCTACCTGTAAAATATGTGTTTTGTGTGTCAAGTAGTTTTTCCTACACGGAAAAATTTGTGGGCCATTATACCGGCCCCATTTCTCTTACACAAGGCAAACCAATTACCTAGATTTATCATCATGCTTATTGGAATCGAGTAACCATTTTTTTCCCGTGTAACCAAACTGTTAGAAATTAGGTGTGGAAGCCCCTCAGCTGATCCTAGGCCTGGCCTAGCAAAACGTTTCATGACCCCGAGCGGTAATACATACCTATGTATGTCAAAAAACAAAAAAAAACCCATGACGACTCTGAAGTAAGTTCACGGTAAAACGAAGCTCGTAAGAGTCAAATGTCTAATTCTCTTTCCGTTTTCTAAGACTGAAATAGAGAGAATGAGATGAGCATCCCACCGGCTGTAGATCCGCTCGTATTCCCCGAGAGCCTGATGGCAAAATCACTGTTTTCAAAGTTCGGGGGATGCGATTACTTTTATTTTTTTATTTTATTTTACCCTTTCGAAGGGCTCTTACCTCCGGCTGAGTAAATTGATCGGCCCTTTGTTGAAGGATTTTCGTCTCCTCTCTTCTTTATCCTCCAATGGCTTTTATCCCGAGAGCCGTCTCTGGGCTGATCCCAGAACTACAAGAGTGTTTGTGCCTCGATGTCCGTTCTCCCATAAAGCCGGGAATACACTTGAGCAGAGGCAGGCCGCGCACCGCACGCGCAGCCTATGCGCGGCGCGATGCTCAAGTGTGTACGGGTCCCCAACACCGCGGCAAACAGGCTCGTGCGGTGCGCGGCCTGAGCCATCGACTGTCGGTCCATCAAAGTGAGCACGGACCGCGGCAGGCTCGTGCGGTGCGCAGTGTGGACGGAATTCAGTCGATTCAGAGCTGCGAACAGAGCCGCGGCACACGTAAGTGATGATGTGTGATAACGTGTGATAACCTACCTACCCACTTTGAAATTACCTACTAGGTACTCGTTTGGTTATAACCGTTTTGTTAATTATAGGCTCGTTTTGTATAATTGTAAAAAAAAAAAAGTACGAAGATAATATGGACCGTGTTTTGTAAAAACCAGCCAAGTCGACTTGGCGGCCACATTGAGTTAGCTTCATAGTCTGATTCTGGAAATAGTTCTCCATCGTCTACAGTTATCGTTTTCACGATTTGACTGCCATCGGCTGTAAATTTTTGAAAATAATCAACCATAGACGATGGAGAACTATTTCCAGAATTAGAATATGAAGCTAACTCAATGTGGCCGCCGAGTCGACTTGGCTGGTTGTTGCAAAACACGGTCCATATTTGAGGTAAGTAGTGTACAGCACCTGCTCCACGCAGCAAGGATCGAATTTTTGAAGAAAAACAAAAGTAAAGTAGGCTAATACGCTATTTTTTTATTATGGACCTCAGTATTTGTGATTTTGGACCTCTGGGTGCAATCAAAACGGGCCGCGACTACTTGCAACCAATTCAACATCCTACAAACGTGATGAACGGCTCACAAATAATTTTTAATGTAATTCAAAATTATTTGTAATTAAAATGCTATACTTAGGGCCGGTTTATCAATTGCATTTGATCGCCGATTAAACTCCAACTATCGCTGAATGACACCGTCGATGTCAAGTTTTCCGTCTTGGCCATTCGTTTGATCTTATAACTAACTTTTAGATGTAGAAATGCCCTGTTAACCTTGTTGAAAGTTGTCAAGATTATCAATCCGTCCTCTCTCGTGATACATACTCCGTGGATACCGATGGCCGTGGACCTAGTTCCTAAAACCACCGCAACCGTCGTTGGCGCTATGTACGTTGCCACCTCCGGCTCAACTTCACTTCTGCTCTGCCATCGACTGCGATCAGTTTCCCTAAAGTTCACTTCTGCTACTTAAGTTCATTACGATTATATTTCAATTAACTTCAGTGTATTCTGATACTATCAAGAACCCGGAGGTATGTAGAATAAATCTCATACATGTATATTTCGATATCCGTTTATTTCTTTGTCCTGAAATGTTAACATAGGTGGGCCGGCGAACGGGTGAGCCGTCCCATGCAGAGAAATAGTGCTCGTGATTTTTCTCGAGAATCCGGTGCGAATCAGGAAATAACAACTGGAAGCTCGTTGTTATAGTTTTTATGGAATAGTTAGAGAAGTATACTAGTTTTCTTCTCTGTAATCCGGACGGGAAGCACAACGGAGAAAATGCAGGTGAGAGCTTCATAAATCAGGAGGAAAATGGCGGCGGACATTTTGCTTCAAAAAAAGGATGATGCAATATTTAACTGAGTGTGCTTCCCGAGTCAAGTCGATGGTCCGTAAGTCTAGCAGGATATAACGATGAAAAACTCAGTTTTATCGATGAAAATCGCTCTTAAATTTCGGAGAGTGCGGGTGATAACTATTCCATCTCGAGAAAAATTAGTAAGGAGGCGCATAAAAAGAAATGCGTTAGAGCGTCGGTAGAAAGAGAAGATCGATGTATGTAAATCGATATTAAGGTAGGTTACAGTTATCGAAGTGGGGAATACGGATAAAACGGCTCATGATAAAACCCGGATTCGAATATTCAACGAAGAATCGATTAATCGATCGAAATTATAGTATCAAAGTAATTCTATCAGCATTATCGATTGTTGTTCGTTATCACAACAAATTGATTTTCCACTGATAGCTAGAATTATTATTGAACCTTTTCTTTGCAATAAGGTGGAACTACTGACTTTTCCTTTTAATATGTGGTGTATTTCGTGCATGTAAGAAAATTATACCGGTAGTAACAAGGATGTCATGAACACAAAACAGATGATCACGGTTGATTCCTGTTCAAAATAGTGAGTTCGGTGAATGTTTTGTTTACATTGTTGGCTGAATACGGCGAGAGTGTTACCTTGATACATTTAAATTAACTAAGGTGCTAAGTTACGGTATTTATAAGTTGAAAAAAAGAAAACCCACTCGATAAATATCTAGCTTGGTATTAACCCGGAGTGCTGACATTAGTTCGGAATTAATGCGGTGTGCCTCTTTCTACTGGTAAACCGGTCGCAAACACGAGACACTATTCTGCATGAAAGCCTAGGGACCTAACGAGGTCGGAATTTGCTCACGTCCCCAGTGTGGTGTGTGAATTTAGAGAAGTAAAGTATTTAAATTAATAACAGTATGATGTTGCAGAATCAGGAAAGTTAAAGTATCGCAGATGGCAAGCAGAAGTAACCCGGCTGAATGCAGAAGCTAATAAATAATGAGATTTAAGAAACTAAAATCCGATTTATTTAAATTTAACAAACCCGGAGTTTTCGAATAAAGTTTGAAATAAGATATAGGTTGGAATTAGTCTCTGAGATGAAACATGTAATGAATCGTGCATTTTTCACATTGGGTTTTACCAGCGGGATAGTCATAGCATAATTTATTTATGTGTGTGCGTGTCGCTGAGGTGTAAGCTAGTTGTTCAGGCCCTGTTACCGACGCACAGCGCGTCTATGTCTGGTAAGGTATCTCTGAGAACGGATACAGACATGGATAGCGGGGCGGATCGAACATCCCCGTAACTGCAACCTCACTCAGTGTTTTATACACTAAAAACCCGAAAAATCACGATTCGGGACGCAAGGTGAGCGAATTCCAGACCTGGGGACAAAAATAGTATTTCGGAGAGAATAAGGCGTGCGCGGTGCTCAAGTAAGAATGTAATTTAACGATATGTCAACGAGTATTAAACTCACGGAGTCATTTTAGTTCGGTGTCTTTTAAGATTCGTTTATTACGGATTAAGGTAGAACTATATTTAACAAGGAGCAAAATATAGATTTAATCTGGTGCTGTAACATTATCTGTTCCGGAGAGAAAAATGAACTCTGACGAAATAAGGAGAATCGTGGAGGAGGAGATCCAAAAGAGGAGTGAAGTGGTTAGGCGGGAGGTTGAAAAGGAATACGCAAGCAAATTTGATAAAATCAAGGATCAAATACGGCAGGTTTCTGAGGAGTCCATTTTAAGGATTAACGCTTTGGCGTCCACGCTAACCAACCCGGTGCGTCGTACTCACGGCGATGAAATAATGGTCACTGACGAGGTCTCAAATACGGAATCCGGTGTTAATCCTAACCTCTAAAGCTCACTCTAGGACTCCAGCACAGAACAGATTGAGGAGTGTTGTTTCAAAAACCCGGAGTAAAACAACCTCAGACGGAGCTCATTATGCAGCACAAGAATCCGATGATGATAATGACGATGACGAAAATACGATGGCTGCCATTGCTGTACCCAGGCCTAATTCCGGGGAAACGCCCTCAGCAATGCATTCTTGGGGCTCGGAGATGTCATTGTTGGATGGTAAATTACCTCAATTAAGGTTTATAGCTGATAGTGGTGCTACTGAACACATAGTTAAGGATAAGAAGGTATTTTCTAATTTAGTAAATTTGCATAATGAAATCAGGATATCGTGTGCAAATAGTAGTAAGGAATCGGACTTAATCATTAGACAATCAGGTGATATAATATATTATAACGATGAACTAAAGAAATTTGGGATTTTAAGAGGTGTGCTGTATGCACCTGAACTAGTAGAAAATCTATTTTCTATTAGGAAACAAATGCAAAAAGGATTAAGTGCGAAATTTGATAAAAATAAATTAGAAATTATAGATCCGAGTTCAGGGGACATTCTAAAAACCGGTAGTTTTGATGGACGTTTTTGGTGGTTGTCCTTTTCGCTTCCTATGATAAATGCAAATCAGGATGAAAAATTAAGGATACTCAGTCTGGTGCAAGGAAATTCGTTGATGACCAAGTCAGAAAGCGATGAAAATCCGGCGAAAACAAATACGGTAGATAAAATCACTAAAGATGTAAACAAAACCGGAATTAAAAGAAAAATTCAGAAACCGGGGCTCAGTTTAGAGGGGAGTTCTGACCCAAAGAAGTTTAAAAAGGATGAAACTTTGCAATTTAGAAACGATGTAGGTCTAGGATGGCATTACAGACTAAATCATGCTTCTCTAAAATATTTAAAGATAGCGGGTAAACAAATTCCGGAGTTGGAAGGAGTCAAATTTGATACTAATATCTTAGACTGTCCTGATTGCAAAATGGCTAAAGCCAAACGCAAGCCATTCACTAGTAAAAGACATAGATCAGATATTGTATTTCATCGTTTGCATAGCGATCTTTTGGGACCATTAAAACCGGTGGCATATAGGTCTCAAGCTAAATATATTGTTACATTTACGGATGATGCCTCTAGGTATGTATTTGCTTACGAAATAGGCAACAAAACTAGAGTAAACTTAGCTTTGCTTTCTTGTCTAGAAGAAATCAGGAGATTAAAAGGCCCCCAAACTAAGGTTTCAGAAATTAGAACGGATGGGGGTTTAGAATATAAAACTAGTGAAATGAATGCTTTGCTTAAACGAGAAAATATAAAATTAACTGCTTGCGAGCCTTACACCCCTCAATTAAACGGCGTGTCTGAAAGGCAAAATTTAGAATTGGAAGAGAAAATCCGGGTCAATCTCATCTCTTCAGGTATTCCGACTCACTACTGGCCTTATGCCATGAGACATGTAATCTATATTCATAATAGAACTCCAAATGGGTCGATAAACTTTAAAACCCCCTATGAGCTTGTATTAAATCATGCCCCTACGGTAAAATATATCAGACGATTTGGATGTGAAGCTTATATCTTGGATACTCAATCCACTTCTAAATTTGCACCCAAAGCAAACTTAGGATTCTTGTTAGAATGTGGTGAAACCGGATACCATCTATTGCACTACAAAAATAAAACGGTGGTTAGGTCAAAACATGTAGATTTTATAGAAAACCGAACCTATGGTGATTATACTAAAAATGAAAATAAGGCTCTTGAACCCGGTAGTCAAACGGAATTTACAGTAGAGGTTAATAGTGATGTTGGTGCCAGTAACAAGGATTCTGAGCTAACTACCAATATTAATCAGGAGGATAATTCCATTTCAATTCAAATACCAACTAGGATAGAAGATTCCATACAGGGCATCGAAAACAAACAAAATCCGGTGCTTATTCATGAAAATGATGAATGTGAATTCTTTGAAGACTTAGGCGATATAGGAGATAAAACATTTTTCCTTCAAGATTCTGGTGAAGAACCTTTAACCTATGCTCAAGCATTAAGAGCACCTGATGCTGATCTTTGGTTAGATGCAATTAATACAGAATTTCAGGCCCTGGAAAAGTGCAACACCTGGAAAATCATTTCTAGAAAGGATGTGCCCAAAGGAATGAAAGTAATGAAAACCCGGTGGGTACATAAGAGGAAATCTGAAGCTGACGGATCGGTAAGGTATCGTAGTAGACTGGTAGTCAAAGGATTTGCTGATAATAATAACTATGAGTTATCAGAAATTTATGCTCCTGTTGCAAGGTTACCAGATGTAAAATTCCTATTAATTTTAGCAGCGAAATATGACCTGGATTTGGTTCAATATGACGTAAAAACTGCCTTTTTAAATGGTTCGCTTGATAAATTGGTATATATGGAAATTCCGGATGGTTATGACAATTATTTACAACTGGATGAAAAATTTAAGACTAAACATGTGTGTGAAGTACACAGAGCGCTGTATGGTCTAAAGGTATCACCAAGAAGGTGGTATATCAGGTTTCAAGAAGCTGTGAACGAGATGGACTTCCAACCATACCCATTTCAACCATGTTTGTTTATGTGGAAATCAGGAGACAAAATAGCTATTCTTTTACTCTATGTTGATGATATACTTCTGGCTACTAATAGTAATCAAAAACTTAAACAGGTTAAATGCGTTTTAGAAAAGGAATTTTCTATAGTTGATCTCGGGGAACCTAGAAAATACCTGGGTTTAGAAATTATTAGAAACCGGAGTGAAGGAACGATAGGGATACTTCAGAAATCTCATATTGACAACATGTTGATGAAATTTGATCCTGATAGTGATAAAATTGTCTCTACTCCTATGATATTCGATAAATCGATTGAAAAGGAGGAGAAAAATCAAATTTGTGATCTTAGTTCCATTCCGTTTAGACAAGCAATAGGCTCTCTACTTTACTTGCAAGGTGGTGCTAGACCGGATATCTCATATGCCACAAATATGTTAAGTAGACGTCAGTCAAATTTCACTTTGAAGGATTGGAAAGCTGTAATCCGGATCATGCGTTATCTTAGAGGAACTAGAAATTATGGACTCTTGTTTTCTGATAAAGGGAATAATAACATTGAATGTTATGTAGATGCTTCTCTTGGATTATCTGCGGAAAGAGGCTTTTCCACAACGGGATATATTATCTACTTATTTGGTAATCCGGTAGTATGGCGCACAAAACGTCAAAATCATGTTGCTCTTTCTTCAGCTGAAAGTGAGTTTGTAGCTATGAGTACTGCGTGTCGAGACTTAGCTTCAATCAGGACCATGTGTTCAACAATGATTGGATTAAATTTAATTCCAATTATCTATGAAGACTCTAAACCGGCGATTAGACTAGCAGAAGTAGATGACTCTTCTACATTAAAACATATGGTTAGACTGTCGTATTTATATGTGCGTCAAGAACATAGAGATGGAAATATTCAAATTAAATGGATTTCAACGGATGATCAAATAGCTGATACTCTAACTAAGCCATTAAATCATGCTAAGTTTGTCAAATTCAGAGATTTAATGCTGTATAAACACTGATCAGATTCTATTTTGATATTAACAGCTAGAATCGACTAAGTCGGAAGATTTGGTCGATTCCATCACCACCATGCTCAACCCGGAGACTGATATGTAGAACCAGGAGAATGCTGCGACCAATACGGAGAACGCTATGCTGAATACGGAGTGTCATGAATGGAAGCTTGTTGCCTTGCTCGGGATACTGGACATCGAGATGACGACTTGGAGGGGAGTGTCAAGATTATCAATCCGTCCTCTCTCGTGATACATACTCCGTGGATACCGATGGCCGTGGACCTAGTTCCTAAAACCACCGCAACCGTCGTTGGCGCTATGTACGTTGCCACCTCCGGCTCAACTTCACTTCTGCTCTGCCATCGACTGCGATCAGTTTCCCTAAAGTTCACTTCTGCTACTTAAGTTCATTACGATTATATTTCAATTAACTTCAGTGTATTCTGATACTATCAAGAACCCGGAGGTATGTAGAATAAATCTCATACATGTATATTTCGATATCCGTTTATTTCTTTGTCCTGAAAAAAGTAAATAAATAACGTAAGGGTTTAATAGTGTTTTTTCTATCTGTTATTTCCATTTTATTAAAATTTAATTCACTGTGTGAAAAAGTGCTCATATGATTCGATAGTCTTCAGTATCGAACATTTTTATTCGATATCTGAGTAGTATCGAATATTTGTTTCGATACTAGTATCGAGTAATGGTATCGAATATTTTGTGGTATTGCCCATCACTGGACGTAGATGTTGTGTTTCTGCCACTTTTCTGTCTTGATCCGTCGTAGTGGACACCAGTTGCACCGCGCAATGTTGGATCAGGGCTGAGCATGTGCGCCTCGCTGTAATTTGAAAATTTGTATCGCGGCACATCACATCGCGGCACATGGCATCGCGCCGCGCATAGGCTGCGCGTGCGGTGCGCGGCCTGAGCCATCGACTGTCGGTCCATCAAAGTGAGCACGGACCGCGGCAGGCTCGTGCGGTGCGCAGTGTGGACGGAATTCAGTCGATTCAGAGCTGCGAACAGAGCCGCGGCACACGTAAGTGATAATGTGTGATAACGTGTGATAACCTACCTACCCACTTTGAAATTACCTACTAGGTACTCGTTTGGTTATAACCGTTTTGTTAATTATAGGCTCGTTTTGTATAATTGTAAAAAAAAAGTACGAAGATAATATGGACCGTGTTTTGTAAAAACCAGCCAAGTCGACTTGGCTGGTTGTTGCAAAACACGGTCCATATTTGAGGTAAGTAGTGTACAGCACCTGCTCCACGCAGCAAGGATCGAATTTTTGAAGAAAAACAAAAGTAAAGTAGGCTAATACGCTATTTTTTTATTATGGACCTCAGTATTTGTGATTTTGGACCTCTGGGTGCAATCAAAACGGGCCGCGACTACTTGCAACCAATTCAACATCCTACAAACGTGATGAACGGCTCACAAATAATTTTGAATTACATTAAAAACACGTAACAACATTAAATGTTGTTACGTGTTTTTAATGTAATTCAAAATTATTTGTAATTAAAATGCTATACTTAGGGCCGGTTTATCAATTGCATTTGATCGCCGATTAAACTCCAACTATCGCTGAATGACACCGTCGATGTCAAGTTTTCCTTCTTGGCCATTCGTTTGATCTTATAACTAACTTTTAGATGTAGAAATGCCCTGTTAACCTTGTTGAAAGTAAATAAATAACGTAAGGGTTTAATAGTGTTTTTTCTATAGATAGAAAACAGATCTGTTATTTCCATTTTATTAAAATTTAATTCACTGTGTGAAAAAGTGCTCATATGATTCGATAGTCTTCAGTATCGAACATTTTTATTCGATATCTGAGTAGTATCGAATATTTGTTTCGATACTAGTATCGAGTAATGGTATCGAATATTTTGTGGTATTGCCCATCACTGGACGTAGATGTTGTGTTTCTGCCACTTTTCTGTCTTGATCCGTCGTAGTGGACACCAGTTGCACCGCGCAATGTTGGATCAGGGCTGAGCATGTGCGCCTCGCTGTAATTTGAAAATTTGTATCGCGGCACATCACATCGCGGCACATGGCATCGCGCCGCGCATAGGCTGCGCGTGCGGTGCGCGGCCTGAGCCATCGACTGTCGGTCCATCAAAGTGAGCACGGACCGCGGCAGGCTCGTGCGGTGCGCAGTGTGGACGGAATTCAGTCGATTCAGAGCTGCGAACAGAGCCGCGGCACACGTAAGTGATAATGTGTGATAACGTGTGATAACCTACCTACCCACTTTGAAATTACCTACTAGGTACTCGTTTGGTTATAACCGTTTTGTTAATTATAGGCTCGTTTTGTATAATTGTAAAAAAAAAGTACGAAGATAATATGGACCGTGTTTTGTAAAAACCAGCCAAGTCGACTTGGCGGCCACATTGAGTTAGCTTCATAGTCTGATTCTGGAAATAGTTCTCCATCGTCTACAGTTATCGTTTTCACGATTTGACTGCCATCGGCTGTAAATTTTTGAAAATAATCAACCATAGACGATGGAGAACTATTTCCAGAATTAGAATATGAAGCTAACTCAATGTGGCCGCCGAGTCGACTTGGCTGGTTGTTGCAAAACACGGTCCATATTTGAGGTAAGTAGTGTACAGCACCTGCTCCACGCAGCAAGGATCGAATTTTTGAAGAAAAACAAAAGTAAAGTAGGCTAATACGCTATTTTTTTATTATGGACCTCAGTATTTGTGATTTTGGACCTCTGGGTGCAATCAAAACGGGCCGCGACTACTTGCAACCAATTCAACATCCTACAAACGTGATGAACGGCTCACAAATAATTTTTAATGTAATTCAAAATTATTTGTAATTAAAATGCTATACTTTAACTGCTATAATTGCTAACACGGTAAACTCAGAAATCCCATCATATCACTGTGTTCTGCGTGCTAAAACAACTCATGTTACACGGAATGGGTCGACGTGTAAGCTCTGTAGTGTTCTTCAGGGCATAATAGAGGCCCAATACACCGTTTATTTCGAGTCGAACGATGTTTCGGTAAACTCGTAAATTACCTATGGGCGAAAGCGTATTCGAAGGGGGTTGTGATGCAACGGTCCGCTAAGAGTAAAAGCATTTCCACGGTCGGCACAACCGATTTTCGGGGTTTGCATTTTCGCGGTCCGCCGAGCCGAACGAAGGACAAACATGAAGATTATGCGACCGCAGTGACCTGCGCTTGTGTTTTCACGTGACATTAAATTGTTACAGTTCAAGGTAATTTAGTTGTTTATTCGTGGAGGTCTAGAAGAATAACCTACGAATACAGAAGTGCAGAAGTGAGGCAGAATACCGAAGGATATGAGCACAAAACCAATAACTGTCCCAAAAAATGGCTCCCCAACCGATCGCTCACTTTCCCTTTGTAAGGCATTGAAGGTCTCGAAAATCGAGGGATGAAGATGATAAATACCGGGTCAATATTATATAACTGATCTTACCCGTATAATTCCTCATAATTCCCTCACTCCCTGTCCGAAACCGTCGGACATGAAGGAATATTCCCGGTAAGCACAGGCGAAAAGGAAGCAGCTGGAGAGCGGATTTGACGATAGGGTGTTGCTATGGTGACCGCGAGAGACGGGGGGGAGATGCCTCGTTAGATGACTGTTTGTAGTGTATGGGCCAAGTCTCAGCTATCAATTGAAACCCTTCTCCCCCTCCCAGGTGTGAGTATTTGTACAATAAATTTGCTATTACTTCCGCGCGAAAATGCGGCAAATGTTTGCCGAAGAGGAAAACGGGGGAGCAATCCAGCTTTGAGGGCTTTTGTCGAAACATCGATGACGGGTTCAACCCCGAAGGTGACAGGTCGAACTATCGAGATAACAGCTGTCGATGGAGGACCCCTAACTTTTCTCACAAATAGCAGCATTAGTGACTACTAGTGACTTTTTGAATAGTATTTCACAAAGGGCCTTGAAATGATGAAGGGGGAAGAACATGTGCAGCATACGAAGAATATTAGACATTTATGTCAATGGCATAATAAGAAGTGACGTATGACTTAAATATGAGACGTAGTAACTTAAATCTATGAAATGACGAGGTATTGTCAATTAGGTAAGTTAAGGTGAAACTGTCAAGAAATCGCAGTATGGAACTGTAAACAATTCAGACAAGATGTTAGAATAGGTATAGAAAATCAAGTTTTGAATCGAATGAGAGCAACTTCAACTCTGGTTGACTAGCAGTTTTGGGTGATCCTCCACCATTGCAAGTCATCCTTGACCATCCCCAGTCATTCTTAACCTTTCCAAGCCACCCTGGACTATTTCAAGCTCTCCCCAAACAATATAGAACACCCCAGCCTTAAGCTTTTCCTATACCTTCCTAGCTAACCCCAGCCTTCCTTAACTTTCTCAAGTCCTCCTTATCTATCCAGGGACACCTGTGGATGATTTGATTCGTATCCACACGCAGGTATGCCATCTTTAGATGATTCCAAGCTTTCTTTGGGCATTTCAAAGCCTCTTCAGACTCAGCAGCCGCCCCCCTGGTCCATTTAGACAGGCCGAAGACATCCTTGACCAGTGCTCAACCAACCTCAGTCATCATTCACCATCCCAAGCCTTTGTTAAGCATCCCATCCCCCATTTTGCCTCACCTGGAGCACCCTAGCAATTTGAAACGGTCTAAAGGTACCCATGAGCATTCCAATACCATTCCCAGTCCTCCTTCACCACTTCACCATTCCAAGCCTTTCTTGAGCATCTCAAGACCTCTTCAGCCTCACCAGTCAGTGATGTAACCAGAATTTCGACAATGGGTGGGGGGGCTACAGACCAGGGACTACAGCGAGAGGAATGGAATACTCCCCCAGAGCTATTGGAAGAAACCCAGAAGTGTGAGAGGGAGGGGGAGGATTGGACCCCAGAAACCCACCCCCTGGCTACGTCCCTGATTAGATGTTATAGGAACTTTGGTTTTATAATGGTAATGTTAGTCGGCAATTTTAATGGAATTTTTGAAAGTTGGCTATCAACCAGCTACTATTCGTTGTTGTTGACGGGCACAGTGTAACGGCACCAACACTGGTGTTAGTAGAAAGTACCTATTTCATACAGTTGATGGCTGCTGCAATACCGGTTCGATTTTCAAACTCTATAGAATAATATTCAAATTTCTGACTGTATGAAACATTTTTTTAAATATTTTTTCAATCATCTAGCTGGAAGTATTTTACGACATTTTGAAGTCGAATAAGTCGAATTAGGGATCACTGGGGTTTTCGACATCGTCATTTTTTTAAACATATTTTGATTACATCATTCTTCACTTCTTCGGTCCATTTTTTCCAGAGTCGTAAAACCTCCTGAGAGAGGGGAAATCGGCTTTAGTGCCGCTCGCAATCCGAGTTATTTATGCCGATTCGGTTCTATTCCGGTGATGTCATCATATATTTCTTATCGTATAGTAAAGTATAGATTGGTTGAAGTACACGCAAGCCTCTTCCCTCGTTCCCTCCCTAGATTTATATGTCCAATCTGACGAGGGTTTGAGGAGTGGAGATTTAACTGACACAAAAACATAAACCAATTTTTATAGATTCGTGATATTCCCAAGCGTTTTGTTAGCTGGATTTGGCTCAAAAATGTTGATTGCGTTCATGGGTAATATCCGTCAGGGGGATATCTCCATAGGAAAATAACTCTCTCGGAACGATATGTAAGGAGAAATATTAATCTGTGTCTCCCAGCAGAGCAAGTAGTCTAACTTAGTCAGGTAGTCACTGTATCTACTCAACTGTATTCTGCTTACCGTGCGGACGTCGTGAGGTAGAAATCACCTCCAAATATAGCCCAAATCATGGTTTGTAGCCCAATCTGACAATTCTGGGTACAACTTCAGAAACAATAATTGTTATTGTTCCCAATTATTGGGAACAGCTGGTTCGAATAACATGTTTCTGTGATATGGAGTGTCATGGTCCGTGGAAAGAAAGTAATTTTGAATACTTGTTCGTAGGCACTTCTTCATATAAATTATCGGCGACGAAGGTACGTATGAAATTTATAGGAATTTGGTTCCAATTTGGTCGAGACCGTGTCCCTGAGCTGGTAACCGTCCCAACTATTTTTTGGAGTCATCGTACACCGTGAGACGTTATTTTTAGCTGACAGCCCACCATTTAAAATATAAAACCGCAATCACAGTAATGAATGTACAGGAATAATAAATGAAAGTGTCAAGTGCATAAGGATGATGGGATTGAGAATAATGGAATTATGAAAAAAGAACAAGAGTTAATCAGGGCTCACAATGAAAGAATGAAGTGTAGAACAGAGTTGCAAAGAATAAAATGAAACAGGATGAAGAAATAAAGCGCTGGGGACAGTTTGAAGCTGCTGTACTTAATGGGTTCTTTAATTAAAAAGTCTTATTGAAATAGCCAGACAGAGCTGAATGCTTGAGTCGATCATTGTTAACTTTAAGCGAAGGTAGCTTTGCTACAAAATTTATACCTACTAATTGTACATATGTGTACTCTGTATGAACATGTACATTTCATACATGAATAGTGCCAAACAGAGAGTGGAATGGTTTATTTGCAAAGCAACTTGAAATTGTTCTAAGGAAACTTTTAGTGCAATCAACTGTAAATCTCTGTAGGAAGTTTATAAAATATATAACGTGAGTTCTTATTGTTCTTGACGTCATGTAATGAGAGGGGTTGGCAGCATTTACCGACTTTTGAACTACCATTTATTTTACGAAAATATAACTAACGAGAATAGTTAGTTATGTATGCAGCTCATAAAAACTATACAGACGCATGGTGACGAGCTTTGAGACTCCTGCTCTTGTGCAATTAAAAATTCCAGGTGATACAGATAGGAATTCTGAGGCGAATCATTGACGTTTTCACGTGTGACTCTGTGACGGTTGTGAGGAGAGAGCAACATCGTCTCACACTGAGAACTGAGTAGATATTTGTAGATTGGAATGAAGACATTCTCAGGGAAAATGGTGAAGAAACTAGACAATTTCATGATCCACCAGCGCTCCACGTCGCTTGTTGGGTTGGACCAAGTGTGTGTGCTGACGTGACAGCTAAAACCGCTCTGAGAACCTGCCACACTTGTTTTTGGCCGTACATGGTGCGATTTTCTGAATCTGCAATACAAAACATACTGCTGCTTAAGTGGTGGTAAAAAATTGGTTGCTTAAGACTCCTGAATTCAGCAGTCTAGGTGACTAACAAGAGATTCATATCCAGGGCCACCTTCAGGCACTTCTGAGTGAACTTCTACACGAAGAACCGTTTGCTCAGAAATCCCCACGTGTACATGCTAGTCGTTACTGAGCACACTTCGTCCTACCGCGATTGGCCCAACCAGACCCCACGAAATAACCATTTGAAAGAGCAACTGTGTCCCTTATTTCTATTTATTAGGTACTTTGGTTCGAAAACTAACTAATATATTTCATTCAAGTGACACCAACTGCTGACGATTCGTCGTCAGATTTGTTTTAGCAATAAATCCTAAGAAATGGGGTTGGAACCAATCCAAGTTGACCCATTTCAAGTAACAGCTGCAATAAAGTTAGTCAGCGCTAACACATTGCGCGGGTACTCTCTAATCAGGGCGGAGGGAAACAGTTTCCGTTCCATTAAGCTTTTTGCTTAGCCCGAAGTGAATTCAAGTGCTTCTTGAAGGAGATTGCTCTCCTCCCGGTAAATTTTAGTGACTTTACGGAGAAGATTAAAGGGATTTGGGTGAAACGAGCGGGAGTTGCGACCTTAGTAATATCTACGAACACTTTGTTCCATTCACTACCACGTAAACCGTTGTGATGAGCAGTTGAAGTATATAAATGAATATATTTACGAAAAGTCTCGTGCAGGCATATTGCTTATATAATATACTAATATCGTGGATTATTTATTAATGAATTAATTATTTATTTACTCTATAAATTAATTAATAACTCTATAAATTAATAAATGAACGTCACGAACCACTCAGAATCACAGTTCTCTGTACAATATCATAGTGAATACCATAACTGTAAAAATAATTTGAGTAATGAGGTCAATTATTGTGTGTTCGAGTGGGTGACGAGATGGTCTCTCCGAGTGGGGGAGACTTGGTAAATGGCTCAGTTCTGCCAATATTCCATGTAAATTCATAATAAATATTACTTGAATGTTTGCCACATCAAGTTCTTGTAATTCAGGATGTACTAACTAAATGTACTTATGTAAGTAGAATTCATGTTTGGCATGGTCTCGTAAATGCTCCTTCATAACCCTAGGTCAATGAGTAGGGGTTCAAAACGAATTTTGACGTTTTGGAAACGTCATATCTCGGAAAATTTGAATAGAAAGGGTTAGGTTCTAATTCACAATAGAATACTTTCAAATGGTGGACAAATTTCTACTGCACTTACTTCTATCTGCAGATCCCATGCCTGAGATGAAGTGCATACTAGCTGCTGCTAACCGATGATATTGTGGTCTTGTGAAGCAAAAGCAAATCCAATAAATGAAAATTCAGTTGGCTCGTACCTTGATCAATCCAGTACTGACATACGGTTCTAAACGTGGACAATCGGGAAGCGAGCAGATACATGCTACGGGCCTTCGAAAGATGGATAAAGGGGAAGATATTTGGAGCTGTCTGTGAGGTCTCTGTGGAGCAGTCTGGAAGTTGTATAAGGAGTGAAATTCATCAAATTCAGTCGACTTCGCTGGGCTGGGCATGTTGTACAGAAGGCAGAGGACCATCCCGCCAAAAGTTTCTCGGTAAAACAGGAGGTACTCGAGGACGAAGTGCACTGTTGAGAAGGCTGTTGCACGAGCAGTATATCGTAACTGGAGAACGCAGGCCGCCAGATGAGACTGGAAGAAGGTTTTAAGGCCGAACACAGGCTGTAACGCCTACAAAGAAGAAGAAGATCCTAAAGAAAATCTACTTTCATGTTCATGTTGTTTCGGTCCTTCCTCATTGTGAACGAATAGCTGGTCATACAACGATCCTGAGGTTCTCGGAGTGTTATTTATGAAGATCCAAATTGATGACGGTTGTGATCAAATTAGCTGTGAAACCCTCGACACAAGAGTAAAAAAACCGTTCTGTAGACAGTTTCGTCGTTGAAACCAAACGGTCGGCCCCCGTACCCCTCGCCACCTACTTGTTGTCAGCTACAGCGTATAAATATCCATTAAGGGGCCATAAAATGAAAATACAATTGCGGGAAAACTCCGAATCATTGGCAGCGAGGCAGCACGTAACTCCGCGTCCGGTCATGACACGTTCCAAAGCGTACACTCCGCGGGAAATACAAAGGGCCCCGTAACGTCGATGTTAGATGGGGCGGAAACTGAAACGCGCGGCGGAGAATTCCACTTGGGGTCTTTCCATTGACTATACGAACCCCTAAGGCAATTTCGTTACGTCTGTTTCCAACAGAGAGACTCGCTTTATTATTCTACTCCTATTATCTTCAACCAAAGAAGCCCTTAGTGACGACCAAAATGCACGTAAGTTGATACTATAAGTACGAATTTCTTAGTAGCAGTGACTTCCAAGACTACCATGTACCTACCCTGTTTCTTTTGAACAATACTTACTTGTTACGTTCATTAATAGGCCCGTTTTAAATTTATTGACGATTTGCAGTAAATACCGCGATTCACTCCTTGTTTAAAATCACGTAAATATTTCGACATCACGTGTGGACAAGAAATACATTTTCAGAAAAAATAGATTTTTTTCTATTCAGAACACAATTCTGAGTAACCCAGGTGAGTCCTATAGCTAGGCCGAATAATTGGAGTAAAGACGTGAAATATTGTGTGTTCTAATGAGAATTCGACGTTTCGATGTATTTTTACGTCATTTCCAGGGTTGCAAGAAAGAACAGAGGAAAGAAGCGAATTTTACACTCAAGAGCATGTTGAGTGGGTACAAAATATAGTGATGCATGGTAAGATTTAGTAGTGACACGAGGAGCTAATAAGAAATAGAATGATACATGGCTAACTAGTAGGAGTAGCTAAACTGAGGGTGACAGGTATGAAGTGCATTCTTTTTGGTACCAAGTTTTCAGCTGATTTATGATGAATTCTTGTAGTGAACGATAAATGCAATCTTTTTGAAACAATCAGCTTTGTTCAAAGAAAACGCAATCAATTCCTTATAAATGGATCTAAAAAGTGAAGACCAATCCCGATGGACGCATGCAAAGGTTTCATTGGTAGTCAAAGGTTTCTCGCGAAAGAAAGGAAGTATGAGCAGTTGTCATGTTGCCCACTCGGGATTGCAGTTAGAGAAAACATGCATATAGGTCAATTTGATTTCTCTACTGCATTACTATACGGAGAGTCGGACGAAGATCATGTTCAGTCACCAGTAGAATGATCTCATGGAACGACCCAAGTGTGTCATCGGAGCTTATATTTTAAAGCAAGCACCTCCTGAAAGATTTACCCAACACTTCCTCGAATGGGGGTTTCATCAAAATGACGCAGATCTACGCCGATTTATTACGTTGACAGCATCTTACTTGGGCATTCAAATTGGTAAGAGAAGAGATGGTTCTGTAACAGGTCCATCAGACTGCATACTGCAAGAAAATTCCAACTTCAATTCAAAGAATACTGGTAATACGACGAAGACAAGCAGTGGGTGCGATGTACCTGATGATAGGTACCTTTCAGGACGGTTTCTCGGACGGTGTAGTGTCGATCACTCGAAAATCCTTTACGAGAAGACTGTGAACAAGACAAGGATTTTCCGATATCTCAAACGAACCCAAAACCAAGTCATCAATAAGGGCTAACGGTCTTATTGTTAAACGTGTGACTGGTCTAAACTGGAGCCTAAACCGTTCTATTCGAAGTTTTCGAGACATTGCGTTTTGAAAATGTCAACCTCCATTTTGGACACATTTGAACTGTTAAAGGATCATCCCTGGCCTAGTTGGAGCCCGCCAAGTAAACTTTCAGAGGTCTGGGTCAATTTTAGAAGGGGAAGTGTCGCGTTTCAATTCGATATTTTGATTCTCCGCATCTTGATCGAAAATCCGCCAAAATGTTTCTCCTCTGTCAATTTCACTGGGTTTTATGGTGATAAAACTGAGTAAATTTTTCGATTTTTAGACGGAACAATGAAGACCATGTCAATGACTTAACGGTTAAATAAAAACGCGTTGAAACGCTCGAGAAGCACTCATACGACTCAATAGGTTGCTCACTCAATCATATAAATTTCAAGAACCTCTCACGTAAATACTTATACAGCGACAAAACCGCGCAGAAACTTCTGAAGAGTCAAATATCCATTTGGTGCACCTCTTCACTCAACGGTCTGATAGATATTCCTTCAACTTCCTCATCATCACAGATGAAAAGAAACGGATCAAAGGGAGTGACTCAGTTATGTTGGCGTCCGAGGGACGTCTACCCCAGCAAAGAAGCAATTTCTCTCCCCTTCTATTCGCAGTGGGATACAAACAACCCTCACGTCATCACACAATGCAATTTCCATCATTGAGTACCAATTACGCGGAGTTTTAAACAAAAACAAGGGTCCATAAAGATGATATAGGGGTATTTGCAACTGTTTTCGGTGAAAGCGTTACTATTTTATAAGTTAATAACTGGTTTATGTGATGTGTCATAGTGTTGTGAAGATTGTTATAATTGCGCTGGATGACTTCGGCTACATAGGGAATGTTTAGTTCAGTATGCAGTGTACTGCCTTGCACATATCAGGTTCTGAGTGAATTGTACCTTATTCATGTACCGCGAGTCAGACGTTGATCCAGGTGTAGCCCCAAGTACCGGACAGTGTTGCAGGATGGTCATATGTGTCCGTTGCGGTGTAAGACTTGGTGTGTGCTGATGTTCGTAATGTAAACTGGATGAAGACAGATTTGCTAGTGTGTATTATCAATATCCAGTGTGGTGTCCAGGTTTCTACTCTCTCCACTGAAAGTACGGTACATCGTCAGGGAACTGCGCTGTGATTACTTCTTCCGAAGAGAGGAAGTCGGGTGTGTAGATCAGGTATAGAAAGGGCCCTAGCACACTTCCCTGAGGGACACCAGAGGTAGGACTGCAGTAGTAGGTGTCTGGAAGGTGACGTTTTAGTTTTAGTCTGAGATATTGTCGTACCTGCATACATTGAAAATGACGTTAGAAAGAGACCATTGCTGATGAACAGTGGGGGAACTGAGGTGCAAGAGATGTTCCGCAACTTACCCTATATCGGTCTGAAAAACGGTATTGAATGAGTATTTCACTCTAAGAAAAAATATATTGTTTCTAATAAATCAAAGCTCTGTTTCGGTTCATCCCAGAAGAAATTGGGAGCAAATACTAAGTACCTAATACAAGTCTGCGAGAATCCGCCGATAGCCCAATACTAAGACTCCTACCATAATCAAATTCGGTCTACTAACTCCTTATTGTTTTCTATCATTTAAATTACGTACTTAAATCATGTCGCTAATTAAGGTCAGAAGAAATCTGGAAAAACACATCGTGCATATGACGAAAATGCTAGATTTAATTGATCACTATCAAATTTCATTGAACAGGAAGAATCCTCCGCATAAGTGTGTAGTAGGTACTTACATGTGGAAAAATCAGAGTTGAATTAGAACAGAAAAGGGTATAAGCAGATTGTAGGGCACACTATACAGTCATGGCACACTTCGAGTTATTATTGGGCCTCAAGGCTCAATGTAAAGCATGTGTATGTACCTACCTATACCTGAACACATTCCTGGTATGACTTGATTTAGTTCATTAATTATATAGGCATTGGCGATCATAAATATCATTTCCCGAGTTCTGATAAGAGCCCTAAAACCCCATTGGGCCATTCGTCAAACATTCACGAGCAGATCACTATTGAATAGCACTCCACAGACGCTTGAGGTGTGAGTGATTACAAGTCTTTTTTCGTTTTCCACCTGCTCCGTCTCCTGGCGAATCCATCAGTCGATCAATTTAATTGAAACCCGATCTCCTCCGGGTTCCAGCCCAAGAGAGTCGACGCCATGTCTGATTAGGCGATGGAAACTCCCGTATTTCGTCCCTAGAGGTCGGGGACATAGGAGACCGGAGAGAGAGGTCCCATTATTCAAGCAAACAGAGGAGGACGGCATCAATATCCACTCCCTCATGGGTACAGGGTATGGGTGGACTACTAAAGGGACTCCCTCTCAGACCATCCCATCACTTAAACCGCTGTATACCGTATCTCTCAGAAGACGCCTTGTGCGGTTGTCTGATGAAATATGCCAGGGCTCTTCTATTGTCTCAGGTTCTATTAAATTAATGTCAGACACCTACCTTCTTCTCTATCTGCCCAGGCACCTCCGGATGAATTAATCAGCAATTGACGTCCACAAGTCTACGCTTCTCTGCCACCATCTTACAAGCCATTGAGAGATTATTAATTGCGTCATACATTACACCATGTAAGATGACTAAACCATCATACCAAGCCAACATCACAATAGTATGAATTTACACTCTTATAGTACCTAGAACGAATTGTGCGGTACCTACACCATGTTCGTCCACCGAACGTTATTCACTATTGCGAAATGTAACCTACTAGACGTTTATATAGGTGGGTTATCATGAAAGAGTGGAAGCAAAGCCATTGATGATGGCCTACATTTAAGCAATTCACAATGAACATATCGTTGATAAGATATTCAACGTCGTCTTCTTTTTAGAATGCTGAAGACAGCACTGCGATCAATGTACTTGTGGTAGCGACGGCACCTTGTATGTTTAGATTGATGATTTAGGAGGTTGTGTGGCCGGAAGTTATAGATCTATATCTATATGTCAGGCAGGCGGTTTAGCCAGTGCTAGTCAGACCTCGCAGTAAGGACAGAAACGAAGATTCTCTGTGGGTAGATATATCAACATATATGTTGGTGATTGATGATGTCCAGCTCGATATGTCGGGATAGTGATAAAGTGCACTGATGTAAGGCTCTTTTGCTTCCGTATGTAGGTATTGTGATTTTGTGCTGTTGTATGACTTACTTATGAAGAAGAAGAACAAGTTGAGTTGTTGCCAGCAGTTGTGGTGGAGATCGCGCGAATGTGATATTTAGTTTGAAAGCGCTGTGGTTTTGAATTAGCGCTAAAATTCAACTGTCACGTAAACAATAGATTTTCGAGCTGGCGCAATATGATATCAGTGGCAGCGCCCTTGCGGAGCGGAAGTGAACACCTTGTTGAGGGGTTGAGAGGAAATTGTCATAATTTTGCGGTTAGTTTCGTCTTATAAGTACTCGTTCTTTTTTGACGTTCCAGTAGAAGAATAGGTGAGAATAGAGAGTTTGTATTACCAACACGCTTTCCTTGATTAGTACTGGAGTTAAAAGGGAGATAAGGGAGAAACTATAAATCACCAAAGTGCATGACACACGATTAGGTACTTGTATTGTCACGCGTAACTCTTAGCTCTTAGGGCTCGTGGTACATTAAGGACACACCCAAAAGTGGACTTGACGCAAGTGTTTAACAAATTGTCCAGCCGTTTTGGACCCAGCACTTTCGAAAGCTCTCCAAAATATATTGTTGAAGAGGTCGCCTCAACTCCGATTCATGTTAAGCCGGTGCTAGACACAGGCCGAAACGCCAGTAACAGTGAGAACCCTTGAAAACTCCCAACGAGGAAACGCATCGGACGAGTGTCTCTCTGACCAGCTTGTTACGATAGTTAACGGATTTCAGGTGGAGGTACCTAACAATAACGACCAGTCCGAAACTCTGATGGGGCTATTCGCTGTATAATTTAACGAAGTCGCTCGCTTCCGCGTCGGATCAATGTTTTAATGTCTGCCAAATACAGTGAAGTGATTTGATGGGAGGGTTTCCCAAGAATTATAGTACGTATGGTGTTGAACACGGGACTACAACGTTACAAAACAAGGAACCTCCTCCATGGCCAATAATATCCTCAAGTGTAACCAATTCATATACGAGGTACGGCAAACTCGTCATTGTTTGCTCTGTTAATAGGGGAAAAAGACAGTATGGCGACTCGAAGTCCCTAAAAGGATGTTGGAATGTTGAAGAAATGTTGAAAAATCCCGGAACTTTTTGATCCTTTTTCGGACCTCGAGTTGCCAAACTGTATTTTTCCTCTGATTTTGCTCACCCTGAAAAGTCTATTATCTCCAAAAGTGCTAATGAATGGTGCTGAATCGTTTGCTGATTTTTCCCTGAAACAGAGGGATGTCCTGGTCTACTTTCACCCTCTCAGCGGTGGAATAAAAATACGGGAAGGAAACAAACTCAGCAAACCATTACAGATACGTTACTAAAGCTCGGAGAAGGGCGAACAATGACGCATGTCATTAAGTTTCTGTACGATCGTCATTAAGTTTCTTTCGTACAGCCTCACAGCTGAATACCGAATGCCCAGACATATTTCAGGACTTCCTCGAGTATTAGCAATCGAGTTTGGAACACCGAGTAAACTTCTTCTTCAATTCTTTGTTTTTCTTCTTTACATGCTCTTTCTATCTCAATTTAGTTTCGTGTGTCATTCCTAAGTATTTAGCGGTGTTAGCTGTAGGTCCAGTGTTTTTGATGAATCAAAATCTCTATATTTTCCAGAATAATCGATATTTGATATCTTTTTGAAGTATCGTACACTCTTTATGTTTATTTATAAAATTTCGCCAGGCCATAAATGCGGGAGGAATTGGGACCATTTGGCGACCAGCAAGAGGCGAAAGGGGTTCCAAGTGATTCAGTATCTGAGCAATTTGGGTTTGTAGGAGAGCGGGGTTTACGTACAATAACCAACGCCCATGTACCTTCCGGTCGCTTGAATTCGCTAATTAATTAAGCGGATTAGACGTGATCCCACTTGCTCTGAGGCGAGGACCGCGGTACGTGGCTCTCCTTCACTGACCCTTCGAATTTACTGCGGATATCCCTTTACTGGCCGGGAAAATCCGAAGGACTTATTCCCGAAGGGAAACAGGGGATCCGATTTCACTATTTAGAACCCGCGGCTCGGACCTCGAAAGTGGAAAGTCATTACACGGAGTGAGCCCGAACGACCCGCACCCCATTTTTCCAAAACGGCGATGAGCAAATAGAGCAAATTATTGCTATTATTATTGCTATTATTTGCTCATAGAGATGTCTTGGATACGAGCGAAAACGTATAAACCGAAGAGTTCGCCACACGACACGGGCTTGTACTAGGCAACACGTAACGATTAGCAGAAGTTGACATTGAGTTACATTACATAAGCCCCCATATAATGAGAGGGGAGAGGGTATGGGGGCTAGACCATGTTATTGTAAATAGATAGATACATGGGCAACCATAAACATGATTGACATGATCTAATAATCATGAAATAATAAAGGCAACGTAATAAGTACTAGATAACACAAAATGAAATTTAAACGTGAAACAACAATACATAATGAATTGTAGGGGGAAGAAAATTTCCATTTTCCCTTGATTTTCTCAAAATTAGAAGGTCGGTATGACTAGGCATCGATTTTGAAAGGTTCGAAAGATTCATTACCTACTGAGAAAAAAATGAATAATGAGCATTCGAGTTGAACAGTTGAACATTTTACGACGTTTTTCGAACATAAATAAACTTTCTTTTCGCGTTTTTCGACATTTTCGAGTCATGAATGAGTCCCACATAAATACGTCGATTCGATTAAACATTAACATTTTTGAGTTTTATCCCAGTCAAATTTGGATTTTTCCGATAAGACATACCAACTCACTCAATTGTATTATTCTATTCAAATCAAAAATCAATTTTTGTTACCATTAAAATTTTATTCTTATTAAAAAATTAAACGTGTAAAATGTACTAATTTCCAGTGGAGAGTTCAAAAAATTGTTATAATTATTATAGATGAAACTCTTCAGAGATTGACGCGTGCAAAATTCGTTTTTTCGTCTGCCAATTGTCAGTATTCGCAAACGTTAACCGTAACGTTGCACGGATTCACTAGATCTGGTGGTGGTTTTGGTTTCGCTCCTACTATCTTATGTCGAGTCAACCATGATTGAAATGAAAAATCAGAAATAACCAGACAAATCAGACAAAAATTGAAAAACCTTAACATTACAGCGGCTAAATAAAAAACAAAAAGGCAAAAGGGCCACATTAAAATGTATTAGGTAACTAGAGTTCCTAATGAGGTACAGAAATAATGCGCACCTCAGATTTTCGTAGAAATACACGTCCAACGTTTGTTTTGAACGAATTATTTTCATTAGTTTTCACAATATTCAGGCTGAAGTAAATAAAAGTTGTTTTTTCAAAGGGTATTTTTTTAGTTTTTTAATCTGCGCCCTGCTGTTCACTCATGGGATATGAACTCAACTTGGCACACCGAAAAAACATTAACTAATTCACGTTGGACGTGTATATCTACACAAATACGAGGTGCTCCGGTTTTTTGCTGTCTGGTTAAGGTTTGTAAGTATACCTACCTAGTTAGATTGGGGGAAAGGAAACAAATATCGATGTCTGGAAAAACATCGCAAGAAAAACATCGATGTTTAGAGAAAAACATCGAATGTTTTAAAATATCGACCATTCGATACCCATCACTAGTAATAAGTGATCAATAACGTATCCTTCCGAAAACGAAACCTTTGCCGGATTTGCTCGAAAGTCGAAAGGGTTCTATGCGTCCTAAATGTACCTAACAATGCAACAGTGCTAAATATGTCACTTCGTTGTATGACTCATTAGAAATGATATCCAACAATGGAGATGCTATCTCGATAACTTCCGCCAAGGAAATCCTTAAGGTAGCTTCCGACCTTCCTTGGACTTCGGGGTTAAAGTGGGGCTGAAAGTAAAGTAACGACTCAACTTTCGTTCCATGAATACGGCCAAAGAAAATGCTCAAGTATTTGCATAGTGACATAGCATTTCATTATTGATATGAATAGGTACTTGGCTCAAGCAGCGTGTCTCTTGAGATGGTCATCTAAGTACCTATTTAAGAGTACTTTCAACTTAACTTTCAATTTTTAAGTATTTACTTTGAATTCAGCCCTAAGTCCCCAAGTGGGATAGGCCCGTGTTAAGGAGACCAGTTGGTTAAGCCAAGAGAAAAAAATTACACGAAAAACCACGAAGCCAACGGAAAAATGGACGAATCCTCACGTTTCCCGCCGTTTCCACCTGCTCCTTTCCCATTGTCACAGTTTTCTTCTTCAGCGGAGACCACCGCCGCAGTTGTGGGTCCCTGTGAGGAAACTCTCAGGGAAACGCCCTGTAAAGAAAGACTTGCGAGCGGAGGATTCGTTAAAACGTCGCCTCCAGCCGCTTTTCCTGCGTCTGATAAAATTCGATGTGATCCTACGCGGGACTAATCTGATAAATCAGCCCAACAGTGCGAGAAAGCGAAAAGTTCCAAATTGACTCGTCAAGCCATCTTTACGACTTATTATAGTATTACGCTTGAGAACATCACAACTCAGAATTTGGACATGGCTAGGGAAGGACGAAACGAGGTTTCTTCCAATTCTGTGTAGTACCGTTTAATGATTTTTAGTCACTTAGCCTTTGCAATTCAAAGCCGGTGGATTGGAGGCTTCGTGCTATTCTTAGGAACCATGAATATATTTAAGTAGATAATAAAGATATTAAAGTAGATTTACGTAGACTTGTGGAATCTAACGTTGACGAGCTAAGTTTGGTCGTGTCCGCCCAAATATGCGCGTGTGCAGTTGACTCTTTCCTTAGTAAGTAGGCCCGTTAACAACCTAGTGGCCAAAGTTTTGCGAAAACGAAAGAAAGAAAACAGAAAACCACTATGAATATTGTTCTAGTGGTGCGATTGAGGCATCACCAACCAATTCTGGCTGCAGAATTCTCATTCCCTGGCTCGATTAGAAATCTGGAGGTAGATGTTCTACAATCACTTAACAGTTGGCTTGATTATCACTTCGGTTCGGCGGCATTCGGGGTTTCAGCTCGGATTAGTCGGTTAATCACAGCGGTTTAGGTGAGATGACGTGAATTATATATGCAATCCGACGGAGGAAGTGGAGCTAAACAGCCTGAATAATATCAGGCGACGCAAAGGGCTGAGGATCAAACAGCTCCTCCGGTCTTTGCGAGCTTCTCGAGTGAACTTTGATGTATATCGCGTATTAAAGGTAATCCACGGGAACTCGGATACTAGCCGAGTGGATAATTGGGAAACGCTGTCTGAGAACCGGGCGACATAGTCGGGGGATGTCAAGGTGAATTAGGAATTGATTGGGGGACGAGATTTATTGGGTGGGTTGTGTGTCCGCAGTATTCGAGAACATCGGAACGAACAATTCAATCGGAAATTGCAAAGAAAACCCAAATCCTGCGGAAGAAGCCTCCGATTTTCAAAGTATCAGGCGCCATTGGAACTTTTGAAAAATCATGAAAATTTGAGCGCGTGTATGTTCTCATTGCTATGGAATTCATGGGGGACCCTCGTAGAGGGGTCCAAAACGGCCTCAGCTACAATTCTGACTCACTTTCACGAATCTAAACCTGTTAAAACCCACGAAAATCGAATTTTATAGTTAGATACTGTTCCAAAACCCGGGAGAATATTTTCAGTTCCAAAATCCGTCAATTAGTACGTTAGAATCCTCAAGAGGCCTCAGTTAGAATCCCAACACAGTTTTACGAGCCTAAACCTTTTGGAACCCACGAAAATCGGAATACGTAGTTAGATACTGTTTACAAACTCCGCAGAATATCAAGCTCCTCCTGGCGTCAAATCCGTCAGAATAATTTTTGTTCCAAAATCCTTCAATCTGTTAAACACTCTGCGAGGCAGCTTCAATTCTGACCCAGTTTCACGACTCTAAACCTGTTAAAACCCACTAAAATTGGAAAATGTAGTTAGATAATGTTCCAAAGCCTTTCAGAATATTGAGGTCCTCCTGGTGCCAAACCCGTCAGAATAATTTCAGTTCCAAAATCCGTCAATCCGTTTAACTCTTTAGGTGGCAGCTTCAACTCTGACACAGTTTTACAAGTCTAAAACCTGTTAAAACCCATGAATTTGGGAAAATTTAGTTAAAATTTAACTAAATTTTCCCAAATTATTTAAACAGTATTTATTATTAAATAAATTTATAAATTTTATAAACAGTAAAATTATTTAAACAGTATTTAATACTGTTCCAAAGCCCCTCAGAATATTGAGCTTCTCCAGGTGCCAAAACCGTCAGAATAATTTCAACTCCAAAATCCATCCAATGAATTTCATTTGATTGGTTTGAGTTTCATTGGACTGAAAATGCTATAAGTATTTACTTTTGACAGCATACTTTCCACACATTTCAGGTAGTGCAGTTAATCTACCCAAACGGTTCAACATCACATGTTGACTAGTTGACTAGCTTATAGCTTGATGGGCTGATACGGGTAATATCCAACAAGCGAGAAATGACGAACGAAGGTGTTTCAATACCCACGTGTTTCAAAGGATCAATTACACAAGTTTCTAACATCCTTCTTCAAATTGTTACCACAGCTTCCCCAGTTGTTGAAATACGTAAGCGCTGTATTCATTGATTTAACATTACAAAAAAAAATATATTATTATAATTACAATAATACTAATGACCACATTATCTCGATTTATTTAGGAATGGAATTTACGGAATTTACTTTCGGAAACGGAAGGCTCATTTGATGTTAATTTGTCGGATTCGACGAGGGAATGAGGTTGTCCAAAAAGTATGACCCCTCGTTAGAGTTTTCGCCGCATTTCAAAAACACTCTTGAGAATTTAATATGATAATTCCGCGGGGGGTAACCCAGAGAAACATCATTAGGTACCTTTGGAGGTCAGCCAACCGGAGAAGCATCGTGAACTACTACGGGGGAAAATGCCGGGAGCTACATCAGCCCCAAAGCTTTGAAAAGAAGTGGCGAGGGCGAGAAAGGGCAAAATGAAGGGAGTGGAACAGGAAGGAGAAAAAAATAATAATAATAAAAAATAAGTGGAGGGGCGAGAAAGGGTTAATGGTAATGGAGTGAGAGAGCGGTGAGGGGGTAATGATCAAGTTTTGGCAAGAGCTTGGGAAGCTGCAACTTCTAACTCGGTTTAGAAGTGCGGGACCCATCACGACCCCAACAGCGGATTCCGCGGCCTCTTCCATTTCTACCTCAATAGCGCGTCGTCGCAACTCGACGGAAAGTTTTTGCACGGCCACTTTTGACGAAGGGCAATCTGTAGTTTTTCTCAGAGTTGTTTCTCTTCACCCTTTTCAACTCGGCTGATACCTTTTCATGTCAACGGCTGTGTCCGTGGATGAGGGCGAAGGGCGTTTGAGAGGTTGAAAGAAATTTTTCGTTCGGTCGGTCACTGGAGCTGGAGGCGGAAAACGGTTTTCAACTTTTGAAGTGCTGGCGATTCGAAAATGTCCCGAAGTAAACGAAAGCGATGTTGTATTTGCAGAGATCACTGAAGGCTTCATAGGGGTTTTACTCGTATCATATCGCGATAGGTACTCTAGTCAAGTCAAAATCGATACGAAAAACCGCTAAATCGCAAAACATGATGTTACTCTGATTTTCAAGTATGTTGTTCGGACCCGTCACGGTAGTGTACACCCAACTTTGCGATGGTCTATAAGTTGTGAAAAAAGTGTAGTGCACGAGAAACCGCGAAATTTTCGAATTTTTTCAGTTTTGCTGAATATTCACAGCTTATATTTTCCTTATATTCACAGCTTAACCCACAATTTGAACAAGTGAAGTTGAGACACATTCTTATTCCAAATTTCTCGCTGGATAAAATGTCCAAGGATTTTGGCTCAGTGAAACCCTCAAATTCCTCATTTATGTTTAATGTTCCTAATTATCATGTAGAGTAACAATGTGGAACTGATTGTTCTTAATAACATTTTCTTTTCTCTTCCATTCATGAAATGGTGTTTGATCTAATTTCTAAATTATTATTTCAAGTGGGTGTTTGTACAGGTAGAAACTCTATAAATCATAATCATTTCACAATAATTTGGATCGGAGCATGAATTCATATTAAATCTTGGTAGGGTACTTTTGAGGAGCCTACAGAAAGCTAAAAGTAGAAAATTCAGTGTGAAATTACCGTTTAGTAGTTTTGGAATAAAACAGTAATTTTTCTCTCCTGAGAAGTTGGAAAACATGGATTAGGCTGTTGCTTCTCAAGCGGCAAAATACGTTTTTGAAGAACATTGAATAAGTGACAATTTAGGCCCAACTGAAGCTCTGTAGGTTATACAGTTACTGAATTACGGTAAGTACTTTGAAAATAGGACATTTTTTTCAAAAAGGGGGAAGTTTAGTTATAGACCTTCTTCAAACCAAAATTGCGACTAAACCCTCGAACCTACGAGTATAGCTCTTAGAATGAAGTTGTAGGCAATTTAATTAGCTTTAAATTTAGCACAGAGAGGGGTCTATCCGCCTTGTAGTTAGTTCTCTCAAAATCTCAGAAAAAAACCTATGTGCCTATATTTAATTGATGACTTATGTTTAATAAACAATGTTAATAAAGTTTAATTATTCATGTCTTCTTTAACCTACACCTAAATAATCAACCTACAGAGCTTAAATTGGGCCTAAATTGTCACTAACTTAATGCTGTCCAAAAACGTTCATAATGGCTTTCGACGACAAATGCATAGGGTAGAGATATATCTCTATATATAGAGAAAACTAAAACAGTCCAACAATTTAGTGGTTTTCCATGTGCTACAATTTTTCCACAACTTTAGAAATTCTCAAAATTGGGTACACACTACCCTGATGGGTCCTAATAGCATACTACAAAATCGGATATACACCATGTTTTGCGAATTTATTTTTCGATTTTGACTGGCCTATCATTCAAGCAGGATATTCATATCAAGTAATATCTTGATCGCAGGTTCAAGAGTGAATTCGATGACAACCTTGAAATGTGCACAACCAACAAAATTTGTTGTTGATCGTTGAATGATTCATTTTCGACTTAATCCGCGCTCTTCACAAGTGGTTGGTCCTAAACCGGGCTAGAAGTTAGGCAGTACGAATAATTTGATACTATGAGATTTCATGTTCAATAATGAACCATTGGAATCGAACAAAGAAAAATTTTTAACCCCCCCCCCCCCCCCCCCGACAGTTTGAGAACGGAATACGATATCGCAATTCTGACTTCTCCATCGTGTTCCGTGTAAAGAAACGTGTAGAATGAGGTTTTAGGTGTCAGGATGACCATTTTTTGGAATCGGAGTTTCAAAATTTTTGGGATTTTTCGAAAATTCGCTGAAAATACCATCCTGGTAGCAGACCCTGCACAGCAGCCCTGGTGAGAGATTCGTTATCTTGCACTAAAAGTTAATCATAACAAATATGAATAACATTTCCTGTCTGCCAAACTTAAACATTTGTAGTAGAAGGTACTCGAAATAGTTGGGAATAGAAACGGTGGGGCTTGTAGTTAATCGGCCGGGTAGGATGCGGCAACCAACTGAACTACAAGGCTGACTGATATCGAGTGAGTGGAGGCACGTGTATTTCTATATCACTTTGTGTTATAACCATCCTTTTGTCTTCTGCACAAAGGGAGACCCTGAAATTAATGGCGGAATCGTCTCTTGAGGGATACGACTCTATTGATTATTATCTAGTACCCTCATAATATCATCACCCTCACTACTCCGAGCTCCTTAGACTTTCTTGATTCATAGTCCTACTACAACAAGGGTTCGGGAGAGACGTCAGATGAGAAACAGCTTCGTATCTCGTGGAAGGTCGGGAAAGCATTGTCTTCGGAAACTGCCACGACGCCGTTATATAAATAAATATGGGCTCCTAATGAGAAATGGGTGTTGGGAGGGTGGTGAGGGTCTTCAATCACCTTAAGGCATCATTTCCCCTCCAGCCCCTTCAGCCGTTAATGCAGAGACCCTTCTTGTATCAATCTCAACCCCCATCTAACGGCATAGTGTGGCAGTCAGGGCGAAAGAGCTTCCAGAACGAGGGTTCTGTGTCCTCACTTCTCTCTCCTTCAACCTTTTTTGTCAACCTGTCATAGCGAATATCGGGATCGAAGTGGGCTAATGGTCGGGTTACAGGATCCTTCCATCAAAACCCGTCTCAAAACCGCTTGTTCGAGAAGAAAACAGGTCCGTGTTGACTCGTTACAGGAATCACGTTATTCTCTCCTGTCCGCCTTCGGTGATCAATACGAAACTATCGAACGCAAGACGAAAAGGACTTAAAAAGTGTCTCAACTTCATTTTGTCCAAATTATAGGTTAGGCTCTGTTGTTCGAAATGATGCGACGAAATACTACATTTTGTGGAGTTTGATCAAAAGTACCCACTAATACTCTGGGAAAATGTAGCACTTCAGAAGGGCGCTCTGCAAACGGATGAGACGAGTTTATAAAGTGACTTTAGTAAAAAATAACGTTGGTTGACCGAAAACCAGGTATCAAGGGGACATTGACAACATAACAACAATAACGTTGTCCCTGTGATTCACAGATGGACAAGTTCGTACCTGTTAGAGCTGTTCGAGGAATTCACGGTTTTTAGTGTGGCGATGACAACACGGTAACGGGAATGAAAGACGGAAGGTAATTGTTATTTAGGTTTTTGGAATTGTTCAAATCGCCTCGAGTGGCCCTACCTGAGAGTGGTTCTTCGAAAACAGGTTCTCGGAATTGAATTGATGAGAGATAATCTACCTGGAAAATATAAGTAGTTGTCTGTAGGGGAGCGAAACCCCTATACAACAGTTTTCATTTGCAGGTCTGTGAAGTTGACGTACCCAAATCAGCTTACCCAACTACATAGTTCTCTTATTCATCTGTTCATCATCAAGGTTATTGTTTTATCGATATGATTACATCCCTAATGTAGTGATCTTGATGTTTAAAATAAAGGCAAACGGCGCTACGAGTCGGAAATGTTTCCTTATCCATATCTGCAGGCTTCCTACCACACCACCTACAGCTTTCCTCTTTGGTTTGTAAAGTCTACAGTTGATTATGGGGATCCAAAATGAACCCCTACGTATGGGGATTCAGGAGTGGACCACTATCTACAACTGTTACTACAGCATCAAACTACAAAACGTAACATCCGCGCATTTGAATGAGATATCGCAATTCTGACTTCACCATCGTGTTCAGCGTTGAAAAATCTATTTATGAGGTATTACTTACTCGGCAAAAATTCGAATAAAATTCGTTATAAAACCAGCAAAATTGAGACATTTCTTCGAAAAATCGCTCTTATAGCCACGCTGCATGACTTTAGATTTTTGTATTTAATGGAGACTCTTCCAAGTTGAAACTTAGAAACCAAGCTTAAATAAATGAACGACGGGAGAAGCGCAGGTCGCAAACATGACGGCAATCAGAATCCTGACATAGAACCAGTAGGAGTCCAATATTGGCAATGAGAGGAGTAGGTATTTATTTAATTTTTCTATGTAATTTTAAATGTGTGAAACCATTTGGTTTGACCGACTCCAGCCTGTCAATACAGCCCTTGGCTTTTGACGTGTTACGTCCTTCATGACGAGTGTATTGTGCCCCCCACTTTTGCATCGGTACTATACTTCTCACTTTCGTTTCAGTGTTTGATCAAAAGGATGGCAGCAAATACTATATTGTACACTCCTGCCCCTCAAACCGTAAGGGCAATATTCATATTGTAAAGCAACAAGGAGTTACTTCCATCAATCAATCTCATTCAAAGTTACTTCATTTTTTAAAAATTTTTTTGGTATACCACCCTAGTAATTAAAAAACGCATCAAATGAAAGACAAACCAAGAGTTTTGAACCCTTGTATTTATCATATTATGATTAATTTTAATAACACTTCTACAGGGGAAGAATCACCATAACTGGCGCCTGAGGTTTCACTTGGTTTCAACTTGGTTCTCTTAGGTTTCACCTTTTCTACATCAAAAAGTAACGAAATGCATTATTTATTTATTGATGTCATGTACCTAAATGTTACAGTCTCATTAGAGAGCTTGACGAGTCAACGGCAGTGAGTTCTGTCAATTAGTGAGAAAGCTTTTGGGATCAACCCAGTATCAGATGTGATACGAGTGTGTTTGATCGGGGTAGAAGCCGCAAAAGCTAAGCACTCCCTGTTCCGAACACGAAATTAATATCCGTATTTATGTATCATTCTCACTTATCGGAAGGGTAATGACTTATTGATTTCCATTCCACTCAGCTTCCCGAGGGTTGTGGAAACCCCTCTCGCCATCCTGCGAAGGTAGTTGAAGTAATAATGCCTCACCCTCTTAACTATCCCCTGAGGCCGGAGTTGTGCTCAGTGCATAAGCTGAGGACTCATAATGCATATTTACGGGGTCGCGGGGGTCGATGGAGCCTAGAGAGCAGATTGCCCCCCCCCCCTCCACCATATCCCTCAATGGACGGGGATGGTTTATTAATGGATGGTCGGATCCAAGCTGATCCGACCTAACATCCCTTTATAACTATGCCATAAAATTTCCCTTTCAAAATCCCGTATCCCCAACCTCAATTTTCAACATTAGATATTATACATTTTTTGCATTACCAAATGGTTAATTTATCCATAATATTTATCCAAGGAAAAACCAATTATCTGCAAAAATTTCGACGTCCAAAAAATACCTCTAGGTTTTTCAGGTCGCCCCTTCATTGGTTGACTCCCGTTCTGAGTTACGAATCCTTATTGTCGCTCGATGGTTAGGTCCTATCGATCATGCTGATATCGATTACATATCGAAAACATCGATTCGCTTCGATTAATCGTAGTTAAGTTGTTCTTCCCCTTCGTTAATGTATCTCAAGCACTCAGTGTGGAGGCGAAACCACTTGTGCTGTTTTGCCTGCAAACACTCGCTGTTTCTGACGCTGGAAAAAACCACTTGAGCCAAACTGGATGTCACAGCTGGATATAATTGAGTCAAAATCTGTTTACAAAGCAGCTGGTCCCGAGTTTGGAGTTGAGTAATTTGCCGGAGAAACCCTTGGGTCTGAAGCGAAAAATCACTTGCTATGAAAAAACGCTTATGCGTTTCGAGGCAAAACCACCTGTCACCAGATTTGGGTTGATAAGTGGTTTTGCCTGCAAATTGGATGACAAACACAAGTGGTATTGCAATGACTGGAATTGACAAACACAAGTGGTATTGCTTGCAAACTACCACAGATAAGTTGTTCTGCCTCCAAATTAGATGGAACACCCACAAGAAAAGTGGTTTATACGATGTTTCTCACATTTTGACGAATTCGGAGATAAGTGGTTTTACTTTAAAAGGGCAGTATTAAGAATATCTTAACTTTTCGGGAGCACTATTTAGATGAACAGAAAGCTTTCGAACGAGAGTTACGATACATCAACACTTGAGTGGGAGCATGGAAGAAGTTATAACGGTCCCAGAAGTGAACCAAACCTTGTTATCGCATACACTTAAGATTTCACAAAGCAGAAAAAGGAGGAAAAAGTAGAAACGCAAATGAAGTTAGCATTTCTTTGTAGGAGGTTATTCATTATTAACATGATGCTCTCAGCACGACGAGTCCCTCGCAAGCATTTCGGTCTCTTCATTTTTATTCTCGAGGAGCCATTTTTTTCGTTTCAAGCGGTTGACTTCATGAATAGACAACACAAACAGTTCGGTGTAATAATATATTGTGACAATACTCACGGGTGTTATTTTGGGGAGTTAGGTGAGGATACGACGAAGGTTTTTACCCTTTATTGACGCGCCCAATATGCAGCTAGGACATAGGAACCAAAGAACCCCGAATAAGTGTTCTCTGGGTACGTATCCAATACTCTTCATACCTAAATACTCATAATTACCCAATGATTTCAAGATTTCCCATATTTGAATGAGATACATCTCATGTTCTAAACGTTTTCATAAATCCAGCTATTTCTTCGAAAATTTGCTCTTATAGCCATGCTGCATGACTGGTTTAAACGTCTCGTGTTACGTCCTCAGAGCAGCGGGGGATGGTACCTACATACAAACCAGTGTGATGTAAACTATTATCCTTCACTAGAATCGATCACCTCCCTATTCGCCATCCCTTCTACACAAGCAGCACTCGGCTGCAGAACTCGCTCGCCTCATTGCGAGTCCAAAGCCGGAGTAACACTTTTGAAATGGGCTGTAGCATACACATAAATATTCACCTTATCAATATTCAAGTAGTTGGTGACCCTGCCCTTCCCGTCTCAATTCCTAAGCCTGAACAAGCCCTTTCAGCAGATCTCCCCACCTGCCCAGTTTATACCGACCCGCAACCTCGAGCCGCCTCTCTAATGATAATTATCCCGTACCTCCAATAATCAATCCTCCTCCAGCTTCTGATTAAAATAATGAAATCAATAATGAAACCCTACCCTCTTACTCTGAATTAAACAAGCTGCAAAACACCGGTTCATATAATAATATTATTTTATGCAGAGGCAAACGCAATTAAGGTAAGCAATGTAACGAAGAAACGCACGGTGAAACCGATCAAGCTGGTCCACATAGCAGGCATACCTAGTGGTGGCTCCAGACTAGAAACGCGTATTCAAGCCATGGCAACACGAGAGAACGATATAGCGTAAGGAGGGTAGGGATGTAGGTAAACTCCGCTTGAGGAACCCCAACAAACGCATCCCGTGAAGATGCCTGAGAAATGTGGCTTGAGAAGGAGAGATGCGGATCCAAAATAACACCAAGGACCTGGACGAGAGTTGATCTGCGAAGGGGATTGCCGTGAATTAGGTAGTCATGAAGAATAAGCGTGGAGGAGCGGTGGTAAGTTGCCACCTTGCACTTTGCAGGGTTGAGGACGAGGCCTCGGGTGAACCCATCAAGACAGGACTGACGAACGAGGCAGTCTGAAGGGCTCTGCAGTCGTAGAAAAATGTTGACATCATCCGCAAATATCAGAAATTGGACAACCCCCAACACCGTACAAACGTCATTCAGAGCGAGGATGCAGAGAAGGGAACCAAAGTGAGAACCCTTAGGCACACCAGAAGTGGCAACAAATGGGGCAGAGACAGTCCCACAAGCCCTCACAGGGGAATAACGAAGGGAAAGGTAACTGCGAACCCACTCAAGGAGATCGCCAAAAATACGCAGGGACTCCAACACCGCAATACTAATATCGTTTCTTTTCTCAGGTGTTTGGCCTCTTCACTACCGTGCTAATCTACGGATTTTTTTTTGAGTTGTCTATGTGAATTAATAACTATTATTATTTCCTTAAGACTACTATTTATTTTTAATAATTAAAATTACTAAATGTATTATTACTCCTTTCCTTCTCTACCCCACTCTCTCTCTCTCTCTCTTGTTATAGAACGGATGTGGAAGAAATTATACTTCTAAATGAAGCCAATTCGTCGGACGGGGAGGGTGAGGTTTAATTTGGCCTCCCAGCGTCTCAGTTCATGAACTGAAAAGTTAATAAACTCTCTCTCAATTATTAGAAAAATATTAGTTTATATGTTAGGAGGAATTTTTTGTACTCGTATTTTTAACAGTGAAAAGAACATTTATTGTCATATTTCGTTAATATTTGTATACTATCTAGAAGAGCATTATAATTTATTTATTTATCTATTTATTATGTAAAAAGTTATAGGTAATTTATGTTTTTAACCTGAAAAGGTTTGCAAGAAGAATGATTGTAACATGTGGCCAGGGGAGGTGGAAGAGAGGGCCTCATGGCCCTAATCTCCCCTGGTGGTTAAATAAAACATTCAATCAATCAATCAATCTCACTCATCGCCACCAATTTTGGATCATACAGTGAACGGGTGCATGAACTCTTGGCTGGGCTGGAACGAACATAGTGTTGTACAGAAGACGATAAGTCAACAGATGTTACAAGTTGTTACAATACTGACCTGTGATGGGTGGCGAAGTGGATACGTAAAGGATGACCCGACGTCGATCTCCGGACGCGGCGGTGAGCAGCCAACACTAGTTCCCCATCGAACACTGCCGGCTCGTAGTGCCTGATGAATTCCGTCAGAACGAAACCTGAAACGAGAGGAAAAATCGAATTGAAAATCGAGAATCCACCATAGAAAATACAATTCAAGCAACAGAATCACACAATTTATCCCAGAATATACTCTATTGGGGCTCCTAAGCCTTGACTTGAAACATAGACATGGCTTATAGACACCGATGTTTGTCTCGTCTAGCGTCTTTCTGTGATGCGAATTTTTTCAGTCACACCTTCGCAAACCATCACGGCGGACATTGCTTTGTACGGAATGAGTGCATGTTTAATTATAATTTCATTTAAAGAACGCGGAAACGTAAACGTTGGTGGACGCGCGAAGTGCTTGCATAAGGACCTAGGTTATAAATTAAGACTGGAAGCCTGGGTTTTAGGAATTTCACCCCAAAATAATGAAGCAGTATTTAGAGAAATCAGCTTCCCTTTGACTGGCAGTCACACAAACCTTGCAACAAGTCTCTAATTTCGATCAGGAGACTTCAGGCCTCCGATTTTTGATCTCGCAACATCCCTGTAGGCCGGATTTGTTCTTTAACATGTCTAACGAGACACGCTGGGACAACCTTACACTTATCTCAGAGACCAAAATCGCGCAACGTGTCTACTGGACTGGATTTGGCTTTATAGTAGACGTAACAGCCACGATTACAATTTAATGTCACAATACTAGATTGAAATGTACAAAAAGCTAATTTGAGAAATCTTGATGATCATAACCAGGTAAACTATGTAGGTAGGTAATCAGGGGCGATGGAAAACCATTTCGAGAAAAGGAAGACTCGGTCCAGCCCCGTTTACAGCCTGGCCCAGCATCAGTCGGGAAAGGAAAACTCGGACCAACTCAGTGAATGACCAAAATGGTCAAATTGGGAAAAGGAAAACATAGCCCACCATTGAACTAAAGAAATGAACGAAATAAACCATTAATTCAATTTTAAGAGTTTATTCGTCATTGGTATTGTCAAACAAGTGTTGGTGTCGGCACTAGAATCTTACGTTAATACGTAACAAGTGTCATTATTACATAAGTATTAACGTTAATATAGAGTATTGGGCGCATAGTGGCTGCTGACCCTCACGACCAATCCATACGGTGCCAAGGTACCACCTAAATATCTATAAAGTAACTCCTTTAAGAATTGTTGTCTCTGCTTTGTATGAGAATTTTTGGTAGTTGACGGAGGTTCGCAACTATTGATTTTGACCATAGTCTCTTTTTGATAATTGAGCAGCTCTCGTGAAAAAAACAGGTGTCTAATCGGTCGAGGTGGATTTAGTCGTAAAACCCGCCTCTATCAGCTCCTTGTAGTGTCATATCAGATTCTGTCGTAACTTTGTTGGTCATTTTAATGCTTTACATGAATCGCATAATGATATTCGAGACAATTTGGTTTGTGTACATCGCTTGTCAAGGCCAGTTGATGATATTCCTCTCGTCGAAAGTCCTTCATTTCACCCGGAGGACGAAGGGGAACAGCCGTAATCCCTTCGGATTTGCTCGCCCCGTGATCGAACTCTCATCTTCAGGATTAGAACGTCACAGCCCAAATTGAGCTTGACTACGGCTAATCTCAAATGGGAACGACCGGCCCGAAGATCGTGCGTTGATAATCAACGCGTGTTTTCAACTCGCGGGTCGACCAACGGGACGAAACGTGGCTCTGTACAACCGGCCCAGTCGAAAACGGAAACCTTATTTCGTATCATTCATTTATTTTCACCACCCAATAAAATATGAGGAAGTTCACGAGCTTCGTGAGACTACAACTCCGGAGTCTTTAAACGAATTGAAGCCTTTTGGGACCAAAGGGCCTAAATGCCAACATTTCCCAAAATACTTGACTTTCAAAGTTTAGTTTTAACATTTAGCATTCGACACATATAACGGTTTTTTCATCTGAAAATATTACCCAGCAGAATACTCAGTTCCAAAATTGTACAAGAAATATTGTCTACTTGGCCCCATGGTAGAAACGGCCTAAGTGCCACCTCTGTTTGCAATGGCCTAAACGCCATTATCCGCTCTATTGGCTGGAATAGAGTACCTATATTGCACGTTATATTCCTAAGAAAAAAACTAGATTGAATTATTATATTTTTGTATAACTACATCTTGGTGGGTTTAGAATGCTGAATCTACCTTCAAAATAATAAAATAATTAATGTACTATAAAAACCAGTGTAACTTCAAAAATATGAGGCGGTGGTAATTTTGACAATAAACGATTATTTCAATAACAAAATCGTTCAATTTTTCATAGTCGAAGGTGGCAAATGTTTGACGATTTAATACTCGTAAATTGAAGGGACGATTTTGATGAGGTACTGGGAAAATTCGCTCATTTATGCATGCTGCATGAGTTGTACTGTTCGATTTTCGGCCGATGGTAATAAAGTGTAACCGAGATATCATCTGAACTGAGATTCTCCGTCACCTGCAACTTAATCAGTCAGTTCTCCATACAATAATTATTATGTAATGTCAATTATTTTTAGGGTTTAAAGTGTATGAGTATCTTTAGGTTATTTTTTCAATATTTCGGATTAAATTAATGCTGTTATCAAACGACTAATCTCGACAGGTTGGTGAATCACGGTTCTCACCTAAGATTGTCACAGTGATGCAAGTGCCAGAAACGTCGATACAACACTATAGACGTGAACTGATGATCACCTCCGAAAGCTGTTCAACCGCGGATATTGCCGAGGAGTATCGAATATTGTCGGGGTTTCATTAATGAATTCAATGATTTGGATGATAGAGATGGAAGAAAAAAGACTTGGTATCGAGTGACTCCCATTGCAGCTACCACCATTAATCAAATGGAGCGCGAGAAGAGCCCATCACGGATAAGATAAATTATGGCTGTTAGCGTCAGACGACCTCATCCACAAGGCGCTGATTCGTTCCAGAGAGTTGGGCACCGCGAGAAGGTTACGGTTACGGACGGAATCGCGTTCTGACGAGTTTGTCCGAAATGCACGCCAGAACAAGGTGGTTTACGCGGTCTGACAGCTAGTGGAACTCCGTTGTTAATTTTACTTGATGGATGGTGAGAAAACAGAACATGTTTAATAACTCGTTTGCCACAAGAGACAACACCGGAAAGAGCATGATGAGGTTTTGAATGACTTCCTGACTCTAATCGCATATAGACTGAATAAGTGCTTTTACACAAGATGATTATGCATTTTATATGCATATTGGAAAGTACAGACACGATTGGGACATAGCAAGTACTGATGCAATTGGAATCTGAATTCATCAACAGCACATGTGACCTTTTTTGCTCAAGCTTCGACAGAAATCTACGATATAGCACCTTTCGTAACTTTATTGCAAAATTATGTTGACATATAGAGAAAATTCACCTTTCTGGTGCTAAAGACGAAAGAACCAAAATTATTCATCATGATATAAGATTTGAATAAACAGTTTTGTTGTTATCCTGGAAATTAAGGAAACCTGAGCATGTCATGCGGCGGTTGGAATGACGATAAATTTTATATATAAGATTTAGTGGACAAGCCTGGCGATTTCAGCGGTCCACACATCAATGAGCACTTAGTGAACTAATAAGAAGTACTGTTAAGACGGGAAAACTCTCAGTAATACAATTAAACTTTGAAATGAAGTGGACTTACGAAGGTTATTGAGGTGAGAGGGGGCAGTTAGATGGCCTGCCGAAGTATGGTACTGTCACTGACGAGGTATAGAAAGCCGATTAAAGCCCTAGGAAAAGCTAATAGCAATTACCACAGAGTAGAGAGTGAAATGGGCCGGTTCGATAAGAATAATCCCGGTTTTTTTCTCCCCTTCACTTGCCTTACTCGGGAAATCGCATCAGGTGAAATTGTCGGGGTTGAAAGGAAAGGAGATGAAACGAGCTTACCAAAAACGTGATATTCTGCTACAAATGACGTTTTATGGGTTATTTTCAGTAGGTACTACTACAGGACTCAGCTTTTCAACGATATAATTTGAGTTGTGAAGTAAATTTATTACTACCATCTTAGTATTTAATTATGTACATAAATAGTCAATCACTGTGGACTAAAGTCACACAGGATTATTCACGTAGAAGATTGGGTTGTTAACGGTTCATACACCTAACTACTAGTTAGTGTAACCAAACAGTATCAATACATTATTTAGTACTTGAATAAACGACTCACCATTAATATGTAATCATCATCAAATTTACATTAGACACGTTAAGTTGTTGTTAGTGTTGAGGCGGACACCTTACGAATATGAAATTTGTTTTAAAAATAGGCGCTGAAATGCGTTTCTTCCCGAATCACGGGTCATATAGCTATTGATGAGACTACCTAATTTATTCCGCCAAAGTAACCACAAACAGAGTTTATATTTACTTAATACATTCTGGAAGCACCCGGAAAATCTCACCAAAAGAAACCCGTGAGCAAGTGCAGGAACGAGAATTTCATGTGTGCGCATGCGTTGACGCTGCTAAAGCTGCGATCAGTGTGAAAGTCTTTGAATCTATAGAAACGCTCAACAATACTCGAGTGTTGTTCGTTACCCATTCGAATCGCAAAGACATTCATCTCTGAACAGCTCTGAAGACTCCTCAAAATTTCAACAAAGACGGTTAGTGATGTGAGGTTAACACCGATTTCCAGGTATTAAACGTAGGTAATCCTCGGTGATCTGTCGGTTTCTGGTTGTTGGACTGGACTGCTGTCCGATCGAGAGCAGAAAAACCACAATTGTGCGTGTGGTTAACGAAATTGTATGTATCATTGGGCAATGTGGGTGAGCTACGAGACAAAGCAGAAGAACCTGAAAGAGTTTCACGACTGAAAAATATTTTCAACGAAATTGCTGCACATCTTGTGGATTTCCAAACTTCTAATATTTTTTATCATCAGTCAACTGATGATGGCGTAATACCAGAACAATCGTACTACCAGAAATAGTGGATGGCATTTCTATTGGAACCTGCTCCTTATAACAATCTGGGTTCCACCAAATCGAATTTTCGGCATCATACAGATTGCAGTATCTTCCAATGGTATGCGACCGGAGCAACCAGGTGGCGATCCTAATTTATACATACAGGGTTCAGGAACATTCCGAATATCTCGGATGCCGCCGGCGTCCTTTCGTTTGACACCCAAACCATCAACCCCATGGCAGCGACAGGAAACCGAGACCGCTGAGCCCTCCGTTCCGCCGGTAAGTGAAATTGTAACCCGACCCCTCACTACACTGGCGGATATGGCATTTATGCGAGTCAAAGCATACGGACGTTACCAGATCGAATCTACCGACCAGAAGAGGCTACAATTGAGATGCTTTGAAATTAGAAACGCCTCATTCGAGGTACTGGAGTCTTCGACGATAATCACTCAATAAGATGAGAATCGCCAGTTGTGTCTCACACATCGCGCTACATATTTAGATTGTTGTCAGCGATACACGATTATACTAACTATTAAAATCTCTATCGTGTTTCGTCGTGTTAGCTTAGCAGGGGTCCTGTGTAGTTATTCGCCTGATATGCACTAGTGAAACCATTAAATTCAAAGGGTTTGCAGCGTTAGCTATAGAACTACATTTAAAAAACGTGATTTTACGGAACGGGATTTCGATAAAAGTGCATTATCATCAGGCCGCTGAAAGAATACATTGTAGAATATCATCTTTGTTAGATGTGCAACAAAAAAAGCCATCGGAACAATCTACTCATAGGAGATACAATATGTTAAATAAAGACTAAGAACTGGGCACGCTCTATGCAAGTCATACATATACACATTTAATTTAATTAATGACAACATATGTGAGGCTTGCAACTATGAAGAGGAGTCTATGGAACACGTATTTCTCAATTGCCCTACATACGAGGATAAGAGGATAAGTCTGTTGGCGATGATTCCAACACAAGTCATAGCTCCCTTCCACCTAGACACATTATTGTCGGATGAAAATTGGACAGCTTACGAAGCACTCTACAACTTCCTACAGGACATCAACCAGAAAGTGTGACTAAAGACAATTATTTTCACAGGAGTCTTTACACTTCTCCCCTACAATCGCCCCAAAGGCAAAGTCGTGAAATAATAATGAATTATTGGAATTTGGCGCAAATTTACGTGGAATATTTAGTTGGTTCTCCAATTATATTGTCCGGTCGGCTACCAGCCTGTTAGTCCATCGTCTTAGCGGAGCAGTGCAAAGGGCCCAATGATCGGTCACAAATCTCACGCAAGCGTCAATCGAAACGATTAGGCTCGAAAGATGTTGAGAGGGAACACGAAAGAAAAATAAGATCGGCAACCAAAGTATCGTCCTTTCGAGAAGAAGAGCGAGGGCAGGGAAGAGGATTCTATGGAACATTTCTTTTGAGTGTAGGTGAAGAAGAAGAAAACGAAGTGGAAGAGGGTGTAGGTGGGGAAGAAATGCAAGGATGTCCCTTCCAATCACAATCCTGTCACAAAGTTGAAGGGAATTGCTGGGTGGGATTTGACGTGGAGGACGAGAGGGCGAGGGTTGGAACGATTCGTTCCTTCGAACGAGAAGAATCCCACGAGTCAATCACCTCGAACGGGCTCCCCCTCGCTCCTGAGGATCCGTCAATCTTAATCTTCACGATCCGAAAAAAGGTCCCGGAGTCTGGAGCTTCTGAAGATGATCGCTGGTCCTTTCAAAGGACGAGTTTGAGTGGAGGGAATTGTGTCCCAGGCGAGAGATTGAGAGGTTGACGTATGACGGGATGGTTTTATTCTTCCTTTTCCAAGTCCACGCACGAAACTTGTGGACGTAAACACCAGCGACATACCACACAGAAACACCCAAGTATTCAAACATCTGATCACAGAAACTACAACAGGATGAGCATGCAGGAACAAGTAGGAGAACACCGAAACACACAAACAAGTCCAACAAATGGCGAACTTGAATAAGTACCTACACAAGTCCTACCCGACAGAAAGGTGAGTTAGGGGGTATAAATCTGAACCTTTGGCTGAAACCAAATCGGTTGGTGAAGTCATAATTGAACCACACGAATCGTTTAGATACTGGCTCATAGTAGGTCTCCGAATTAGTATTTGTAGTTGCTACCGCGCATGATCAAACGGGAAACCCTATAATCGTCTTAGATGCTAAGAAGTTCTGTCAAAAGGAGACTAGTGGTAGCCTCCGCGAGAGAAATTCTCATTTTGCATCGCCGTTTAATTGGTCGGTATCTCGTTGTAGTAAGTACGTAATTTCATCACGTTCGAGAGGGTAATTGGACTGAAATTGACTTTTCTACTGATTCGTGAAAACCTGATACCTCCATCATGAAGTGGGGAAACTTCACAACTGAAAGGTCACGAGTTCATTCAACTATTTGTCAATTTCATTTCCAACGTCACATCTCAGTCAGCCACCTAATCAATTTGTAACTTTCGATACCAATCTGGCATTCCCAGCGATGACCGAAAGAAAAAGTGAATTAAGTCGAGGAAAATGAGAGCTGGCCATAAGAGCATTAAACCATTAACGAAGTTTGTTGATGGTCATGCCCTGATGGCCAGCTCTCATTTACCTCGAATTGAAATTGGAAATTGAATTGGTACTTGACAGGTTTATTTCATTTCAATTTCAATTCATGTGAAGTCTGATAAATTCTCGTTGAGTGAGAGTGGGAATTTCACTTCATGAAGAGAAAAGAAAATTGTGATAATAATTCCAATGCGAAAGGAAACCAGTCGGTTCGAAGCAGTCAGCAGTTTGGGCTTTCGAGTTGGAACGAGCTTTTGCCTTCAAGAGAGTCCTAATTTAAGGTCAAGTGGACTCGGAATGGAATCAGATTAAAGAGGAAGGTTCGGCGACTTCGGGTTATCTGCCTGAAACTCTGACAAAGCCCTGAAGATGTGAACCCTTAATGTTTGGGCAACTAGTGGCGAAACGGATGAAAAGGACCGAAATGGGAGGAGGGCAAACTCCTTTGTTCGATTCCCATCGAAATCCACGGAACGTTCATCGAGGCCCTTCATAGTGGATATGCAAGTTTTACGGGGCGGTAGATGACATCTAAAGGGAAGGTTTCCATTGTTGAGGGCTGACAAAACATTTATAAGGATCCGCCGGAATGATAAATCCACCATCACTTTGACAAACCGGGCAAACCTGGTGCAGAGACGGTTACAACTTTAGGCCTAATTGAATTGTATCATTTATTTTGAAAATTGAATCATTTTGTTTGATGGCAGGTTATTCTGGAGGAAGCATGACATTGTATTTCATAGTCGTTTATGCCTGCTAAATGAGGAGAGCGAGTCGTGGGATCCTGCTGTAGGGTATTCAGGACTCCTAACGCCTAGCTGAAGAAGGCAAAGTTGCCTCAATCCTGCAGGGGAGTACTCCGAGACGATTGGAAGCGCTAACGATGTTTGTCTGTTAGAGCCTGACTTAATTATATTCCGAAGAACCCAAAACTGCTTAGGAGAGGGTCTGAATTTGATCAGTACGCCACCAGCCATTCTGCTGCTCGTCTGACTACAACCTAACAATCCACCAAAGAAGAAGAACACAATTTTTATGCTCATCAAAGCACGCCAATACCAGTTGACCTCTGCCCCCATCATTGCTCTCTACTCCCAGGGATTGTGCCATTTGAAGCAAACACTGTAGTGACAGCTCTGAGTAACAAGTCTTGTGACCTGTCACTATAATACAGTCACTACATGACAGCCCGAGAGGATGTGGTTCTCATTTGCGGTGACTGCCCAGCCCCAACGGAATTTAGGGTTAGATTTCTGGGTGCTAGGGACTTCAGAAATCGAACCCTAAATTCCGTTAGGACTGGGCAGTCGCCGAAAAAGTGAACCACATCCTCTCGGGCTGTCATGTAGTGACTATATACAACTATACAACATATCTAAGTCTGGTATCAGAGCGAATATACTGCAGTATGGAACTCACCTCTTCATAACCTCCTTCCATGACATCATCAAATTCATGAAATCAACGGCTTTATCCATTCAGTCCACAATAAAATTTATTTATTATTATTTAATAATGAAAAAACAGTACTTTTGTCGTCCTTTAGACTTTGGATTTATGCTAAATTTGTACAGCAACACCTACTAAATTTGCAGCGTTGCCCGTTCAAATTGTAGAATATTATTTAAAATGTTGATAATGAAATGTGTTTCAAGTAGACTTACGTTTATTATTAAAGTCCTAATGGCATCGAGATACGGGAACGCCCCGAGTGTGTCTTCCAAGGCAAATTTAACTAGAATTTTTCAATGATAACGTAGGTTGAGGGAATTTAAGGCTTAATCTTCGAATCCAGAGTTCATCCAGCCAATATGATGGTGTTGTGGATAAAGGTACATAGGTACCTATCCGTTAGTTTCCCGTACTTGTTTTCCTACAACCACTAAACGCGCAAAATGAAAGAACGACATTTTTTTCTAGAAAAGAAACGATCGTATCAGCGGAAAATCACGAAGATACAAATCCGGTGGCGTCTCTTTCATTCGCTTTTCCAACAGGGAGGCGGAATATTTCCTTCCCGACGTGAAATGGAATTCCTGCCCAAAGGCAGTACAGAGGTTTATATCAACGCGACACTTTGATCCTTTCAGGCCTGTACAGGTGAGGAGGGATAGAGAAAAGGGAGACACGGTGAGAACGAAATTGAAGTTATAAGTCATCTCGATGAGGTTGTCTGGTAAAAAGGCTCGGTAAAAAGAACCAATCGCTTGTTGGACGCTTCTTCACGATCGTAATAATGCCAGTCAAAATTTCCCGAAACCGAATAGGAAAAATGAAAAAAACTCTAAGTTCTAAAGATTTTGAGGACGGTTTTTACAGGTTTACAGGAGAACGGAGGCAGGTTGACAATCGGACAGTTTTTACAATTGTAGAAAATTAAGCAGAATCGTCTCAGAATCAGCCTGTAAAATTGTTCATAGTCCACTACATGTTTACACTTTCAACTTGCATATTGACATCCACGAAATCATTCAGTTTTCGTGAATAATTCGCACAAATTCCAATATTTTTAAAGAGAGTACCTACTAAAGTGGATAGGGTCATAACTAGAGACCGGATTTTTATGCAATTGCACATTCATCTTGCTGCATCTTGGCGTACAAAAATTTAATATTCATTTGATTGACTTCAGTTGATTCTTTGGTTCAAATTTAATACTGCATATTTTTGCTTATTCGAACTCGTATAAGTGCATATTTCGGCGTATTTGGTGAAAATTTCGATCCTGCATATTTGGAGATGAACAGCCGGCCCAATTGTACCGGTACTTTTGGAGAGTAGGAGGAAATGAATAGACACAAGACAATACTCTTTAAGGAACAAAAAACGCCTGATGTTGTTGGTTGGCACCTCGGAATGAAGGTTCTTCGTACTTTACTGTTGTTAGGAAAAAAGCAGCGACCCCAGCGCAAGTTTGTTAAAAATGCCAAAAATGCATTGCTCTCAGTGCCGAAATTCGACAACGGGTATTGAGGTACGGAAGGGGGATGGGTAAAAATTCTTGTCTGATGTCTTGAAGAAAGTGGAGGGGATGACAGTGAATTGACAGATCTCACGGATCTGGCCACTTCGGGTAATTTAAAATTTGCTCCAATAACTTCTGTAGTTGTGGAGAATTTCTGTTTTTGTTGTGTCAGACCGCTGACACAACTCTATTCAAGACAATCTTGAAATTTATAGAAATCTTGACAGTTTTTTAGTACTTGAGTATAAATTACGAATCTCCAATAAGGAATTAAATTAAAAAAATATAAAATATACGTAGGTAAGTCGAAATTTGGACAAAAAGTTTTTTGTTAATCATTGCTGAAGTGTTCTATAAAACTAGTGTTTCTGCAGATTTCGTTTAACATTGTATGGTATTTTTTATCTCCCATCTTATTAGTTGGTTTTTTGTTTCATATTTTTCGCACATTATAATACTGCATATTTCAAGGCATATTCGGAATTTATGCTAGGTACATAAAAATCTGGTCTCTAGTCATAACTAACCACTCATTCCTGAAGGGTGACATACAACCCTTATACTGGATTGGGCCTGAGCCTTGTACCATTCTCTTCTTCGAGTGCTGATTGTGTAAAATGTGAAGCAGACTCTTCATTCTCCAATGTTTTGAGTGACTTCTGCTTCGGCTGACGAGAGTTCAAAATTAGTGATGGCAAACGACTGTACTTCGTTGGCGCTAATGCAGTTGAATTGCATCCATCTAGTTGGATTCGAAATAATTGCTAATTCAGTAGTCGCCGTCTAAGTGCACTTCAATTATCCAACGACACACTCTGAATAGTCGCAGTTTGAATAAACACCTTAGCGACCAACAGTCATGTAAGAGCGCACTGTGATTATGTACAACCGTAAGAGATGGAGTGCGGCTAAGTAACTCCGCCATTCATCTCTGATACCTCTCAAGCAATCCCTCTACGTCTGCAAACTCATAATTAGTGTCGAGTGCGAACGTTACGGAATGAACGCCATTCAGCCGTTCTTGCCATTAGAAAATCTTCAGGTGAGATCTATAGGACTCGAGTCTCGTCAAGTCCTCCATATACAGAAACCGTTTCAAAAATAAACACGAGGATTTCACGACAATCCTAACAAGGAAACTTCCGCTTCCAATATTCAGTTTGACAGACGAGTGAAATTCATAATGTGCCTATGAAACCTATTCATTATTCAATTCTAGTAATAGTGATCAATCCGGGTAGATTGATCAAGCAAATATTGAACAAGCAAATATCTGCTGGGGCGCCTTGGAATTCCGTCCCAGGAGCTCGTAAAAACCACTCACGGTTAATCCCTCGGCTCGGGCGAACCTTGGATTTCCGTCCCGGTGCCTAGTGCAAAGTGCGAGCGGACTTTGGGATTCCGCCCCGCTCTCTCTCAGCGTTGATTAGAAGTCTTTGTGAACAGCCAACATAAACACGTTACTTAGTTTCACGGTTTTAAGTGAAGATCAGGAATGGGTAGTGGTTCCTCCGATAAACCTCCCCCAATCAACTGATTAGTACCATATAGATTAGTTGGAGACATAGATCAAGTGGACGGGGTTGCGGAATAAAAACATCCCCTAATCAACTGATTAGTACCATATAGATTAGTTGGACATATAGATAAAGTGGACGGGGTTGCGGAATAAAAACCTCCCCCAATCAACTGATTAGTACCATGTAGATTAGTTGGACACATAGATCAAGTGGACGGGGTTGCGGAATAAAAACATCCCCTAACCAACTGATTAGTACCACATAGATTAGTTGGACATGTAGATCAAGTGGACGGGGTTGCGGAATAAAAACCTCCCCCAATCAACTGATTAGTACCATATAGATTAGTTGGACACATAGATCAAGTGGACGGGGTTGCGGAATAAAAACCTCCCCCAATCAACTGATTAGTACCATATAGATTAGTTGGACACATTGATCAAGTGGACGGGGTTGCGGAATAAAAACATCCCCTAATCAACTGATTAGTACCATATACCTAGGGTACTGTCACAACTGGCCTTCCGTGTATATTATATTATTAGTGTATATTATATTATGATATGTTTCACAATATCTGTTTTTTTTTTTTACTTTCCTCAGGACGGAGTTCCAAGGTTTCAGTAGGCTGGGTCCAAGTTGTTGGGACGGAATCCCAAGGTGCCAGTGAGCCCCACGCTAATGGTAGGGACGGAATCCCAAGGTTTTCTAAGCCGGCTTAATATTTTAATGAGCTTCCGGGACGGAATTCGTAGCCGCCCATCTGCTAGAGCTTACCCTTCTCAAATAGTCTTCGTCAGAAGAAGAAAACCGTAGGAGGAATAAGGCTCATGAATTAGTTTTCTGATTTTTTTTATTCCGTATTTATCATGTTATCTACCGACTTCTCAGCAACTGACTGATCTCACATTGGTTTACATTGTCCTCACTGTCAACTTTGTTAGCAGACCCAAACCCCTGACTCTCAGTCAGACGGACCGGTACACTGTCGAATATAGAATGGATTACATTGGCAGCTTTTTCGCTCATTGGGTGTATGTACATACGAGTACATTACATGTACAATTGACCGATTGTACACTCGACCACTATACAAAACGTTTATTGACAGAAATTATGCACAATACAAATTATGTATCTACTTATTTAATTTACGTTTATTAGTTTTATGGGTTGTAATAAAATACTATAAATAGAGGTGAGAAGAATAAGTCAACGAAAATTCAAATATTATTTCAAGCTTTGGAACCGTGAAGGGGGTTTTAACGCCTTTTGGTCCTCGAACCCTGCATTAAGGTAGCATGCTGCCAGGGTGTGAGCACTTCCAAGAAGATTACTTTAAAGGTGGCCAAATATAATAATTTTAAAATTTTTTAATAAAGCGTTTGTGAGAAAGTCCTGGCACATTTTGGTCACACTTCGTATTTGGGTGCTCTGCAGACTGGAATTATTTCGGCGGGTTTTCTTTACATGAAAAGCTCAATGTCTGGTGAAACTTTGCCAGAATTGAAGATGAGACCGTTCTGAATCCAACGACACCCCTCAAAATACTAACAACAAATACTAACGTAGCTCAGTAAATTGTAATGTCGTTAGTTTTACTTCTTGAAAATCCTCAAGTATTTGCGAGAAAGCTCTTCATTCATCTCGAAATCCCTACTTAAAGACTAATCACTACCTAAAGAAAACGCACCATCATTTAGGCATCTCCGTTAATCAACAGTGACAGCGAGTATTGTTATTGTGCGGGGGCGGATCAGTAGATTATTTGTGCGTTAAAAGGCGATATTTATTGGAGACTGGTGGCTAAATGGTGACGCGAAGATCTGTAGGCAACATAAATTGAAGCACAATACGAAGCAAACGGACTGATCGCACTCCAAAATTACTTGAATGGAAAATAATTGAGCCCCCGAACAGCCTGAGAGTCAATTTTAAGCTCCTGAATTTTCTGTGGAAATCACGATTGGCAGCCCCCAAAAACAAATATGCGATAGGTTTTTGGTTTTCTCTTTCACATATAAAGTTGCGTGTTGACTGGAGTCTCCACTACGTTGATTTCCCAGTAATGAGCCCTAATGATTTCATTCAGTTAACTCCGACGTATATCACGGAGGGGGACCGTCATTGGAAGATAATTAATTGAAGCGTCGACGACATTACCATGTCATCAATACCCTGATTTCAGTTCGACATCGACAAGCAACGTCCCACTTTGGAGGACGTCATCGTATGACTGCCGCGCGTCACGCCATCACTAACAAACCTCCGCATTCGATCCCAACACTTTGACGATGTTGAATCATTAATTTAATTAAAGCGACGCATCAATTGAATTCAAATCGACAACGGGGTATTCATATTCAATTAGATTGTACGACATGTACACCAAGAACTACTACTAGAATCACCCCACACCTGTAGAATTACATTTATATGAATAATGATGGGGAGATGTCGAGGGTCGGCCAAATGAGAGATGTTTAGTGTGCCAACGTTTGGAAGAATTTATTTCTCCATCATCAGGGCCTAAAATCAGTTTCAACAATGTAAAAGAATCATTACCGGAGAATTAACAGAAGTTATTGTTGTAGGTGCATCGGAAGATTTTTACAGCATTTCTTGAATATAAGTAATCATTAAATTATTATATCGAAGCCTACAAATTTTGTTGCTTCAACGTAACAGTAGTTGACTAGTAGACTTATAGAATTGTAGAACTTATAGTAGGTGTATAGGAGAACGGACAGAATATCTATCTACCTATATAAGTAAAGAAGATTTAAAGAAGATTTTCGTGTTCCTTGGGTATTTTCGAAAAATTTTCACTACAGTTGCTCGTTTCGCGTGAAATGGAGTCGAACCATGCCGATTTTGAATTTGGTGTCTGTTCGTTTGTTTGTCTGTCCTTCAATCACGCAAAAAAGGCTCAAATCGGGGAAGGACATAGGGGGGGTTCACTCCCGGATCCGATGCATAGGGGTGGGGGTTTATAGGGAAGCCGAAATAAAAAAAATTAAAATTCCCAAAAACGGCTCGATGGATCGAACCCATTTCTCGTATAGAGATGTTTCCGTTAACGGGGAAGGACATAGGGGGGTTCACTCCCGGATCCGATGCATAGGGGTGGGGGTTTATAAGGAAGCTGAAATATAACAGAGGTAGATGGACACACCCCGAGTTCTGCCCGTCAGCTAGTATTGAATATATTTGTTTGTAGGTTTGTTGGTAGTTTGTTGGTGTTTGTTGTAGTAGGTGTATCTATACGCCTACTACAACTACTGTAAATGAGAATTTAGAGTACATATAGGAAAATATATAGTACTTATAGGTGTACAGGAAAATACCTAGTAGGTGTATAGGATAATACCGATACATTTTGAAAAAATCGATAGATTGAAAAATCGATAGTTTGAAAAATCGATACCTTGCTTTGAAAAGGACAACGCTGATGAGGTGCAACGTCCAAAGTGAAGGTAGAAGTTCTATCATTTCATCGAAAGATCGAAGTGGTGATGAAATAGCGTTGTAAGGAGATCGAGTAAACCAACAAAGTTGAACTGACGAGAGATGAAAGAGCTCCTTCGTCTCATGAAAAAGAAAAGCTCGAAGTTGCCTCGAGAAACACTTCAGGAACGGCTAGATCTTTCTCAATATCGGATATCAAAGCTTTGTTATTCAAGTCGTGGACGGTACATGAGGGCATTCGCTTGAACGGATAGTCCCCCTATAAACCCCACTCCAAGAAAAACATGGGGCGTTATTGCTTCTTGGGGCTCTCTAATAATTCCTGTTAAACCTAAAGACAACAGTATTTAAGGGATAGAGATGATCTCTGAAATGCGATCCTTATTTCGTTTCTTTTGAGACTAAAAGAAAAGATACTCCTTTCAGTAGATACAACGGTCGTTTTGTTGTGTAGATGGAAAGACCGCGAGGCAAAGGGAGAGATGATGACGTTTCTTTGTGTTGTGGTCTGTCTTGCAAACTACTGTCTCAAGTCACCATCCAATAAATTATGCAGTGTCGCTAAGAACTGTTTCTGACGTACTTCAATACTACGATGTATCGCCAAATTCCCGACAAACACGACTAGCTGCAGTAAATTAGCTGTCGAGATGATCAGGAGAGCGACGTGAAAAAGATGTTTGGAACCTACCTACTGAGGATTGATCAGAATTTCGGAGATCAGACCGGGAGCAAAGGTTTGTGTGAAATGGGTAGGAGATAACCATACAATTGCTTATCTGAAATGTCTGATTAGAACGAAATTTGAGATTTTGGGTGATTGACATTTACAAAACTCGACGTTATTGTACCAGATCTTATGTGATGTAGGCGTATGATTATTGCAGGCATTAACCACATAGGTTGAGGGCAGTTTCACACACGTACCCAATGCCATACACTTTCAACTTAAAATTCAAGTGATCAGCACTTGTTTATGACGCCTGCTTAGAAGAATGTGAGTCCTCTTTTGGTTTATTATCTTCGATAATGAACCATTGGAATCGACCAAAGATTTGTTCTCGGTTCAGTATTTTTGATACTCTAATTTCCGAAAATGTTATATACCAGAATCCGTTCCGGACCATCCTGAATTCACTACTAAGATTCACAAAAAAATCACCCTTGGCTTGACGAATCAAATCCCCCAAAATAGCCTTGATGTGGTTTACAATAGGTATGTTCCTGGTTGACAATGATATTAATATCTGCATTTGTGCGAATACGCCAGTTCCCATCTTCATACACTGGGCCACATATTCGCCGGACCACATTCCGTTCAAAAACTTTCAAGCGGTTCGCATCTGTGGCAGTCAGGCACCATGTTTCTGAACCATAACACACCACAGGCCACACGAGGGTCTTGTAGAGCTTTATCTTGGTGCCCCTTGTTAGAAGTCATGAGGTAAAGAGCTTGAGGTTTGTGTAGTAGGCTCTATTGCCAGCCAGTAATCGCTTGGTAATCTCTTCACTTACTGAGTTACCAAGGTAGGTAAAACAGGGAACACATTCGAACTCAAGATCAGTATCTCCTACACGGATATTCAGGGGGCCAGTAATCCTCCGATGGTCACTTGTGGACATTACCATATATTTAGTCTTCTTTTCCTTAATGTGAAGGCCAAATTCAGCTCCCCTCCTCAAAATGATCTCGCAAAGCCTCCTTGAGCGGCTGTGCTTCTTACTACAATGCTAATGTCGTCTGCAAACGCACCCACTTGCCACGTCCTGTCTATCACCACAGTATTGCTTCATGAAGAACAATATTGAATAGGGTGGCTGATAAGCCATCACCGTTACCCATAAATTCCCAAAATGAGACAGTCTGACAAGTGACACCTCATTTTAAAGGGTTTTTTTCACGCTGAACACGGTGGTGAAGGCGTTTCACATTTTTAATTCATAATAATATAAGAATAGTACCGTGACAGGTCAAAAACTGCAACTTTTGGGAAAACACAATTGAAGTTTAGGATTCCGAGCATTGCCTACAAAATAGCGACTTTTTTCCCAATAACTGCCACTCCCTAGCGTTGACTGGCTGTAAAGATCCCATTTTCTTGTAGAGCTCGTCGCGATCTAGCTGTTTGTAGTGATAAATCAAACCCCGATTTGTTTTACTTGTCACAGTACTATTCTCAAGGTGCGACATTGATATTATCAAGACAAAACTGGGTGTGCAAATACTTTTTTCTCCCACTTGATGTGTCATTCGAGACGATAACTCTCGATAGAATTGAGATAAAAAGTTCAAATTTGCACAAATTTGCAAAAATCGGACTTGGGAATCGGAAGGCCAAGTGGGAAAATGGGCAGAATTCGTTATAAAACCAGTAAAATTGAGTTAATGTAAAATCCAGTTATTTCTTCAAAAATTCGCTCTCATAGACTGTGATTTGTTACTAGGCGATCGCATAATAATGTAAGGGTGGATCCCTGAGACCAAACAAACCCAAGTTGGTTTGCCATGCGAATCAGCAAGTTTGTCGGGTCAGAAACATTTCAATGGGCCGATTTGACGTTCACGGTTGTTTTCAGGGAACGGGATAACACCGCCCGTGTTATGTCTACGTCTACGTATACAACAACCCTCGAGAACCTTCCCATCGCAGCGGCTCTTATAACAATGCGATGCCGTTCTCGAAAGGGCCATGGGCAAACCGAAATGCCCCATTATTGGTCGACCCATAGCCGCGTCACTAAACAATGCCCTCAGCTTCGAACCCTCTGCTCGTCGCCGACTCTCTGATTATGCTAATTCTGTTCATAGGAGCGGGAAGGTTGTCTTTCGTCGGTAATACGATCCAAATGGCTTTCACCAACTAGTTGAACTGCCAACAATGAAGAGGATTCGAAACCTTCTCGAGCCGTCCTGTTTTACTCTTGACGTAAAAGAGAAATACTATGGTATACTTGGGGGTTTTCCTTCTGTAACTTGACGCTATCAGTGCTCCGGCAGTGAACACGGACCGTACGTAAAAACGCCAATGATATCGTCACCACACCAAAACCACGAATCTGCAAAATTATCATTTCGAGAAAACTGAGCTCTTGTGATTGTCAAACAATACCTACCTATTTGCTTAAACAAATTAAATTTGGATGTTGAGCTGGAGACTTGAAACATGGGTCGCAGATGGATGACAATGCAATATTCACTCAGTTTATTGCTTGTAAAATTGTTTAAACAATTCCTATTTGTTTAAACAAATTAAATTTGGAAGTTGAGGTAGAGACTTGAAATAAACATGGGTTGCAGGTGGATGACAATGCAATATTCACTTTCACACTTTTCACAATTTCACACTATTCACAATATACATATCTGGTAACACTTGATAGGTACTTATTACCTTTACCTAAGATATTTTAAATAGTAAGGTACCATACGGCATCACGGAAACTGGTCCTCACAGTAGGGAACCCGGGGCTACCCCATCACCCCCCTCCAACGCTGGTGGTTCTAAAAGTTGATGACGAGAAGGTAATATACATACAAAATTTGCGTATGTACTTTAAATAATAATAATCAATCTACCATTTAGTGAACTAGACAGAAGTGTGCCATCAAAGCGGAAACACAAGCTATGATAGCGGAAATGGTCTATGGAAAACCCTTGAAGCTTCCTGGAGATTTCTTGGACCAGTCAAGAACAGCAGTGGAGCCTACAATATTTATTCAACAGTTGCGAGAACAAATGCAGAAATTAAAACCAATTCCTTCGAAGCATTGGAACCAGACATCAACGTATGTTCACGAGGATCTCAGCCGTTGCAGTCACGAGTTGACAGAGTGAAAGCATCGCTGGAAAAACCGTACGAAGGGCCATACACAGTAATACGAGCAGAAAAATACTTTACACTAAACATCAAGAACAAACATGTCAACGTAACAGGACACAGACTCAAACCAGCCGATATCACTACACAGAAGACAACAGAACAGAAGTGAACGCCAGAGAATACAAACAGAACACCAACAGAAGCATCAAACAGTAACCAAAACACGATAAAACACCATAACAAGAACCAAAAGACAAGAACACGCTCTGGAAGACGGGTCAGATTTCCAGCTCGGTACCCGCAGAAAACGCTAAGGGGGGAGTGAATGTAGGCGCTTAAAATTTGATTTTTGTGATAGTTTTTCTACCTCGTTTTTATATTTCAAATCATTCAAGTTCCAAAAGTTGATCAAGCAAGTTTCGTCATTTAAAAATATTTGTACAGTCGTACAATTCCCATACCGGCATCATGGACTGTCGGAGAAATTGACAATTCAAAGCCTCATGTTTGGTGGGGGAAAATCAGTTTCAGGATTACGGCTACAGTCGAGAGGATTTGAACGGAACATCCACTGAAATCGACGCAGCCCGCGTGAATTAGTCGCCAGGGGTTCACTTTTGCGATCCTGCCAAGACTCAAGAGGAAATCCCGGACTACAAGTGATCCTCGAAGCTTTTCTTGGCATACAGAGTGAGGGCACTTGGGGTTTGGGCGAATTTGGAAAGCTGTGTTGAAATAGACCGGCAACAACACCCACCTCGACAGCTGGAACGGTTCGACATTTGTAGTCTCAAATATGGTTTCAATGTTACAGTTTTGGTTTATTTTCTATTAAATTGTTTAAATAATGAACCATTGGAATCGACCAAGAAAACATTTCTTTTCATCTCCCCAGCTAAACCCTGAATAGGACCAAAATAATGATAACGAGAAAAAAGATTTTTGGTCGAATTTGGGATGAAATAGACATTTGACAACACCACTGTTCGAAACGATTTGAATAGAGTAGTACAATTGAGTGTAAATGATTCACCGGAAAAATAAATGCCTAACAAATTATTTTTAGGTGGAACAGGATTTGAGGAGTGAAAATGGAGTCTGGAAAGTGAATTTTGTCAAAATCTCTAAATCACCTGTCTTTTACACGCTTGGCAATCTTATTTCGTATAGCAGAATTGTGAAGGTATGGTAGGATGTATTGGACCTTCGAGAACACCTCGTTCTAAAGAATGATTAGTAGTAATATTCCTCCGATGTTCCCTTGTCAAGATTCATTGTGTGAACAATGTTGGCTCCAATTTGGGGTTTTTCCGTGTGATCTCAACGAGGACTTCTTAGTTTTAGATAATATCCTGGTTGCTAAACTGAGTAGGTGCCTCTGCTTTCATCAGTTCGCTGAATTTCAGCGTTGGCTACGCGTTCGAGAGGTGGTTGAGATGAAACATGATATTTTCGTACCATCTACTTGTGACATACGAGGTCCCTCAACACTCTAATTCTTCTAAAAGGATCCACACTTTTTTTCATTTCCCCTTCCCTCCCTATGCTCCCTTCGCACTCATTGATCACGCTAAGTAACAAGATGACCATCTGGAAAGCTCCTCTGACGATAAGACCGGCGGAATATTAGTAATCCTCCTCACACCAGTAGATCCGATAGGATTTACCGGTTTCTCTCCGCCACAACTTCGGCTAAAAGTAGGAGATCGAATCGAACCAGTGTTCATCTCAAACCGATGATTGTGGGTCGCTGTCAGACACTGTCGTCATCGTGATGAAGTTAGCTGTCTGGTGTTCTTCGTAAGTCATTTTTTCTCCCTAAAACACTAGGTACTATTTCGCCTGATAGTCACCTTTGTCAGTTTTTCGGGAGAAATTTAAAAATCCGACCTCGACCGTTAGCTTAGTCACCTAGGGGTAACAAGGTTGAACTTTTAGGTCAGTAGCAAGAACTTGCCATACTCCATGGAAGACAACCGCAACTGCCTCTTGGAAGATTGGTTCGGAAGTCAAGCCTCAGTTCTTTAAAAACGAAGGGACCTTGATACAAGCAAATTCCGTCATGCTCACCGAATCGATTTTTGCTAACATTCATCGACGAATATTCAAGGTTTCCATTTGCCTTGGCTTGCCGAGATGTCAGCACAGAAACTGTCAAAACCTCTCTGCAGCAACTTTTTTGTATTTTTGGGGCACCAGCTTTCATCCAAAGTTTCATCCAGGGTGCATGTTTCAAGTCTCCGGATTAAGGCATTCCTGGCCGATTATAGTGGAGCTCTGAACTATTTACTCCATACAGCCCGCAGGGTAACGGACAGATCATCGAACGATTGAACTGACGAAGACAATCGAAGTAGCTGCCAGAGAATGTAACTTGCATATTCGTCAATGAGAAACAGTCCTTAAACCTGCACTCTACCATCATTTTTGAAGACTCATCCAACAAATTGTCTGACACCTTCCACTTACGTGCATTACCGAGTTGATGGTGAATAATCGTCTTTTAGGCAATTTCTTCCGCTCAATGTTCAAGTGCAAAGGCCAATGGTTTTTACCGACGATATGCATTCATTAGAGTCTAATGATTAGACCTTCACATCTTTTCGCTGTCAGTAAAACGCGTGTTCAACACATTTCCGGCCAATTTTGTCCACATTAGGGATGTTTTCGTCAAAAGTGCGGTTATAATATAACGTGATATCATATATCGGTGATATCGTGTTATAATGTTATTGTGGTATCATGTTCTTCATTGATTGTAGGTCGTTGAATCTATTCAGTAAGAACCCTCTGGGGGGATGAATACAGCTAAGGGAAGTTGGAAAAACGTTCACTTCATGAGGTCGGATAAATCGTGTTCATATCGTCAACGAATTCGAGTTTGTTCGAACTCAAAGAAAACGCTCCTAGTTTTGCGTGGACTCAGCTACTTTACCTTTTTGATATGAAAACATTTTTTTGTCGGCTTCAGGTAGACTTCCACGCATAAATACGTATTCGCACAGACATACGCCTGCGGGGTTTTCCGTCGGTTTCGGATTCAGGATGGTCTGAAACGGATGTGTATATGGTCCTTTTCCCTTTTCAGCTTTGTGTTGTCCTCATGTTTGATAAAAAACACGAGGGCGTCCCGCTTATAAGGACGACCAGGAATGACACAAATTTCATCAAACGTTCTCAAGTGCTAATTTGGAAATCCCTGAACATTTTACTGGCCATGTGACCTCGGACGGTGAAACAACAAAGTTCAGTATGAGATGTTGTAGAATGGCAGGTGTTACATTCATGTGGTATCTTCATTCCTGACTAATTTCTACATTATTACATAGGGGTGATAATCAAATTGCTAATTATTTTGATAGGTTTCGTTGAAGGTCGTTTAATGGCGAAGGCTGGAGAAGAAGTTCAGACGTGAGTGAGGTATCACAGCTGAAGGACAGCCCTATAACACGTCTAGGGTTTTCCTTAAGGAGAAAAAGTCCGTATAGTTTGATCGCTGACTTCGATGCAATTTTTTTCCACCGCTATTGCTGTTGTTAGGACAAATTGGGCGCAATTCCTTTTCACCTACAAATTCAGTGTCTTCAATTACCCAGAAATTGGCCGTATACCTAATAACTCATGTGGAGAATCCTTCATGGATTTTATGAGCCTGATAAAATCCTGATAATATCAGGATTGGAACGTCATTATCATCATGACTTCATGTTTGTGCTGGTTGTAAATAATCAGATAGTTTTTTTTTTTTTTCAATTCACTTAGCATTCGTGTGAGCCATAGCCACGAATCAAATTAAAAAGACCTAATTTTTCAATTTTACAGAATAATTGTCGCTAGGAAAATGTTTGCAGAGGACAATTCAATAAGTAATGGCGAAGATGAGTGATGTGAGGTTTCATTTGTTCAAACAACAACGCATTCTCTCTACCGTTTATCAACTTGGACTCTCTACTTTAGTGAGACAGGGGGAGGTAAATTGCTCACTTCAAACACAATTATTCCACTCCCTGCTCTTTTCACTCTGCAGCATTCACGTCGTCGCCATTTGTCTCCGTGATCCGGGAGAAACCGGATGTGAGGGGCCTGAGGTAGTGAACAATGCGCCTACGACAATTCGAAGGGAAGTACCTAAACACACACAACACGTGGCAGCTTGAACTTGATAATGTTCTCCATCATCTTCCACCCTCTTGTGCTTTCTATGAAATAGGGTGATCCTCCATCTGTGTTTGATCAGAGGACTACATTTTTTACGTTACTGAAAGTGATTAAGAGCCTTAAGGCTCCCTTGGTAGACTCGAAATGAAGGAGAGAGAAAGGGTGGTAAATAGGGATGTCTGTACGTCTAAATGAATCAAAATGTAAACAAACATCTGGTCGATGTTTGTAGATACTTTTCTTTCTGAGGCAAACGTCTAGTGTATTTCGACAATTTGTGGGAAATGGAGGTTTAATAATATATAATTAAATCTGCAATTATCTAAATCTGCTATTAGTCCAATTATACATATAATTGGAATAATAGCAGATATTCAATGTTTTCGGGCCTACTAATGGATCTGAGCCTTGTTTCCTGGCCTACTTATAGCAACATTTTTGAAACATAATCCTTCCATGTTAAGGTGGAGTTGATCAGCCCAAGATAGATCCTGATAGATCCTAAGCCTTGTCACCTGGCCAGTTAAAAGATCCTAAGCCTTTTTTCAAGGCATACAGACAGATCCTTAGCCTTGTTCCCTGGTCTACTGAAAGATTCTAAGCCTAGTTCCCTGGTCTACCGATAAATTCTAAGCCTTGTTCCCTGGCCTACCGATAGATTCTAAGCCTTGTTCCCTGGCCTACTGATAGATTTTAAGCCTTGTTCCCTGGTAATATGGTTGATATGGTGATATTGATCAGCCCTAGATTTCTGACTGGTAGATCACAATTGGTGAGTGATTCACTAGTACTCACTAGGACGGTGAGAGGAAGTTTGAATGGCAATTTGGAGGGATAAATCACTAATCCATTGGCCCTACCTTATGATTCATCAGCAAGCCCGGAAACGAGACTTATCAGTACAGGATTTATCAGTACGCCTGGTGACGATGCATAGAATCTATCTGTAGGCTCGGAAACAAGGCTGATATCAGGTAGGCCTGGAGTTAGCAAGCATTTTGGGTTGTGAAGATCATTTGTGGTGTGTAAGTTTATATCATTTGATTGTAAATAGGCAGTTTTGGAAGGAATACCATCAATTTTTCATTCCGGTCCCTACGGCCGAGTCACACAAATAACTTTGGAGTCCATTCGGATATTCAAACGCATGTTTCAAATCCATTAAACAACTTGATCTTTATATGAACAGTTTCTCGTAAATCAATTACCAACCATGAAAGCTCCCTCCGACATTTCGCAACCCTCTTCTCATCCGCTCACAGAACCCGCTTTCCACCATGTGTTTCACTCAGCGTAGTTGAATTTAAATATGTAATGGTCGGAACACGTCGATGCTGTTCTATTATCACTGACCCCCATCGAATGTATAAATAATGATATGGAAGGGGAGGGAAGGGAGGATTTGTATCTCTATTTTCAACTCCCTCCCAACTTTATTTTTTCAGAGTTTCCGTGTTTCCCTCTGCGAGCCCTTTGTGAGCTCCTCGCGGTTCGTCGAACACAGTCGAATACGACGGGTGCGGGTTGATTTCTCTTCGAATCACTTGAAACGTTTCAGTGCTCGCTCACGTCTGAGCATGCACTCGCAGAGCGTGTGATACTCGTTCATCCGACTTGATCAATAATTAATTAATTTCATTTTAGCGAATTTTTGAATTCATGACTTCCCTCATTCGTATGATTTTCGGTGTCTTTTCTACTACTATTTTCGAGCATATATCGCTGGTCGGGAAAAAGACTATGATAACTCGAAAAATGTCATTTTTTACTTTTAACGATGGTCTAACTCAAAATTGCATGGAGATTCATCTGTAATACTAGCCGAACTCATCTTGGCGTTTCACTCGCCAGAACGCGCTGACTCAAACTATTGCAACTGCTCACCTCCCAACAGTGTTGCCGTGAAGACTATGACATGTCAGTTGTACTTGAGCTATTTTATACGAGAAGACTGAATTTTCACATTTACGACATTATATTCACTATCCTTCTCTTCTGTCACATTGTTGGATATTAAAAAAACGATTTAGTTAAACATTTTTCATTGAACCCCCCTATCCCAAGACAATCATATTTCTAGAAATGTATGGATGTTTTTGACGAATAATATTACATCTCAAAATTAGTGTTACAGAGGGATTGAAATGAGGTTAAAAATGAGGGTTATCAAGGCGCTAGTGTGGTTAAAATACACTTACTAGTCCTGTGGTTATTTTCAAGGAGAAAGTAAAGCCAATCAAAGCGAAATTATGGTATTAATACATTGAAATTCATCACGAAAACTTCAAACGGCTGTCCTGAACAATGACATTTTTCGAGTTATCATAGTCTTTTTCCCGACCAGCGATATGTTACAGACTAAAGTGTGATATATAAAGAGAAAGAAATGTACATACAACTAAAGCTACTATTATGAATATATTAAGTTAACTATAATAAATAAATTATGTGTCTGCTAAAACCAAATAAATCAAAATTAAAATAAATTGTACACACTCCGATAACTTGAAATTAACAGTGGACACTGAAGCAATGTGGACTGTACATAATATTTACAATTAGAGATTAATAATACAAAAAGTGTAAGGTGACTCCCCCACTTAGCACGGAACTGTGTTCCATGGTTAATTTATTCATTTTATTTTTTTGCATTGCTGTAAAAGAAGGAATAAATTTCATTTCATTTCATACCGTTCCATGTGAATATTTCGAGATATGAAATTTTCAAAATTGGTTTTAAACTCCTTTCCCTTAACCGAAAGTTATGAAAAGTTTCAAGGATCATTGGGGAGTTGGTCCGAACGCCTCCTCTCAATATTTGAGGGTTTACGTTTCAAGAAACGTGAATAGCCAAAATCGAATTTTAAAAAAATCCGTCCATCCGCGGCACTTTGCCCAGTTAGCGTTGAGATAAAATTACGTTCAGACCAACTGTCCAATGACCCTTGAAACTTTTCATAACTTTCGGTTAAGGGAAAGGAGTTCAAAACCAATTTTGAAAATTTGGTTTTTTTTTCTTGGTCGATTAAAAAGGTTTATTACCGAAGATAATAAACCAAAATGGGGTTGCGGGAATGTCTTGAATTGAACAAAAGGGGAGTTTTCACTTCAGAAAGTGTGAAGGGGGCGTCCAGGGGTGTACAGAGCGGTGGGAGGGGAGTCAGGGGTGGTCCAGAGGGTGTCAGGGATGGTCCAGAGGGTGTCAGGGATGGTACAAGGGGGAGTAAGGGGTGGTCCAGGGTGGATCCAGGGGTGGTCCAGAGTGGAGTCAGGTGTGGTACAAGGGGGAGTCCTGGGTGGATTCAGGGGTGGTCCAGGGTGGAGTCAGGGGTGGTCCTGGGCGCAAACCTCTCGGTGAGGTCCGTTGGAGCCGAGTTTATCCTCAAAATTCAAACATACATGCATTTCAATCTCTCAGTTCGTCGCCCATAATAAACTCAGAACAATAACATTCGGCATGCGGGTTTGAACCAGCCCAACGATCGTTAATGAAACTTGCCAATAGGAAGGTGCACAAAATAGAGTTTGACATTTTGAAAAATTTTCAATATTATTTCGGAATTGTTAATGGGCCGGTAGGTACAATGTTTTGAACGAATTTGAATTTTCAATTCGGAGAAGATTTCATGCCCGTTGTTTTGTACGGTGGTTTTGTGCCCTCGTATATCAACATTAACTTTTAATGTTAGAATGTGATTGAATGTTGATTGTGTTGTATGTAGGTACCTGATTGTATGTACACCTTTAGAAGAATAATTAGAAGATTGTATGTACCTGAAAATCTAGAACGGAAGACAGGGGACGTTGACAAGTCCTGGATATAGGTAAGTACACCACGTTTCTATGATGAACACTGAGTACAGCACAACACAATCAAGTACGTTCGACGGACGTTCTTGTGCTTTCGACGTTGAAGCTCAAACTAATTGAAGGGACACGAGAAAGAACATGTTGGTGGGGATGTGGTGATCTTCCGATGCTTCGCAGCCAATCAGATTACAAGATTTCGAGTCACGCCACTCAACTGCGCAGGCTCACAACCGTGTTGGCTCACAACCTACGAGCCTGTCGTTACTGGTTTCTGAGAACGTCGAAGGTTCTAAAAATGTCAGTATTCAGACAGTCATCAGTCCCTCTCTGTCCAAATACCTGGAAAACCTCACATTCTGCCGTCAATCAACTTCTAGTTTTCAGGGGAAAATCCTGACCTGACAAAGGGGCCTTTTTATGAGACGGGGAATCAGAGAATCCAGGAAATGGGACAACAGCCACAACAGAGCTGTTACCTGCAAAACGGAATATTTTCGTATCAGTTGCAGGCATCGATGTACATACATCGATGGTTGCAGGTTGGTGAACATAATTGAAAATACTTGTACAATAATAACTGCACCTACAATAATTGACAATAATAAACTCAATTATTGAGTTTTTAACGAACATTTGTAAAACTCGAAGTTCCGAAAAATTTGTATACCGAAATTCGTTTCAGACAACCGTGAATTCACTGCTATTTACAGGGCGGACCCAAACGCAACAAAGATATTTTGATGATTTATATGAAATTTTATGCTGAATAAAAAAGTTGGGTCCGCAAATGAGGCCTTTTGTAAGAAAATAAATTGGAAATCCTCTCAAGATTAATAATAATAATTATTAATATTTATTGACCCGTACCTATATTATAATCGTAAAATTTGTGCAACCCCACAATTGACTTTGAAACTTTTCATAACCCTCGGTCAAGGTCAAGGTTAAAGAATTTTGAAAATGTCCACATTTTGAAAAACTCGAAAAATTCACATGGAACGATATAGTTTTTAGTTCACATTTACACAGAGTATATTTTTTAGAATTTTTCAAGACCATCCGCAGCTTTGTACGACTAGCCGTTCGTTCACAATGAGGGCTTAAAGTTTGTGAATATCAAAAGTCGTCAACATGAGGGTGAACACATGGTTTTCAGATACCAATTAATTAATAATTATTATTAATCATAATTAAAAATAATTCATAAACATTATTGATAACTCGCTAACAATAATTAATAAAAATCTACACTAGGTACTTGTTTTTCAACTTCCCGATGAGCTAGAGACTAGACATTTTAAACATGGATCGAGAATGGATGACAATGCAATATTCACAAGGTTTCTTGTCTGTGAATTGTTTTAACAATACCAATACCTATTTGTTTTATTAAATTTGGATGATGAGCTAGAGTTTCATCTATAATTCCGTGAATCTGCTCAAAGGGTGATCTGCTCAAAGAAGATAATAAATCGTTATGTCTTGAAACGTAAACTCTAAATTTTGAGGGGGAGGGGTTAAAATTTTTCGTTCTTTGGTCGATTATACATAATGGTTAATTACCAAAACTTGTTAAATTTATAATTTAACGTGTCAATCGAGTACTTTTATTGTTCCATCATTTTCGACACCCCAGCTGTATTCGATGGAACCGAACAACTGAAGTGAATTACAGCCGTGAACTCCACTGACCCATTCAAAACTGGAAGTGAGATTGGTCGGCCCGCAGGAACGTTAAGGTCCCTCGTTCTGAGAGATAAACGATGTTTCGCATTATCAAGGATTAAATACGAGCCTCGGAAACCCTAATGAAGATGAGTAGATACCGTACTCCCGAGTATTCGACGATGATACTGCCCGATACTTTCGGGTATTTAGGAAGATTAATGAAATGTTAAACCAAAATACCTACTCAACTATCGTGCAAACCTCATAATTCATGACTAAGAGGCCATTGGGAAGAAATCGTGGTGCCGCGAAGCACAGGCGTCCAAAACGCCAAAAACCTGGCCGAAACCCCGAAAATCAAAAGTGATGAATAAAGACCGACCGGATTTCTATACAATTGCATATCCATTTCGCTTCATGTAAGGCAGAGCAAATTCTTTCTTTATTCCAGTTGCCTTCTGTAGGTGCTCCGGTTTGAATTTAATTCTGAATACTTTTGCATATTTGGACTGTTTCTGCATATTCGTGCATAAATCGTAATGCTGCATATTTTATAGAAAATGAATAACGTTTGACGATTTTTGGTAACGGGAATAAAATCAAATAAGGCTCCTAAGTATTAAAATCAGACGGAGAGATTGTCCAGTCATTCTGGTTGATGTGGAGCGGTATTTTGGTTTATTATCTTCGCTAAAGAACCATTGGAATCGACCAAAGAAACCCCCCCCCCCCTCCAACCCCACCCGAAATTAGTTGGTTTACGTTTCAAGATATGTAGATTCAGAAAATCGAATTAAAAAAACTCTGCAAATTCTTGACACCACGGTTCATTATCTTCTTTGTACAGATCACCCTTCTGTCTAGATCACTAGGTCTAAATGTCTAGATCCTAAATGTTAGATTAATTATTATTATCAATTATCACTAATTATTAACAATTTTATCGAGTACCTAGTGAAAATTATTATAATTTATTGTTAGTTATTAATAATTCGTATTTACTATTAATAATAATTATTATTAATTATGATTAATTAATACGATATAATTCTGGGGTTTTTAATACTACGTCGGTAATAATTTTTCTATAAAAGAAGTACCTACCAATAAACATTCTAAATTACCTTCATTTCCGTAGCACGAAACGCACCTCAGAACAACAAACTCGACATCAAATGAAGTACGAGGTACGCGGTGTGGGTGTGAGAGGGGGCGCAGAGACATAAAAGGTCTCGTCGTATGACGCACTACTTGGCCTCCTGCCAGCCGTATTACGTCATACGCTCGTGCATCATAGGCTCTGACGTACTTGTTGGCCTCCTGCCAGCCGTCTTACGTCATACGCTCGTGCGTCATAGGCTCTGACGCACTTGTTGGTCTCCTGCCAGCCGTCTTACGTCATACGCTCGTGCGTCATAGGCTCTGACGTACTTGTTGGCCACCTGCCAGCCGTCTTACGTCATAAGCTCGTGCGTCATAGGCTCTGACGCACTAGTTAGCCTCCTGCCAGCCGTCTTACGTCATACGCTCGTGCGTCATAGGCTCTGACGCACTAGTTGACCTTCTGCCAGACGTCTTACGTCATACGCTCGTGCGTCATAGGCTCTGACGTACTTGTTGGCCTCCTGCCAGCCGTCTTACATCATATGCTCGTGCGTCATAGGCTCTGACGTACTTGTTGGCCTCCTGCCAGCCGTCTTACGTCATACGCTCGTGCGTCATAGGCTCTGACGTACTAGTTGGCCTCCTGCCAGCCGTCTTACGTCATACGCTCGTGCGTCATAGGCTCTGACGTAATGGCCCGCCGGTCGCTTGTGTTCTGACGTGATCTGAGGGAAAGGGTGAATCAAGGGAACAAATTTTTCCCGTTTCAGTTTATGTGCCAAAGCAAAGACATGAAAATGTCAAAAAAATGTGTAAATAGGTACCTAAGCCCATATGTAATGTCAATTTTCTGACAATGAGTTTTCGACTATAGCTTTTTACTTAAGTACTTATTGCAATTTGAGACTGGTAATGAGCTGTTTGCAAATAAAAAGTCTGATAACTACTTTATTACATCTTATTAATCTATTTTCAAGTTCCGATTCACAGTTGAATGTATTTTATTTAGATGTCGTAAAATTCGAAAACGATGGAATGACGAAACCTGTCGACTACTGACTCAGGTGATACTGTCGACTTCTAACTATCTAACTTCTAACTTCTAACATGTCATGTAGGTCGACTACTAGTGCAAAACCATGTCGACTACTGAAGAAAATGTTGGTCACTGGTATCGACTACTACCTAGAGCATTGGGATTTTTTACAAAACTTGTTTTTCCCTTTTCAAACCATGTTGAATAATATTTCCCGCTGCCAGGTCTTTTAGGGAAGGATCTTGGGTACACAATGAACAGGTTTGCAATGAGAAAAAAACCGAGTGAATATTGAAATGTCATCCATTTCTGACCTATATTTAAAATTTCAAGTATCTAGCTCATCATCAAAATTTAATTTGTTTAAACAAATAGGTATTATTTAAACAATTTTACAGACAAGAAACCGAGTGAATATTGCATTGTGATCCAGTTCTGACCTATTTTTAAAATTTCAAGTCAATAGCTCATCATCAAAATTTAATTTGTATTATTACAAAAAGGTATTATTTAAACAATTTTACAGATGAGAAACCGAGTGAATATTGCAATGTGGTATATCCCCGACTGACGGTTAAAATTTCTAGACTGTAGTTTACCTGGAAGATGAAACACTAGGTCTAGATCCTAAATGTCTAGATCCTAAATGTTAGATTAATTATTATTATCAATTTTATCAAGTACCTAGTGAAAATTATTATAATTTATTGTTAGGTATTAATACTTTGTATTTATTATTGATAATTATTATTATTAATTATGATTAATTAATACGATATAATTCTGGGGTTTTAATTACTACGTCGGTAATAATTTTTCTATAAAAGAAGTACCTACCAACAAACATTCGATATTACTTTCATTTCCGTAGCACGAAACGCACCTCAGAAAAACAAACTCGACATCACTTAAGCCATATGATGTTCCAAAGAGCATGTCAGTATGAAAATGGACCTGTATTTCAACAGTTTGATTGACGATCGTGTTGTGAGGCACAATCTTTGAGCCGTCATTGTGAACGAACGGCTGGTCGTACAAAGCTGCGGATGGTCTTAAAAAATTCTACGGAACAAACTCTATCTGAATATGAAATAAAAAAAGTTCTATATAAATTTTTCGAGATATGGAATTTTCAAAATTTCAAAATTCGTTTTGAACCCCTTCCCCTTGACCTAGGGTTATGAAAAGTTTCGAGGATCATTGTGGGGCTGGTCCAAACCCAGAAACCAATTTTCGTAATTTTTACTCAACGGTAACTAGGCAAAGTGCCGCGGACGGCGTACCGCGGACGGCGCACGGACGGATTTTTGGTTTATTATCTTCGATAATGAACCATTGGAATCGCCCAAAGAAAAAATTTTTTTAACCCCCCCTCAAAATTTGTTGGTTTACGTTTCAAGATACGTAGATTCAGAAAATCGAATAAAAAAAAATCCGTCCGTCCGCCGTACGCCGTCCGCGCCACTTTGCCCAGTTAGCGTTGAGTTAAAATTACGAAATTTTTTTTATGGGTTTCGACCAACCCCACAATGGTCCTCGAAACTTTTCAGAACCCTAGGTCAAGGGGAAGGGGTTCAAAACAAATTTTGAAAATTTGAAAATCTCATATCTCGAAAAATTCATATGGAACGGTATGTTTTTTATTTCATATTTAGATAGAGTTTGTTCCGTAGAATTTTTTAAGACCATCCGCAGCTTTGTACGACCAGCCGTTCGTTCACAATGACGGCTCAAAGATTGTGCCTCACAACACGATCGTGACTCAAACTGTTGAAATACAGGTCCATTTTCATACTAACAAGCTCTTTGGAACATCATATGGCTTAAGTGATGTCGAGTTTGTTGTTCTGAGGTGCGTTTCTTGCTACTGAAATGAAGGTAATTTCGAATGTTTGTTGGTAGGTACTTCTTTTATAGAAAAATTATTACCGACGTAGTATTAAAAACCCCAGAATTATATCGTATTAATTGATCATAATTAATAATTATTATTATTAATAATAAATACGAATGATTAATACCTAACAATAAATTATAATAATTTTCACTAAATACTTGATAAAATTGTTAATAATTAGTGATAATTGATAATAATAATTAATCTAACATTTAGGATCTAGACATTTAGACCTAGTGATCTGGACAGAAGGCTGATCTGTACAAAGAAGATAATGAACCGTTGTGTCAAGAATTTGCAGAGTTTTTTTTATTCGATTTTCTGAATCTACGTATCTTGAAACGTACCTAAACCAACAAATTTTGAGGGGGGGTTAAAATTTTTTTTCTTTGGGCGATTCCAATGGTTCATTATCGAAGATAATAAACCAAAAATCCGTCCATACGCCGTATACTGTACGCCGTTAGCGGCACTTAGCTAAAATTACGAAATTTATTTTACGGGTTCAGACTAACCCCACAATGATCCTCGAAACTTTTCATAATCCTAGGTCAAGAGGAAGGGGTTCAAAACGAATTTTGAAATTTTGAAAATTTCAAAACTCGAAAAATTCAAATGTAACGGTGTATGTTTTAGTTCATATTTAGATAGTTTATTCTTTAGAATTTTTTAAGACCATCCATAGCTTTGTACGACCAGCCGTTCGTTCACAATGACGGCTCAAAGTTGGAGCAGATCAAAAATCGTCAACATGATGGTGAATCGCGAGGCCGCCGATCGGTTCAATATCCATACTGGCCCAGCTGATTCGGACAGCACATGGTTTCAGACGTCGAGTTAATTAATCACAATAATAATAATTAATTATAATAAACAAAAATTATTAATAAATAACAGTCAGTAACTATTAATAATTTCCACTACCGGATAAAATAATTATTAATTAATGATAATTCGTAATAATGATTAATACATCATTTAGTGATCTAGACTGAAGGGTGATCTGCATAAAGAAGATAATAAACCGTTGTGTTTATAATTCGATTTTCTTAATCTACGTATCTTGAAACGTGAGCCCTCAAATTTTGAGGAGTGGATTGCGGAGGGGGGGGGGGGGGGGTAACTTTTATCTTGGGCTATTCCGATGGTTCATTATCGAAACTCTTTGAGATCGTTAAATGTACGATACATTCAAATTTAAACTCTTTTTCTCAAATTTAGTTTAAAATACTTCTATCGACTTTTAACCCTAGAATGACACCGTTATTTTAACATCATAATCCGAGACACCATGGGGTCCCCGAAGGACCCCAAGCTAATTTTTCCCTCTTTCTCTCATTAGTATTTCACCCAAACAATTATTTCTGATCCCCTCCATGAGATCTCACAGATGAATGGAAACAAACCAAACCTTCTAGAAGTCCAATTTTTATTTACAACAGAAAGAAAATGGTAACTGTGAATGACTAAAAAAAAAAAATAGTTTTTCATCATTTTGTTGTCAACATTGTGATCATAAGTGTTACTGAGGAACAAAGAGAACTATTAGTATTCAAACTATGATAGTTGATAATAAAAAATCAGAAAGAGGAACGTCAAAATGTTGAAAAATGTCCACGTAACAGGCGTTAGCATTCCTTGCATTTGGCAGACCGGTGATCTGATGATCGCTGATCGCACGGTGACAGGTTTCACAAAACCTTTTTGTCTTTTTCCCTCTTGCAAAAAAAAAAATTATTTTTTTTCATCTAGCTCCACATGAACGTTAGAAGTGGATTCCGGGGCAGAGGGGTCACCCAAAATTTCTCGAATCGTCTCCTTGAGGGATGTTGATAATGTGATGCATGATGCATCGAGAGCGTTGTTCTACCTAGGGTTTGACCAGTGAATTTGGATACAAACGTTGTGAAGCCATTGTGGACAGAAGATGAGAAGAACTTGAGGAGGAAATAACTGCACAATGCCGAAAAATTCGAGACTAGGACAGAACTGACTAGTGGTTAACTACACCGAGGGGTCTTTTGGACCCCAGACCAACTTTGGGGCCACACAGTTCAAAGACTCGACATGGACTGACTGTCCGTCTTGCACTGACGGGTAGAGGAGTAGTGTTGATGCATTAAATTTTAGGGAGGAGGGAGAGCGGTCAGAGCTCACAAGAAACGCTCACGTGAGAACCAAAACACTGGGGTCCTCAGGACACCAAGCGTCGTTCTAGGGTTAAGGTAAAACCGGGTTGTAGATAACGTTGGATTCGTAATGTTCGTGGAACTGTGGTGGGAGCGGCGAACAGGGAGGGGAGTCGTGAAGGCCTCGTTTTACCTCCCCTCTACAACCACCCACATCCGCCCGGTTTTCTCTTTCTCACCCACTTCCACAGTCACATTCACCCACAATTTAAATTGCAGCAGTTGTGGCGAGGGAGGTGAGAGAGAGAGAACATAAGGATTAACAGACAACTCCCGCCTTCCTTACATCAACCACCCACATCTGCTGCTTTCCTCTTTCTCACCCACTTCCACATGAACATTCACCCACAATTGATATTTAGCAGTAGTGGCGGTGGAAGAGAGGGGGGGGGGAGAGGAGAGCGTAATGATTAAGAGACAACTCCCACCTCCCCATCATCAACCACCCACATCTGCCGCTTTCCTCTCTCTCACCCCCTTCCACATTTACATTCACCCACAATTTAAATTTAACCCCGCTCCCTGTCATCAACCTTCTCCATCGTCCCGCTCCACTCCTCGCTTTCCTCTTTATCACCCACTCACAATTCCAATTAATGTGGGGTAAGTCACCTCATGACCGACAGACGCTATATCTATAATACACATTATCTCCCCCCACCCGCAATCCTCCCTATCCTTCTTATCACATTAACAATTTAGATTTATTTATCCATTGATAAATAATATTCAATAATAATTTGATCAATAGATTAGGTACTAATTTTTATTAACATTATTCACTAGTGGCTAGTGACAAGCCCACAAGGTGGTCCTCGACGATCTCTTTCACAGCAGCGTATTGCGCGAAATAATTATTTCACTCATCATTTATTTAAATAATTTATAGACTGAGCTAGTTACGCCTATTTTATCCATTTGTTGGCCCATTCTCCAATTCCGGATATTGTATGCAGATCAGTGTGATCTACACAGATCAGTGATCTGTCCAAAGAAGATCATAGACCGTTGTGTCAAGAATTCGCAGAGTTTTTCCGACTACTAACACATTCTCTCGGACCGTCGTCACAACTTCATTCAAGACAACCTTGAAATGTGTATTTTTGCAAATAATAATTACGAAAAATTGGCAAATCTGTAAAGAAGATGAAAAAGATTAAATTTATTTTAAAACTGTTGTGGTCCATTTGTAAGTTATACTTTGAGCTCTATGCCACGAAAATAGTAGAATTTGAGCCGGGTAAGTTCGATTATAATTGAAGGAAGTAAATTTACAGAAAAGTTGAAAGATACTCGTTTCCAACTGTGGATATTCCTATTCGTGTTACTTCAAAATGATAGCGTGGTGACGGTAACATGAGTAGTCATTGTCACCGATTGTGAGATTTTGTTATGTACGAATAGTGTGAACGTTGCAAAAAGTTGTAAATAGTAAAACGCAGCAATTACAAAATATTTTTCGAAATGAGAATTTCATTCGATCATTCCTTAGTGAAACTTACTGGTAGAGTGGTTTTTTCCAAGTTCTGAAACTCAATATCTCGAATTTTACAATATTTTTTAATGCATATTTTATTAGTTTTTACTGCATAGGTATTCTATCGCATATTCGGGGCATCTATGCTGCATTGAAACCCAGGTTTATGTTTGAAACCGATGGCGGAGACTTTCTCTGCGGTGTCAAAAATTGCATTGAAGTTTGTTCCTCATAAAGATTTTTTCTCAAGCAGGCCAAATTCTAAGGAAACAGAGGAACCGGCTGACCACCGACTCGGCCAACAAACTTCGCTTTTTGAAAGACATTGACGATAAATATGGAACCTAGTTTTAGCAATTAACGTCTTTAGGAACATAGGTACCTAACATTTCTTACTTAAACTTAAAATGGATTTCCAAGTTTTAATGAATTTCTTACGTTGAGTTCGTTGTTTTGATTGTTTTTGAAATAATCGATTAATCGATTTCACTATTACTATATTACTATACTGAAAAACGTTCCGTCCTGAATGGTGCGAGGTCAAAATGTCTCGTTTCCGCACTTAACGTGTTAAACTTAATGTGCGTAACTCTCAAAGCCCCCATCGAGGAATCCAGAGGGGTTTTTTCTGTAGAGGGCGTTTGGAGAGATAAATCACAGGAAAAGAAATCATACACAGGGAAGAGTTAGGTTTAGGTACCCACAATATGAGGGAAGATGGCTTCCCGAGATTCGCCAGGAGATTCGGTTTGACGTATGAAGTGCTAGGGGATGATAAAAATAAATAAATAAATAAACCAAAAACATGCGTAGCGGGGAAGAGTCGTAGCGTAGCGTCCCTCCCCATTCCCAGTTTCCTTTAAAAGTAATTTCCTCTTCGGAAAAATGTCTCGGGACGCCACAGTGATTCCTCGGAAGAGAAGTGACTTCCTCAAGGCGCCGATGAAAAGAAGGGGAAAAAAATAAATAAAAATACAACCTCCTCCCCTCCATCTATATTACGGCAGATTCCTCGGAGGGAGCTCCTTGAACGGCCCTCAAGATCCCCTTAAAACCCGCGTCTTTCCAAGTGATCGAAATGGAGACGCCTCATCCATTTTTGATTTCCACTCATGTTCGGAGTTGATACGACGTCACTATTTCTGAAATGTGGAGGTTGCATCTTCAGTTTCAGTGAGTAGTCGCGAAAACCATCGTATAGCATGTTCAGATATTTTATATCATACTTTCTTTGTCGTGAACGGAAATTTTTATGTTATTTTAATCTGCGTGAATGTCAATGTGCAGTGCAGTAACAGGCGGGGAGACTTTCGGGGGCTTTGTCATGGCGTGTAATGGTTTGCTGAGTGCCCCTTCCCGAGTTTTTTTCGACCACTCTTGGAATAGCCAGGTCTGTGAATGCAGACCTGACATCCGCCTGGGTGGGCATATTTCCTAACCCTCCAGTTACGGGGGAACCTCAGCAAACCATTCATTAGAGCTTTCACTTCAAGAGCCAATAGCAATCTGGTTTCCTTCCACTTGTATCAATCAATGCCATCCGACTTCCACTTTTGAGGTCTCAATATAACTTCAGTATTGCTTTGTTACTGAAGATGGTTGAATCACCGAAACCGGTTTAACACTGTACTTATATTTTCGTGGACGTAGACAATTTTTTCAACTACTTTATTCTTTTGGCTTTTTGGAGAAGCATTGTGGGATACTGATCGGTCGTAAAAAGTCTCATGGCAATCACCAATCTTTCTTTTCTCAAGTGCGGTCAACATCACCACCTATTTCCGAGTCATCAAGTGTCCATTTCAATGAACCCTCGCCTTCACTGTCCCCCTGATTTTGATGACGTATGCCCTTAAATGCGTCTGGAAACTATCAGGGTCAGCCTTCAGCAAAGCAGAGTGAGATGCAGCTGAAGGAAAAGCTCTGCAGTAGAACAAGAAATAAGTCAAATTGAAGCCTAATTTGGACTTTGTTAAAGGACGGATATCAAGAGGCAATTTTCGTATTATTCCTTGGTCTACTGCAGAGCTTTTCCTTCAGCTGCATCTCACTCTGCTTTGCTGAAGGCTGACCCTGATAGTTTCCATTTCAGGGCATACGTCATCAAAATCAGGGACACAGTGAAGGCGTGGGTTCATTGAAATGGACACTTGGTGACTCAGACGCTAAAATCTGCCTTGGTCAAATTGAAGCCTAATTTGGACTTTGTTATAGGTCGGACATCAAGAGGCAATTTTCGTACTATTCCTTGGTCTACTGTAAATCTTTTCCTTCAGCTGGATCTCACTCTGCATTGCTGTAGGCTGACCCTGATAGTTTCCAGAAGCATTTCAGGGCATACGACGTCAAAATAAGGGGCATACAAATGTTCTCGAGTTAGCATTCAAAATTTGAAATGCAACTTTCTCGAAATCCAATTGGACTCATGAATAGTTGAATGGATATGGAGCACATAGATAATTCACAGTCCCTTCCACACTGATCCACCTGCACAGTTTTCCAAAGAGAAAAACTGTCCAAGAAATAGCGGCGGTTTAAATTTGACTGTGAAACTAATTTAGAAGAACCCTCCTTTATGGTATGCCGTATAATGGAAGGCAATTCACGAGAGAAACAAAATTGCAACCGCAAGAAGGATTGTTCAAGCGATGGCTGGCTGGGGGGTCGGAAATCCTAAATTAACACCGAGGTCCGTAGGAGGGGGCCCAAACTCGGAAACTAGGGTTGACTTTAGTGGCCATTAAGTTTCAACGTAAAAATAACAGCCGCTTGGAGAGGCAGATGTAATACCCTTCCTCAGAATCAGGCTTTTAAAAATAAAGGGCAAAAAAAACTTCCGTTGGAGAAAAGGACATAGAAAGGGGTTGTAAGTAGCGTGGTTGCGCGGACTTAATCAAGCGCGCTGTTGAATGAAAGGGTTGATTAAAGTCCTGGGCCCCTACATCTGAATAATTGGCACTCGCTTCCTCCACCGGGGTAGCAGAATTTATAATTCCTTCTTTTCATTTTCTTTCTTTTAGATAATTAACGCCCTTTGTACATTACAACTTCATTTTCCGAGGTGCATGCGTTGCAGAACGGACTCTTCACAGGCGGCGTGGGATGTTTGTTTGGTGTCAATTTGAATTAAAAACAGCACTTGTTGATGATTTCAACACGTTGGGGTAAAAGTTTGTTCCCTTCAAGCCGGCGGACAATTTCATAGCGGCAGAATAGCGAATGTAACATTATTACATTTTGACCTCAAACAGCTTGTTGAAAACTACGATTTGACCAGTCGCAAAATCAGCAGACAAAATCAAAATGAGAAAAACGCTGTGACAACGTCTTCCGAAGACAAGGACCTAGCAAACTGCCTTGAAGGACATCGGACAGAAATGGCTCTTACGAGGAGGTTTTTGTTCTTGCAATTTTCTTGGGTTGAGATAATGGGTCAAATCTATTAAATGAAACTGTTTCACATTATAAAGAAGGCCTGTGCAAAATTTTAAGTCGATTGGTTTATTGTTACCCAGGCTGTAGATTCCTCAAAGCGGACAATATTAAAATGTCTGTTTTCTTTGTTTCTAAAATGTTTTTAGGTTGAGATAATGTTTTAAATCTTTGCAAAGGCTCTGTCTCAAATTAAAACGAAGCTCTGTGCAAAATTTCAAGACAATTGGAAATGGTGGAGAGGCTGTAGCCTTGCTTAACTGAACAAGAAGAGGAAAGAGGAGATGGAGAAGAAGGACATGGTAAGGGCGCAAACCCGGGTTTTTGAAGTTATACAACTCGCCTCCCTTCAGACCTAGCGGGTTGGAACTTTCAGGGCTTCTTATTATCCACACCAAGAAGATCCACACCGAATTTCAAGTTGATCGGTCAAAAAGGGGCGAAGATATGGATAAGTACGTAAAAAACGCGTTTCTTGATGTCCGGTAAACATACACTTGGCACCGTTCGTTTTTCTCAACTTGTTAGCTTGGCGGGGAGGAACGCTGCCGCTTTCCTAGATTATAGTAGTCGGTAGTATGAGTCAAGAAAGTTTTAGTCCGAAAAGTACGCCGTTATTGCAAAATCAATGTCGGATTTAGGTGCTTTTGCAACTGTACCAACCGCCTTTATAAAAGGGCGTGGGGGTTTCAAAAACCACTCATGAATTGGCGGAACCAAGTTTTGAGGGGTTATTATTAGGTAGGCGATTATAAAGTTGGTTCGGGTTCTTCTTCCTCCAGATTCTGTGGTTCGTCTTCAATGATGTGTAGTTCGTTTCCTATCATTTCAAGTTCCCTCAATTAGTCCTCTTGAGATCCTTCAGCATTGAACTGCTTGAAAAGTAGTGAGGTAACTTGAACACGAGTTGTTCAGGGTCAGGGTTTCAAACCTGCTCAGGATTGAGGAGTTCATAAAAACTCGAATAGAAATTGAACTTGAATGAATACAAATCCCAGTCACAGTATTCGATGTGAAATCGGTAGCAAGAGCAGAAATGAAGGTCAATCGTAAAGAACGTTAAAATTATATTATGTGGGTAGACGTCCGGAAATTACTCATCAAATCACCTCAACAATGCTGAGTACCTAATTGATTTCCGCCCGATGCCGTCAAAGAAAATTAACGAATAACGATGAAAGGAAAATGGTATATAAACCGGAATCGGGTTCATCAACAAGACCTTACTGCTCATACTGTCGAGTCCACTGTTCGCTATGTTCTACGCCATTCTGGTTGTGTTCGTCGCAGCTTCAACGTCAGCGGAGGTATGAATATTTACTATATTATGCGAGGGATAAAAACGATTGTTTAACGACGTCACAAATTTGTCACTTTATCGTTAACGCTTTCGCACAACGTGGAACCCAATCCACGAATGTCAGATTCCCACTGTACATGTACCGCCACGTTTTTGAGAAATTTCGCGTAACCTTCATTCGAATTGAATCAAACGAAGAAATGGAGTATGGAAAAGTCACAAGGAAGAATCAGAAAAAGAGAAGATACATTTTTGAACTCTGCGCACTAGTTCGACGCAAAAATAGCCGAATGGTCTATCGAAACTTTCATCTGTATTTGTCATAGGAGCAGAGCACACGATAATTGCCAATATAAGAATGTGTAGGGTGACCTTACTAGCGCAGAGTAACAATCTTTGGTTCCAGTCAATAATAAATAAAATAATGAATAAATAGGTACCGTCACCTACATCCAGTGAAACATACCACCACAAATTACACTAGGTACCTAACAACACAAATCACAACAAAAAAACACTTACTTTACAAGCTTTTCTGAATTGTGCAAGGGGTATCCGGCGCAGGGCTCAGCATGCATGATTTATGATACTAACCCGCACAACAATTTTATAATTTGTCGGGGCTAAATCGCATAATACACCGTATTATTATATTATGAATAACTGGATCAACAAATCCATGTAATTGCTTCGTATGTGGCATGAATTGTTAGTGAAATAGTGTTCACGTTTTAATTAACCCAGTAACCCGTTATCGTACTTAAACTCGTAATCTGTACAAATGTTTCGATGTTCTCCCTCTTCGGATAATCCTAAGCGCATCTAATTATTATATAAACGCCCTTTGCATCCACACTTGATGAGTGCATTTGGAACAACCCCGGCAAATGGCTACAATGTTCTCCACATTCTCCAATGAAACAGTTATTTCTCCACTAGGCAATTTCCGTGTTTGACTCCGTCCCTATTCCCTTCCACTTATAACAGTTATAGTTACTATTACCTCACCCGAAGGATAATGCTATGGACTGACGCAATTTCATCAAACCAGCAAATGAATGAATCTCAATTAAAGCTGCATAACTCAAACACAAATTAGGAGAAACGTGTTGTAATTATTCAGCTCTATATTGATCAATTAGTACTTATAATTGACTTTGTAATTTACATTATGAACGAATCATTCTGACAACTAATTTCAATGTGAACTAATTACAAACGAATCGTGATTCCACGACTGCATATGAGGCCTTCAGAACCAATACTGGATAACTCCAGATTGCCAAATTTAACAGGGCAGACCGAAATGTGTTCGGAGCTCTTAGAGGGCTCGCAATAATTTTCAATTTTTCATCAGGACGGGATTTCATACGTTGGGTGGTCTTTTACATTATTTATTCCCACCGATGTCCCCAGTATGATTTCGCGATCAGAGTTACTTTTTTAAATTGAAATTTTTAAAATTAAAAATACGGTCGACGTGGTCGACTCAGAATATGGTTGGCAGTATGGTGGTGTGAGATGAGTTGAGCTCGGATGACAGGTTTATAATTTGGCTGTGAGAGAACTTAGCATTCAGGTGACACAACTAATTGTTGCTTTGGACGTGACATCCGAAGTTATTTGTGCTGCTATCTATGGTATAGTTGCTGCAACCCATTCTGTGGTTATGCGCTGAGTGCTTTCAGATGGTGAACCCAAATCAGCCAACAGTTTTGGCCCAACATTCAAACTCAAATCTTTCCATAGCAATGGAGCATGCTCACTTGTCATTCCAGTCTGATTTCCACTTTCTTCTTTTCCACATTCCACTTTTAACTCTTTAGTATGCATTCAAATTATTATTGCATATTGAAACTATTTACGATAGGACTTAAGTATTAGGACTTGCCACAGTGGAGCTTGATCGCATGGCCTGTGGCAGTCCGCCTTCCACAATATTTGTAGAACTGAGGTTGTAACCCAATTATTGTTCTTCGTTGTTCCAAGACACCGTGTTTATTTTCGCGTATCGCGTTCATTTTCGAGCAATTTCTTATTTTTTTCTCGATGCGTGGACATATTGAAATAATGATAATGATGTGTGGAATAAGGCCCACATTTCGCAAGGTGGGAACTTGAATACGTAGGTGATTGCCGTGCTTCTTTATCATTGTAAATTTAGCTTTCTGACATGGAGGGGGGGGGGGTTAGCCTAAAATCACTAAGCACCTAACTGCATTCGAAGAAGGAAAGATGGAGCACTAATAACTTAGGATGTCACATCCAAAGGAATCATCCCAAGTCTACGTATATCACATCCAGAAGAATAGTCATGCTCTTCGGATCGCACATCTAATGCACAGCAGCAAGTTAGTTCAGTTGTCACATGTCAGATGAGGACAAGTCCTCTCCTTCGGTTTGTCTTAGAATGTAACATCCGAACCTAACAAACACACCCTGAAGGGATTTCTCACTGCACTGATAGTTTTGGGCATTGGTACTGAAACATTCAGGACACAACTCAATTGTCTGAACTTGTGAAAAATGAAGTGATATCGTTTTTGAAAAATATTGAGTTGTCCACTTTTGATTGTAAAGGAATCATTTGTATACATCCCAAGCACAATTAGTGCTAAAAGTGGTAACGTTTATTACACATGTAGTAGGCCTACTTCAGTTTTTGCTCTGCAACGTATGTCCTGTTCCTGAATTTATTTGGATTTAGTGGCAGTTGACGAACGAATTTATACAGGGAATAGCCACATTACTATTATTTCTGCTCTTCTAACTCAGTAAACTCCTGATTTCGAGAAGAGACCAATGCACCACCAATGTCGAACTTGATTAAGTGAAACTCTGTATATGAAATAACAGATCGCTACCCCTCATCTATCTTGGAACCAGGTTCGACAAATTTGAATCCATGTTGATCTGAAAATATGCTCATGATTGCAGGTGTCCAACGTTGAATGCGGCGAGAAATTTCCCAAAAAAATGGTGAGAATGAAACTTGTGTCGGAAAATAAAGTTGACGATGTCAACTTCGAATTTATCTTGGAGTGAATTTAAATTGTGACGTACTTTTCATTATCGTAGCTATCGCCCTGGATGTGCTGCGAGGTAAAAACTCAACCGAACGCCAGCCTCACTGACGTCCAAGAAGAGGCAGTTCACTATTGCGCCATGAATATGAATAATTCAATGAACGGTACGTTTCTTTCTGTTGGTATTTTCTGTTTTCTTTCACATTATTCTGTACACATAATCTGCTAGGAAAACGATAATATATTACACCGACGGAGAGTGAACTTTGAATTCTGGTTTCGTGAAGGTGGCCTGATGCTGGCCGGCCATCCGACGGCTTTTCATGGCTTGTTTAGGTGCCCGCTCGAGTCATAAACCACCGTCGTAGGACGTACCTAGCGAACTTTATTGCAAGCAGAGAAGATGAGACGCACCTCAAACTTCCTCAAGCACACAAAGTTGAACGCATTTCACGTCAAAATACAAACTTACAATTTGTATAACTCAAAGTCACTCGCCGGTAAAAGTGCAATCTTTTGTAATTTGGTTGTGCAAATTGGCTAATCTATTCAATAAATCACACTTATGTGGCAACACGTCAAACGCTCAGGAGTTATACCACGATGTTTTAAACAACGGCAGCTTGGCCGCTTCTATTGTGAATCAGCGGTTTTGATGTTAGACAAAGCTCATCGTAGCTCAACATCCGTAATGGGTGGGGGTGGCTAGAGATTGGTAAAGATGGCTAGAGGTTGGTAGAAGTTGCTGGAGGTTGTTAGAGGTGGGTAGAGGTGGCTAGAGATTGGTAGAGATGGCTAGAGGTTGGTAGAAGTGGGTTGAGATGCCTAGAAGTTGGTGGAAGTGGCTGTAGCTGGATAAAGGAGGCCAAAGTTATTTTTCACTTCGAACAAACTGTTGGCTCCAAAATCCAACGTGATGGTTGATAAAAAACAAGTTATTATCCTGAGACGATTAACGCTAATAAAAGGTAATATGAAGGTTTCTTCAATAGGGATGGCCAAACTATAGCTTGGCAGATTCACTAACGTCACTAAGGATAGCCTCGTTCACGGTGTAGGAATCGGGTGTGTGAAATCTATTATGACAAAAACCATCCTTGGAACTTGCTGATCACAATACAGCAATTCCTATCCAAATCGTTTCAGTGGTTTGGCCGTCTATAGAGGACACGCAAACAGACGAACTTAGCATTTTATACATGAGATAAACTCCAAATTCGTATCTATCACATTGGAGAATGACCCATGTTTGACACATTCAATTTTCTGGTTGTAGATTCGGATTCACCTCCGCAAGAGTATGACGTGAGTAGATGACTATAGATTTTAAGTACTTCGTATTAAATGTAAAGTTTATATAATACTCAAGTCTGTGTTGAGGGCGATGTAAATCGAAAGTTATTTAATTTGTAGTCAAATAAGATGATTGAATTACTTCCAATTGTTACAGTGTGAGGCTGAGTGCATCTTCATCCGGGCGGGATTGATGGTAAACCCAACTCTAAGAAAATTTACCGCTCGTTACGATGAACAAAACTTTACTTTAAAAGGAAACTATTATTGTACATCAAGGCACTACTTCCAGACTTCATCCTATTGTATCGTCGTGACAAGCTTTCTATAAATCGTTGTTCAAATGGCAACACCAGCTATCTCGGTTGTAGGGTATTGACGGTTCCTAAATGGATTTTCCGTGGCGAACCGAACAAAGATACCGTATTTCCCAGGAAACCCAGTGGATTTCGCGGATTAGATCGCACACTTTGCAAAAGCAACATAACAGTTTTAAAAGCAACACTACAGTTTTCTCCCGAAACCGGAGACTTCACGACATAAAGTCATTGTGTGTGTAGAAACTGCTACATACCAACTTCTAGGGCAGTGTCGAATGAGCCACAAAAACTCTCTTCAGGGCAAAAACTCTCTTGTATGGCTCTCCTGAAAACCTGAGAAAAATGAGATGCTTGGTGTCGCCAGATGAGCGACGAAACGCTAAGACGCCTACACGAAGTCTAATTCATTTAAATCTTCTTGTACATCCAGTATATTTGTATTATACTCGTATAATAATATTGGGTCGTTTATTAGGGCAAAGACAAGTCGCTTGATAAGGAGACATTTACGAAGGTGGCGCATACAATTCTTCACGAGGATTTCCATGAAGCATCAAATGGAGCAATCGACACGTGTATAGGTGAGTGCTCATTCAATGCATGAGAATCTCTGAATTACAGAAACGATCTTCTCCTCAAGCGTAGTTCAACCTTTCAGATTGTTTTTCTCCTCCAACATCGTTATTTGTACTGATAATAAGTATTGAAATGAGCCCAGAAATGTATTATTATCAGTGTTGTGAATAATATTGTTATAGTCTAGATAAGAATACAACTAAAATAGGCCTCGTATAAAATAAAAACTCGCACTTTCAAACTCGGAGTCTCGCTCTCGCAGACAAAATTTAATCATCAACACAGGATGTCCCAAACAAAATTCCAACAAAATATACCTAGTACCGCTGCTTGATTTCTTAAAATAAGTTGTGTTTAGCCTAAGACGTTTAATCAAAGTTAAATGTATGTTTAAGAAATATAAAGTTTATTTGTCCAAGTCAAAAACTTTGGAGTTTTCGAGACTGTTTTCAATGGGCAATTCCAGTCAATTTTTTTTTTTTTTTTTTTTTTTTTTTCCAAAGTACCTTGTCTAATGTTAGCGAAAATCGGGTCCATTTGCCAAGAAATTGTTCACAAAAATTTAGGAAAATAAAAGAAAATTGGTAGTTTGAAAAACAGGCGGGCGAGTGACCGGGGTGTGACGTCAAAAACTTCACCATTATGGATACTAGATTATGAAGCAATCCCTGCATAAAGCATCCACGGATTCCTGTGGCGTGCGGAAGGTTCAATCCTTGTTACCAGAGCGCCTACCAGCGAAGGTTGTGTTACCAGGTTCAAATCCGTCTTCGATAGTATTTTGCCTCGGCTTTTACACACTAGAGCTGGATGCCATTTAAAAGAGATGAAAATCAATTTGTTATGGCGAACGGCGATAATCAAGCGATAATGCAGAATAGAGAATGCTGGAGTGACGCAAAGATGGAGTGACGCGAATGGATCATTTTTCTTGAAACATCGTGGATACTAAAACTAACTATCCATCCTCGTTTGAGGTGTCCGATGACGTCAAGGTTTGAGCGCGCGTAGTACGAACAAGTACTAGTTTGATTGCATTTCCTACCAAACTTAACGAAAAAACTGATCAACTCATGCTATTTTCGTAATCTTCACACATCCCTTGACCGAAAAATACTGTCCTATTGTAAATTTTCGGACACAATGGAATTGCCCATTATTATTATTTCTGATGTATTGGCCGATAATAAATAATTTGGTCGATAATGCAGGAAAAAAGATCAACCATTCCCGCTGTCCTTCGGGGTTGGATGGCATGATACGCTGTTTCTCGGTTCACTTCATGTTGGTAAGATTGCATATTCTTCAAATTTCCACGAAGTAATCCAATTTTGAATGAACTACCATTTTAATCCTCTCCATATTTTTCAGAACTGTCCAACTAAATACTGGTCACAAGGTATGTATCATGAAGATTTATATAAATACCTTATATATAAATAATATCACTGGTATGAATAATTTTTGACAATTTGTTCTTTCCGAAGATGAAGACTGTAAAGAAACCAAGAACTACAAGGAGAAATGTGGGGCTGCCGCAATCATGGACGCTCTGTACAATGAGTATGACAGTGTTGATGTTGATTAAATATGAGTATTGAAGACTCGATGAAATAAATCATTACACTCCTGGTAAGATCTTGACTTTCACTGATGTGAGATCGATCTATCGGTGAAGAAGCTGCGGCGAACCGACTCATTGCACTCTGAAAGAAAATATGAAGGAAAGCTCCGTAGATTGAATATATTAGTATGCTGGTCCGCGCGACGCCCTTACTCCGGCTGATGGTTTTAATTAAAGTGGGATTATTGAGGCAGGTCGGGGCGAACCCCAAGTTATCTGTATCATCCGGGATTCCAATTTAGTTCGGATAATCCCAATTTGACCGAGAGGAGGTATAATCCCGGCAGGTACTCGTAAAATAATGCTACTAGCAATCCTATTACGAGTGCGATTTATCGTGTTGTAGATAAACTCGTTGTAACAGGAATGGGTTCCGGTCTTGACCTGTGATCAAGTAATTGACCCGAATGCCCAAATATTGAACGTTACATTACTGAAATCGGTGATAACGACGGAAAATTAATATCCAATCACGTCCCATAGTTTCATACATCTTTAAACTCACAAGGGCAGCAGAAAAATCACAAATCCGGATGATAAGGAAAACAATCGGTTGATTGGTTATTCTTCCTGGCTTCCTTGCTGTTCAAAGAGATGGTGGGTAATTCTTCGCTCTATAGTCCACTTCTTATGTTGGTCACAACAAAAACACACACAAAACAGACCTCGGGACCAGTTATTGTATACCCTCGTCGTATACCTCCCTAAGACAGCAGACCGCATATTGTATCGTATCTCGAATATTGAAACGTAAACTCAGTCGAAGAATCGTTTCTCTAAAACGATTCCAACAGTTCATTATTAGCAGGTTTCACATACGACTCCAAGAGACGGAAACAACTACAGGGAAGGAAGCCGTGTGGAAGAAAGTCGCTAAGAGCACACCTGTTGTCATCCAAGAAGCTCCGAAGCGAAAGAAAATTACACAGGAGGTTGGTTGCCTGAAGAACCTCCGCGGAGATTCCAGATTTCCAGATCACTTATACTGATGAAGGTTTGATATTTATAGCAATGCGATAGACGCATCACGTAGTGAAACATGGTGATTATCTGCCTCAGATCAGTCTATTTCGACGGGTTGAAGAAAATGTCTGTAAATTGGACTGTTTTTTCAATACAATTGAGGTCCCAGAAACCCTTGCTGGGATTATGATGGAATAGAATAGAAATATGTTTACCTACTATTGAATCTTGAAATTCAAAGAACAAGTATAACATTGTATAAACAATACAGGATGGTTGAGCGAACCATCCACCGGAGTTCAAGTTTAGATATAAACCAAAATTATAGTAATTGATGTTTTTAGGAAAATAACAAGTGGGTAGCGGGTAGTTACAAACAAACTACTCGTATATCTCCGTCGATAGTACAAAATTAGGTTGGGTCGGCCTATACCACCTTTCAGTATTTGGAGTTTACGACTTCAGTCCACAATCTAAATAGCCACCGGGCAGCACACGAGGAAATGTCAACCTGATTGGAGAAACTAGCCACCTTTGCATTAGGATCCATCTCTCTGTACAGGGTGTTGGTGTTCGAATCCATAGCTCTTTGCCGAAAACTATAAGTGGCTCTGTAAGCCTTGAGTAATCCATGGGCGTCCAGCTTTACTGGCTGCGTATCATGGATAGACAGCATGTTGAATGGATCAACACTACACAGCCAGAGAGTTCTAGTTATCAGCCCAAAAACTCCCGCTTCGATGACTCGGGAGTCGGAGCCCAGCCATTTTCGAAACCTTCACCAGGCATTCGAAATGTACTTGTAGCGTTGGAATATAGTTGCAAGTGAAGGCAGACAGAATCTCTAGTTCAGTCTCCAAATAAGTCAAATAACTAGGAGTCAACATAGGCAGGTAGAATACTTGCTTGGCGAACATAAGCTGAACTGATTCCACAATTTGGTATTCAAGGAATCCTCACACCTGTGCTACGCAGGTGAGTATCACTCTCACAACACCAAATAATACTTGCAGCTTAGCCTGTAAAGGAACCAGTATATTTGTTGCCTGCCTAAAGTGTGGTACCTTTCAAATGCCTAAACTGGACCCACAATCCAATAGGCATAATACTTATCGTTATATTATCGGTACATTTTTTTGAGAAATTTTGAAGAAAATGAAGCTACTGCAGAGGGTCGACAAAAAAATTTTTTTTTTTCCAAGTTTTTAATCACGAATTCGTTTAAAAGCATTCTGAGGCTCAATCCAATGTTTAAAATTGTCTATATTTACGTGATATAGCCGCCCCCAGTCGCCAAGATAACGAAAATGTCAAGTAACTGAAGGGAAAACAGGTATGTGTGTTCCACAGCTGAGGGCTGACTGAATTAAACGTTCATGTGAAATAACCTTCGGTTAGGTTTTCACTCTTATGTGACTCTTCACAGTCCCAAGGGTCTAGGTACTGAGGATTTTCTCATCAACATTGCTGTCTTGTTTACGTCTGTAATAAATAGGTATCTACCACAACGTATTGATTTACGGACAACACTCCTGATGATACAGGATTTGTGAGGGTCGTTTTGAGGGGCCGTTACCGGTGTGGCGGATATCATACTCTGAATCAGTTAGGAATATATTTTACATACTATACCCATCGACCACGCCACCGTTACGAACTCCGTGATGTGGGGATGTTAGAGATGTCGTCTAGAGATCTTTTGCAGTAAGCACATTCATCAGGATTGAAGGATAAATCAATAAAATTGCCAGGATTCTGATTAGAAACCGGAAGAAAGTTTTTGGGAGCGACTACGAAGGCGTGATACGAAACTTTTAATTGAAATCCTCCCCTCTCTCGAGCTTTTGTAAATACTAATTAAAACACCTGTTTTGATAACCCCTTGTTTAGGCGGTCAGGTCGAGGAGGGGGGGAGGAGAAATAATTCTCAAGTTTGTACCGATTCGTCATTGAAACTCGCAGGTGCCTCAATATTGTTGGTTGATGAAAAGTTCAAGTTGAAATCATTTTTAAACACAAAGCGAAACGAACACTAAAAATCCACGGTCATGCAGCATGGCTATAAGACCGAATTTTCAAAGAAATAACTGGTCTCCATTTTACTGGTTTTACGAGGGTGACTCAAATATAAACGAGACTTTTTTCGTTATTTATTTTTATTTTAAACGCAAAAAAGAATATAGTTCATTGTTCTATATAATCTCCTGATTTGGAAACACATTTTTTCCCAGCGGACAGGCAGCTTGCTAATTCCTTCTACGTAGAAACATGCAGGTCTAATAACAAATTTTGTCTCCTTTTTTGCGAGTAACACTTCAGTTTATAGATTTTCCAACGCTGAACCCTATGGTGAAGTCAGAATTGTGATATATCATTCCTTTATCAGATTAGAGCCGATTAAACGTGAAGAACCTCTCAAGTAATAACCGCATTTCTTCATCTTCAAAGTGCTCCAGTTTGAGAACGCAATAAGATATCGCAATTCTGACTTCACCATCGTGTTCTGCGTAAACAAAACCTTTGAAATGAGGTGTCACTTGTCAGACTGCTTCATTTTGGGAATTTATAGGTTATTTTCCCATCTACGAACTTACCCTGTCGATTGCCTGGACAGATACTTCGTGGAAATGTGAACATTTTATCTAGTGGTAATAGGTGGTTAATTGCATTCAAGGCGGTTGTTAATGTGTCTACGATCAGAAGGGAACGTCAGAACCCAGTCAACTCCCCAGAAAACATTTTGGGGGTTCAAGTCACCATTCAACCGTCTCACGTTTTTGGCATTTCGAAACGTCCTATGCATCGAATAATTAAAGAACATAATAATATTATAATATTATGTTATTCATATGCTTCCCTACAAAATGGTAGTCGCCAGGAATTGAAGCCACGTGATTATGAAGCCAGACTAATCTCGATTGAAAACATGCTTGGAGGATTGCCTCGAGACACATTTCCATCTCAGTGATGGAAATAAACAGAATATGCTCTATTGGAGTGAGACGAACCACCATAGGCGTCTTCCACTTATAGGGTGTGCAACGTCGAGAAATGGCATAATTGGACCTTTTTTTGTCGAGGAAAATAACAGAGCTGTTTCCGTCTGTAGAGCATATAAATTTAAATTTCCAATAACAACATACCTATAACGAAAAAATAAAAATTTTGGTAATTTTGCATTAATTCTTGTTTTTCCCATTTCGTAATCCAGCTGTCTTTCGCGCTCCACCCTGTAGTAAAGTAGAATGTCAAGAAATTATGTGAAGTACTTGTGCTTGGTTAGTATTAATTAGGTTGTACATTATAAGTATTCAGCAGCTTCTTGTGTTGTAAATTTTTAAATGTTAAATTATTAAACTATCGAAATATGACGAACGACTGGTTTTAAGTAAATCAGTAAGCAAAGTTTTGTATTTATATTGCATGTCTTAAATATTTAAGATTCCAACGTACAACCTATCGATTGCTTGTACTTAATTCTATCCAAAGCATGAAATAAATATATAGCTTTTCCGAGTCAAATTAAAGCTTTTCCGAGTCAAATTAAAGGTTTTCCGAAACAAAATAAAGATTTTACGAAACAAAATAAAGGTTTTCCGAAACAAAATATAGGTTTTCCATTTCAAAATATAGGTTTTCCATTTCAAAATAAAGATCTTCCATTTAAAAATAAAGGCTTTTTACTTTAAAGGTTTCTCGTTTCAAATTGCCTCTTTTTATATACATACCTATATATTATCAAGTATAGGTATATGTACATTGTTATAGGGGAGAATCGATTGCTAGAATACGCTACATAAAGAAGGGATGCACGCGCGGGATAAGGATTACATAAAGAAGGAATGCACGCACGCGGCAGAAATCTCCCTGATCATGCATAAGGAATAGTCCATATCAAACTCGATAGAGAATGGACAGGCAGGCTGTCCTTGTCTTGTTTCCATTAAGTGTTTCAGTCCGCTATAGTGAACTTATCTTAACGATTATTATTTTGAAATGGAAAACCTTTATTTTGTTTCGGAAAACCTTTAATTTGACTCGGAAAAGCTATATATCAAATCATGTGTACGTTTCGCCTGGGGTTTCAGTAAGAAATCCATTTGTAATGTGGGCGAGTTCGATCCATCTGATCGGTTATGTAGTAAAAGAATAATGAAATGAAGTACAGTTGTCGTTACCGGTTCATACCGGAGACCCGAGGAAATTGCCTACAAAGAAAATGAAAACAATCATGCGACGCTTCGACAATGAATACTAAGTGGGTGGAGGAGGGATAAAGGATTCCCTAGCAACCTAGTCGACGTCAGTCAGAACTCTGCAGGAAGTGAAAAGAAGCATTTCCTACCTTATCGATTTCGTCTTACATCGGATTTAGGTCGCTCCGTATCGGTGAACCTTTTTTTCTTCTTCTTATTTCCCTCTCTCTTCGGAGAATTTCGGATGGCGCACGACCCAACCGAACGACTAAGAGGTTGATGAGAGGAAGTTGAATTGCGTGATTCGTAACAATTTGGAAAGCGGTTTATGATTTCCGGTCCTGCTCGGTTTTACGAGGTTGACGTTCTTCAGAACTATTTGCGGTGAACGACGATCGGATGGCTCTGAATGATCCGCGTCGCTCGACTTTCTGATGCGATTCAGCTCACAAACAGGCAAAATATTACAATAGCGATATCGTTCAAGTGATCAAACCAAAGAACATACCCCGGAAAAATAACCCGGAGTCCGTACGTAGAGTTTCAGAAACTCCGGAATCTGAGCACAATATTAGCATACAGGGGAGCAAACTGGGGCAATCGCTCCAGTAAACTGCTCAGAAGATCAAACGCCAGTACTCTCGCAAAATCATGAAAAGGTCACATGCTAACAACAAATATGAAGCATCGTTGTTGCTATTATGAGGTTCATGAAATATAGCGATTAGATAGGTACTACAGGTCCTGTAGTACAGGAGCTACATGAAATCCTTTTGGAAACAGTTAAAATTGTCTAGGATGAGCACTCAAAAGTATCCCCCCTCCCCCCTAGGGTTACAAATCGAATTTAAAATGATAATTTACTCAAAAGGATGTAACCGATGTTGAATTGACCAAAATGAATGAATTCTCAGGCAGTCACTCATCGAAGTACCTACTAACCACGCCCGGAATTGACTTTGGTGATTTGACGAGAACTGGTGTGTTCTACGCAGTTAGGCCATTGGCAATAGAATCACTCGTTTCAGAAACACGACTGGTCCACAAAATCCAAGTTACCAGGAAACGCGAAAAACTCTGACGTTGCCCATCTGACATAGATTTGAGATTTTCCAATACACATGGTTTTATGTGGCACGAAAAACGTGCAACGTGTAGCTGTACCTCAAAGGATGCAGAAACAACCAAAAAACGAAAATCGATTTCTTTTAATTTTTTTGATCGATCTGATTCAATTACTAATGGGGAGCACACAGAACGTTGGTGGCAATTGCGAGTCGACTGATCAGGATATTTGCTAGTTTCTTGAGTGGGCATCCACGGGCGTAATTAAGGGGGGAACTGGGGCAGTTGCCCCAGTAGACTGCTCAAACCTTTTGCTCCAGTACAAAAATTAGTCTGGCTACATCTACGTTAGCATAATATGCTAGGTTATGTTATGGTCCACAAGATAATGAAGTGTACATTTTATGAAGGAAAACGAGAAGATAGGTACAGGGACTGCAAGGTCAAGATCTGCGTACAATATTCTATACGTTAGAGGTTAAACATCATAATAACCTCGCATATGTAAGTCCTGACGAGAGGTAAACCATCACAAAGTTCTTTATGATAGTTTACCTCCTCTCATCGGGACTTACGTATGCGACACTGCCATCTTATTTGGCATGTAGGATAGTTTTCCTCTATGAAGCTCCATCAAAAATGAGTCAACTAAGATGAAAATCTCAAACGTGAACAAAATTCATCATCATAATATGATGATGGTTATAACCTACCTCTGACGTCCAGTTTTGTAGATTGCAATCACTCGCCGACTGGAGGAATTGTGAAGCCAACAAATCATCTAAGCCACCAAAGTGTAAGTCTTAGCAGCCCCTAGTCACCACTCTATTCATTCCTAGCAATCCATCCAAGTCAATTTACGACATTACTAACCTATTTAGTTTGTAAGTGGCCACTAATAGAAGGAACAATACTAAAATTTCCTAAAACTGATACCCAAACACCAAGCACAGTCTACCTGACACCTTTACCTGTACGTTGATGTTTCATCAATCCAACATGAAGTATTATGCTTGAGCACAATACGATCAAGCGTTCTCATTGTTGTATTTTCTCAGATAAGCTGAGTGGTTCTTCGAAGTATTACAAAAGTTACCAATTTATCGTTCAGCCCTACTCTATTGGTACTGGACATTTACAGCAGCCAAAACTGTAGGTCAATAAATACATGACATAAGACATCGGAAGGACAGAGAAGTTCCAATTACCAATCGTCCGCGAAAATGCCAAGGTCGAACTTTGAAGTATGATGAAGTAACGGGATGATCCTTTAAAGTTACTTAATTTTCTGCTACGAAGCGCCGAAGCTTTTGCCGGAGAACTCGCTCGAGAAATTGCGGGAGATCTCTTGTTTATGTCAAATACAGGGGGGAGTTAGTTGGGTTTTATGACAAACGCTCTCGAAACGCGTGCTTTAAACATCATGAACACGGGTTTACTACCCTTACGGAAAAGCTTCCTCCGCGATAGTTCAACATTCCAAGTTCAACACTCCCTTACGAATTTACTTCATTATCTTTGGAACTTGACTGATTACTAGGAACTTTTGACTTTTGGGAATTGTGCAGACTACGGCCCTAAACGTGCGATATATACGACTGAAGCACCACTGAAATAGTTGGATCCAATCAATATTTTTTCAAATCTAATTTTCACGCCCGGCCCCTCAGATGCTGACGAAAAACTAGTTTTTCCACCTACAAGTTTCTATATGAACTCGAATATTCTGAGCGATGAACTACGTTTTACTCCGTTTTCGACCAACCCGGCGGGTTTCAACTATGAAAAATTCCGAAATTTTTGGTTCATGAGATAATAATTATCGGATGTACTGCATGATTGTTGGTACCTACGCAAAAACTTTAAAAATTGCCTGAAAAAACGCGACAAATTTGTCCACAACGGTTTTTTATTTTCTATTTAGATCACACTTTTCTATAGATCACTGTTCTGTGCAATATCCTTGAGAGTCCTGTAACTATACGAACTAAGTGTAGTAATGAGCAGAAATATTGTGGGAGTTGGTAACTAGATCTGCTATTCTTCAGGGGGACAATGAGGTCTAGTCTAAATAAACAAAATGTAATATTTAAAAAATATTTAATTGTTGGTGTCTTTGCATAGGTACTTAATATGATACTATGCATAATATCATATTATGATTTCAGAAGTAGCTGGCAACTCTTTTCCGTTGAACTGATTTCGTTTTTGATCCAAACTGTCAGAAATCACTTGGTTATGAGAATTGCTTGTTAGGCAACTGGACTTCTTTTTTAATAGTTGATTGTATCTTCTTCTGTGTTGGTTATTGATTGAGTGTTCTCTCGCCATACTGTGATTCCATTTCTCAAAACGTCCTACATTTAGTATCACTGAATTCGAGAAGGTGGGCAATTACTCGTAATACAATTCGTTGACTGTCATTAATGTCAAAATTGACAAAGTCTACTGTAGTTTGATCAGGCTTTAATTATTTATAATGTGGAAGGTTTACTTAACTGGTATAAATAAGTGAAGAAATTCAAGTTGGGGCGCATGAAAGTGTACCAGCTGAGATTTCATTATCGAAGTCTGTCAATCCGAATTTGACAAACTCTCAAGAGAAATTAGATTAGCCCAACTTTACCGATTCTCCCCTCCAATCAACACACTTCCATGGGCTCAATCGTAAGAAATAATTCTAATGCCGAGGTTAGCCCTAGCTTGCTTACAAGTCTTCCCTCACGCTCCGTTGTTTCCAGCCGAAGTCTTACTCTTCAACCTCATCAGTTCACATTAGCTAGCCTTCTTCTACGATTGGGTTTTTATTCGCGGATTCCGATAAATGAAGTCGTCACTAATCTCCCACCTATAAGAGTGCTGATTCGGCACTCCCAACTAGAGGGCGAGGAGATCTCCCTTAGTACTAGCTATGACGTCTATATCGTCCGCATATGCCAGCAGCTGGATTGATTTGAAGATGGTTCCTCAGGTCTCGATACCTGCATCTTTACTTACTCTTCATCCATATTAAAACTGAAGTGTTACCGTCATCCGTTAGGAACTAACCAACTGTTGAGAGCTTACCAGGACTTCTGTAATCTCAGTAATCAGAGTTACCACTCTTATACTCAATTATGTTTATTACCATTTACTGTGTGTTAAGATCTTCCATCAATGTTAATTTATTATACCTTCAATATTGACAGTTATAACGTAATTATCTAATTATCCAAGTGGAAGTGTGTAGTTATCTTTTTCACTTCTCACCAGAAGCATCACTGACCATCTGAAGCTCAAGCAGCCATATCGAGCACCACATTGTTCTCGCCCAGCGGAATACGTTATCCTAGTTTCTCTACTTATTCTACTTCTGATATCCAAATTCCGGCCACAGTCATAGTGTACACCTGCATGCTGATATCTCCAACACAGGATCCTGGAAGTTTGGTTGAGATCCACTAATTTTCTAGAAACTGTTCATTCTCAGGCTTCTTCTCCTACCTATGATATCTGTATCTACCTCTGCCTATTGGTGTGGTCACAACCTACCTTCATTTTCTGGACACTAAGTATCTGTTTATTCTTTGTCTATGTTAAATCTATCTCTTTATCTGTGATATACATCATCATGTTTTGAGTGGCCACTGTCAGGTAGAGAGATCTTACTAAGCCATCATCCAACCAATAATAAACTACGAAACCTTATCTGTTTTTATGTTATTTACGTTCATTCCTATTTTACATCACATTATGTAGTCATCTGAGATGTATATGAAATTACCTTTCCTATGAAATTACAGTCCACTATAGTACCTATCTAGTACCCTGTCAGTTTGGGGTTGGGTATTTCGCCTCCAGACTTAACAAGAACATGCATAATCTTCGTTAACTATAAATGGTGGACTATATTAATAACGACATGTTCGTCTTTTTACTATTACATTAAAACTTGCGTGAGTAGTTCGTTGGAATCACATCTAAAGGAGTTTCCCAGCGAGGCCCATCGCCTTTTCTTCAAACCCAGTTCCGAACCTGACAATCAACTTCGAAACTTGGCCGAGTTAGATCCTCCACACAACGGAACAACAACCGCGGTTGACCGCCTCCCGCCCTTCGGCCCTGATAAAGGATCCCTCGAGTTGGGAATTCGGTCTGGGCGGAAAGACAATGGAAAATGAATCTTCACCGCGACGCACAAGGCCTTATGAATCGAATCTATTCCTCTATAAATAATCATCACTTCATTGTTTCACCGTCCCGTTGTTACCCAAGCAAAGGAGGAGGAAGAGCTTTAATTAAAGTTCGAGGCCAACCCTTCAGTTCCTATCCTTTTCAATTTGCAAGCCGTTCCCTCAAAAAGTTTCTTTATACCATTTTCTTTTCCGCCCTTCCGTCGCCGGATTCCATCCCCAGGCCGCCTCCCGGTATTTGCAACTTGGGGATTGCCTCCGGTGTCGAGTGCTGCTGATGAAAATATTAGGGAAGTAGTTAAAAGTCAGGTAAGTTCCTATGGAATTGAGTTTTTCTTTTTGGTCTACACCAGACAACTTGGTCTCTGCAGTTCCTGCACTAATTCGATTCCACTCGAGAAAGGCTCGAGAGAGTAGGTGTAGGTGGCCGCCCCTAGTTGTCATGTAGTTATAAGTTGAGAGGAATCTTTGGCAAACTTGATTCCTGTCTTCGGCAGCAGAGCAGACCCTTTTTAGTGTGTTAAATCTATTACGACTTCCACGGTGTATGATAAAGTAAAATTGCCTTTGCATTTCAACTAGTTTAACAATGCATGGAATTACTGAAAAGTTTGATGACCTGTTAGCGCCCACTCTTACTTTATTTTTCTTTACGTTCTGAAACCTCCTTTGATGCCCTAAATATGTAGAAACAATTCTTCGACTTTGGTCACATGCTGGAGTTGTTGAGGCGGATAAATTGGCCAGGAAAGGGTCGGAGAATGCCATGATCGGACCTGAGCACTACTGTGGAATATCCAAAAGCCTCAGAAAAAGCACCACAAAATAGATCCACAGGACAGAGGCATGCAAAGAAATTCATTGGTGTAACCCCGCAACTACGGTAGACCTACTCAATCTCATTCGCACCAGGCTGAGGATAACGGTAGGCCTACTGACTGGACACTGCCGTCTCCGAAAACATCTCTGCAGGATCGGGGTGGCTGAGGAAAATGATTGTTGGTTCTGCCTCGAGGAGGAGGAGACGGCAGAATACGTCCTATGCCATTACGAAGGACTAGTCAGGTCCCGGTTTCTGGGCCTAGGCATCGAAAAACCAGACCCAGAATACTATATGAGGAATCTTGAAGTTGATGAAACAACTGGAGCTCACAGAGCTCACAACTAGCTCTAACAGAGCTCTAACTACTGGGATCATACGATTTTAACAGGTCGAGGTGCTATACTTAGCAAAAGCTTTTGCTAGCCTCCCACATCACATCTTATCTACTAAAATGTTTGATGACCTGTTAGCGCCCACATTTACTTTAATTTCCTTTACGTTCTGAAACCACCTTCGATGCCCTAAATATGTGGTAACGACCCTGCGACTTTGGTCACAAGCTGGAGATGTTATAAACCATCGCGATACCCACATTGTTCTTACGAAAATTCCAACGGCATAACTGCGTCACACGACGACACATCCATCCATCAGGATACTACACCTTCTCGACTCTCCGCTCGTTACTGAGCACTAAGGTGGGAGTGAAAGAGATGCAAGTCTGATCTGTAGGTGTGTCCACGAACCTACTGAGGGCCATCAATCTAACCCTCCTTTCGAGGATTCAGCCCAGATAACCACGACGGCATGATGGCATCTTTCACAAGATCTCTCGAAGAAGTTCAAAGAAGTGTGTCATTGATGAACACGATCCAGAGGTGTAGGAAAGGCTCGGGACTCGATAGCCGAACTCCCGACGGGCAATCAGTCACCGAGAGATTCTAATCATCCGTGAAAGTGTTTCGTCGTGAATCATTTTTCCTCTTCTTGAATAGCGACGTGAAAGCAACACTAGCACCGTCAGATTTTCAGTCGATACTCCCTAATGGGCGTATTAGGGAAACCGTAATGTATTATACGATAGAAGGTAGTGGGTTCGCGATCATCATTTAATAATACTGTGATATTGGAACGGTGTATTACATTATTACGGTCAACGCGTCGTGTGTTGCTTGCACCTAATGGAATCCCCACGAGGAAAAGCTGCTGCTTCGTGTAAGAAAATGCATTCATTTGTTTATACAATAAGGTCTACTGGTCCGGTAGTCATAAAACGTATACACAATGCCTTATACTAGTCAATATTGCATTGTTGCTCACGGCTGGGCTGATTTCGGGACTCTATTTCTTCATCTTACCTCACACCGTTTCTTACTAGAAGAGAGAAGTTTCATACCTGCAACAAAAACAATCAACAGTTAGAAAGCAAATGATCAATAAATCAGAATGCATTAACAATGTTATTGAACGGTGAGGTACCTCAAGACTCGTGAATTCGATTTTTAGACAAAAATTAACAAATTGAAGCACAATTTTGATATACTTGGGGAGCTTGTCCAAGTGGAATAATTTTCAGTTACAGGTAATGACATACGACTCATTACGATACAGGGATATGGTATATACCTAGTCCTCTACTTTTATGCAGTCACCTCTAAAATTAGTGTAGGCCGTTATATGACAGGTGTGCGCCAATTCGCCTCATGAGAGCTAAAAAATGTAGAGATTTTGGCTAAACAGATAAAGGCGCCCTTCTCTACCTATCCCCACAATTTCAGCCCTTTTTGAACCCTTAAAGAGCGAATTGTCGCAAAACTGTCCTACTTATACCACTTCCAAACATCGATGGAATATAATAATATTATGAAATTATTGTACAATAAGGATTATACAATATTTTATATCGTAATGTATACGAAACGTGCGGTTGTAGCTGGTGTATTGTGTAACAATCAACCAGATAATGAATTAGTTGTCTCTCAGTCTCACCAAATTCAACAAAACCTACCAACAATTAACACATGACTTTAAAATAATATACACCCCCAACAAAACGTCATATTGGCTACCTGTATAAATACATCATTTCCCAGTGAAGTTGAGTTTTCCCAAGCAAATTTACTTTTTAGAAAAAGTAAAGAAAAGCACCCCCTCCCACCATGTTAGCTACCTGTACAGGCAGATCTCCCTAAATATGAGGTACCTGTACAAGGTTCAGACCTTGATTCAGTGAATTCTTGATTAACGAATATGTACGTTTTAGAGATGATGTGGTCGCCTGCCTATGATTTATACAGGACGGGACAGGTTGAAACTTTCGTTGGGTTACAAATTTGAAACCGAGTTTAATAATAACCTCGGAAACCCAACCAAACCACAGAAGACTTCTGCAGGGGGAGCCACCACTTCAGATTTGGTTAACTCTCCAGTGAAGCTTTACTGGAGTCTCGCCGATCATGTGTGCGTAGCCTGTACGTCTGCCAAACCTCACACCACTTTACAACCTTCCCCTCTACCAAACACTCACCACTTCGCCGTTCAAGACCATTTCGTCCTTAGAAGCCGCCATCGCTAATGGAGTGTCACCCTCGCCCGAGCTTTTCCCGCTTTATTGAACCCTCCAACCTCGCTCACCATTCTCTCACGCTGAAAACCCCTACTGGGGTGTCCTTTTCGTGACAAATTGACGTCATCACTATTAATTACGTCACCATTCGAGTGTCCTGTGTCCTTCATCTTCTTCCTACGCGTGTCCTTCATAGTCACCCTCCAAACCGTACAAGCTACAAATGAGAGGGGAAAGAGAACAGGGATAAAAACGACCAGGAATAGACGGTATGACATTCTTTCGCACCAAAACAATCAGTTCTTCCAAACTCCTAGCACAAGACGAGATTTCCTTGGATCACTAGTTGATCCGCTAACATACTAGTCCACCGACATACCTGACCTACTTGACTTCTCCATTATGAGAAATATCTCGGCAAATATCTCGGTAATATCTCGGCTCTTGTGGATAAGTGCTTTGATCTCACCTCAGATCATTCACCAATCATCCTAACACTGAGCGAACAAATCATTCACAACGTCACAATCAAGTACTTGTCAATAAAAAGATGGATTCCCCTAGGAAGTGTACTTGGCCCACTACTGTACGTCTTGTTCACGACCGATTTTCCAGGACGAGAGGGGAATACAATAGCAACGTTTGCAGATGACACAGTGTCCTTGAAGTTGGTGAAACAAATCATGTAACGATACCCAAGCTCAGATCTATTGAGAAACTCCAAGAGTGGACATCAAAGTGGAGGATTTAGATGAATGAAGCGAAATCAGTTCATGTTCGAAATCAGAAATGTCCGCCTACACAAAGAACTTTGCATACCAACTTTCAATGAAGTCATCAAGGCTCAAGCCACATCCCATCACAAGCGGCTACAAGTACAAGTCAATGAAATCAGCCCAGCTGCTTGACGTTGACGACCTACTCAGGCGTCTCAACAGAAAGACGCCTCATGACCTGTGGTAGTGAGTGAAGATGTTCTCAGGATTAAAGCCAATCCGACCCAAAATAGTTCCAAAAGCTGACACCAAGTTGAGCTTCAAAATGAGAAAAACTTAATTTAAAAACTACGATTTTAAATTTGAATACGGCAATACACTCTTTTAGAACGTAAAATTAATTATACATTCAAATTTTGAATTTAAATTAGGTGAAATCAGTGATCGATTTATGCACACTCAACTTTCAAAACTATCAGTGACTTAGTTAAATATCTAAGTAGTACTACAACCTATTCACATATATGCGTATGTCAAAAACATGTTGCTAATAAGTTGTTACTTGGCGCAATAAATCATTTGAAAAAAAACTAGTTGATCAAATACAACAAATGATCACCGTCAAGAATTGTGACGGAACGACGAATTTCCACTTCACTATGTTGAGTTGTTCTGTCAGTCCCAAACCTTGAGAAACGAAGGCTTCCACCCGTCAGAAATTGAAGAGCACCTCAAATGGGAGTTTGCCATTTTCTTCTCGGTGATCGAAGGTCAGATAGTAATCGAAAAAACCTCTCAACGAAGACCTTGTCCTTCTTCACCTAAAAGGTAGATTGTGTGGGGCGTCCTAGTGTTGCTGTTTTCGTCAGAACCGCACTAACGAATGGAACCGCAAGCGGTTTCTGGAGATTCTACTTTGGGGCCGACGCAATTTTCAATGATAACGGTGAACGGGGGTTTTGTTCAGATAGGGTCAAAGAGGCGCAGGTTGATAAGGAGACACAGCGCAGGAAAAAAATTGCGCGCAGGTGGCGACCACAAAATTTTAATAGAAACGCAGGTTGAGCCTCAGTAGTGAGTAAAATTTCATCTGCGTTTGTATTCATGACTTAATTATTCATGAATGAATAATGAAAATGCCCAAAAATTATTGATGCTCAGAAAGTGATTCGTATGATGCAGATGGACTTAACTTGTTGGCTATATCGAAAATCAAGTCGCCCATGAGCGGGTATACGTATAAAGAAAAGCTCGTCCCATGGGGAATTAAATGACCTCAAATTGTCCAACTACTTTCGTTCGAATCGAGAGCAGCTCACTGAAGTGCATGATTTAATAAAAGACGAGATTGTATGAAGGTATTTTCTCAAAATAGACGTGTTAAAGTGAAGATTAGAACAAAAATCATCTGCCTTTATCTGCCTACCCAATCATAACACCGTAAAGAAAGAAAAGGATCAGAGTACGCCTTTGTTTGTTGCACTATTTTGTTTACCCATTTGGCTCAAATAATACATGTCCCCACGTCAAAACACATTTAATTCTAGTTCAGTCTAGTTCTCTCGCTAACGTTCTCTAGTCATAAGCTCTATAAAAATTGAATACCGGACTTTGTGTGAATGCTTGTGGGGTTATGTACTACGTCGGCGAATTTTCTTGAAGTCTTTTAAAAGCTTACTTGAATTTTCCATTGTGATCATTATTTAATTTTAATATATACTCAAAATACTTGTTGCACCTTATTTTGATTAGTACAGCCTATCCCGAAAATTTCTGAAATTTTTATCTCTCCAATAGGTTTTATTTTCTCATTAGTTACTTAATTTTCCCTAAAATTTCAACAAAACCATTGAACATGATGTATTGTTTTATTCTGAGTCGAATCAGACCATCCCCAAGTTTCTATGTTAATCCGTTTTCGAGATATTGAATTTTTTCGTTTTTGGCCATTTGGCCCCACTGTGCGTCGCTTCACCAAACTGCGTTTCTGCTTGCGGCCAACCTAAAGGGTATTTAAAAACGAATCAGGGCGACATCTTGTTTCGTACTGGTCATTCCACAAAGGAACGTCTCACAGAGTGACTTCGAAAAGAAACCTGACGACGATATTTCGACCCCATTGGAGAAGGTGGGCCTAAATATTGCGTGGGCCGTTGTGTTTGCCACGTGTATTGTTCTTTCTCTGAATATTTCTTGGTAAAACAAAATTGGAGACGTCCCACGTCGGGAACGCAAATTAAGTGTAAGACAACGTGAGCAATCTCCTCGTGTTGGTCTCTGGGTTACGCAAATACTTCAACTACACGTGCCACAAATGTGTCTTAACAGTGAATTGGTGCATGACAGGACAAACATCGGACTGACATCTACAATTACCCAATGTGTTTGTTTGTTTCTGTGTAATTCCATCGGACGCCCCCTTATTGGTGTGGCCTGGGAACAAAATGGCAGGACCCTTCAAACAGACTCTAATAAACTGCAAATCCTTAGTTGCCAGCGGGGAAGGCTGTAATCTCCGAAGAGACTAAGATGACAAAGACCAGAGAGGGTTGTTGGAGGGTTGAGGCTGGGCTCATTGTACGCGGTTTAAGCCCAACCAGGTTTAAGGCAGGATGTTAGTCACTGTTATAGAGATGTTTAGAACCTCGGCCAACGCATATTCATAATTATTACTACCATCGCGTCTGAATGCTTGACAACGGAGAGGAGCTATCTGTATCGTCACTAACGAAAGCATCGTTCACGATGTAGGAAGCTGGTATGTAAAATTTAATATCTGAAGAAACCATCCCTGGAACTTGCTGATCACAATGGAGCAATCCCTATCAAAATCGGTCCAGCGGTTTGGATGTCTAAAGCCCAAACCAACAAACAAACAGACAAACGTAGAATGTTATAATATAAAATATTATATTGTGATACACATCTATCGCATCTAAATACACTCTTAGAATTCTTATAGAAACGTGAATGAATTGTCAATAAAGTACCCATAATATTATATTATAATAAAGTGTCATGGAGAAAAATAATTCATATAAGCTCTAAAATAACTTGGATATCCCTGTGGCGGGAAAATATTTGCACACAGGTATCTAGAATATCCGTAACATGAGCAACTGAACACATGTAACCGATATCTCTGTAGCTACAGTCTATTATAATATTTTAATTACGACATACCGTGTCGTATAGTTGTGGGACAGAGCAGTGATCTTCTAGGCAGAAAGCAATGAAACATCGTGGACACATTTAATTTTCACATGGATCGAAAACAATAGCTACCTTTTCCTCAAAAATTAGCTAAAAGAACACGCTGCTAAATTTTGGCGAATTTTCGAGGAAAAGGAAGTTTTCGATCCAAAATTTTTAGAACACGAATTTCCGAAAAACGTTAAATGTTTTATACCAAAATCTGACCTAGACCATCCTGTCAAAAGAGGCCAAAAATCATATGTAAGGTAATGCGTCAGAAGTCGACACGTTAAAGGAAGTTTGAACTTTGAGCTTACCTTTCACGTAGGGAAATAGTTTTTTCTCATTGCAAACCTGTTCATTGTGTACCCAAGATCCTTCCCTAAAAGACCTGGCAGCGGGAAATATTATTCAACATGGTTTGAAAAGGGAACAACAAGTTTTGTAAAAAATCCCAATGCTCTAGTAGTCGACACCAGTGACCAACATTTTCTTCAGTAATCGACATGGTTTTGCACTAGTAGTCGACCTACATGCGTTAGAATTCGACAGTATCTCTTGAGTCAGTAGTCGACAGGTTTCGTCATTCCATCGTTTTCACTTTTTTCGACTTCCATTTAAGGCTCAATAGCCCTTGTATAGTTCTAAAATCAGCCACCACGTAGCAGCACCAAAATGAAGGAAATTTAGATAGGGAATAATTCGAGTTCTATTGAACCGATTTTAGATCTGAAAACGGCTATGGACGTAAAAAGAGCGTAGAATTTTCGGAAATTAGTCGAAATGAGTCATAATCAAAAATTGAGAAAGTTGCGATCGTTTTTTTACATTTCCAAGCCATTTTTTGAAAAACTGAGGTAGCTCTGCAATGCACTGCATCGTCCTGAGTCCAAAACAATTTTCAGATTTCAAATCGGTTAATTAGAACCGACCGAAACGCGATTTTACGGTGTAGGAGAGGCAAGGGGTGGAGGTGATGAAGGAGAAGCGGCAAGGGGCTGTTCTCTTCGTCGAAAACGATATCGAAAATGGTACAAACACGGTGCGTAATAGCGTGGAGTTTGGACTACTTCCTAACTAAGAGTACCTAGAAGGCAACAAGGCGATGATTTGGGGAACCAGTGAGTGGGGGAAGCCTCACACATCGTCGGGTCCCACTAGGCCCCTCTAGTATATTGAGATTGGTCCCTATCCGCAGCGTTTCTGACCCTCGAAAACATTTAAGTATGCCAATAAGAGAGCCGTCTACATTGAACCAACCATGATACATTATGTTGCTACAATCTGTATACTAAAATCTTCATTTACTGGTATATAAAAGAAGTACCTACTCATCTTCCTGTATATTTTGAAATTTATACTTTCTTCACCCTATCACCAAAGCTTGAAAAAGATAGGTAGTATTGCAATCGGCTTGAAAACCAAATTTCGAAATGACTTCCGAAAAATTCCTTTATCAACATATAAACCCGTTTCAGAACATTCTAAACAAATTTCTGTGTGTGTGTATGTGATTATGTATGGAAGTCGTCACGATTGCGGCCGGTAGGAAGAATACATTTTTATAATGTAGGTAGTTTCTTCATAATATTTTAATTATGGTTTATAAAATAGTTTTATCGTAATATTGAGATATACTCAATATTATACAATACACCACATTACTAAACCAGTAAACTTGTACAATAATATACAAGTATACTGTACAATATTATATGGTAATAAACAACGCCATTCTTTTGCCCGCTGTTCGAATCAACTTGCAAAGGGAAGTGGTTCCCCAACCTCATTGGGATCATCTTATGTGTTGACGTTTCCAAGGAAACGAATGATGACCTTGGTTTACGTGCTTTGATGCCTACCGGCGCGACGCCCGCCCGTTTGTTGCCCCCTTCTCCCTTGCCGCGATTCCTTCATCACCACCACCCCTTGCCTCTCCCATTCCGTAAAATCGCGTTTCGGTCGGTTCTAATTAACCGATTTGAAATCTGAAAATTGTTTTGGACTCAGGACGATGCAGTGCATTGCAGAGCTACCTCAGTTTTTCAAAAAATGGCTTGGAAATGTAAAAAAACGATCGCAACTTTCTCAATTTTTGATTATGACTCATTTCGACTAATTTCCGAAAATTCTACGCTCTTTTTACGTCCATAGCCGTTTTCAGATCTAAAATCGGTTCAATAGAACTCGAATTATCACCTATCTAAATTTAGGGTCGATGGTGCAGCCATCTATTGAATTTTCTTACAAGTTTTTTTTGGGCTATTGAGCCTTAAATAAAATACATTCAACTGTGAATCGGAACTTGAAAATAGATTGATAAGATGTAATAAAGTAGTTATCAGACTTTTTATTTGCAAACAGCTCATTATCAGTCTCAAATTGCAATAAGTACTTAAGTAAAAAGGTATGAAAACTATAGTCGAAAACTCATTGTCAAAACATTAACATTACAGTTGGGCTTAGGTACCTATTTACATAGTTTTTGACATTTTCATGTCTTTGCTTTGGTACATAAACCGAAACGGGAAAAATTTGCCAGCCCTCAGATCACGTCAGAACACAAGCGACCGGCGGGCCACTACGTCAGAGCCTATGACGTCAGACGGCTGAAAGAAGGCCAACTAGTACGTCAAAGCCTACGCGGTAAAAGCCTATGACGTCAGACGGCCGGCAGAAGGCCAACTAGTACGTCAGAGCCTATGACGCACGAGCGTATGACGTCAGGCGGTTAGCAGGAGGCCAACTAGTACGTCAGAGCCTATGACCCCACGAGCGTATGACGTCAGACGGCTGTCAGGAGGCCAACTAGTACGTCAGAGCCTACGACGCACGAGCGTATGACGTCAGACGGCTGGCAGGAGGCTAACCAGTACGTCAGAAAACTCATTGTCAGAAAATTTGTCAGAAAAATCTATTCTAATCTGATAACGGCATGAGATATCGCAATTCTGACTGCACCATCGTGCTTAGCGTTAAAAAATCAGTAAACTCAGGTGTTACACGGCAAAAAAGGGAGACAAAAATTTGGTATAAAGCCAGTAAAATGGGGATGTTTTACATAAAACCAGTTATTTCTTCAAAAATTCGTTCTTATAGCCATGCAGCATGATTGGATTTTATTTGTATTTTCTGTTCCAACTGTGGTGGCGTGAGTCCCGAAAGTGAAACCCACCCAACTTGTTTAAATAGACAGACAGAAGGCCCATCTTCAAGTTGCTCCCGTAAGCAATCGTTCAACCGAAGGTTTCTGTAAAATGAAGAGAAAGAGATCCTGTGTGAGGAGAATCCAAACCGAGCGACCCGACAGTAACAAAACACTGACGCCCCTCCCCGCGGGTTTCACCGATAATGGGACCTAATTTGACCTGAATTTGTAGCCTTTCATTTTGATGTAAACCCGCCCATTTGTTGCAGCATTTCCCCACTTCCCCTCTAAGTCCACGTTCCGAACATCCCTTTCGACTGCCGGCTTCCTCTGTCTTCGCCATTGTTTATGCAAATTACGGAGCCTTTTCCACTTCATAACGTGAAAACAGACTTCTCCTTCTGTTCTATTTGCACCCACTAAATCCCCTTCACCGGCCGCCCAAGCCGCCTCTTGCCTCGTCAGCCCTTTCCCGAACCTACCGCCGGCTATAATTCCGACTGGAGAGTCCTCGTTCTAATTCCGCCCCATGTTTAACGAGACAACCCTTCCCTCTTGAACTAAATGTTCAAATAAAATACGGTACCACAGTAAATACAAAATAATTTTAAAAATTCATCTCCACTCAAATAATCTATAAATAAAAATGAATCGCCAAATGTGTTGGTAAGCGCATAACTCAACAACGCCTGGACCAATTTGGCCAATTCTTTTTTTCGGTGAACTTCAAGGATGGTTTCTACGGAGAGAAAAATTCGAATAATTGCCGGAAAAACCATAAAAACAGCCCTTTTCTTTTACAATCATGCCGGATTATAGTAAGTAGGGGAGTATGGTTGGAGGGAGGAGGGCACCACATCGGCATGTTCAGGCAGGTGTCCTACCCTCACTTGGTATATTACGTGTTGGACGGTAAGGGTTGGGGGGGGGGGCAAGGGTAAATGTCTAGGTAATGGTGAGGGGGGGGGGGGATTGATTGATTGATTGATTGACTTGTTTATTCACAATCTGTACAAAATGTTAGGGCTATATAGCCCTCAGAGAGAGAGTCAGAGGTGAAGGAGGAGGGAGGAAGTCATTAGGGGTGGAGGGGGAGGTTATAGCGTCGAGGGGAAGGTTATGGAGTGAAGGGGGAGGTTATAGGGCTCAACTATATGTCTGCCATGGTGCTACAGCGTCAGGACAAGAAAAGAGAAGAGGAAGAACAACAGGTTATAGGGCTGAAGGGGTGGTTATAGAGTGGAGGGAGAGGCTATAGCGTCGAGGGGAAGGTTATAGAGTAGAGGGGAGGTTATAGCATCAAGGGGTAGGTTATAGAGTAGAGGGGGAGGTTACAGAATGGAGGGAGAGGTTATAGAGTGGAGGGGGATGTTATAGGGTCGAGGGGGTGGTTACCATGACAGATAAGGTTCAGGTGGGCAGGTTGGGCGAGGGAGTGGAGGAGAGGGGGACAAGGTTTGATGACGTCACCGAGGACGTCATCGTTTGGAAAGAGACAACAACGTTAGGAATTCAATTTAATTATTTAATTATTTTTTATGCACAACGCCTTATCACCAGGTTGACGGTTCTGTTCAGGAGAATTTTTAGCCACGACTATAAAATACGTAAGAACAAAAAACTGCCACATTACAAATCTTTATGACAGGACGAAGTCTGTCGGGTCCGCTATTAGGTATAGAAACAATCTGTACTCAAGTATCGATACCCGATACTATCAAACTATGCACTATCGATATATGGAAAATGTCGATATTTTGATACTATTGACCATCGATGGCCATCCCTATCTCTCGATCGCGCAGCGATTATTTGAATATTGTTTTCACGTTACAAACTGCGAACAAAGCTCCATTAAAAGTAGTACGTCGGGTTTTCCGCATCGAACATAGACCTGTAGTCGATGTTAGTTATAATGGAAAACTACATCAGATATCAATATATACAATTGAATGGAGTAGAACCACTCCGAGCGAGATGCTCCGAACGGGATTTCCAGTGACTGTTGGGCGGAAAAAAAGATTGTCAGCTTCTGAGATGTTCACATGGAATGTAACAATGTAGTAATCACGTGATGGGGCGTGAAGGGAAACGCGTCTAGAAGAGATGTCTACGAAAGGAGTTCCTGGGGAATGACAAGGACAAGGGAATGAGAGGGTGTAGGCTCAATCTTGTTAGCAGTAACACGACAAGGGTGAGGTTACAGGAGAGTGGGGTTACAGGAGCGAGAGCAGAATTCGGGCCTCCGTCGGGAAACACTAACGGTGAACACTAACCCGGAGGTCAACTTAAATTTCCCGTTATTTCTCGAGGACCCGATTTTTGTTCCCCTTTTCGACCAGATCCGCCAGAAGCTTCACACTAAAATAACGTCTTATTGAAACTTACTGGTAGAATGGTTTTTTTCCCCAAGCACTGAACTTAATTTCTCGAATTTTACAATTTTTTCATGCATATTACTGGTAGAATGGCTTTTTTCCAAGTGCTGAACTTATATTCTCGAATTTTACAATTTTTTCATGCATATTACCTTCTGGTAGAGTGGCTTTCTTCCAAGTGATGAACTTAATTTCTCGAATTTTACAATTTTTTCATGCATATTACTGGTAGAGTGGCGTTCTTCCAAGTGCTGAACTTAATTTCTCGAATTTTACCATTTTTTCATGCATATTACTGGTAGAGTGGCTTTCTTCCAAGTGCTGAACTTAATTTCTCGAATTTTACCATTTTTTCATGCATATTACTGGTAGAGTGGCTTTCTTCCAAGTGCTGAACTTAATTTCTCGAATTTTACCATTTTTTCATGCATATTACTGGTAGAGTGGCTTTCTTCCAAGTGCTGAACTTAATTTCTCGAATTTTACAATTTTTTCATGCATATTACTGGTAGAGTGGCTTTCTTCCAAGTGCTGAACTTAATTTCTCGAATTTTACCATTTTTTTCATGCATATTACTGGTAGAGTGGCTTTCTTCCAAGTGATGTACTTAATTTCTCGAATTTTACAATTTTTTCATGCATATTACTGGTAGAGTGGCTTTCTTCCAAGTGCTGAACTTAATTTCTCGAATTTTACCATTTTTTCATGCATATTACTGGTAGAGTGGCTTTCTTCCAAGTGCTGAACTTAATTTCTCGAATTTTACAATTTTTTCATGCATATTACTGGTAGAATGGCTTTTTTCCAAGTGCTGAACTTATATTCTCGAATTTTACTATTTTTTCATGCATATTACATTCTGGTAGAGTGGCTTTCTTCCAAGTGATGAACTTAATTTCTCGAATTTAACAATTTTTCATGCATATTACTGGTAGAGTGGCTTTCTTCCAAGTGCTGAACTTAATTTCTCGAATTTTACAATTTTTTCATGCATATTACTGGTAGAGTGGCTTTCTTCCAAGTGCTGAACTTAATTTCTCGAATTTTACCATTTTTTTCATGCATATTACTGGTAGAGTGGCTTTCTTCCAAGTGATGTACTTAATTTCTCGAATTTTACAATTGTTTCATGCATATTACTGGTAGAGTGGCTTTCTTCCAAGTGCTGAACTTATATTCTCGAATTTTACAATTTTTTCATGCATATTACCTTCTGGTAGAGTGGCTTTCTTCCAAGTGATGAACTTAATTTCTCGAATTTTACAATTTTTCATGCATATTACTGGTAGAGTGGCTTTCTTCCAAGTGCTGAACTTAATTTCTCGAATTTTACCATTTTTTCATGCATATTACTGGTAGAGTGGCTTTCTTCCAAGTGATGAACTTAATTTCTCGAATTTAACAATTTTTCATGCATATTACTGGTAGAGTGGCTTTCTTCCAAGTGCTGAACTTAATTTCTCGAATTTTACCATTTTTTCATGCATATTACTGGTAGAGTGGCTTTCTTCCAAGTGATAAACTTAATTTCTCGAATTTTACAATTGTTTCATGCATATTACTGGTAGAGTGGCTTTCTTCCAAGTGCTGAACTTATATTCTCGAATTTTACAATTTTTTCATGCATATTACCTTCTGGTAGAGTGGCTTTCTTCCAAGTGATGAACTTAATTTCTCGAATTTTACAATTTTTCATGCATATTACTGGTAGAGTGGCTTTCTTCCAAGTGCTGAACTTAATTTCTCGAATTTTACCATTTTTTCATGCATATTACTGGTAGAGTGGCTTTCTTCCAAGTGCTGAACTTAATTTCTCGAATTTTACCATTTTTTCATGCATATTACTGGTAGAGTGGCTTTCTTCCAAGTAATGAACTTAATTTCTCGAATTTTACCATTTTTTCATGCATATTACTGGTAGAGTGGCTTTTTTTTCAAGTGCTGAACTTAATTTCTCGAATTTTACCATTTTTTCATGCATATTACTGGTAGAGTGGCTTTCTTCCAAGTGCTGAACTTAATTTCTCGAATTTTACCATTTTTTCATGCATATTACTGGTAGAGTGGCTTTCTTCCAAGTGCTGAACTTAATTTCTCGAATTTTACCATTTTTTCATGCATATTACTGGTAGAGTGGCTTTTTTTTCAAGTGCTGAACTTAATTTCTCGGATTTTACCATTTTTTCATGCATATTACTGGTAGAGTGGCTTTTTTTTCAAGTGCTGAACTTAATTTCTCGAATTTTACTATTTTTTCATGCATATTACTGGTAGAGTGGCTTTCTTCCAAGTGATGAACTTAATTTCTCGAATTTTACAATTTTTTCATGCATATTACTGGTAGAGTGGCTTTTTTCCAAGTGCTGAACTTAATTTCTCGAATTTTACAATATTTTTCATGCACATTTGTCGCATATTTCATTAGGTTTTACTGCATATTCTATGGCATGTTCGGGGCATCAATGCTGCATCTGGTCTTTAATTATGACCTAACGTACTTCATCGAGTCAAGAAAAAGGGCCAAGAAGCAATAACAACTGTGGTCGGTATCAAACTTCCTGTATCAAATCCTCGACCAAGGGACACGATTTAGGACGTTTTTTCCTGCCTTTTGAAAAAGTTGTGATTTTTCACAAGATTAATTGATATGTGTAATATGACAGTTGAGTGAGCAGAAAGTTAAAATGAATTGCCCATAAAACTTGAGTCTCGGGCAGCCGCTGGAACATAAATTGGAGCCACTCCGGCAATGAAAGATAGAGATTGAAGGAATGAGCAATTATAACCATTTCTCCATCTTCTTTTTCTTAACTGAATATTTCCGTTATCTCTGATTAATTCCTGCCGCTGACAAAGTGGTAATAATTTCTGAGCCAGTGTCGGGAATAATTACCGAATTTCTGTGGGGGGCCTCGCGAAAAGAAGGGTTGTAATTATTCAGATTTATTTCACTCCGCGAAGTCATTTTTCATTGAAACGAGTGAAAATCAAATTTGAAAGAAAATATTAAATACGTGCACTGGCATTTCGAAGGGTACTTTTACTTGAAGTTTGGAGCAGCTAATGGTTGGCGCATTGGTACGTTTCTAATCTGGTGTAGGCTTGAATGTAGTAAACCCCTCAAATTTATATCGGAATGGAGTGAACGGCTTTTCAATCAAATTACGAGAATATTTTGAATCTTGGATTTTTGAATTTTGTACGCATCATTCAGCAGCGCGAAAAAAGCGACTTCAGTTGATGTTGAACGGTCGTTTGAAATGAAACGATGCGGTGGTAAACGCGAATTAAGAACGTACGATCTCCTACATTTTATCGCGTGCGGCTATGAATAACGCGAAGCGGGCACAAAACCACAAAACTCGGACCTTTGGAAGAGTGAAATGGATTTTTTAAAGCCCCCCCCCCCCCTTCCCCCTCAACGCAAAACGAAATGCCTTAACATTGTTATTCTAGACTTTATCTACATATGCAATGCAGTTCAGAATGTTTTCTTCTTCACACAAAGCAGTGAATGAGTACAAAGAGGGAGAGAGAAACCGCGAGTTTAATGGGTTAAAATGGAACGAGAATGGAATGAACCTTCAGGTTCAGAGCTTATGAATTCTCCTGAAATGGGTAATTAAAACTGACGACTACAATGAGAAAAGGTTAATTCATTATGATGTCTTACGGGAATGTATAATAATTTATTTATGTGAATCTCAGTTGTCGTAACTAGACATTAACAGATGTCCCATGTTTAGCTCAAGAGTGAGTAGGCGTTGTGTGTGTACACATCGTATGGTTTGGTTTGGAGAAAACTAATTCATTGGGTCAATTTCTCATTTCGTAAAAATATTTTGTAATTGCTGCTTTTACAGAACATTATTTGTTTTACTATTTACAACTATTTGCAACGTTCACACTATTCGTCCATAACAAAATCTCACAATCGGTGACAATGACTACTCATGTTACTGTCACCACGTTATCATTTTGAAATAACACGAGTGAGAATATCCACGGTTGGAAATGAGTATCTTCCAACTTTTTCTGTACATCTACTTGTTACTTGTTTCAATTATAATCAAACTTACCTGGCTCAAATTCTACTATTTTCGTGACATAGAACTAAAAGTAGGTACAACTTAAAAATGGACCTCAATAGTTTTAAAATAAATTTTCATCTTTTTCATCTTCTTTACAGATTTGACAACTTTTCGTAATTAATATTTACAAATATCTCAAGGTTGCCAAGGTTGTCTCGAATGAAGTTGTGACGACGGTCCGAGAGAATGTGTTTGTAGACGGAAAATTGCTTAAAATAACCGGGTAAGAATGCTCCGTCAGTTCACTGGGTACATCCTCTCCCCTTAAAATCTTGTTAACGTTCTGTAATGTTTCTACATAGACCATTATTTTTCTGCTTGTTGTACCTCATTGTGACTGTGACTTTCTTTAAAGCCACTATTTATTTATTTAAAAAAATATATATATATTTGTTGTTGGAAAGTAAACAGTAGTTGCATATTTCCAAAAACAGACATAAATGTCGAAATAAATGTCCAAAAACAGACACAAATTTGTGAAATTTCTTTTAGGTTTAGACCCATTTTTCGTTCCTTTCCGTCACAGTCGATTATTTCAAGCTGGAGTTATGGACGCTTTTCTCCATCTGTCTCAAAACATATCATCACGCTGGTAATAGAATGAGCATAAGAAAACCCACGTCAAACGTAAGTCAATATCCTTTTGTCGATGTTCCCTGCTTCATTCAATTCCGACTCGTAAGCCCTCAGCTCAACTGGCTATTCACCGAACCATACGAAATGTCACCTTATGAAGCCCCGCATTCTCCCTCGGGTTGATGTACTTTTAATATAAATGCTAAAACAAACCGAGATCTGAAATTCAATTTTATATTATATAAAACGACATTAGCATATTTTAAAGCGAACGGAGGCAGTGGATGATAATTACAGAGTTCCGAATCACGAGAACTACCCGAAGAAATGGTGATTTGAAGATAAGTTTCATCAATTCCTTCTCTCTCGTCTAAAATTCTGCTTCTTCCGTCCGCGCTTTTAGTTTATAAAAGAACGGAAACAAAACGTCGGGAGTCGAAAGTTTTTTCGCCCCTCCCCACCGTCATCGCCTTTACATTTTGTTCCTTTTACGAGGTACAACGACAAGGAGCAAATTGAAACAAATTGTCGAGGTGTGATCAGTACTGGGGCCTATTAGCATGATTTCAGAAGTTTTACGGTACTCGAAGGCTTAGGAGGAACTTCATTTCCTGGAGGGAGGAAGCTTGAAGTCAAAGAAGAAGAAGAATTCATCGACCAAGTTCTTGCAGTACGGTTTAATTTAGAGGAATGACGATTTGACGATGGGTGAAAAGTTGTTACACTACAAAACAAAAATTTTGTATTGTAGAAGTAATGGTTACGACGTTCTTAAAGGGTATGATAATTAGGAGGATGAAATAGGTGGATGTAGAACATACCAAGGAAGAACTGCGGTGTGTGTTCTGCTGGTTCAATCCTGCTGTGATCTTGTGAGCCGGACTTATAAAACTGGTAGGTCTCACCCGAGCGAATTGACCGAAGACACTGAACACGCATGAGCAGGAGAAATGAGAACTGAACAACGGGAGAGGGTTTCCCGGAAAACATGTTACTACCTGAGAAGGCCGGGCGTTGGGATCCACGTGGAGCCCTCGTCGCCACTTGAAGACCTCCTTCCGATTGGACGACCCCAGCGATATCACAAGTTGACTTTGACGCATTATTACACAATGCAGAAGGCTTTGCTTTACAGGAACTTTCTTACCCCTCTCAACAATCGCAGGTCCTAGAAATCCAAAGGACAATACGAAGAGGAGTTCCTGGTATACTTTAGAAGGCCGGTAAAAAATAACAGGAGGCTACTAGTGCAACTACCTGCTCCATAGATTCACACAGAAAACCACACAAACCTCGCCAAACCTATTTTTAACCGACATTTTCCACTTATTGCTCCATCAACATCATTTTCACCAACTCCAACACTTCAAATAATTATTTATTATTTCAGAAACATCTGACGCGACAAATTAAATACTCTGCTCATAATATGTTGGTAATTATTACCAGTATCTTGTTGTTTTTGTATGACCTAAAACGTGTACTTTTTTTAATACTGTTGGAGAGGACGAAACACAATGTGGCAAATGGAAATTGTGTATAGACTAATACTAGGTCAATGAATATCCCGAAAATCAGTTTGGAGGAGAAGCAAAAACTTATTTACGCCATCAATACCAATTTTGATCCAAGGTCTTGTATAGATTGTGTAAACAAGCAAGAAGGGATTTTTGGGGTTAAAAATGAGTGAATTCGAACGATATTGCCCAAGTGAAATAAGTTCGGAATCGAACAAAATAAAGATGAAACGTACAACTTTTCTATAAAATGGAGGCTTGAAGTAATTTGACGCCTAAACAGCCCACTAAAAATGCTATTTCAACTCCAAAATTGACCCGCGGAAATTTGAGTGCTCGTTGTGAACTAAGGATTGAAAATGACTATTACAACTTTTTCCTCCAAGTTGCTAAAAATTGGTGTTTTTGGCGAGCGAACCAGTTGACCAACTTTGAAATTCAAGGAAGTCATTCGACCCAAAATTGAATACTCTTTCATTTCTGCAGTGCTCATCAGATTCGCAATGTTGCTCGAACTCCAAATGCCACAAATATGGCAAGAAATGGGTAAGTGATGCATTATAATTTTAATTCGACTTACGGGTAGATGAAATAATAATAGATAAAATAAATACTTAATTAATTATTTAATTAGGTATTATTAATTTAGCAGTTCGGTAAGTAGTAGGTACCTGTTTAATTAGTATTATTAATTAAGATTAGGGTGTGGGCTAAATTTTCGTTTTGATTTTCAGCTCTATCTTCCCAAGAAAGTATACTAAGAGTAATATATACCCGCAGGCGTACGTGTGTGAATAATATCAAACATTAAATAATTCTCAAGGCAATAGAACTATCGTCAGTGTACAATGTGGTTTTAAATTTGACTGTTCATCAAATGTACGTTTATCCTGGAGTGTACTACTTTTTTTCAAAAAGTTGACTTCATATCGACTCGAGGTGTTCATTTGAGTTCGAATGGACCTTCAAGAAGAGCAATTGTCGACTCAAATTCATCGAGAAAACGAAAAAAAGTTGACTTCATATCGACTCGAGGTGATTATTTGAGTTCGAATGGACCTTCAAGAAGAGCAATTGTCGACTCAAATACATCGTGAAAACGAAAAAAATTGACTTCATATCGACTCGAGGTGTTTATTTGAGTTCGAATGGACCTTCAAGAAGAGCAATTGTCGACTCAAATACATCGTGAAAACGAAAAAAAGTTGACTTCATATCGACTCGAGGTGTTTATTTGAGTTCGAATGGACCTTCAAGAAGAGCAATTGTCGACTCAAATACATCGTGAAAACGAAAAAAAGTTGACATCATATCGACTCGAGGTGTTTATTTGAGTTCGAATGGACCTTCAAGAAGAGCAATTGTCGACTCAAATACATCGTGAAAACGAAAAAAATTGACTTCATATCGACTCGAGGTGTTTATTTGAGTTCGAATGGACCGTCAAGAAGAGCAATGGTCGACTCAAATACATCGTGAAAACGAAAAAAAGTTGACTTCTTATCGACTCGAGGTGATTATTTGAGTTCGAATGGACCTTCAAGAAGAGCAATTGACGACTCAAATACATCGTGAAAACGAAAAAAAGTTGACTTCTTATCGACTCGAGGTGATTATTTGAGTTCGAATGGACCTTCAAGAAGAGCAATTGACGACTCAAATACATCGTGAAAACGAAAAAAAGTTGACTTCTTATCGACTCGAGGTGATTATTTGAGTTCGAATGGACCTTCAAGAAGAGCAATTGACGACTCAAATACATCGTGAAAACGAGAAAAAGTTGACTTCATATCGACTCGAGGTGTTTATTTGAGTTCGAATGGACCTTCAAGAAGAGCAATTGACGACTCAAATACATCGTGAAAACGAAAAAAAGTTGACTTCATATCGACTCGAGGTGTTTATTTGAGTTCGAATGGACCTTCAAGAAGAGCAATTGACGACTCAAATACATCGTGAAAACGAGAAAAAGTTGACTTCATATCGACTCGAGGTGTTCATTTGAGTTCGAATGGACCTTCAAGAAGAGCAATTGACGACTCAAATACATCGTGAAAACGAAAAAAAGTTGACTTCATATCGACTCGAGGTGTTCATTTGAGTTCGAATGGACCTTCAAGAAGATCAATTGACGACTCAAATACATCGTGAAAACGAAAAAAAGTTGACTTCATATCGACTCGAGGTGTTCATTTGAGTTCGAATGGACCTTCAAGAAGAGCAATTGTCGACTCAAATACATCGTGAAAACGAAAAAAAGTTGACTTCATATCGACTCGAGGTGTTTATTTGAGTTCGAATGGACCTTCAAGAAGAGCAATTGACGACTCAAATACATCGTGAAAACGAAAAAAAGTTGACTTCTTATCGACTCGAGGTGATTATTTGAGTTCGAATGGACCTTCAAGAAGAGCAATTGACGACTCAAATACATCGTGAAAACGAGAAAAAGTTGACTTCATATCGACTCGAGGTGTTCATTTGAGTTCGAATGGACCTTCGAGAAGAGCAATTGTCGACTCAAATACATCGTGAAAACGAAAAAAACTTGACTTCATATCGACTCGAGGTGTTTATTTGAGTTCGAATGGACCTTCAAGAAGAGCAATTGACGACTCAAATACATCGTGAAAACGAGAAAAAGTCGACTTCATATCGACTCGAGGTGTTTATTTGAGTTCGAATGGACCTTCAAGAAGAGCAATTGACGACTCAAATACATCGTGAAAACGAAAAAAAGTTGACTTCATATCGACTCGAAGTGATTATTTGAGTTCGAATGGACCTTCAAGAAGAGCAATTGACGACTCAAATACATCGTGAAAACGAGAAAAAGTCGACTTTATATCGACTCGATGTGTTTATTTGAGTTCGAATGGACCTTCAAGAAGAGCAATTGACGACTCAAATACATCGTGAAAACGAAAAAAAGTTGACTTCATATCGACTCGAGGTGTTCATTTGAGTTCGAATGGACCTTCAAGAAGAGCAATTGACGACTCAAATACATCGTGAAAACGAAAAAAAGTTGACTTCATATCGACTCGAGGTGTTCATTTGAGTTCGAATGGACCTTCAAGAAGAGCAATTGACGACTCAAATACATCGTGAAAACGAAAAAAAGTTGACTTCATATCGACTCGAGGTGATTATTTGAGTTCGATTGGACCTTCAAGAAGAGCTATTGAGGACTCAAATACATCGTGAAAACGAGAAAAAGTCGACTTCATATCGACTCGAGGTGTTTATTTGAGATCGAATGGACCTTCAAGAAGAGCAATTGACGACTCAAATACATCGTGAAAACGAAAAAATGTTGACTTCATATCGACTCGAGGTGTTCATTTGAGTTCGAATGGACCTTCAAGAAGATCAATTGACGACTCAAATACATCGTGAAAACGAAAAAAAGTTGCCTTTATATCGACTCGAGGTGTTCATTTGAGTTCGAATGGACCTTCAAGAAGAGCAATTGTCGACTCAAATACATCGTGAAAACGAAAAAAAGTTGACTTCATATCGACTCGAGGTGTTTATTTGAGTTCGAATGGACCTTCAAGAAGAGCAATTGACGACTCAAATACATCGTGAAAACGAAAAAAAGTTGACTTCATATCGACTCGAGGTGTTCATTTGAGTTCGAATGGACCTTCAAGAAGAGCAATTGACGACTCAAATACATCGTGAAAACGAAAAAAAGTTGACTTCATACCGAATCGATGTGTTTATTTGAGTTCGAATGGACCTTCAAGAAGAGCAATTGACGACTCAAATACATCGTGAAAACGAAAAAAAGTTGACTTCATATCGACTCGAGGTGTTTATTTGAGTTCGAATGGACCTTCAAGAAGATCAATTGTCGACTCAAATACATCGTGAAAACGAAAAAAAGTTGACTTCATATCGACTCGAGGTGATTATTTGAGTTCGAATGGACCTTCAAGAAGAGCAATTGACGACTCAAATACATCGTGAAAACGAGAAAAAGTCGACTTCGTATCGACTCGAGGTGATTATTTGAGTTCGAATGGACCTTCAAGAAGAGCAATTGACGACTCAAATACATCGTGAAAACGAGAAAAAGTCGACTTCATATCGACTCGAGGTGATTATTTGAGTTCGAATGGACCTTCAAGAAGAGCAATTGACGACTCAAATACATCGTGAAAACGAGAAAAAGTCGACTTCATATCGACTCGATGTGTTTATTTGAGTTCGAATGGACCTTCAAGAAGAGCAATTGACGACTCAAATACATGGTGAAAACGAAAAAAAGTTGACTTCATATCGACTCGAGGTGTTCATTTGAGTTCGAATGGACCTTCAAGAAGAGCAATTGACGACTCAAATACATCGTGAAAACGAAAAAAAGTTGACTTCATATCGACTCGAGGTGATTATTTGAGTTCGAATGGACCTTCAAGAAGAGCAATTGACGACTCAAATACATCGTGAAAACGAGAAAAAGTCGACTTCATATCGACTCGAGGTGTTTATTTGAGTTCGAATGGACCTTCAAGAAGAGCAATTGACGACTCAAATACATCGTGAAAACGAAAAAAAGTTGACTTCATATCGACTCGAGGTGATTATTTGAGTTCGAATGGACCTTCAAGAAGAGCAATTGACGACTCAAATACATCGTGAAAACGAGAAAAAGTCGACTTCATATCGACTCGAGGTGTTTATTTGAGTTCGAATGGACCTTCAAGAAGAGCAATTGACGACTCAAATACATCGTGAAAACGAGAAAAAGTCGACTTCATATCGACTCGATGTGTTTATTTGAGTTCGAATGGACCTTCAAGAAGAGCAATTGTCGACTCAAATACATCGTGAAAACGAAAAAAAGTTGACTTCATATCGACTCGAGGTGTTCATTTGAGTTCGAATGGACCTTCAAGAAGAGCAATTGTCGACTCAAATACATCGTGAAAACGAAAAAAAGTTGACTTCATATCGACTCGAGGTGTTCATTTGAGTTCGAATGGACCTTCAAGAAGTGCAATTGACGACTCAAATACATCGTGAAAACGAAAAAAAGTTGACTTCATATCGACTCGAGGTGTTCATTTGAGTTCGAATGGACCTTCAAGAAGTGCAATTGACGACTCAAATAAATCGTGAAAACGAAAAAAAGTTGACTTCATATCGACTCGAGGTGTTCATTCGAGTTCGAATGGACCTTCAAGAAGAGCAATTGTCGACTCAAATACATCGTGAAAACGAAAAAAAGTTGACTTCATATCGACTCGAGGTGTTTATTTGAGTTCGAATGGACCTTCAAGAAGATCAATTGTCGACTCAAATACATCGTGAAAACGAAAAAAAGTTGACTTCATATCGACTCGAGGTGTTTATTTGAGTTCGAATGGACCTTCAAGAAGAGCAATTGTCGACTCAAATACATCGTGAAAACGAAAAAAAGTTGACTTCATATCGACTCGAGGAGTTTATTTGAGTTTGAATGGACCTTAAAGAAGAGCAATTGACGACTCAAATACATCGTGAAAACGAAAAAAAGTTGACTTCATATCGACTCGAGGTGTTCATTTGAGTTCGAATGGACCTTCAAGAAGAGCAATTGACGACTCAAATATATCGTGAAAACGAAAAAAAGTTGACTTCATATCGACTCGAGGTGTTCATTTGAGTTCGAATGGACCTTCAAGAAGAGCAATTGACGACTCAAATATATCGTGAAAACGAAAAAAAGTTGACTTCATATCGACTCGAGGTGTTCATTTGAGTTCGAATGGACCTTCAAGAAGAGCAATTGACGACTCAAATATATCGTGAAAACGAAAAAAAGTTGACTTCATATCGACTCGAGGTGATTATTTGAGTTCGAATGGACCTTCAAGAAGAGCAATTGACGACTCAAATATATCGTGAAAACGAAAAAAAGTTGACTTCATATCGACTCGAGGTGTTCATTTGAGTTCGAATGGACCTTCAAGAAGAGCAATTGACGACTCAAATTCATCGAGAAAACGAAAAAAAGTCGACTTCATATCGACTCGAGGTGTTTATTTGAGTTCGAATGGACCTTCAAGAAGAGCAATCGTCGACTCAAATACATCGTGAAAACGAAAAAAAATTCTTGACACAACGGTTCATTATCCTCTTTGTACAGATCACCCTTCTGTCTAGATCACTAGGTCTAAATGTCTAGATCCTAAATGTTAGATTAATTATTATTATCAATTATAATCCCGGACCCCGTGCTTTTGAACCCCTTCAAAAGAGATTCCTGGCTACGTTACTGATGTACAAGCAGGAGTTAGGTAGAAATTCAGTTGATGTCAGTGATTCCCTAAACGCTCTATATGCAACAGAAAGAATTGAATCGCGAAAAAACTCAGGTTAGGTTATGAACCTGAAATTTGAGGGCCTGAATCCGCCCATGACGACATCCGCGGTATTTCTCCATGTTCCCCAGCAAGACAATCAATTCATCAAGTTTTGCTGTTTGATTCAATATTGTATTGATGATGTTTTTCGTGAATTGCGAACGAACGGCTAACTTTTCATTCTCGGTCAATTCCAACGGTCATTATGGAGTAAAACCAACTACTCCAACTTGTGGAGTAAAACACACTGCAGTGAAAACCGTCACGGCAGTAGTTGAGCAGAAGACCGCCACTTGACAAGCGGCGCCCACAGCAAAACGTCATCCATCTCCCACGTTTAACCCTCTCCTCTGCACCGCCGCCATCATCGTCCACCCGCCATCGCCTCAGGCTCCCAAAGTTATTAATGATACGCCACTTTCCACCTGGACTCGATGTACCCACTCTGGGGTCACGTGTAGCACCGTTTTGTAAACCACACCGAGTGGGATTGAACCGAAAAATTCAATTTGGGTTCGGGTCAAGAAGCAGATGATGGCCGTCCGGTTTGACGCACTTTACCCCTTTACAACGGACCAAACTTTGGAACTCAGCCTGCGGGCTCAGATAGGGTCAGGGATGCTCCTTCCAACTAATCATAACCCAAAGTCAATATGAAGAAGTGAAAAATAATTTGTAGAGATTTTCAAAAACATCATAATATTATCTCGAAAACTATGAATATTTCCTATAGGTTCACAATATTAATACATTTAGATTCAGAGTATTTTTCAAGGCCACCAGAAGCACTGTACGACCAGGCATGAACCGATGAACTTCATGAATTGGGACACGTTGCAAAGCTTCTATTTTGCACTAATGCAATACGTGCTGCACTAATTTGACTTCAAACCTTTCAATTTCCAACTGACATTTTTTTTCAAGTAAAAATGGCTCTATCTGTTGATTGAGTTGGAATCATCGTCTTGCGGTTGACGAATTTTTAATTTTCCCCTCGAAGCAAAAACTTTTTGTTTCTTTGTACTCTCAAGGAGGACTTGTCGTTTTTGGTTGATAATATCCTTTTCTTCACCACAAATCCCTACTCATCTTTGGTACTCGCACTTTTCTTTTCCATTGCAGATTAAATAATCCGCTTAAGCTCCCACTTTAATGGGGAAAATGTTTGAAAACAAACTGACAGGACACGCTGCAGGGGAACGCAAAGCGTAAACCTCCGTCACCTTCCCTGACTGTGTCGCCGGCTATGGTTGCCTACGTACCGCTAAAACGAGCTCTGAGGGAACACTTAGCTCTGCCAGGTGCAATGCACACTCATCTTTCTAAGTGCACCTTCGTCTCGATCCATGAAACCGTTATTAGAGCTGAGAAAAGCCACATCTTGTACAAGTATGAGTATACCCCTGATTTGGTCGTGGACGATGAATCCTGTCCTCGGTATTCTATATCTATTTGGTTCGATTTTCTAGCTTTACAGGTTACGGGCCAGTCCATCGCACGGTTTCAAAACTCTACCAGACAGAGGCAGACGAGGGAGCAATCAGCATTTTAAGAAACCAAACTTTGAAACCAAGCGAGCGGGCCGAGGAACAGGTTTATTCGCCAGGCTAGAACTAAAACTGTGTGCGCAGAAACTTTTCTCGTAAGTCTCTTTTCATGTTTTCAAGGGTGAATTCGTTTTAGGAGCCCTTTCAATACGAAACTATTGGGGCGGAAAGGTAGATTGATTACTTCACTTACTCGAAAGTCCAACGGCACCGAACTGAGTAAGAAGCCCTCAGTGGAGAAAGGTAAATACGAGCCTGAACAACAAACATCACCAGGCCTAAGTTCGTCGGAAGAGGAAGGTTCCTTCCCTCTTTGAGGCTTTTATTTCATTTTATCGTTGCTATACGGATCTTCTCAACACCTTTCTGCAGACTCGACATACACTATACCCTACATATACGAGTACTATACGAATTACCCTATACTCAACGGCCACTCCTACGAAAGAGGAGCTTTCCGGCTTGCGGATCTGCAAATGGCATTTTTTGTAAGAATTCCTGAAGTTCCTTGTATCTAGCGGATCGAGTAAAGCTTGGTTGATAATAGCAATGCAATACTTTTTTTGCTCGTTTCTTTTTTGATCGTTAAGCTAGTAACCTGACTCCTACCTCACACTCGGGCATGAACCCAAGTGAAGTCGGAATTTCCATTATTACGCTTATTTATGCCTAAGTTGGAATTATTTTTTGTTATAGGATAATATCCCTATGTTATGTTCATATTATGTACTATTTACTCATGTCAATTTGTGAAAATAAAATTTAATAAAAAAAAAAAAATGTCATGGATATTGTGGCGACTTTACTTGTCACGTCACTTCCCTCCTTTTTCCGCATATATCATCTTCTGTCATACATCATCTGATATCTGTCATATATCATCATATCATATTTTTCGCTGACGGATTCGTTGCCGTATCCGCGCACACATCTCCTGATCGAATTTAGTTTTCTTATTGTAGTGAGTGTGACCAACGAAGGCTGCTCAATTGCCAAAAAGAATTAATTATGTAGGATAATTAAGGATTTCTACTGTGAGACACCATTTAAAAGGTCCTTTTGGATCTTACAGGAGGAGTTAGGCAAAACCCAAAAAGAACAAGGTTTTTTTTTTCGCTGATCCCACAGATATCTGCAACGTTGTTAGTTTCTTGATTTCGTAAAGAGGAAGTCACAGTCCTGTTCCTTGCACCATGTTCTGTAACAACGTTTCAGAAATCTGTAGCTGCAGCTGCATCTGACTTGAAATCTCTTCTATTCGCCGGTATTTTGTAGTTCCTCGTCCACTGGTATTACAAGTTTTGTAACGCCTGATGTCTCATAATTATGGTTCGCCAAGTCAATCCCGACACCGAATCTCCTGTAAATTATTTTGGATTTAGCAGAGTAACAACAATAAATGCCACAAATGCCCCTCACGGACTCGGCTACGCACAGAGGTGCACCTAAATTTCTCTCGGAGTTCAGGAAGGCGTATGTAACGAGTGTGGAGATATTGTTTCGATCTCATGTTTGCAGATAAGGAATCCCACAGTGAAGGAATCCCCGGTAGTGAAGAAGCTTCTTACCAAGTAAACGTTCTTCTTTTCCTGCCTGATCTCGACAAAACAAACTCGGGCATGCGGTAGAACAACCGGTAAAAAATAGCGACGTTATACGGAAGGTCAGAAAGACTCTTCGATGGAAGATGGCGTACAGGGGCATACGTGGGAGGGCGAGCCTGAAGCTTTCGGCTACTTCCGACGTTCATGGAGGAAAAGAGAAAGAGACAACAGCAAAGTCCAAATCCTCTCTTTTTCCATTCCCATCATCCCACGTCATTCCGCAGTTATTTCCTTCTCTTCCCTTAGGAAGCCCCCGCCAGTCGTATTTTACGGCCCAGCGATCCGACAAAGCACTACGCCGCGCCGATTCTACTTCTTTCACAAACTGAATATGAAAAACCGTCTTGTACAGCGTTTGATGGGGTAAACATTGATACTATATCAAAAAAATTCAAGGCATCATTTCCTGACCTTTGCCTTATGGCAAATGGTAGCGCATGGGCCAATTTGGCGTTTAAAATAACATTAAGAAATCAAACATAAAATTAAACTATTAAGCTATGCAGGGAAAAATGAAGATGGGTTGTGTGGGAGCAAAGGGAAGTAGTCCTTGCGAAACCAGTGCACCTGGCACTTACTATGAAGTTCCTCATGCTTTTTTTGCGGAATACTGTTGGGGCGTCCACTCCAAAATCTCGATAGTTCTACAGATGCTTTCAAACGAGTTGTAGTCATTTCAATATTGCGTTGGACTCAGCAAAGACCAATTCATCAGAGAACTTGGCAGAAAACGATGGCGGATCGGGCAGGGGGGCAGAAGGGGAAAACTCGTTTGGTATGTTAACTTGAAAAGTGCGATCCGTGAGATAACTTTTCTGAAGGAAATACAGGTCTCCGTTTCCCATAGAGACCATCATGCCAGAGTCTGTCAAAGGCCTGTTCGGCATCAAAAAACGCCTTTCGCCGAACTCCTTATTGAACGAGATTGAACATCAAGGACACGGAAATTTTTCTCTGAATCCGAACTGCTGGTATGAGATTAGGTGTTCGGTGTATTTTTTGACATGTGGGAGGATCAAACGCCCAAAAATCTTCGCGAGGGCTTGTAATGTAACAGACTAAAAATATCGTTCTCCGGTTTCCCTGGTTGGGGGATAATTATGACTGTCGCGTGCTTCCACGGGCATGGGAAGCAACCGACCTGTGCAGCAGAAGTGCAGCAGAAGAAGGTGTGCATAAAGACTACGTGGTGCTTTTACTTGTGGCGAAGTGAATGTGTCAGAGGAAGAGTGTAAATTGGAAATACATTCTTCAGTCACTCATTTCAGCGTGATTTATACAGGGTGTCCAAGTATGAATGGTCCAAACTTCAGGGATCGATTCTACAACTAATTTGCAACAACTTTTGCCCAATAACATTTTTTTTTTAGCTCCGCTGAAAATCCTAATTTTTTTACGCCGTTTTTTCAAAACATGATGTAGGTACAAATAAATTTGAACACACCGTTGAAAAGCTCTTGAACTGCAGATGTTTTTTTCCGAAGAGAGGAACGATCAGGTATGGGTAAAAATAGCTTTTTAAAATGCCATCATGTTCAACCAAAAAGTGATTTTGACGTGATTTTTCACTTACTAAGCTCGTTCATACAATTTTTATTGTGTATTGAGAAGAAAGCAAATTTAACGCTCTTCCCAACGGTATCTTCAATTTTCATTTTACACAGTAACATTGAATGTTTTACACCATAAGTGCCCTGATGTGTAAAGGTTTTACACATCAGGGCACTTATGGTAATTTTAGTGGGTTAAGGTCGGAAACAGTAAAAAAGTAAAAAAGTCGGATTTTCAGCGGAATTGAAAAAAAACGTTATACGGCAAAAGTTGTTGCAAATTAGTCGTAGAATCGATCCCTGAAGTTGGGCTATTCATACTGGGACACCCTATACAGGTATGTACTTCGAGTATATGAGTATATTTATGTACTTTCACTGGACATGAGTATATGATATGAGTATATTTATGTACTTTCACTGGACATGATGAATTGAATTGTATATTTTGTCAATACACAGACATTTGCAGAACATTTGCACAGACATCAAGCAGAAATAGGTGTGCAGCTGATTCATAAGTGGCTAGTGGAAAATAAGTTGACTCTAAGTGTTAATAAAACCCCCTGAAAAATTTGCCCCTGCCCCCGGAAAATTTGCATCTTGAATTTCATGAGCTGCACTGTCTCATTTCCTCCGGATGCAAATGCTCACTTCTGACCAGAGATAATTCGTTTAAATACCAAGGTACAGTTATGGATAGTCTGCTAAAATAGGAACATCATATAACAGCTCTGCAAGCAAAGCTTCGTAAATGCTTGTACATTTTCGCATTTTTGAGAAAAATAGTGCACACTGGAATTTTGAGGCAGGTTTATTGTGCACTGGTGCATATTACACGGGTTGCCGATGTTCAAAGCATTATTATCCTTCAAAAGTATTTTATTAGATCGAAATCAAATACTATAGAACCACACAACTCCATTATTCCAGAAACTTCGACTACTAAATGTTAATCAGCTTTATAAAAGAAGTGCTGTATTCCAAAAACATCTTCCTCTATCAAGGTGTGATAGTTTTTAATGGTTTTCCTCCGGACAATTTTCCAAAACTGTGCTAAAGACGCTTCTTCTAACTTGGCAACCAGGGAGAAACCATTTTTAACAACCATTAAACCATTTTAAGAACGTAACATGATATGGGAACGTAACAATTAACATGATACGTTAATATATATTATATACTTTTAATACTCATTCCCCGACAAGGGTTGGTGCCCGTAAGGGGAAATTATAATTCCGTTGAAGTATTATTTTAATTTTTAACCAGAAGTGCATTTTATTATTTTTCGTCTATATTTTTGTAATTTACATGGAAATAAATAATAATAATTAGCTGTATGAGCCAATCAGCTGATACGAAAAAAAAAATGTATAGCAGTTTGTAACCTCCTCGTCAAAAGGTACAACAAGTGTTGATTTTCTGATTAATCCATAGCTTTTAGGAGGGTCGCTGTGCTCACAATTAGGCATAAAATTAATTTGGTTTAATCACGCACCCCTTTCAACGTGATTGTGACGGGGGAAGAGCGATGGTCTCGGTAAAACGAACAATTTCAAGGCCTCATACTTTGACCGAGCCCCGAGTTAATCGAAAAACCGGGTCGCTATTTAATTTCAAACAGAAAGGAGAAAAAAAAAGTTGTCGAGTGGGAGAGCGGGACAGGCATTTTCATTCCTCTCGGGAAACATGATCCAGTAACCCGAAATTAGGGTGGGGGGTAACGGCACTAATTCGCTTAAAGGGCACTTTTCCCGAAATTAAGCAAATATCTTGTGAATCGTTGATTTGAATCCCATTTTGAGATTTTTGCGGAGTTGAGCTTTCGTTTCTTTGAAGGAATAATGTTAGTTAGAACGTCCCCCGGGGTATCAGATGATATTACTGCGCTCGGTCATGTCATTTCTTTATGCCTTTAGGCGGAGAGTAGCGAGCGTAAAATTATATCCGGAATACCTTGAAATAATCTGCGACCTCGTGCTTTACATTTTGTATTTTCTTTTCCCCTCGAAATGGAATCAGAACTTTGGAGTCAACGTCGATTTGGATGTCGAAAAACGAGATCAAAGTCTTGTATTAAAATACAAGTCAACCGCTGACACACAACGAAATTGTCACAAATTCAATCATTGTTGGAGAATCTCTCGAACGAAATATCGTAGGTTTAAAGGAGGAAGGCACTCAAATACGAAGTCAAATATTCAATTTTTTAGAAAATTGCTGTTTTTGAAAATGAGTTTTTGTGTGCCCTAGAATCGGCCTAACTTCACCTTAGAATTTCTCAAATTACTGAATCTTGTACTTTATGCTGTGAAATGCCAAAATTGTTAGGAGACATTGCAAACTGGAATAAAATAATAATTCAACTTTTTATCCAATTCAAAATAACCTTTATCAAATAAAGGTTATTTATAATTAAATTTTTTAATTCGATGCTAATTTATTAATTTTTTCAATTAATTTATTAATTTTTCAATTAATTTATTAAATAAAGGTTACTTTATTAAATATCAGAGAATGTTAAATTAATCATAAATAAAATAAAATTTATGATAAAATTTATTTTATCATTCTCTGATATTAAGGGTGAGTTACTTTCGTGCCTTCAAAAGTGTAATACATTCATTCAGTAAGTGACAATCACAATATGAGAATAAAATTAAGAAAACCATGTTCTAATAAAGTAAAAAGAGTCTGAAACAGTTTCAGCAACAATACTGGTATTAGCTGAAGTATATTAGATGTATGTATAGGTAAACCAGTTTTTGGTATATTATCTTCGATAATGAACCATTGGAATCGCCCAAAGAAAAAATGTTTTCAATTTTTTTTTATCATTAATTGATTTATTATTATAAGCATCATATTGTATTCTTTATTAACAATATTCTATAATATAACTTCAATTTCAATGGATCTCGTGGCAGAATACCTACAAAATGTTTCGGAAGTTATGATACAAATATACCTCGAACCATACAAATTTTGTAAAATTCCACAATAATCCCCCTTTCCTTTCAATAATTTGAGTAGAATATTTTCATTTCATCAGAGTTTCAGAAAAACGATTCAATCAATGATTTATGAGCAAAACGTACCTCCGCTGGTCCATTATTAACATTTTCAGTATTTCACCTTTCGGTGGTGGAAATATTTTTTCCAGCCTTTTGCATTTTCCCTCTATTCGAAACCGAATGACACCATCAATCCCGAAAAAAACGTGAACATTTCCATTTACTCCTATAACCGAAAGAGGGTTAACCGAACCGTTACAACCATCCTGCCCTTCGACGTGCCTTCTGTTCATTTCTCATTGGTCAGCTTTTATGGAAATTCCAGCGGTAGGAATCATGAAGTGAATTGAGGAGAATTGGTTTACTTCCCATTTCTCATACTTCCTCACTCTTGAAAACGGTTTCAGCACCACAATATAGTTACAACGGAACCACTAAGTGATTTTCGTCATTAAATGTGGATCTACTTTGACAAAACGTGAGTAGCTTTGTTGTTGTGGTGTCACTTTATCATTGAATCCCAATCAAGCCATGTCACTCGAGCCTTAATCCTTGGTCCTTGATCCTCTCTAGGTGATCAACGTTGAGCAGGCCTCTTCATTGACGTGCCTTTGGAGCATCTGATGATGGGCTGTTGCGAATCTTCGGATTTCGTTTTGAACCATTTCCACTCCAAGATCTCGGTGGATGTTATTATTGTGAAACTACCAGGCCAGGGCGCATTGCCGACGTTCTTGACATTGATCTGGGATTTTTGAATAATTTCTACATTACATTTGGCAGCACAGCCACCCGTAAGTCCATACAGGCTTGATGCCTTGTTTACATTACGGAAGTTGCGAGCTGTTGCCTTACAGTCAAGAAACCCAATCTACCCCTTCATGGATCTTGATGGAAGACCTGCTGATCTACAGAGTCTGAATGTGAGTCACCCACTCTGGTTTTGACGCTGGGTTCTGAGGTTCAGGGGTGCACTCCTGGCGCTAAACGATGTGGCGTATATTCGCTCTGATCGCCCAAGTAGAATTTGCTCTATGTGCAACATGTCGGCCCTAGAGGACGTGCTCCACTTTCTTGGTTGTTGCCCAGTGCTGTCGGAGTTCCGGTTTCGATTCCTAGGTGCTGGCGTGCTGAGCAGGAGAGATGGCGGCAGTTTTAAATGAAAGGCAATGCTGGCTCAGAGTGGCATCGTTTGGCCACTATACATGGAAATATAGATGAACATTGGTCCCGGTGTTAAACTGGTAGTGAGTGGCCGATAGACCTTAGATATATGTAGTAGAAGCACAGGCGTGAATTGGTGATCGCACCATAAGAAATAAATATAAATAAAATTAGAATAAAAATATAAATCAAATTAACGTAGATATTAATAAGGATGGCAAAAACCACCCGGCAGACGGACGACACGTCCATGCCTATCATGTTTTTGTTTTCACTAGTTGTGTGATTGTTTGATGTAAATATTGTACCTATTTTCTGACAATACAATTTACATAATTTACATAATATATTATATTGTCCACTTAATTATATTCGCATTCATGTATTGTCATTCACTTAATTGTATAGAAGTTAGATGTCATTAAATATGTTTTCTTCTCTTCTTCTTCTTCTTCTTCATTGCGGAAGTTTGCTCTCAACAGTATAATTTGCTGGATTTGAGACGTTATTCCTCGCTCTTTTTCATAACACGTGCCGAGCATCATTCCCAAGACTTGGCATCATTGGCGTATAGGATTGAAAAAAGTCTCATTCATTCTGAGCGAACTAATTTAGTAACGGATTCATTGATGCCTTCACCAACATCCATTGCAGAGTAATCCGCGAATTGATCGTGTTTGTTTCAACTTCTAGCACATCAGCAGTGTAGATCAAATAGAATAGAGGTCCCAACACACATGGGGCACTCCAGCTCCATGTTTGATTGTGAATAACCTATTTGAAAGGTATGAGTCAAGTATTTCTGCAAACCGTTTTCGCAGTGCTCGGTAAAGTTTAGATTTCACCCCGTCGTGCCATACTTTGTCGAAAGCCCGATTTGCATCGTGTAAAATAGCTGAACAAACGTTCCCTCTCCTCTAGAGCGTTGTCGACTATTTTTCAAAAGCACCTGTTCGACAGTTGAATGTTTCTTCTGAATCCGAATTGGTAGTTATTCTGTTCAATGCTTGCAATTTACCTCGTGTTTAATCATTTCCCAAACAATTTGGAACAGTGGTAAGGGTCTGTAGGATAAATAAGGAAAATGAACGAGAAAATGAAATATTCCGGTTTGAACACCGTTCATGACAGTTAAAATTACGCTTACAGGACGTTATAAATGCCATTGCTTTCAACGCTTCTTAGTCGTGTTATTATTTATAATTGCTAGTTAAACTGGCATCTTGATTACGTTATGCATTCATTAAAAATATACTATCCATGAAGTCATGACCGGCATTTTCCATTCCCTCCATAAAACGGCGATACTGGATGATGGTACTCGAGAGGGCCCTTGCTCTGGGAACTTGTTCAACCGTTCGTTCGCCATAATGCTTTCATGTTTATTGAAGCTGCCTCGAAGCCATTCGGCCGAAACGAGAATGGAAGCTGTGATAAATTACAATACTCAACTTGAGGTAAATAAAATGTAAATGGAAGAATAGAAGAGAAAAAAATGCTAAAACACAGCTTGGAGTATAACGCTTAAGAGGGCCATTTCGATTGGAGGGGTTTGTATTTAAAATTTAAACCTCATTTCAAATTATAAGAATCCGGCTATTAAACGTTGATAAAGGTTCGCCTTCTGCGGATAAGAACCCAAGGAGAAGAGCATCCAGAGCGCCGGTACTTTCAACTCCCTCACACGGCACTTCGATAAAATATTCACTAAGATCAATGAGCGTCTCCATGGAAATGTAGGAATTTTTAAAAGCGATTCTCCTCAACGTTCTCCTGTTTCTTCACCACCTGAATCGCTTTGATGCCCCTTTTGCACCCCTCGAGGAAATACCGGGGGAGTAATCTAATTTCTAGGAGTTATGGCCTGGCGTCGGTTTTATATACGCGCAAGCTCAAACACGTCCCTTGAGGACAATGGAATAGTTCTCATGTGTTGTTATCCCCGAGTAGAGGGACAGTTCGGAACGGTGTAAGGCTGAATAATAGTTTAGGGATCCTTCAAGGGGCCCTTGTTACGTTTTTGTTTAGTCAATTTCAATAGTGACCAGTTGGGAGCTTATCGAGGTACAATAATACAAGTTACATGATTTTGGGAAGGAGGTACAGAGAGGTTGTAGGTAATTTCAGAGTGGAATTCGTAATTGTGGATCCAAAGAAGAAAGTGGTAACAGTCAAAGGCTTGTCACAGTTTGAATGGTTTTATAAGGCTTAAAATAAGGAACCAGGCCTCGTTTTATAAGGCGTATTATAAAAGTGATCACACACTATAAGCGGAGATTCTCAGATTTCTTCGTACTGCGAGGCGTGATTTCATCAAACATACATCAAGTGACCCAACTTCTTCACAACTCATTAGGAAACCGACGGTTTTTATGGATTTCATGTGATTTTTTCAAAACAGTGTTTTTGCACCAGTGTCAGACACGGAGAAATTGGGATGGCACCAGTATCAGAGGGCCTCCTGGTCCAGGAACAGACACTACAATCAAACGCCAAAAAAACCTCTTTTATTAAGTAAATTTTTATTTGACTACGTAGGTAAGTAAGTTAAAGTAAGTACGTAAAGGTAACTTGAATTATTTATAAAAACGGTCTTTTCATTCAAACACCCTTGAGAAAGAATATGTCTTTGTTAAAGGTATTGCAAATAGGAATGAAATAATCGTACAAAAATAGAATGAACATCAATATCACCTAAATTTCATTGTGGAGTTAACACGAATAAAAAAGAAAGAAAGAATGAAATTAAGTCAAGTCGTGGGTTTCTAGTGGCAAATTCTTACCAGTATACTTCAACTGGTTCAGGAAACTGGTATTTCGTGGTTTCGTTTCTTCCAAATTTTACGTGGCCAGATACGTGGCAATGTGGGTTTTGGATAGATCCATCAGATCGAACACTTCCCCGTTTTTCACAAAAACCGTTCTCATTCTGTTGCAAGGATTGAGTGAGACAACAATCGCCTCGTCTTCGGTTATAATTTCCTGTATTTTGAACAGCGTCTTGTAAGTAAGTCCTTTTCTTTGTGTGCCTGCAAGCTATGAAAAAAGTGTCTTCTTCCTTCTGTTTTCCCTGTTATTCCGATTTCCCGGAGCCATGTCTTCTAAGGCTTGTCGGAATATTGGAATCTTGGTCCAGGAGGGCCCATGATGATCCCAAATGTATCTAGGAAAAAAGGAACTGCGTGAAGAAAAAATATCGGATTGAAACGGATTGGTGCTTATACATGATGTCCGTTGCCCTGGATTCACTGTTGAGTCGAATATTTGCGGCTGAACCTTGGTCGGTGTCTCCACTCATATGCCCTTACTCATTGGATAGTTAGGCGATTGTAAGGGTATCCTCATTCAAAGATCTCGGTGTCATTTGCGACTCGCCCTAGACATTTTCCACTCATATTGATGAGATCTGTTCTAAAAGTATGAGAGCTTTGATATTCTGGAGGCGTCATACGAGGGGTTTCACCTGTGTCGACGCTCTGGTCGTGCTGTATCCGCTCGATCCTACGATACGGGTCCATTATTAAATAACAAATTTTGTTCACCGTTCTATGCGAACACAGCTCGTCCAGCGCAGGTCTCTTCATTTTAATCGCTTTTGGTAAGGGAACGAGCTGGCCAGATTTCGATCTCACTGCTGCTTTACCACTTTGCAATTTGGCTCCTCTCAGTCAACGGTGCCGTATTGCCGATTGTACTTCCGTCATCAAATAGTTGGGGTCGTCCATCGATTGCCCTGCTCTGTTGGAGCTGATTGACTTCCTTGTGCTTCGGTATCGTACTCGTTCTTCAAACCTATTTCACGTTCAGACTACACCAACTGACTATCTCTACAACAACACCCTTCTCACCATATTTTTTTGATATTTTCGCAGATTCCTATAGGAAATTGATTAATAACCTCAAAGGTAATAGGTATGTACTTATTACCTACGAACATTAAATGAATTGATGTTAAGGAATGAATTATATTTTTGTTTGTATGCACTGTGTAGAACCGCTAGACAGAGCATAATTATACCTACTGCTTTTGTGAAATTGGGCTCTCCCCGTGTCAATTTAAATAAATAAATACATTAAATTTCCAAGACCCCTGTTACTTGATACTTATCATCTACGAGCTATAAGGCAATCACATGAACGTGTAAGCCTGGAGATGTGATTTTAGGGGTTTGAACACTGTGTTTCTAGCGTTTTCCAAAACCAGAATTCATAAAATGACAAGTCGGTGATTTCGTTTCAAGTGCAACAACACACAATAATCGCTCTAAAGCAGAACTAAACGGTGTGCCATGTACAGAATTCACGTGAAGGGGGATGAATCGAGGTGAATACCGGCTAAATGAGTGCAGCCCTCAGTCCCCTCTTTAAGTTCTCCGTTAGTCTCTCGGCAAATATTTACAAGTTAAATTGAAGTAATATCCTATTTAACCCTTCTTCCCGCACCCTGTTTAAACCGTCCCAACGCCGGTTTTCAGTTTTCAGAAATGTTTCAAGACGCTTCTCCCCCGGTAAGCCAGTTTTCCTTATTAAAGCGCGCAGATTATTTAATGAAGCATTATTCCGTCCCGGAAAGGTCGTACCGGAGGAAGGGAAGTTGTAGGGAATTTAATTAACAAGAAGAAGTGGGGCAAGGGAGGAATGTGGCAGGAATCGCACTTTTTCCCTTTTTTTTTTTTTTTTTTTGGAAGGAGAGATTGGGAGGAAGGTGAATCCGGAAGGAAACCCACTAGAGGTTTCGGGTTGTAGGAAAGTGAGGAGTTGAAAATTCATACGGCACTTGGGGAAAGGCCATGACGCCAGGCGGTAACGTTGTGGGGATAATGAAGTATCGATCGAATGAGAAGGATCTTGGTGGTTAACCATGTTCCTATTCTGATATTATAACGCGTTGCCAACGGCCGTTGTAATTTCATCAATGTTACTTAAAGAAAGTGAGTGTGATGAGTTACGGCGACTGGATCTGGATATGGATTTGACAGGTGTTACTTGAGCCTGTGAGGCACGATAACTCCATGCATCATACTCGATCATAATGAATACCCTCAGCCAGTAATCTCTACTCAAGCTAGCCAACCGTTCTCCCCAAACTCGGAAAACATTCACCCAGAAAACTTCCTTGGAAGTGCAGTTTCCACAGAAGTGAAAGTGGAAGGTCCTCATCCCTGTCATCATTCTCCATGGGCTGTATAATCTCTAAAGAGACCATCGTTCAAGGCAAGCAGAGCACCTCTGAGCCTCCAGAGCGTTCAGAGACGAATCCCCAAGTGATCGTACTCCAGATTCCCTGGTCTCACGACCAAGCACAGGAACCGGTACAAGGGATTTCTCGATTCCATCGCTCTTTCCCGCATGACGTTTGACCCAAACTGCTCAGCCCTCTCGTTCAGCCGGTAAAGGCTCCCATAGAAGCCCCATGTTTCTGAACAAGCTCCTCGACCGTTTGCAACCAAGATCGGTACTGAATCAAAGAAAACTAATCGTTGCTACCGTATCATGGAGTCAATCACCGCTGAGAACCTCAGCTTCGCTTCACTGCAGTATATCAGCTTGTTCCATAATTCGGCTGGACACAGCATACGTTGCTATCCGAGTTTATACCTCGAAATAGAAACAGGAGCTACACGGGTGTTTTGCACGTTTCTAAGTGTGGAGAGTTGCAGACAACTTGTTCGTTAATTTTTAAAAACTCGGATTCGAGTTCGATAATTAAGCAATAAGGTGAGAAATTCAAAAAACCGCGGATGAAGGCGTATGAACGCTTTGACAAGGTGCGCCTACGTCAGGTGCATGAACTCAACGTCTTGAAGATGGGCTTTCACGAGAACACTCGGAAAACTTTGTTCGCGAAGGAATAAGTTGGCAGCGGTTGCTCCGTTATCTTTACTCTCAAGAGCTAAAACCTTATTTTCAACACGACTAAGGGTGTTGGAGGAGCTAATTAATTCTCCTGCGACTCGCTCCTTCGCTCTCATTACGAACAAAATAAGGGAGACAGTTGTCAACTTGACGAATTAATGTTCATTTGTGACGATGCTCAATGTAAAACGAACGAAGACCGCGAATTAGCGACGGAATGATACTCGGAATTGGGAAAGTGTGAAGAAAACATATTACTGAGTGATGCATCCATTACGGTGTACGTCCTAAACTTTTCCTTATGCTATATATCTCAATATAATGCCGATGTATACTTGTTTGTGCTCTGAGATCTGAAGAATTTCCCCTCTGGATTTCAAGGTGTGAGACCCAAAATTGACTTATCAACGACGGCCGGATTGTCCATCTAAACATCAAGCAATTATACGTGAATCAGAACACGAGAAATGCGGGATATTTTTATCAGTGGCCTAATGATAGAATCACTACTTACACTAATCCCTAATTCAAATTACTCGACTTGCTAATCAATATCCTAATGTGCTCGTACTTAGGCTGACTGTCAACTGTGACAGCACAAAAAGGACCCAAATCATGTTTTCACAAAAAATTCTATGGAAGTATGGATATTTTTTCCGATGGTCAACACTGCAGTACTGTCCGCGAATTGTAAGGTCTACGTTTCAAGATATGTAGATTCAGAAAATCGGTTTTAAAAAACTGGTCGTGCACCATGGCTATAAGAGGGAATTTTCGAAGAAATAACCGAGTTTATGTAATGTTTGATGTTTGAATAACCTCATTCATCCATTTTCTCCCTAGTATCACCTCACTGTATAGATGATTCAACGCTGAACACGATGGTGAAATCAGGATTGCGATATCTCATTTCGTTATTAGAAGAACCGTGAAGAACATTTCAAGTAACAACCACCTTTCTTCACCTTCAAAGTGCTCCAGTTTGAGAACGGAATGAGATATCGCAATTCTGACTTCAACATCATATTATTCGTAAAAGAATCGGTTTAAAATGACCTGTCACTTGTCAGCCTTTTCCATTTTTGGGATATATGAGCGATCCCCCCCCCCCCCACCATCATTACAGTAGCTCGATTTTGCCCATCTACGAACTTAGCCTTTAGAATACAAATTTTAATTTATTATTTCCATTCTAACGAGAGTTCGTATGGAATGACACGTAGGATTTTGGTATAAATGTGATTCGTGTGATGAATGGTTTGCTGAGTTTAACCCGGGGAAGTTAGGAAATTACACCCACTCAGAGGGCTGTCCTGGTCTGCTTTAACAGACCAGGTACTCTCCAAACGGTGGAACCAAAATTCGCTAAAAAGGCCCACTGTGCCCACTGAGCTGGTCTTAATTAATCGGTGAATACATTGGTACAGAACAGCGATTATTCTGATTAATTGAACAATCACTTCAATTGAATAATCGACTCAGTCGTCGAATGAATAGAAGGTTGCCATAAGCTACAACTTGTATCTACTTGAAGAAAATGTTTGTCTAATTGTGGACACGAGATTGTTGTGCTGGACGTAAATACAAACGCTCACATTATCTGACGCTACCGAAACACCGATAAAAACCCAAACGAGAAGGAGATGGCCCAGTGAAGAAAACCGGGTCGGTTTCAGTCTTAATGAATTCCACATTAATGGCGGAACCCTCCGCGGGTTCCCACGCTGATGAACTCGAGAACTTGCAACAGCTGAGGGAGGTTGTACCAGCAATCAGGCAACTGAACCCTCTTAATCTCGCGTCTAAATCCTTCTCAGCGGCTCCCGCTTATCTTTCTTCAGCAAACACACTAATTGGATCAACTCATGGGTCGCTCTTGGTTTATTTAGCCGCCGTAGGTTATATTTAGGGGTTAGGGCATTGATATAATACTATTATAATAAACCCGTTGTATCGTCAAACTTGCTCGATATCGCTCCATTATAATGTGGTGTCACTTGTCAGACTATTTCATTTTTGGAATTCATGGGTAATTCCCCCCCCCCCCCCCCTTAAAATTCCCCCCCCCAACTTAGAGCGGCCCAATTCTGCCCATCTTAGTAGCCTTTCGATGGCCAAGACAGATTTTGTCGACATTTCAAGATGAATCGGTTCATGCAGAAAGGGACTTAAGTCCAATTCCTGGACGGAATAAGAAATGGCTTGTTTTGGGGTTTATGGGGGTCATTTCATCGTTTTATGCAGAAAGTTCGAAATTGCAGAAAGTGCAGAAATTGCATTAATTGCAGAAATTGGCCGACTCGAGTCGAAGATGACCAAGAAAATGATGAGTGATATTGTTTACTGCATTTTCAATTCGTTAATAAATCATTTTGAATAATTTTGTTTTTTTGTGTGGCACCTCTTCCCTGCTTCATGCAAAAAGGGACCTAAGTCTAGCGCCTTATTTGATTTTTACCGAAAAAAGGGCGTCACTTTTTGCAGAAATTAATACAGTTTGTGATAAGGGATAGAGAATTGAGTGTTTACTGAAAGTTTCATTCAGTAATTCCGTTTTCTCGGAAAGTTATTCAGTTTTTTTCGTTTTTCTCGAAACAGCTGTCAGTGGACTTGAGTCGCTTTCTGCATGAACCGATTCAGATGTATTTTGAAGATATTTTTTGAAGATCTACTTCATGGATATTTTTTGTCATTTTGTACACCTACTTAATGTAGAAATAAGATGTTACCTGCAGTCAAAGAAATAAAAATGTTGTTTCATTTATTGAAGAAAAAAAGAAATTTCAAAAATTGTTTTCTAGTAGGTAATTATGTTGAAATTATATATTAAAGACGTTGAAAGAAACACTGTTGAAATGTTTTCTACTACCCTTACATTTACAGTTATAGGTACATTCAAAAAAGTTACATTTTGACATTTTATGTCTTTACTCTGGCACATAACTCGAAAAACGTTACACAAAAGCGTTACACGAAATCGTCACGAAAATTTCTGATGATTTTCGCTTACAACCGATTCGGTGCTACGGAACTTTATCTTCGCCAGTTATCATCGTACAAAAATCGTTCACCACTCGTTGGATAGCTCTAGATTTACCTAACCATATTACGTTAACCACTGCGGAGTGCGTGGCCGACAAGCTGCGGTATGAGCGTGATTGTTTAAATAATTGTGTACACATAGGTGATCATTCTCAATAATTCATTGTATTGTCTATACGAATGCAAGCTTCATAATTTATGATGAACCCTACAATTAAGTATAACAACTACGCTACTGGGGTAGGTGATGTAGCATTGTTCGAAGGTTCTTGAATCACTTCTTTAAAGACATAAAATGTCCCAATGTGTTGCAGACTCGTATGCAAGCATTTAATTCTCGACTGTATCAACAACAGGATGGAGTTGACACGAATTCGTTTGACATTTTCATGTCTTTGCTTTGGCACATAAACTGAAACGGGAAAAATTTGTTTCCTTGATTCACCCTTTCCCTCAGATCACGTCAGAACACAAGCGACAGGCGGGCCACTACGTCAGAGCCTATGACGCACAAGCGTATGACGTCAGACGGCTGGCAGGAGGCTAACTAGTACGTCAAAGTCTATGCCGTAAGAGCCTATGACGTCAGACGGCTGGTCGGAGGCCAACTAGTACGTCATAGCCTATGACGCACGAGCGTATGACGTCAGACGGCTGGCCGGAGGTCAATTAGTAGGTACGTCAGAGCCTATGACGCACGAGCGTATGACGTCAGACGGCTGGCAGAAGGACAACTAGTACGTCACAGCCTATGCCGTAAGAGCCTATGACGTCAGAGGGCTGGCTGGCTAGGTGATCGGGTTTTAATAAGCCTCTGGAATTCCGCGCCTTCATTTTGCATTCATTTACATCTTCACGTTGAAAAATCCTTCATCTTGTCGCTAATTTAAATCTGTTCGATCGATACGTTTGATTAATTGCAAGTAGTTTTTATTCGCTTTATGGTTCATCATTTTCAAAGGTGAAAGATTTGAATCGATCAAGAAATGTTTTGATATGCAGAACAGCATTTTGGTTTGGCATTAGGGAGATGGGAAATCTAACGCTCTCTCCAACGGTATCCTCAATTTTGAATTTACAGTGTAATTACCGGTCAAGTGCGTTATGAGGGAGTTACGACCGGTCAAGTGGCGTGAAATCGGCAATCGTGATAAAAATCGGTGTGAGCGAAAAATTCGGGAAATGAAGGAGAATAATAAAACTCCGCGAGATATTTCTGTTGGGAATCAGTGTTGATTCCGTACACGAAGTAGTTCGTTCCGTTTCTGATACACCTGGCGGAAACATCAGAGATACGAGTAGTCGAAACGAGTGTCAGCTGAAGAGGGTTCGCTAAATACAAGCACAAACCAGTGCCGAACCTTTGATGTTGAACCAATCGACTCCTGAGAAATCTGAAAGCGCATCAGTATTTCCCATTTTCACAGAATGGGGGAAGCGAGAGAGCTCCCAATAGTCCGGTTCCTCCTCAAAGAAAAATAGTCTGGAAGTTTAATTGCCTCTTTTCCCATCGCCATCCAACCAAGTTCCGGAGGAAAGGCCCCCCCAAATGATTAGGGACTCCGAAAAAAAAGAGAAGTTCGACGGGATCAAATGGTTCCGAACGGTTTGAAGAGAAATGGGAAGAACGGGAGGGGTACGAATCTCATCTCCGATTTACCTAGAGTTAAATTCGACTGATGAATATTCTACGTCGAAATGATGAAAAGAAAACTTTCCAGAATCACAAAGAACCTGCTGACGAGCGATACTGCAGTACTTGATACTCGTGTCGAAAGTAAAACTCAATACCATTCAACAATCTAAAGTATAACTAGATAATATTATTAGTCAAGTATTTAGTGTACTATTCAAGCTCGATACTATTCAAGTATCAAGTAAAACTAGATATTAGTCATGTCTTTGAATAATATAATAATAATAAGTACCTATTTCATAAGAAAACCACATTAAGCTCGGGTAATCAATGTGGATATTTTTGCAGTACGAGTAATTACGTTGTCTTCTGATCATGTTATAACTGACGAGTAGCACGGTGAAGTAACGTGATATTGTAACGCAATGAATATTATTACTAACCTTGATACCAGCCTCACCAAATTCAGACTGAACCCCATTTCCCACCAGCGGAGTTTCCCACCATTGTGCTCAACTTCAGTACAAATCAAGGGGCCAAGATATTATCATAACAAATCAATGGTATTTGTCAGATTAGAGAGTTTAAGTCGAATATGTGTATTTTTTCCTGTTATCACCTGGAGGGACGTCGATCGATTTTCCGATTTTACATCGCATCAACTGATCCAAAAGTCACATTACTGTGATGAAAACAAGTCATTTGATAAAAGCACAGTATTCAAAGACGCCAACTTTGGCTCCGAAGATGAAGATTACATGAGCAGGCGGCGGAGCGCTGGCAATTATCAATTACTTTGGACAAAGGCTGCACAATCTTCAAAGACCACAACAATGACTTCAGTAATTATGGGTTTCTCCCTTTCACTATCTCAGCTTCCGGTGAAAAGCATCAGAGCGGGCTTTGAGGATCTTCGTCGTTATTCATCTTCTCAGTCGAGATGTGATTGCAGGTCGGTGTTGACAAATTTTCGACCGTCGAATTGCTCGAGGTGCACCATCAGCACTGTATGGGAAGGTGTGAGAAGGACCAAGTACCTCTCGCGACAAGTGTAAAATGTTTAATAATTAATATTATTAAATATTGAGCGAATGATCGTATGGTGGCAATAAAGCTATCGGCTCAGGAAAGTACGTGGACGAAGAACTACCTAAAATTAAATGAATGACTGGCCTAGTCTTGTGCAATGATGTACGTCTTCGGCCCACATATCCTTGGGTGAAATGCTACAGAAGATAATACTTGCCATTCCTCATTACTTATCCAAGGTAATCTATTTTCGGCCTTTTGATGGAATCACGAACCTCTACATCCTTAAGCATTCTGCGGAGCTCCTCAACATTGGTCACCCTGTCCACCCAGGGGAACTTGAGAATTCGGCGGGGATTCCAAATTTCCAATGCTTGAATGTCCACACCTCCACGCAGTAAAGTAGGAGGCTGAAGACATAGCACCTCAGCAGGTGCATCCTAACAGGAACGCTAAGGCCACGGCTGTGAGGGTTAGCTGAGTTTCCTTGCTTCCCGAGTTTTTGTTACAACCACACAGTGGATACCCAGGTCTGTGAATGCAGACCAGGATATCCCTCTGGGTGGGATATAACGTGAGAAATATTCGCTCATCATTGCCATACGTCATGTGAGAAATATTCTTTCATCACTGCCATACAACGTGTAACAATATAACGTGAGAAATATTCCCTCATCACTGACATGCACCATGTAACAATATAAGGTGAGAAATATTCGCTCATCAATGCCATACGTCATGTGAGAAATATTCGCTTATCAATGCTATACGTCATGTAAGAAATATTTGCTCATCAATGCCATACGTCATGTGAAAAATATTCGTTCATCAATGCTATACGTCATGTGAGAAATATTCGCTCATCAATGCCATACGTCATGTGAGAAATATTCGCTCATCATTGCCACACGTCATGTGATAAATATTCGATCATCACTGCCATACAACATGTAACAATATAACGTGGGAAATATTCGCTCATCATTGCCACACGTCATCAGAAATATCCGTTCATCATTGCCATACAACATGTAACTATATAACTTGAGAAATATTCGCTCATCATTGCCATACGTCATGTAACAATATAACGTGAGAAATATTCGCTCATCATTGCCACACGTCATGTGAGAAATATTCGCTCATCACTGTCGTACAACATGTAACAATATAACGTGAGAAATATTCGCTCATCATTGCCATACGTCATGTGATAAATATTCGGTCATCATTGACACACGTCATGTGAGAAACATTCGCTCATCATTGCCATACAACAAGAATAATTTATTAGTAGGTATAGATTAGTAAAGTATATTGGATTAGATACGGGAGAGGGCTGGGGAGCTATAAAAGCCTTTCGCCGTGTGCCGGCCTCGATGTTCCGACCGGACCCGGGCCCACCCACCCTGACTGCACCCAGGACTAGGACAAAAACCGAAGGCATGAGTGATGGGGGGGAGGGGGGGAACGCCGAATCCTTCTGACGGGCCAAATACCGTTGACTGGTGGAAGGGAGGAATGCAGAATCCTTCTGACGGGCCAAAAACCGATATCAGGACGGAGTGGGGGAACGCAGAATCCTTCTGACGGGTCAAAAACCGATGGTAGGAGGGAGGGAGGAACGTAAAATCCTTCTGACTGGTCAAATACCGACGGCAGGAGCGATGGATGGTGGGGGGGGGGCAGAATCGTTTGAGGGGTCAAAAATTTCGAAGGCGGGTGGGGGGGGGGGGACACCGAAGGCGGCGGGTGGAGACGGACACCGAAGGCGGCGGGTGGAGACGGACACCGAAGGCGGCGGGTGGAGACGAACACCAAATCCTTCAAACACCAAACACTTTGGAGGACCGAATCCCTCTTCCGAAGGGGAGCGTCTGATTTGTCGGCCGCGTCTGATTTGTCGGCCGCGTCTGATCTGAGCGTCCTGATATGTCGGCCGCGCCCCTACGGTCAAACTCGGTTAGCTGCCCCAACTCCGGGGTTCGTATGAATTGGGTTCCATAAAGACGGGGACATACACAGGCCGGTCATCCCGCACGGGGGTGATTTCTACAACTAAATTGAGACTAAAAATGTCCTATGACTCATTTTTGGTTTATTATCTTCGATAATGAACCATTGGAATCGACCAAAGAAAAACAATTTTTAACCCCCCTCAAATTTGTTGGTTTACGTTTCAAGATACGTAGATTCAGAAAATCGAATAAATTTATTAAGTATCTTCTTTGTACAGATCACCCTTCTGTCTAGATTAATTATTATTATGAATTGTCATTAATAATTAATTATTATTATCAAGTACCAGTGTAAATTATTAATATTAAATATTATTGTTGGTTATTATTAATTTTTATGCTTCATTAATAATAATAATTATTAAATATTATTTATTAACTCGATATTTGAAAAACATGTGCTGTTTGAATCAGCTGAGCCAGTTTGAAAATGGACCCGACAGGCTGCCTCTCGATTCACTCTCATGTTGACAACTTTCGATCTCCTCCAACTTTGAGCCGTCATTGTGAACGAACGGCTGGTCGCACAAAGCTGTGGATGGTTTTAAAAACTTCTAAAAAATAAATTCTATCTAAATATGAAATAAAAAATATACTGTTTCATCGAGGACCGGAACGGATTATTTGCACAAGTTGTCGCTGTTCCGATCCGTTCCGGGGGTGGTATTGGTTCCGCGGAACGGTTCCAGTCTCTACTCTAAACCTATTCGCAAGGTTGTTCCATGGATCCACCAAACAAACGTACTATCTTTAAATATGTTTGAAACCACTTACTGCTTACCGCCATCTTCTAACTCCCTCCTTTCATTACCGTTGGAAAAGTTTCAGGCGTTGTGTTGTTTCCTTAACAACTCGATTCGGTCACGCCAACTCCGCATTACCTCATCTCTCTAATTTTCCTTTTTTAACTCGGCGATTTTTTCTTTGGAAATTGATTTCCAGTCTTTCGCTTTTCACTCAAGGAACTTCCTCCACCTAATAGCTTGCTTTGTAGGACCCCGATAGAAAAGAAATCTCCGATCGTGTAGCAGAGCGTCATAATTTCCCTTCTTTCAGAGACGTTATTTTTAGAAGTTTTCAATAAAACTCCATTGTCCTGCCGGTGTTTGCTAGTTAACGATTAATTTGTTCCTTCTTCAACGAAGCTCGGGGTAACGTATTGAAGGGAAATATTCAATTTTGTTCGTAATATTAAAAATCTCTGGAGTCTTTGCGAATTCGTTTGGGCGTTTGTTGTAGGAATGCAACATCGGAACCAAATAATCGATTATAATATCAAACGAATAATTGTAAGCTAATAATCGAGGTGGCCGATTAATCGGTATTGAATAATCGAGATCAAAGAATCGATTTTTTAAGTCCTTATTTCAAATGCATAATTATTTGCTCTCTGATAGTTTTCTTCGTCTATAGGGGACGACCTATTGTTGAATTACAAGGCTAATGAAGATAAGGTAATGCCAAAACGAATGACATGCAAAAATAGTTTTTTATCATAAACATGAGGGTACCAAAAATTGAACCGATAAAAAGTGTACATTAAAAAAAGTACCTAGTGTTTTGGGACACCTTGTAAAAATAAAAGTTTTGAGAGGCTCTGGGTCAGCGTCAGTTTCGCTCTTAAGAATAATCTCTCAGCAGGAACTAACGTGGTCACAGATGCAACATACTTTCTTGCAATGCTGCTATATTCGAGCCACGTACATGTTCTGCCAGTGGCTGAACAGTGACATCTCAAGGATGTCGCAACTCCACGTGGTTCTTCAAATTTGTGGTGTTACCACCAGTCTCCGAAACCTTCGAGCAAGTTTTACATACTGTCGACTTTATGTCGTCACTTCTTGTGAAATACCTCCACCACTTGCTTTTCAGTGGGGCCATTAGGTACAATAAAAAATATTATTATCAACGATTTCACACAAAAAAACCAGTCACAGTGGTAACGCGTTCACAATGGTGGTGGATCATCAGATTTTTGTGCCTCGAGTGAACTTGTCCAGATGTCTGGCTTTTCGCTTATTCCATGATTGAAGACGAATCGTCGTTGTTATTGTAACTACCTCCAAGGATACCTCTTTCCTAGGTAGAGACAATAACAACGACGATTTGTCTTCATTTGTATTAATCGATTATTATTACTGATTTATCGGTTTTCGAATACATCTGGATTTTGACAGCGTTTTTTTTATATTTTGGTTGACATTTTCATGTCTTTCATATTGCACATAACTCAAAAACCGTTACGAAACTTGACTACGAAAATTGTCCCAAATGAGTTTCTGACGATATCTGCGTACAACCGAGTCGTTGCTAGGGGAATTACTAGGGTACTTCGTCATTTGTCATCGGACAAAAACCGTTCACCATTCGTTGGAAACCTCTCGATAGAACTAGAATACATTCCTCTCACTCGGTTGTCGCCCTTCGAAAAGCTGAGATGTGCGCATGACTTGATACGAAGTTTGTTTGTACACAACATTTTATTTCTGTTTTCTGTGTTTATAAGAGGTATATAATGGAGACATTAAGGGGGGGGGGGGGGGATGACATGAAAATGTCTCAATGTGTTGCAGACTCGTATGCAAGCGTTTACATTGGCGTTCGACGATCTCTATAAAAGAAGTACCTACCAACAAACATTCGAAATTACCTTCATTCCGTAGCATTTCTCTTCGCCTCTGACTGCGCTCGGTTCTCAATCTCGGGGCCCCGAAGAAGGTGACATATGAAACATGTTGGAAAAGAGGGGAAAGACGTTAATTGGCTGACTTATCACGGGATGGGTAATATTTTCAAGTAGAATGCATCAAATCCTACAAAATAATCGGCAGCTAAACATCGATTAATCGGTTTTAAATCACTTATTTAATCACTTATTTATTTGCATCGCTAGTTTGTAGTAACTTTTCGGGATCATCTTCAGCCGAAAATTTACTTATTCTGTGTAATTCGTAGAGTCTTTTTTAGGACGGCAAATGTCCAGAAATTATAGACTATGTTGAACCCTGAACTACTAACCTACGTGAAGACTATTTCATAATTTTGTCTCGGGCGGTTCACATATTTCTTTGTTCAGTTTAATGTCAAAACCAAAATTTGCAGGTACAAAGAAGGATGTGAGGGAGGTACGTGATGTGTTGCTTCAAGAGATGCGAATGGGGAGAAATAACTTCAAAGCTAATTTCATGATGGGAAGTAAACAAAAACCGAGCAACCGTCAGACCCGGTGATAGATCGAGAAGAAAAGGGCTCTCGGGATGCGTTCACCAGCGAAGAGGGCACTTTTATGTTGGGCGAAGATTAATTTAAAACACCGAGGGCAAGTTATTGATCGCTGCGAGAGCGGATGTGAGTGAACAAGTAACCCAACAACCCTCGCACGACGGAGGAAGTGGAAGGTATGACAGTATGAAATCGGATTGATACCTACAAATCGTCAAATGGACGACCTCGGGATGGTTTGATTCCGTTCTCTCCTTCGTCACCTTCTAAGAGCTCTTTATAATTTTGTTACAACGAAAAATTAAGACTTCTGTAAATGATCGAAGTCCACTCCACAGGAAATTACAAAGGTTTCACACGAGGAAAACACAATGTAGCTCGATCAATCCGTTGAAAATTTGCCAAATTTGTATTATTTAAAAATTCAGGATTTTGATCACCTTGATTAGGTACCTATTAGGTACCTTACCTAATAATAATTATTACCAATTATTGGGAACACGTTAATAACAGACGACTGCTCGTTCGGTGTGGACTGGTAGACGACCAAGTGTTCGTCAATGCTCGATAACCCTGTTCATCGGTATGAACGCGCCTTTATAGTAATATGAAGTAATTATTGTGATTTTCGTTAAGTACTCGTATAATTACGTTTCCAAATTACGATCATTTTGGTTATCGGACAAATAAAATGTCAAAAACTCAACAACTGACGGAGAATAGATTTTTCAAATTTTTTCCCTTAGAAGAACTCACCTTCAGAATTATTTAGACAGTGGCACAAACATTTTTTAAGGAAGTACTTATTTTTCTGGAGAGGTTTGAAGTCGTATAGAGCGGGAAGAGGGCAGCAATGTACGTCATCTACCTCCCAGGCCAATCAGAGAGCAGTACTTAGACCGCCTCTGTAAACCGCTCTCTGATTGGCTCCTGAAAGCGGTGCATGAAAGCCACCCCTGCCAGCTCCTATCAGCCGTTGTATCAACTACAACCCTATCCGACCACGTTGAGCGGGAAATGTTCAAATTCGCCATTCTTCAGTTCAATCTGGTAGGTAAACAAAATTTTTCCCGTATGAAATTACTCGTTTTACATGTGATGTGAGTCACCAATTTTCGATTTTTGACCACCAAAGAATTATTCTCTGACACACTGGCGTTCCCTATTGTCACACACTATAGAGTTTTGTCGTGTTTAGTTTCAATGTTTCATTACACTTTTACCCAACTACCTGAAGTAGTCGACAATGTCACTATACAGATGAAACTAAAAGCACAACTCTGAACTAAAGCCAAGTTGAACGGTGGTGTTGCAACAAACTCTGGAAACAGCAAACCTCTAGAGGAAAATTAAGAGGAATAAAGCGAACACTAGCCAGAAAGTCGTGGTGCCGTGCGACGAAAGCTAGTTGAAGGGGAGGAAAGCTAACTTTTTCTCGACTAACTTCTGATAAAGGTCAGGTTGATGAATGTGTTTTTTTAAAGAATATTTGAAGACGTTTAGATAATCTCTTTAAACATTTGAGTTTGGTTAGTCACGAGAATACTCGGAGTCCTTATAAATTTTTCATGGTAACAATGATATGTAAAGAGGGAACTCGGATTCAGCAGAGTAAATAATTTCACGGCTACTTCAGAGTTTTATTGAATTATCTCAAATGTTTTATGGATTTAGGAGAGAGAGATTTGTGGTGCGGAAACGTCCTTCAAATCCCAGGTCATATTACAGACGGTTTGATGGGGCACAAGAACAAAGAAGTCAAAGAAGTCCTCATAAATAAATCACAGCTTAAGCAAACAGTCGGACATTGTGGAAGAAAATAATTTTGGAAGTACAATTAATAGTTTGAGACAGGGATCATCAACGTTTAGTAGTAAGTACGTGTTAAAAACAGTAATAAGAACATATAAACTCGCATTACAGTTTTTTTTTGGCTAGTGGATTCTATAAACCGAGTTTAGGGTGAAGGGGCCAGTTCTGGAACCCCCCCACCAGCGATGGACATATCAGTTTCAATTTTGAATAATAAGGTACAGGGGCTCCTTACAGCTTTGATGTGTGGAGTACAGCTTACAGCTGTATTTGGTAGCAGTTGGTACAAAAACATACTTTGAAAACGTCACTATAGCTCGGAAGGATCATCTGTCTTTTGGTGTAGCCTGGTAGATGCCTTCAGAGCAGAGTTGATACCCATGTTGAGCTCCAAAATAATTTCCCATAAATTTAATTGTCATTCAATTTGAAATGGTTGACCTCTGATGGTTAGAGGAGATGTGGGAGAACATGGAAGAAAGATATTAAAAATTACAGAATTACAGCCTAAAGCCTCTGTGCGGCTTAAAAGGGTCAAATAAGATTTAATTTTAATTAACACTGTCCATCACTGGCCCCTTTACCTTAATCGTATTTGCAGGGGCTTTAATCACAACGTTTCGGTATATAGAATTTTGAACATATCATGTACAAATGGAAGCGGTATTGTGGTACCTTGGAATGAAAATCACGTAAAAGGAATAGAACTAAGATGTTGAGAAGGAGAAAACAAGATTGGGTCTTCATGTTTAAGAGGAGTAAAACTAAGGCGTTGAGAAGAAGGAACGCCTTAGTTTTACTCCTTTCAGTCTTGTTTTTTTCTTCTCAATGTCCGATGAACGTCATTTACACTCTACAGTACATCTACATCGATTCTTCGGACTTTGTGAATAGCCCACGCTAATACGACAAGAGTAGGACATTACAGTCTCTATAAAATCCCCGAGGTATATGGCGTACGTAGGACGAGTTGGGTGGTTTATCGTTCAGTGGTAGGAAATAAACTTCATTTCTTAGAGCGAAGACGTTCTTGTTAGAGAAGATGAAACTCGAGGGTGAATCGTGATACATTCAGAAATAAACTGTGAAAAACAACTCACTCTTACGTATTTGAAGGAAAAACTGTAGCTTTCGGAGTGGGATATGTGCAGGGAAATATCAACACATCGTATTACATTCCGGAGAGTTAAAAATGACTGAACTTCTCATATCCTGATTGGTTTTCCATTCGGAAGTGAAAGAACTTTATGATGCAGCGAGGGCTGCAACGGCTCAATTCGCGCAGAAAACCCGACGGTTGTATCTGCTTGGAGAACGCAAGGGGGAGGTCGTCGTATAGAAGGGGAAAACATCTTCTTTCGTACGACCTCGGCAAAACATCAAAGGCTTATAGAATGTTACATTCACGATGATGATGTAATTCGATTGGTAATACGTCCCTGTATGCGGTGAGAGGTATTCCAGGTTGTTCGATTGAATTGAAATGATACGTTTTCGATAATTGGATAACTGAAAAAGGGACGTGGGAGTTGATAGCTGATGGGAAAGATCCAATCATGTGAAACGGCGAATATTTACAGAGTTTCTGATATTACGGAACAGAACACGAATAATACTGAAAATATCTTCCATGTTGCGGCTTGAAAGGTAAGTGTACGGCTATTGTTTGTTTCAGACAGTGATTTGATCAGCGAAACCACTTATAGGAAATAGACGCCGTCTTCCATCCGCAACTCCGCTTTCATTTGAAATGATGTTTAAAACTCCGTAGTCTCTCGAGTCGACATGTTGGCTTGGATATCGATCTCCTGATTCTATCGAGTTAGGGAGGATATCTATTACAAGTAAAAAGTAAGACCTTGAAGTATGAGGCGTGTCCAGAAAGTAAGTGTACTCAATTTCTGTAGGCTTCAAAAATTTATTTTTAAAAAACCATTACATTAATATAATTTTTAAATATTATTTGTGTGTTATTTTTGAACAGTCACCATCTCTTTCAATGCAGGTTGTGAGACGGCAGATTTATTATTAAAATTGATCCAAAAATTGCTTTGTGACATTGGCCGTGTGGTGGCGTTGTCGTGCAGCAGGCAGACCTCTCTTTTTATCTTGAATAGCTCTCCTCAATTTTTTCAGGGTCTCACAATACCTTGCTGCGTTGATGGTCTTCCCCTTAGGTAAATTTCCAATCAATATGATGCCTTTGTGCTACCAAAACACTGATGCCATGATTTTGTTTACTGAAATGGTGGTCACCTTCAACGTCAAATTTTCAGTCATCAAACTAATTAATACGATTAATACTAATTTAATACTAATTAATCGTAATTAAACAATACTAATTTAATGATTAACACTCGTATTCAGTGTTCGCTCTTCCGTTCATTCATTCTCCTATGATTCCAGCACATCTTAGTGGAGATGGATCCTCTTTTGCTCTGAGTAGCAAAAGTGAAGCTCTGGAGGGGTAAAATCTCATATTACTATCTTAAGGTTTTAGAGCAATTTTCCCTTTGTAGTCCATTCCTAATTTTACTTTACCAATACATAATGTGAGGTACAAACATTTAATTTGTTTTGTATCAAAAAAGTAATACATACTTAAATTTAAAAAAGTTTCCACACACATAATAATTCAATTTGGCACTCGCAGGGAGGAGCCCGCTTAGCCTTTTGCTCCGCTAAAGCGCGTAGGTATTTAATTTAATTTATGTAAATTATCGTATTGTGAACACGAATAGAGTTTTTAAAAAGTCTTTTATTTGATTTGATGTTACAATTTGAAACAACGGAATAAAAACGGGCAGAGTAACGTCGTAGACGAGTGACAAGAAGAGACTGACTCGCCCATGCGATGGGTCGAGGTTTTATATACTCGGGTTGCTCCTTCAGCAGATAATTGGCAAATCAGCAATTCTATCATATATAACATGCATATATGATGCATGTTATATATGATTATGCATGTTATATAATATATAACATATATTATATTATTGCACCACTTGAAATAAATAAAATAACAATTCCACCTCTTCTCTCTGTCTCCCTTTCTCTGTGTTCGAGAAGTCCATCCGAGTAGCTCCAACCCAAGCGGTTTCTCTTAGAAATAAAACACAAGGGCACCTGCCAGATTTTCCAAAAGTGGGGCGTCCCAGAGGACCAATGACCCGAAAGTTTTGAAGTCCAGCGTTCCAGCGCCGCGAGCTCGAAAATTAGTTGGGTAACCGGCATATCTTCGGTCTCCTGTTTCCCAACAGTATAAGACCTGGAATCGGAACATTTCCACTCCGGAGTTTTCTTCTTTGCTAAAGCTTGATATGTAAAATGTTGGTAGTCCTTGAATGAACTTGGGGTTTTCTCATCAGAACAATCGTGATTTTTCCTAAACACCAAACCATAAATCGCGCTCATTGAATTTTTGCACAACTAGAGAATAACCATACCAACGTTCACGTTTGCATGTGACGTGTTTTTCTTCATTTCCCTGACAATTGGCGCCAGACTGTCCAATTGTATACTGCAATATAATATATTGCATATTATAGTATATTATACTGCAATACGTTTCAGAAAACAATGGGAAATGCAGCAGATTTTCGAGGCTAACGGGAGACTTGGGATCGCAGACAATCCTTGGTAGGAAACTATAGCTTTCATAGGGAGTTAAAGTGCAGTATGGGTAGTTAGAGTCAACTCTGCTGGATGTGCTTGAACGCCCCACTTTTGGCTCGTAACAAACTTTCCCGTCTACTAAACCGGCCTGTTGGGCGACTGCTTCTGCGCCTGCACCAAATCGACAGAAACGAACCCACAAGCTCATTTCAGCTTGAATCTATCAGAATGAGAACAACAATTTTGTATCCGTGTATCTGACTTATCCCAACCATCACCGTTAACGTCTTTTCACATTTTATTTCATTAGTCACTTGCTGGCGAATGGCTAAATCACTAAAGTAGTTAGGTACGCTATGAACTTCATAAGGGTGGACCGTATATTATCCAACATTTGATAGGAATGGATACACAACGGATTTCTGAGTAGTCAAGCTTTTAAGCGTGGAAGTTGCCAAATTGTGCCTCAAGTTACACATAAGTTCCAGGTTGAACAAACTGTCACTTATCGTTACGACTGGTCCTCGAATGAAGATTTACACAAAGCGAAACTCCAAGTTGCACTTGACACAGACACTGGGTCACCCAAAAACCCCCAAAATACACTGCTACCATATCTGCACTGGTCAGCATTATTGAATTCGTAAATTAAGTTGTGCTGTGCACCTGTATTTTTAATTTTTCAGTATTTAAGGTCGTTCTTGGGTCACAGCTAAAATACAAACCGTGTTACGCTTATACGTGTTACACCTACGTGATACCTTATTCTCACCGAGCTTCATATCGCTCGCTAATCTGTCCTAAGTCGGAAGGGTAAAAAAAGTAGCAGAAGAAGCGAGATAACCTTCCAGGTGGAAAATATGGAGTTATCATGGCCTCATTCCTTGGGACCTATAAATCAGTACTTTACAAGCCGTGTGGAACATAAATTCTTTGCCTCGGGATAAACTTTTCCCTTGGGAACTTGGTCCTTTTACGAACTGCGCTTCTTACTCGTCTTCAGATAAGTTACCTCTTCGTTTCTGAATCTGCCCAACCCCCTTGTTCCTGCACTGAAAAAAAGTGGTTGCTTATCTTGACAATCAAGGCGCCAAGATTTCTTAGGAGGCATAGTCCTCCTTTCAACTTAGTGAGGACTATGATTTCCGCCCTGAAATCTTCTATCTCCTGTTGAGAGTTCATTTTCACCGTCTACCCTAATTCTAACTACCCTAGTTAACGTCCGTTTTTGTTTGGATGGGGGTGAGGTATGGGAGCTGTTTTGTAGACAAGTTTAGCGGGGATTGATTTGCCAGTATGTGCAGATGCATAAATAAACAGTCAAACAGTATCTAAGCCACGTTATCCGCCAACTGTACCATGCTTGTTGTTTCAGAGTGAGGTAGGTCGTGCGCATAAATCAGGTACAGAAATGGGGGACCGTCACGGAACTCTGTAGAGTATCAGTTTGGTGATCTTTACCGATAATAATAAACCTTTGTAGAAACATTTCCAGTGTTTTTCTGGTTTTGCATGAGACACGCGTGTTTCACTGTTGGTATGAGGGCGTCAGTTGAAGGTACGAGGCGTTTCCAGAAAGTAAGTGTACTGAGGCTTTCACGACCGTAGGGAATATTTTTTGTACTATGTTGGCTACACTGCCGTATATCTATACTCCTAACCTTTAAAACAATCGAACTAACTACCCTCAAATATAACTACTTTGGGCGGTAGTTGGAAAGCACCATACGAATGTGATCAGGAATACCTAGGACTATCCGCAGACCAACAGCAACTACACTTGGAGCTTTCCATAACTGCGCAAGTGGTTCTGACAAACAAATTTTGATCTTTTCGACTCGAATGTCTAAAAAATGCATTTTTACACTACTGGTACCAAGAACTAGGACCTTTTACGGTCACCGATAGACTGCTCGTGACTTCACGTAACATCATCCCAGGAGCTGTCAGGAATCGGTCACGGAGCTGAGCGAACGGATAGAGGGCGTTGTATAAACAATGTGGGGCCTATCCGCGTAATGTTTGGACAAGTGATCCAAAGTGAGCTTCGACAGCTCTTTGTGACCCTACACAGCACAGTCCGCGACAGCCTCGTTTGCTCGAAATAAAGGGCATGAAGAGACACAACCAACATCTTTCGGAGGATGAACTGAGCTGCTTAGATCTTGCAGTGCATATAGCGAAGACTCGGATGTGATGGATCGAGTCACAAATGTAGCCATTAGGTCCCATCGACTACCCAACAGACTCGTGCACTTCCCCTTGATGGTTCCACTTCAAGTTTTAAAAAACCCATTTATTAACTTTATATTATTGAATGAATTAAAGTTACTGTTGAACCTGAACAATACAATAAATGAACCTACTTTGAACAGTTATTGTCACAATTTTGCAGAAATTAGCTTCTTTGGCAAATAATGTCGAGTATTTCATTTTTCCTACTTGCTCATTGCAGAGGTTCGCTGAGACGCTTGACCTAAATCCCCAAAATTTACTCGTTAACCTCCAATGATATAACTGATTAACATGAACAAAACAAATTGATTAGTGAATCTGTGTATGCAACGTAGTACTGAATATGTGCAATCCAAGGGGAGCTGAAGAATTTGGTGTGAATTAGACCCAACTGAAACTGACAGCACGTAAAGCTATGTGAGTGGATTGCATAGTGAATGGTATTTACTGATTGTTAATTCCTCACCTCTGCCTCCTGTTCTGTTGCTGCTCTGTTGAATCTAATTTTCTTCTCCCCAACAGCACCTAATTGGTAGTTGCTATGAGAACCGAACTGAATTTTGTCACAAGGGACACTTTTTTTTTTGCATCGATTTTATTTCCATTCAGCCATATTGTACATTGTTAGTTGTTACAAATCTTACTATTTACATATCCAATTTAGTTGATAAAATAATTGCTTCAGGCGCGAAAATTAATTGAACAAAAAATAAATACAATAATTGTAATATTTTTCTGAATTCTTAGGTAGGTAAATAGTTCTCTACTAGGTAACTTTTTATGTACAAAAAGCTTCTCGCCGACTTTTGGCTGACTTTGTGCTCGACGACATTTTCGTTTTAAGGAAAACCCGTCCCCACAGTCATACACAGACAATGCACAGGGGGAATATTTGTAACAACGAATAAACCGATACACCTCTTGCTATTCTCTAGTTTCATACAACACCGTGAGGATTTTAACATGAAAACCTCGTCTCCCAGAACTTATCCAACGGCCCACTGTTTCCATTCTTCACGCAGCGCACCCTGGAAGTTATTTATCTCTGTTGCTCACTCGTTGAATGCCATATCTCTCTGAGAAACTTGGAATTAAAAGCCTTTTTCGGCGGTCTGGAAAATTCCAATCTTCTTTTAGGAGGGAAAAACGGGCAACAGTATAATACCACCCAACTCTTGGAAATATGGTAAGTATTGTATGAGAATTGTATTGTCTCCGACATTTGAATGCTACCACTAAGTGCTTTTTCATCTAAAACGTTTCTAGATGTGATCCGTAAATGTTTTGCTTTCGCGTCAACTAATGTGGCTGGAGGAGTTTGAAATCACGTTTACATAGTCTTTCATTTGTAAATTATACTTTACGTTCTGAGTCAACGGCGATTCCACCCAAACACTCATTTACTCAGAACTAATCAAGATATTTGATTGTGATGAACCATTTCCGGCTTCCATCATTCTAATCACGAATGAACTTAGGTACTTGCTCACCAAACATGTATCAGAGAGAAAGAGTGTACAAGTTATTCAAAATGATATTGAAAAACGTACTAAGTACATAAATATTATTTTGAATAACTTGCACAGTCTCCCTTTTTCTCTCTGTCGTAGACCAAGAATATGTAGAATTCAGAAATTGTCGATTTTAGCGAATTTTTGAAGAAATGCTACTGTTCCCGCTCCAAAATTTTGAAAACTCGAATTTCCGAAAACATTGTATTTCCTACCTAAATCCGTCTAAGACCATCCTGAATTCACTGCCTGAAGACACAGAAAATCATATCAGAATTGTGATAAAAAGTTCAAATTTGCACAAAAAATCGGTTCGTAGATGGGCAGAATCGGTCCACTGTAGGGAATGGCGGGGGGGGGGGGGGAGTGATTGCCCGCTGATGATTGTTACGTGAGATGTTCTTCAAGGTTCATCTGCTCTAATCTGATGACGAAGTGAGGTATCGCAATTCTGACTTCACCATCCTGTTCAGCGTTGAAAACTCTATAGACTGAGGAGTTACTCTGTCAAAAAGAGAAGAAATTTGTTATGAAACCAGTAAAATAGAGACATTTTACGTAAAACCAGTTATTTCTTCGAAAATTTGCTCTTATAGTCATGCTACATGACTGTGGATTTTTTTGGAACTAGAAACTATGAATGTACAGCAAGCAACAACTCCCCACAGCTAGTGCTCCCCACAGCAAGTGCTCCCCACAACTACCTGCAATATGCATTTGGTAATGCATATTTTACTATATGGCTTCCTACTATTGCAATTTTCCATACTGCTGTTACTTCATTAACTGGATGACATTAATTAACAAGGAAATATGGAATATTGATTAATGGCATTAGAGATAAAGTTGAAATGGAACGAGGCGTTGAAAAACTGCCTCCTGGATCGAAAAATAATTTGTGATTTCCCGCTGAGATTTAAACCGTCTGTCGATAAAATACGAGGCTTTTGCTCAGAAAAAAAGTCATGCATATTTGTCATATACCTACATGAGATATATTATATTTGTCGTTGAGTTTTTTGGGCCAATGGTGTAGCCTGGAATTTCGTTCGGAAGGGGGGGGGGATCCGTGGACCCCCCTCCGTCACTGCTCCACTTTGTAGGGCTACGCAAGTATTCGTTCAATATTTCCCCACATGAGTAGATTGATTTATCAGGAAGTTATTAGTGAAGTTATTCATCCGTTGCATTTCTAATAATAAAAGATCATCTAATAGTTAGGTACCTAACTATTAATAATAAAAGGTCATCTAATAGTTAGGTCATTATTTTCAAGACGCATTGTACCAAAATTCGTCCACACTTGTCAAACGAGAGTCGTTTCTTTAGATTTCAAATTGACCCTGCAAATTTGCATCATCATAGAGCGAGTGTAGTCGTAAGGGTGCATTTAAGTATTTTCAGACACATCTGTTGTTATTATTTAAAATAGTTTTAATTTTTCTTATTTAGTTTAGAAAAATCGCTGAAACCAAATGATTTCACCTAGAAGTGGGTCGTGTGGCAAAGACGAATTATTCCGGCGCAGTTCGGTTTATTGTGTTGTCGTATGCTTTCAGAAAGTAAATTGGATTCTCTCATACTTTTTCTATCAGGGAGGAAACTTTCCTGATGGAAAGTCAAGGGTAGAAAGGTTAGAGGGTGAAAATCCCTTATCGGGAGGAGGCCCGGCTCTGAAGTAATTAAACTTGGGGGTGTTGAAACTTAAAAACATCGGAGTCAGTTGATTGTGAAGGTATCATCTCCAAGGAGGAGAAGCGAAATCCACGTTAGGATAGAGACCAATCTTGCTATCCTCCATGGGACGGGCTGCAAGTCCCCTGGTAGGGCCCTGGAGGCCCTTCTAAGCCTTAAGCCCCTCCAAGTTAAATCTCGGGCAATGTAAACTTGTTACCTATTATCCTCCTTCCAGCGAACTCAACGATGTTCGGGGTGAAGAGATACCGTTATTATTAAGCTTGCTTCCCCTCCATCTAACCTCCGGAGGTTCAACATTTCGAATGGGGAAAACGCAGTAAATTCTACTACAACAGTTAATCGTTTTCTGTATAGATCACCCTTCAGCTTAGAATATCCTTGTAAGTTCCACGAGTAAAAAACATAATTGGAGAACTAAGGTAAAATATTGTGTGTTCTTTCGAGGTGGTCACCAGATGGTCTTCTCCCGTTTAGGATATAGCCGGTAACTAGCTCAGTGGATGTCTCGTAAATTATTCAAACATAATCTGAAATTTTCAATCTATCTTTTGTTGAGTTTTGTTTCTTGGAATCTCCTGGTGATATTGCACTATTGAAAATCGAGAATACGCATTACAACGCCGTGTTAGTGGCGTCCATTCTATCTGACAACAAACAATCGTCCAAATAATTATTATTAATGTTAACAACTTTCATTTGAACTTTTGACTATTTCATTCAATTCCTGACCACTTTTGGCCTTTGGTGAATTATTCATCAATTTATTTTCATAGACAACAACTGTAAAATATTAAAGTGCGCTGGATAATCCAGTCTGGATTCAATACAACCCACCAATGTTGATTTGAATGACAGGCTTTTATATAGGAGTTGACGAATTTCATGTTCTCTCAACTTCATTCTAGCTTCATTTTTACTGGGCGAAAGGTACAATTACTATTAATAGGTAGATACTATTCATCCCTCGTTAAGAGCGTGTTTGCTTGAATGTTTTCTGGACTATTTTGGTAGAGAGAGTTCTGATTCTTCTTCTTTTTTTCCAGAGATTTTTGAGAAAATGCCCTACTACCATAAACTACTACTACCATAAAAAAACAGTTGATGTATTCTGTTCCGTAGTATTTCGATTTTGTGATTTTTGACTCGTAAAGGACCGATAGAGTTAAATTTGGTTAACCAATGGGCAGTTTTGTAAAGTAGAAATTTAGGAGATATTTAGAAATAATAATACAACTCCTACAAAGCTGGTCAGTGTTGAATATATCTCGATTATAGATTAGAACAGTTTTGTTAGTTTACTTTGAGATTGAGTTTCAATGTCAACTGTAGCCAAGTCAACTGTACGTAGTATAGTAGGGTTTTCTGTGAGCCAAGTTCGAAACTCGGAAGCTCGCGTGGGTTTCATGTCGGATTTCCAGTTGCACCAAGTTGGCAACAGAAATAGATTATGATTTGTGAACATAGGAATATATCGTTGAAACGGAACACCTTAGTTTTGCATTCAGACGAAATTGAAAAATCTCGATCTCAGGGTCCTTCAACTTGGATCAAGCGGACGGTCCGCTGTATTAAATACATTACGAGTACAGAATTTATTTCTTTGAGGGAAAACCTCGGTCGCCAGTTCCAGAACCGTATTTAAACGACCTACAGCCAAGCTAGCCCTCGAGTCTTGACATTTATAAATCACGCTCAAGTTTCTCAACCCACGCCGTTTTCCCCTTTCGGCTGACAAAAACTAAGAGAAAACCACTTTTGCCCGAGGAGGATAAAGGAAAAGAGAAAAAACGCATTTTCCTCGAGGAATGTTGAAGCCTCAAGTACCAAACTAATAACAACATATCAAGGCTCACCTCACAGTCCAAATCTCATTGTGAGACTGTCGTTGATGATTAATAGCGAGCTTAGCCCTTTCAATGCGTAAAAAAGTCCTTTCAACCAAAAAGACATCTCGTACAGCTGCGGGTAAACCAGAACATTGTAGATTGATTATTGAAGGTAAAAACAACCGAGACAATGCGTGGCTCAACACATCAATCTTTTCCGAACGAAATTTATCTTCGTCTCATTCGCATTTGTAACTACTTGTAACTGAAAAGAAAATAAATTTTGTCATTTATTAATTATTTAAACTATTATGAAAATACAGTATGACGTACCAGCAGCCCCCAGATAATTTCGAAGACGTACCTGTAACCAAAAATGGTGAATAAATATCAACTGTAGTCGTGAAATCATTATGATTAAAATTAATGGCATCATAGCACCCGAATGTGCAATCAACATCTACCCACTGTCCACATCATTATTTTCATCAATAATTAATTTAAAATTATTTTACGTTGTAATTATTTCCCTTTAATACCCTATCAACGAGACAAGGAATGTGTTAAACAGTTCCAGGCTGAGTTCCAGGGGAAATTTAGGTGGGTCAAATTTGACATTACTGGTAGGTATCTACTACAAAAGTTTTGTTGATTTTTTAAATTTACCTTCCTAATGAAATGGGCTAAATGGCATCGCACAATTATGTCTTTTATCAGGTATTAATTTGTCATTGAAACAAGGTTCCAAGGGGTTGAGAAACTACTGTGAAAATTCTATATAATACTCAGGAAACAATCTTGAGACTTAAGTCAAATACAGAAAAATAATTTAAAACATTTATTAAACCAATTCAATGTACAGTATAAGTATAGATATACACGATATGAAGTTATGAATCAAAACAAAATGAATTCAAAATCCGTTCTCTCTAGGACCTAGCCTGTCTTCTCTGGTTCTCCTAATTTCAGGAGAGGCCAGGGCAGGGAAAACCAAGGGAGAGAGAAATTTCAACAAAAACTTGATTAACCTTGTGAAAACCTAGCGTCCCTTGCTGTCTCAACAAGGTTAGGTGAACCTTGTTTTGGCGCCATTTAACAGTGTTGTCACTCATCTGGAAACACAAATATTCTCTTTTCACCAAACCCTATTGAGGGTGGTTTGATAGAGCCGAGGGAGAGAGCCTGGATCCATGGGACATTGATGAATACTACTTAATGAACTGCAACTTTTTTAATTTTAAATAAATCGTTTATTTGCTCATTTTGCATAATACAGATAGGTATATTCAGAAGTACAATAATTATTATGAATGCAAAGTTCTTTTGTTTATTATCTGAGCCTAAGGTCAGTGACCTGTCCAGGCTCGTTTCTCTCCCAGTTCAGCTTGCGTGTGTGTTCGTTAGTATAATTGTTATATCGATGGTGAAGACGAGAAACCTCGTATCTCCGATTTTTCCGAAATTGATTTTTTTATTGCTACCTACCTATTACAAACTACTCTACCGATATTAGCGCTCGCAGCGCTGACAAAGTGAGTTATTAGCCTTAAAATCGATTGTAAAGGTTCCTCGTAACGAGGTAAATAGGGTGTCATAGGCACCAAAAAAACAGCATTTTTGCTCTCCTGAAAAGTTGGGATTTTGGAGATACGAGGTTTCTCGTCTTCACCGTCGATATGCATTTTAATAATAATTAAATGCATATCGACGGTGAAGACGAGAAACCTCGTATCTCCAAAATCCCAACTTTTATTATCTGTTACTTTTATTATCTGTTACTTCTTAAATATCCTTCATGTAACAAACTAAAATGTAGTATACTTCAACCTAAACCTAGTAGGTATAGGTTAATGCCTAAAGAAGGTCGTTGTGGTAGTACTTTTCTGTTATTCAAATTTTAAATGTAGGTATGTTGGATTATTGGAGGGTCAATATGGAAGTACATTTCTGTTAGGTATATTCAAAATTTAAATTTAAGGATTATGGATTTTGCATTTATTTGATTCATCAAGTGTTGAAATGTTAGCTTTTTGAATACAGCCACAGAATTAGTTGTATTAATTTCTGAAAGCAAATTTTCAAAAACCGAGGGGGCTAGCCAAGGCAACTGCCTAGTGTAGAAGTCATTGCTTGGGCGCTATTGATAAAACTTTGTGCGTTCAACCTGGTAGGTCTCACATCACTTCTCCTCTTGAATAAGCCGAGGGACTCACGCACGTATAAAGCCAATCTATAAAGATATGTCATTCTTGGAGAAAGTACTCAGTAAAGATTCAGTATTCAGGTGCGCCTGTGTGAGTTCGTGGCTGTACGTAAGACAGTATTCACAACCAAATTTTAGTTACCTACCAAAACTACTCGCGTACGCACCTCCCCAAATGGGTATACCATAGATCAATATGCATAGAAAACTATACGTAGATTTTTAGAGCTAAGCCAGCTTCTCAGTAAGACGAAGAGGTGAAATGTTTTCCTAATCCTCGCTACTAGACTTTATGCTGCTGGACTTCATCTTCATGTGCTGATCAAGCAACAGCCCTAAATATCTGATGAAGTTTACTTTTTCCAGTCTTTAATAAGTAAGCGTAGCATGTTCAGAGCCGCAATTTCCCTGTTGAATCTACTGGTTGTCCAACCGAATTGACCGAAAATTATATACATTTGTTTTGGAGATGTTAACTGTTAAACTGTTCATGGCAAACCATTTTGTTACTTTGTCCATAATTCATTCAGTACTTGGATGAGCTTGCTGCCACGTCTTCCCTTTCACTATTATGACCACGTCTTCAGCTAATGCAACAAATCTACCTCCAGTGTTTTTGCTAAGATGATGTTTCAAATTAACCTGCAGAAGTGAATGTCAACAGAATATAACATATTCCCCAAGGTTTCACTTCTGCAGGTTAATTTCGTTGAAACATCATCTTAGCGAAAATTGCAGTACATTATAAGTGGGTAGTATTAAGTAGTATCAAAATATAGTAGTAGTATTAAAATATATAATATTTAAAAAGAGCCAAGTAGTAATCTTTGAACGCCTCTAACAAAAACTTTTGAAGAGGTGAAATCTTTTTTTTTTTTTTTAAACTTTATTGTACATGGTACATTACAGTTCGGCGAATTAATATTTAAATATAAATATGACGTGGAACATGTACCTACTGTGGACTCCACCCAATGATGGGCCACAAAGTAATTAATTATTTAACATACTATGATTATTAAATTAAAACTTATAACAATAAATATCTAGTTCCAACTGGTAACAAAATAACTATAATTGACAACAGTAACAACATACATAATATTATAATACAATATACTAATGTCCGTTTTCCGCGAGGTCAGTATGCCACTCTCTTTTTAACCTTCTTTGATTTCTAGGGGCTGGGGGGTTTTCTTGTATTCTCTGTATAAGCTCATTGGGATGGGATTGCATTTTTTGTTGGTGCTTGACGAACGAGTGCTGGAGAACCTCTGCGACCTCGGGAATGTCCAGATCTTTGTGAATGGTTTTGTTGGTGACAAACCATTCAGCATTGGTGATGAGACGTAGTATTCGATTTTGAACCGTCTGTATTCTTTTAATGTGCGAGTCAGCTGCTGATGACCATATGACGCACCCATATTGCCACTTTTGTCCCCTGCCCATGTTTTTATTGCCCATGTTTTTTTATTGGCAAAGACATTGTGGGGCTGATCAGCATGTGCCTAAGCAAGTACATTCGTGCACGTGTCTTTTGGACGATCGAGGATATATGGGATGCCCACGTGAGCTTTGAGTCTTTGAAATCTTTAGAGTCTAAAATTGGTCTTACCGACCATTACGCACCAAAATTATTATTATTATTATATAATAATTTTGCTGCATTACGCATTTTATACAAAATTTAATAATATTTGTTATAGAAGTCTCAGATGTCTCGTAAGGCCCACCAGAGTTCACGGCCGCACTTTTCCACCTACATCCCGCGGCTCTTGCTTCACCACCAGACGGCCCAAGGACGCGGCCTGAGAGACAGGAACGTTACATCGAATCTGACTCATAACTACCATTATATGAATTGTAGTCGCTGTTTAACGCGAATTCGAGACGGCTTTGAACGTTCAAAAGCACCGGGTTATATTTAATCGATGACGAACGAATATGAAGTCACACGACCGCATCTTTGAAATGCTTCAAGTCATAAAGGTCCGGCTCCTTTCAGTGATGAATATCGTACATGTAACATGTAGGCACAGCTTCTTTATCCATTCCACTCATCCATTTCGATACATTTCAGTCCCCAGTATAATTTATGACAGATGTAAATTTCATTATGGCTTTGCGTAGGCCCTAAAAGGTGATCGTTTGTAGGGTCTGACCCCGCGGGACATACCGGCGGTCAGGGCATTACCTGTGAGAAACTTTTCCCGTAAGGCCCTTCTGACAAATGATGTTTCCGTGGTACGACATCCATCTCGAAAGAGTTCATCTTTTATTCGCCGTGTTTTATTCACGTAGGCTTGCCCATAAGCTGAAGTGATCATATACGTGAAATATGTGCTTGGCCTCGGGGCGAGCCCTGGGAATGTTAGATCAAACAGACGCACCAGTTTTGACTAAATAAGAAGTTCCAGACATCGGGCATGGCCTTACGAGCGAATTTTTTATGTGACCTGACCAACTTCAAGTTAGTCATTCTCTCCATTTTTCATTTTCGTTGGCCGGTGATGAAATTTTCAAGAGCCATAATAGTTGGATCTCGTATGGTAAAAGGAGAGTAGATATGTGGTACTCAAACCTCACCAGGGTGATTCCACGGTAAACGTCAATTTGTCCCCCCAAGCTGTTTTAGAGCCTTCTAATTGGTATTTTTAGAATGAGAAAAATTCTGGACACATTGGCTTACTGCCTTCTTTATAAAGATCACCCTTCAGTCTAGATCACTAAATGATGGAAAAATTATTATTATGAATTATCATTAATTATTAATTATTATTATCAGGTAGTGCAACTTATTATTATTATAACATAATATAATATATAGTTCGAAACAGTTTGGCCAGGATCTAGACAGAAGGGTGATCTGTACAAAGAAGATAATCAACCGTCGCGACGTGTCGTGTCAAGAATTTTCAGAGTTTTTTAGTAGGAGAAATCGAGATGTTTCATTGAAATTTTAGAAGTGTTTTTGAATAAAAATCAACATAATATGTTATATTATACATAACCCCTATATTCCCTATATTCTTATAGGGAATTTGATGTTGTACAAGATTTGTTGTGACGATTTTGCCCAGACAAAAATATTGGAAAAACATGAGTGAAAAACAATTTCTTTGAGAATTACCAACCTTCCGGAGCTGGTAGCGCGAAAACAGTCCGGTTTTTCGTGAACATTATTATATTCAAACTTGTAGCAAATTTAGTAAGCTTTCATTTAATACTGAAGAACTTCTTCACTGCAACGCGAGAATCGAGTTATAGCGAAAATCTGAAAAATTGAAGCTTTAAAGCTCCCCCCCCCACCCCGCAGCATGGGATTTAGAGGGGCATTATTTAGTCTTGTACAGGGGACTCCCCTCTACACATTCCTGGAAAAAATGGGAACTAGTATACAAATTTTTAGTTTCTGCATTTGCCCATTTTTGGTCTATATTAACTGGACTACGAGTACTCGTACATTGGCTCGGAAGGATGTGGTGTTATATCGCAAGGAGAGGAGAGTTTGCGAACGGAGAAGGTTTTGGGGTCTCCTCCCTCCTGGTATTTACATACTCCGCGCTATTTACATCGTTAAGATAATTGAATACATAACTGCTTTCGACAACAATTCTCTCCGAACACTCGGGCAGTCCACTTGCTCTCGCTGAAACTCACTTCGATCCCGCTGAGCTTCTTGAACCAAATTCCTCGTATGAATTGAAGATTTGTTTGGCTTAGGGGCTTAACCCATTTGCCATAAACTTGTACTGGATCATACATTTATACACATACAATACTCATTTAATGTACTTATACTAACCTATATGTATAATTTACAAAACAATATGGGATCCTTCTAAATACCTATTTCAGGATGTTAACATATTCAGTTACCTAGTTTAGTTTCTACTAAGGACGGAAGTTAATGTTATTTCTCTTAATATATCCCCTATTAGGTATTATAGGGGATATAATACCTATAATAGCCTCTTAGTATAGCGGACACTCAACAACAACATGTTCCATGTCCTCTAGTATGTCACAGTGCGTACATAGCTGATCTTCTGCACGGTCGTAGATGTAGAGTGTTATGTTGCCGTGTCCTGTCCGCAATCTGATCATTTAAATGAGACGTGTCCTTGATATTTTCCAACTGGAAAACCATTGGCTGATTTTTGGCTGCACATTGTAGTGAAAATATCCATTAATCAACGATATTTCTTCATACCTACCTATTTTGCCAATCTACGACGTTTTCTTTATATAATTGGCAGCATCGGGTCTAGGTGCTAGGACAGGAAGAACTTGGCTGCTATTATTCTCTACCACTCTTTTTGCTGCGAGATCGGCCTGCTCGTCGCCATGTACTCTACAGTGGTTAGGTAAGTATGATGAATATGTTGCGATTGGCGGAGTCCTTTAAAAATTGCATCTTCGGAATACGTTAACGCAAAACATTGGGCATGGGTGATCATTACAACCAATTCGATAATTTGAATAAAGGAAATTAGCACCTGTGACGGGAATGCGTTCAGCAATAGACATATCTCTTGTTACAACTGATGTAGAACGTCAATGCTTATGGGAGGTAACATCTCCGGAGGTTGAGGAAGCTAATACTTGAACAGCGACTTCTAGATTTCTAACAAATGGAAAGAACATGTTCTTTCTCGATTTTTCGTTCGGAAAAGTAACAAGGTTTCAGTCGACGAACGCATGACCGATATCCACTCAGTTGTCCAATAATAACACTCGTCCGAGATCGAAGGATTGTTGCATTGGAACAGAATGGCGGTCGACTGTATTCAATCGACAGGAGGACTCAAACCGTCCATTAGTCAGAATAGAAGCTGTGTACTGGCTCAGTGATTGGATCCCGACCGCAGCCTTGCGTCAAGGGCACTGAGCAAATAAGAGCATTGCGGGAATCAGTGCATGAAAATTGGATGGTTCGCACGTCCGTGTATCTGCAATCTAGAAGTGTCGTTACTACAATAATAATAATTATCATATTGTGGTTGCTAATGTTGTGCACTAGTGACTAGTGATATTATCGTAACCGAAATGACGTTTAAAGTGGAAAAACGTTGTTTCAAAGTGAAGAAACCAGGACTGTTATGGCCAAAAACTTGGTTTTCTGAAAAACCCTTTAAAAATCATATTTTGGGAACGGATTAAGATAGAAAGGTGCGGTTGGCGGCGTTCTACTCCATGTACAGTATAGTTTTACCCAATTTTTTCTTTTACACCAAGTGGAAAACATCCTGTATATACATAATATGTATATACAGGGTGTTTGCCACTTGGTGTAAAATAAAAAATTAGGTGAAACTAGACTTATTATGGATATATACTTTTTTTTTCAAATTGTTTCCACCAGAACAAACCTAAATTTCAAAATTCCTAAATACCTAATAACCTAAATTTGAAACTCCAAAATACTAATTCAACTTATAAAAACAAATACCTCAATGTTAGTTAGCTGGGTATTATATCTATGGGCGAAAACCATTTGATAGACAAATCATGATTAATTTTATTCATAATAGACGATTATGAATAAAATTGAAAATTCAATGTTCTCGAATTCTCTGAACTGACGTACTTGCAATATTGGAGCCGATACAAAAATGTGTTTACGTCCCACTTTGTAGCCATATTTATATCAGTGTTCACCTTTAAGAACGTCATAGTACCGACTCTGTTGCGTAAGGTTCGCCTCGTGAAATCCTGTCAGGAGTGTATGACGCATACAACTGAACGGTTCTCCGTTCTTAGTAGAAGGTCTTGCCGTGTGGGTTGCGTCAACGAAATGTTTCAAACCCGTTGGAAGATTTCGTCTGGTGGTGATACGAAAGGACCCAAGAAGAATTGCGATTGTTCTTTTCATAACTTCCTTTTCTCACTTGGGCGACTCCCTCCGACGACGGGTTGTTCATATTTTATTGAAATCGATTTTCCTGTACAGGAGTTTTAACAACTACAAGTCCTCACTTCGGGAATCAATTGTACTAGTAATTCGTAGGAGACCAATCCTCTGGAAACAATGGTAAGTAATGAACAAATATTAAATATTTGTTCATTATCTACAAATGTTCAAATTTTATAAATATCAACAAATGAACCTTTAAATACGGCTTTTCACTTTACAATTGCAACTTTTCCTTTTGGAGAAACACTTGTAAGTAACTTGGTGTTTTCACCCCAGAGCAGACACCCATAAGTCCAGGCTTGATCCCTTGTTTACAGAGCATAAGTTTGCTCTTAACTGTCTATACTGAGTGATGTCCCATAAGCCAGTATAATTTCCTGGATTTGAAACGTAATTTCTCCCCGTTTTTCTTGATAGGTATGTGCCTTCAATCGTAATTTGGCGTCATTCCCAAGTACTTTGCCTCATTGGCGTGTGAGATGATTTTACCATGTTCTTAAGCTTCCGATTTGTGAAGTCCTCCTGTACCGACTTGGCCTCATTCATTCTGATCCACCATTGCGCAGAGTGGTCAAGTTTAGTAACGGATTCATTGTTGTATTCACCAACGGCCAGGATTGCTGTGTCATTTTTATAGCCAAGGTGTCTGTTTATAATTCTAGCAGAACAGCAGTGTCAAATAGAGGTGCCAATACACTGCCTCGTGCCATTACAGCTCTATTTTACCTGGTTCTATAGTTGAAAGTACTTTACTGAATGCGAAACGGTGGAAAGGAATCAAGTTCGTCTGTTCAATGCAAGGAATCAACCTGATGTTTAATAATACCTCGAACAATTTGGACATAACTTGTGATATTGGCCTGCAGGATGTTCTCTCCTCGACTAGTTAACCTGGTTTGGGTATCTAGGAACGCGGTAGCGTTCCGCCCCGCCAAGCAAAGAAGTTGAGAAAACGAACGCTGTCGAGTGTATGTTTACCGGACGTCACGAAACGCGTTTTCGAGGTATCCATATCTCGGCTCCTATTTGACCGATCAACTTGAAAATTAGTGTGGGTCTTCTTTGAGTGTATATTAGAAAGCCCTGAAAGTTTCAAATCGATAGGTCTAAAGGGACATAACTTCAAAAACCCGGTTTTTCGGCCTTAGATTGTTCTTCTCCTTCCCCTTCTTCTCCTTGTTCAGACAGGCAAGGCTGGAGCCTCTCCACGTTGACCGATTGACTTGAAATTTTGCACAGAGCTTCATTTAACCTTGAGACAGAGCCTAATATAAGATTTAACCCATTATCTCAACCCAAAAAAGTTTTAGAAACAAAAGAACAGAAACCTTAAGAAAATTCTGTCCACTTTGACGAGTCTACAGCCTGGGTAAAAGGACCAGTCGACTTGAATTTTTTTACATACCTTCTTTATAGCATGGCTCAGTGCCATTTGAACGACATAACCCATTATCTCAACCAAAAAAAAAATTAGGGACAAAAAAAATGAAATTTAGGGTAATTTAGGCTAATCATGGCCATATCTCGGCTCCTAGTAGACCGATCAACTTGAAATTTGGTATGGATCTTTTTGGTGTGGATAATAGAAAGCCCTGAAAGTTTCAAGTCGCTAGGTCTAAAGGGAGCCGAGTTATATAACTTCAAAAACCAATTACAATGTTTTTCTACTTTTTTCAGTCGGTCAAGGCTACAGCCTCTCCACCTTCGCCGATTGACTTGAAATTTTGCACGGAGCTTCGTTACAAGTGTAGCAAGTGCCTTTTGAAAGATTCAAGTCGATATCTTTAAAGGGAGCCGAGTTATATCACTTCATAAACCCGGTTTTCCACCCTTACCTGTTCTTCTTCTCCTTAATCAGTTAGGCATTTCCACCTTCACGGATTGACTTGAAATTTTGCACAGAGCTTCGTTTCAACATCAGATAGTGCCTTTTGAAAGGTTTAACCCATTATCTCAACCCAAAAACTTTTAGAAACAAAAAAATGAAATTTAGGCTAATTTTGGCAACTTTGACGAGTCTACAGCCTGGGTAACCGGACCAATCGACTTGAAATTTTGCATAGACCTTCTTTATAAAATGACCCACTTCAACAACAAAAAGATGTGATATCCCCCCAAAAAACACTCCGTGTAAAAATCACCCCGCCTCGCAAATATCATTCTTCAGAGGCCGAAAAAAGTTATGATATCCACTTTCCCCGCCCGCCCTTTTCCTCATTAAGGAGCTAAGTATAATGAAAAGCTTAACCACTTCACAAGCACCGTACCCCTTTCGAAATCTCCCCTTGGCGCTATTGCGAGACGTTTTTATTACTTCCACAAGCAACTAATACTTGATGGTGGTTAGCGTTTTTTACAAGTATTAGTTGCTTGTGGAAGTAATAAAAACGTCTCGCAATAGCGCCAAGGGGAGATTTCGAACGGTGCTTGTGAAGTGGTTAAGCTTTTCATTATACTTAGCTCCTTAATGAGGAAAAGGGCGGGCGGGGAAAGTGGATATCATAACTTTTTCCGGCCTCTGAAGAATGATATTTGCGAGGCGGGGTGATTTTTACACGGAGTGTTTTTTGGGGGGATCATGGTTACTTCAGCTATTTCCAAAGCTGTGGATCATACCAAAGATTGAAGGTAGTGATTATAATTTGTACAATTTTTACTAATGCTTTACGGGGTAGGTTTTTCAGTACATACTTGGTCTGTGATAAGATCATACCCGGGAAAAGAGAACAGAACAGTGATCTAGACAGAACGGTAATATGTACAGAATTAACCATTGTCCAATAATTTGCATCGTTTTGTAATGTCCTTCCTAAGTTAAAAGGAAGCCAGGACGCCTCTTGTTGTTGCTGGTTACTTATTTGAAATGAATTTTTGAACTATTTTATTATTAATGGTTGGATTTGGGACAAATTTCAAGCCAGCAAACCTTCTTCGTGTTTACTCGCGGTTACTTCACCAGACAAATCGCCAACTCCATGGAGGTAGTTGCTCAACTTCTACTTTCACGTTCCCCCGCTCGGCTGCCTTCGTCTCCTTCTGTTACTTCCCCGAGATCGTTTCTGATCGACGGTGACGTCATCTTGGCCGACCCCTCTCCGCCAGAGCAGAGCCCTCTGCACAACCTTCCCGTCTCCTTGTTTCACTCGTTTTCAACGGTACGAACCTCCGCTCGAGAAATGGACAACAGCCTCGAATTAATCATTTGTCGGTAGTTGAGTGCTGAGCGTCGTGGGAAACGCCGTTTATTGAAGGTTTTCGGTTTCGATTGGACTTTGGAGGTGTCATATTGACCATGTAAAGGCCAGGATTCTTGGTTTGGACTCTATGTCACGCGAACTGAGTCTGGGATTCATTTCCTGCATCCAGGACCCTCCTCAACAATGAATCATGTATCTTTTGTGATGCGTTCAAGTATTTTTTAAAGCGTGAATCGATTCAAGCTCACATTGACTCAATGTTGCGCGATGTGGATCTGGAGTGAACCTCTTCGGAGTATTTGAAAAAAATCCTCCATTTCCACTGAAATATGACCACACCGGTTTCGGTGATTAAACGATCGTTAGTAACAAACAATACAACAGTATGGTTGGAGTATGAACAGTATGAAGTAACCATGACACCCAAACCAGTTAAACCAGTTGAGGAAAGAACATCCTACAGACCAATATCACCAGTTATGTCCAAATTGTTCGTGATATTACAGCAGTATTGTTTTGTTACCGACGATGGTTTAATCACCGAAACCATATTTCCATATTTCAGTGGCAATACACGATTTTTCCACATCTGTAACTATACTCTTTACAGTTAGTGGAGGATTGGCTAATGCGGCGATGCTTGGGGGATGTTTCCGCTAAGTAGTGAATATAAAGTCGGGAGGGGGGGGGAGGAGCAAATGCTGTGGCTGAATTAGCCTAGAAAAACATGTGACAGCATAGTTCTCATATGGCTGTGCAGATTTCAGGAACAAACTCGGATATTATCTGTTTATAAATTTTGAAAAGAGTACATGATGCTTGTATGTGAGGCCTGTCTAAAAAGTGTTTAAACCTCGACCTGTGTTCATATCTCCGCTTTGGTACTATTCTTCGTCATCTGGGCCATAGCATCCTTCGACATAGACCCATGTTCCAAGCGGTGCTTCCACATCTTATAGCAGTCCTCGAACGTAGATTTTGGAGTGGCCTTCAGCTTGCGCGTCACATGACGCTGAATCGTATCAATGTATCCAAACATCCAAAAGTCGCGGGGAGTGGGTTTATGGTAACGATCCAGGAACTGAAGCCGTGAGAAGAAAACGACCGCAATTCTGGTCAAGCGGCTTCTCCACCACAGTAACGCTCCAGCGCTTTCATCGAACCTGGAGCAGCAATTTTTGGAAGTTTCACAGCTTCACCAGCCTCCAAACAGTCCCGATGTAGCTCCCTGCGACTTTTGGATGTTCCCAAATTTGAAAATAGCGTTCAAAGGAAAGCGGTTTGACGACATTGATACGATTCACAGTATTGCGACATACTAGGTGAAGGCCATTCCAAAATCTGCGTCTGAGGACACCGAAGATGTGGAAGCACCGGTGGGAGCTTGTGATTCAATAAAATGAGGACTACTTCGAACGATGCCCGTATGACGAAGAATAGCACCAGTCCGGAGAGATGAACGCAGGTTGGCTACTTTTTAGACAGGCCTGCAAGAGAGTGACTGCAAGCCTGTTAGTAGCAGAAATTGGAACTCTGAAATTTGACTCCTTTTTCAAAAAAAGTGGTCCGACGATTTCCAGAAGACATTCAAAATCGACTGGACTTATACCAACGAAATTTCTAAATCCCATTTCATCATCCAATCCAAGAGCGTCAAGAAGATTGCCCCCATGTTAATTCCAATCCTTGAATTAACATCGCTTCCACCAACGCTGTGGCTTTTTGTTAGCAATTCCAGCAAGCGCAACTTCGTTCGACGAGGCGTAGAACTAGATCGACATGTTGTGTGGCAAAGAATCTGAGTGATGAATTCGAGCGTCTGCGTCAAAACATCAGAACAAAGATTCCCAAAGCGACAACACTAACACATCGTCGGGCCATTGCTAAATACTCAAGTCCACTTGAAGTATGTTCAACTCCATTGCAACTCCATAGGTATTTTTACGAGCAATATTATTTTTATGAAATTATAATACTTATCGATATTTCCCGAACAATCTCGACTTTGAGCTCGATTGTTTTGTAATGAGAATTTTGCAGATTCGTGGCTTTGGCATGATGGCGATGAATATTATATCACAGGCGGCATTGCATTTATAGCACACAAAATAAAAGTGAAGTCAGTTGTCGATTATTTTTGTGCCAAAATCTTCTTCAAACATTGAAAACAAAGAAGTATTCACCCTCGTTAGAAGTTTAATTAATTGATCCTTAGATTGAGTTTCTATCGTGCAAATTGCTAGTTGAAAGTGAACATCGCAGCAATAAATTTGCTCAAGTTTCTCCTACAGAAAAGAGTTTGGGAGTTTCAGTCAAACAGTTTAGAGGTTCTGAGGAGGGAAAGGGCAGATGGAGGGGTTGAAAGGAAAAGTGACAAAGTTTAAACGAAGTTGAGCGTATCGTAAGCATTGGGGGCGGGGGGGCAGTTGCTTAATTTAACGCAGTGCGGCCTGTTCAACAAAAATTATTTTCAAACTACCTAACTGGATACAAAAATGTATAGTCCTTCAGTTTATCGAAATATTCGCGTTATAATTATAATTTTATTTTGGTTCTGTGCTGACTCCTAGGTATGTGTTTCAGGAAAGTTGGGTTTGTTTGTTCCATTCGCTACCGAGTATCATGGCGCGCTGTTCAGGAATCACGATTCATTTTACTGAATTACTCAGTAAACACAGTCATTGGCTGATGGTTTTTTGGCTCTGCTGAAAAGTCACCCAAATGGCGATGTGGGAAGTTGCCGTGAGACCCTCGATATAATTATATTATTATAAAAGCAGTATATTGAAAGAAATGGCCCTTCATTTTTCTACCCCAAAATGAATTGGGTAACTTTCAAAAGCTATTTTCTCAAAAATGTTCCATCATATAACTAAAATTGGTCTTCCCCTTGACCCGTCAGTTGTTCGATGTAGCTAGACTTATCCGCAAAATAATAAAGTTGAGTTGCAAAAATTTTGAGCTTGGTAAAAATTGAATGGCAATGCAATTTGTCGTCTATAAATGATTTATTCGTTCAAAATATCAATTTTATATAAAGCCCAATAGAGCTGTCTAAGTTTTGAAACTGCGACGTTTTATGAAATAGGTAGGTACCTCGTAGTATTTCTGTATGACTTTTTTGATTCCTAGTATCACATTCCGCCCGAAAGTGCTGATATGTGATTCGGTGAGTTGAGGGGATTCGTTCGGGCGGAGAGAACAAAAGGGAGCTGTGTAGCAATATTGAGCAATATTGACTTCGGAGCGTTAGAAGTTCAACTGGACATTGATAGAGAGCGGGGTCCGAACCAACGGGGCAAATTTTTACGGTCCGCTGGATTCATTTTCAACATCACTAGGAGCCTTTGATTCGCTCCATCGCTCCTCTGATACCGTCTCTTCTGATATCCACTTCCGCGAATATTTAATTTTTCAGCGATGAGAAGCGCTTTTATGTTTATTACTTAGCAATGACTGCTCGCTAATCAGGATTTAGTCTTTACGGTCAAGCTCTTATTAATATAATATATTATCAGCAAAAAGTCCTTACCACAACAATAATCCGTGCCATTTGGAAATGAAAATCCCCTACAATTGATAACAACCAAAGCTTCTTACTTATTCTGTAATACGAAGTAAATTGTTAGATTGTTGGCTTGTTGGCGATGGAATAAAGATGACCCAAGATTTGTTTCGTCCTTGACTGACGTCTTCTCTCACTGTAATTTAATACAAGAAACGGCCCCGTATTCATTTCGCAGGAGTGGATGTCTCATTTCTTTTGTAGGTTGGTCCAATAATCTGTGGTCACTGAATGGATTCATAAAATTTAATGTGTCTCTCGAATCTGTAATTCACTTGGGTTTGCTGTCGAATTTAACCAAAAATCGAACTGAAGGAAAATGACGTCTTTTGACCGGGAAATGGTAGAAACCCCTAAATTATATACCTGTTTTTAGAGACAATGCCGTTACTATAAGTTCAAGTGCAGATACAAAAACTGGAGTTACAGATTCACTAGGTTCGACGTCGTAACGTATTATATTTGTTAAACTCCAAAAAACAACCTGCACCACAAGGTAGTTCTCTTGAGCCTATGCTCAAGGGATTTGCCATGTGCTACATGTACAACAACATTCGCCGATGATACTGCATTTACGGACGAAGGAAACTCACAAACTGCAAAATCACCTTGATGTATCAAAAGTCAACAAATGGTCCGAACAGTGGAGAATCAAACTCATTGATGCCGAATCTGCGTACGAAAATTTTACGTATAAGAAAGATAGACCGTGGCCAATTATGATCTACTCCCAAATCATACCCGCAGCAAAAACAGCTAAATATCTAAGGTTGACGCTAGATGCTGAACTAAAATGGAGAGGCCACATACAAATTTCAAAAGCCAAGCTCAGCATCTTTCTATATTTAATATAGAAAGATGTACTGTTTACTGGGGAGGCACTCAGAGGACCATAATTACTGCTGTACAGGCAAATTCTAAAACTAGTCTGGACGTAAGGCATACTTTGGGGTTGCTCAAAAAATCCAACGTCAAACACATTCAAACTCAAACTTCAACTTAGTTTTTATTGTGCTGGCAGCATGTCACCCGACTGTTATCGTTTGAGTAACGGATCTCACTTTTCACTTTGAAATAGCTTATAAGCTATAAGAATAAAGTCTGTTCAACAGTGAATTTGTGAGCCCTATCACTCTTCAACAATAACTTTGAGACGTTTCTTGTGACGGTTTCTTGTTAGAGGACGATAATCTAAATTGCCCATTTTTCACTACTCTCAGCATGATTCAAACTCTCAAAAAACGAGGTGTATCGTGTTCTACTGTTGTACTTTGTAAACATAGTTTTGTGTAATTATTCAAATAACACATCGAGAATGGTTTGCATAAAGGCAGCGGGATCGACTGCTCGAACTAATTGTCAGTTTGACTGCGGCAATGAGCCACTCTGGCAAGTCAATCTGGTTGTTTGTTCAGTCGCCGATCTTTGCGCCCGCGCCTGTTCAACTGCTAAGTACCCATTACGCTAATCCGCAACCGCTTTATGCCCCCGACTGAATGCAGCTTACGCGATTGGTCATTATCCCATTTTAGATACGCCCGCACAGCGACCGTTTCCTAGCAAATCCGTCCCCCAAGCGTTACATCCCATTCGGTGCCCCGTAATGCATTTCCCCATGCGGTTAGTCATTGCGATCAATAAGTCGATGGAGTCTCCCAGCACATTATCCTACTGAGTTACACGACACGCATCGGAGCTGTAACGCATGACACGCCAAGTTCCACTGGGAAACGTTAAGACTTGTAACTCTGACGTCCAATTACAATTATTGTTTTGATATCACACGGCGACGTCACGAGTCACAACTGGTGTGTCCCGAAGATGCACTATGATAGATTCCAAAACAAGATCAGTGATCACACCACACCATTATCACATACTTTACCATTTCACAGCTTCAACTCCTTGTTCGTTTTTCAGCATTATTGAATGAATAAAACCGCAGTATTCAAGGCGTAACGAGCCTATTTATCATGTATACATACAGTATAGAGGGTCATGTGGTGTCTCGGTTAACGACCATTTGGGTGCTACGTTCGACGTTTGCTTGACATTCAGTGACCACATTGATGATATGTAAGAGCAATCTGAAACATCACACGAGAAACTTCAGGTATGTCGATGCACTGGTTGCCCTGTACAACGCGCTCGGTCACTCCATTCTGGATTGTAATCCAGAAATAGTTCTACGAAAATGCAATCGACCGAATCGTCAGAGTCTAGCGTAAATTCTCGCTCAAAAGAGGAATCCCACGGGCAGAGTTCAACATCGATCGGATGTTGGTAGTTTGTAGACTTATTTCGCTTGAGCGCCACCGCTGTGCTGTGGATGGTAGGTATTTTTCTTTTTAAACTTATTTTTTACTCCGTTGACTTCTTCATCGAATTAAATTGATGAAAACAAATTTTGTTTTCACTGCACTGTACTGGAAACAGCCTTCCATTCTACGTTCCTCGAATTGCCTTTTCGAATAGCCTCCTGTTCAGAGATCAGAGAATAATAATTATTATTGTGAACAATTATTGTGAATTGGTTGAGCAGTGAGCATGGAGTAGACGTGCATTCGGTGTCGTTGGTTATAAGTTGGTAGTAGTGCTTATTGCACGATATCCATTGAAAATTTCTATGGTAATAGATAAAAAACTCTGTAAATTCTTGACAGAACGTTTTATTATCTTCTTTGTGCAAATCAACCTAATCCAATTCACAAACTGATGGATTAAACTCTGGCTCATCATCCAAATTTAATTTGGAGTTAAAACAAGTAGGTATTGTTTAAACAATTTTTCAGACAGGAAACCAAGTGCATATTGCATTGTCATCCATCTGCGACCCATGTTTAGAATGTTTGTTTTTATTAGATTTTCTGAATCTAGGTACCTACCTACGTATTTGTTTGTTCATTTGTTTAAACGAACAATTATCGAAGAGAATAAACCAAAATCAACTCGATGTCTCAGGGTGATGCACAAATAGTTGCCTGTTATTCTCGTTTCAAATTCTTTAGTTGAAAAATAAGAAAATAAGTTTCGTTATGAAGCGCGACTCAATGGTCGAATTTTCAAAGTAATCTACTCTTTGACCTTTATTTATGGAAATTGGACGCCATAATTGAACAATGAGCCCAAAATTGAGCTATTCCAATTAATATATTGAATAAAATCTCAACGACAAAACTATGTTATGGAATGTGTTTGCTATTTTACGGTTGATTTTATGAAATTTTTGGTCCAACTTTTGGGTGATATGGAAGTAATGGTCATGCAGAATTGTTGAAGAAATAACTGGTTTTATGTAAAATGTGATGTTTGGAGCATCTCATTTAAATATGGGCTAGCTTAAACTTATGTTTTCGTTTACGACATCTTACCCTTCCACCTAAAACTTTCTGAAAATTCAATGTTTTCCTAACTAAGTATATACCATAAGTACAAAATTGAAACAAGAGTCGTTTTACGCAAATTAAAATTTGGGGCCGAAAGGTGGGAACCAAAAATGCTCCGTTTTTGTCATTGTAACACCTCAGTGCATAGATTTTTCATATGTTAATGATTAACATATGACTTTACACTGCACCTCCCCTTCCCTTAGCTTGTCTTCAGACTGCACAATGTCTGCCTTCACCAACCGATTATTGTTGGTAGGTTTTGTTGAATGGTGTTGACCTGAGAAACTACAAATTCATTCTCTGATTTATTGTCATACAATACACAAGCTACAACCAACGTTACGATTATCGTTACGATTAAGATACCATCAATTACGATAATCGTTCTTAATAAAAAATAAAATAAAAAATACAGAAATCTCTCGCTCTGTTATGCTGACATTGTGTGCGGGTTAGTGTTTAGACAACCGATCATCAATTTCAATATCCATTTCATGCAATTAAGACTGTTAATTATTCCCTTCAGGATAGTGTAGTTCAAGGATTGTCTGGAGTAGGATCCCTTAAGGTTGAATCAAGTAATAGGTTACTCCAGACTGAATTTCTGATTCCAACTGTTTGACAAAGTGAGAAACGTAGTGTGTTTTATAAACCGAATGGTATTACATCGTAGGAAATACAGTTAAGATTTTGTCTGTGGTTACTGCAAACTTGTCAGTAGTGGTATTTATGTGAAATCGTGAAGCTAAGAATATGATAGGGTATTGGTGAATATTCGCGAGTCTCCTAGCAATCAATCTCAGAACGATTCAGGTTTCCTCGTTTCCACTTCTCAGCGCTATTCCGAGATTCGATACGATATCATCGTTATACTTGTTTAAAAAAACCTCTTCGAAAAAACACGATGGCCTCGGGAAATTTGATTTTTTTCCTTCCCTCCGTTCGAGGAGGGATGACGGTGAAGCTTTCCCAACAATATTAAATGCCTGACCTGTTTTAACAAGATGAAAGTAATTGAGCCTGCGGCAGTTTTATGCCGTGCTCGACTCCTAGAAGCCTCTTCCTCGAGGTCGCCTCTTCACTACTTTATCGTCGTCGTCTGAGAAGTCAATCCCAGTAGGGAGAAAAGTTCGCCCTTCCTCCTCCCATCAATTTTATCGGTGAGAAAAAAATTGCATGGAACCCGCCGAGAACCTTCCGGAGGCGGCTGGAAGAACAGGAAGAGGTAAGTGAGGGAACGCGGTTTGAATTTAAGATGGGAAAAACCAATGTTCGCTAAGTAAAGGATATATGGGGCGTTCTTACCGCGAAAGAAGGAGAGGAAATCTTTGATTTGAAGGATTCAAAATATAAATGGAGTCCCGCCGCTTGGTCACCGCACTACTGCTTATCAAGACGAAACAGTTATTCACATAATAATATTATTATTATCCAAAGAGGATTTACGAAAATCATAAAAACCACAACGGATAATAGAACTCCCAGGGGTAAGTTCTTACTCGAATATACTTTCCGGTATAAATCAACTATTTCGACTCGCCGAAGTTTGAGTGTGACTGGAAACCCCAAAGCTATATTTATACGGTAAACCGAGAAATGTCGTTTGTAAGTAGTACCTATGATAAAGACTTTAGTGTTCTACTACTGCAGTGAATTCTACAAACCTTGATAGAACTGGAGCCAGCTCTAAATGTCAATTTTAGAGAACGATTTTAAATATAGGGGCTAGGGCTATTTAAAGGGCTATTTTAGAATATCAGATTCAGTTCCCTTGCCGGCATTGTTTTATGTTTCAATTCTTATTCCGTATGTTCTAATTTGTTTCACTTTTCCAATTTTTTGTATTTTCTCTTCAACTCTATATTTTTGATATAACTTGAAGAACAACGAGAGAAACTTCACACGTTTGAATATTCCTAAACTTTGAGCGCGTTTTACTCAAAATATTCCACTTCCGGATTCCTCGCTTTTTCAGCTTGGAACATAGAAAAACATTTCGAGAAGAAGTTCAAGTGGGACCGGAAAGCTTAAAGCTATTTTTTGGGCACCCTATGTACTCGCATATCCTGTTCTCCTCTCCGGAGGTCGAGAGACTAGGGTCTGTGGCTTAATCTCGTACGGTCAATTAAGTGACTAGAAAACTGGACTGTTGATGTCCAAGGAACCAGCATTCTTCAGTCACTTTTCAACTCTGATGTCTCTGCCAGTTAATCAGCTCCTTGTTCAGTTTAGCAAAATAGTTTTCTACCTACACTGAGTTAAAACCTATGGGCATTCTTCTTATCAGTCAGCCATTCGATCAAGTTAGATAGAATAGATTAGATTGTATAAGGCCTATCCCCATCCGCCGCTCTGAAACTTGGGCTTATTGTGGGGAGCATTGTCGTGTAGGCCAACGTATAGGCTCTGGGTCCAGCCCAATCCCTTCTGAGGTCCTTCTTCTGCAAGGTGCTGCCTTCCCGAATCTTCGTGCCGGGATGTCTGCCCAATGCCTCCTGTGCTTTTCTCTCACCTTATCCCCGGGCGGATACCATCCAAGACCCAAGACTGGCTCCGGCCCCACAAATGCAGTATAGGCCATTTTTCTTGCCTTGCTATCTGCTCGCTGATCACCTTCCACCCCAGTATGTCCCGGATGATTTTGTTCTCTGCCCCAAGAAAGACCAGCTCCTCTCAGCTCTCCTTTGCCAGTCTTGACCTGGCTTGATTCGCTGCAAGGGCCTTCAGTGCTGGCTGGCTGTCCGATAATATCCACTAAATCATAATCACACATTCTCCAATCGCATATAGGTTCGACAGGTATACAGTAGCATACACGCTCAGAGGCCAGAACCATCCCCGCCACACCAGCGCTCCAGAGAGGACGAAAGGTCTTACCACTTCTGTGTGCAGTTGGACAAGGATTGTTCAGCTTCTGAGCTTACTTCACAGCAGCCAACATAGGTGACTCCCATTTCAATCTACCCACCACATCCATAACAAACAGGAATACCTACACAAAGAACTTTACCTACTTATTGTTCAGAAGTTCAGGCAATTCTGTTATTATTGTCACCATTCGGGGAGCTCCTGGTAGATATTATACCCAGTCAAGTAGAAGAAGAAGAAGAAGAAATGTTTATTGCAAAACATGCATAATAACAAAATAGAATATATAAACATAATTTCGACATGGCAAAATGCCGTCTGTCTAGTTGGCCACAGTGCAGATTAACTATATACATATTCAAGTAGGTAATAAACCATTGGAAAACTGGTGCCTTGTTTCTCTTTTGTTTCACCCTTTCTACACCAAAAAGAAGCGATGCAATGAAATTAATTAGTTTCGATGTCTTGAATTATTACAGAACACATTCAGAAGCATGTTTTATGTTTGATCATTTTAGCCATAAATTCAGATAATGAGTTATTGATTGTTATTAAGAGGCACTCGAAATACACGACGCTAACGTTATTTAGAATTCATTCGTAGCACTTACTAAATTTATTTCCTTCAATAACTGCCGAAGAAGATGGAACCGATCAAAGTGATTTGATAAAACGTAAGAAAGTCCAAGGAAATTGAGAGGGAGAAGCAAAGGAAATGGAATGGATCGAAAAGTGACTGAGGGGCCTCCAGATGAGTTCGTCACTTCCCTCGGGTATTTTCTGAAGACAACCTCACTTTTCAGTACCTACCTATTGATGAACATCGAGATCAACTTTTTTGGTCTAAATCGGTTTTATATAACAAGGTGCAATCGGAGAGGTGATTGAGTTTCGGTCGAGTTGAACAAAAGCGGGCATGTAGAGCAGATCGTTCTGGTCGACTGTGTCGACGGTCTTCACTTTTATCAGAGCTTCGGGGCCAGAGGAGGATGGTGGTATCATGAAATGAAGGGGCTGTCATTAATTATGTTATGGTCTAACCAGAATCATTTAATGGAAACATCTCATTGAAATGTATTGAAATTGCTTGCAAAAATGAGTGATATCTGCTCGTCTACCAAAATGAACTATGTAGTATTGTCGACAAGCGTGAACTGTGGCTTCAAATTTGTTCCCTTACTCATGGATTTCTGATGAAAAAGAAGACAACGGGAAGGATTCACGGACTCACGGGAAGGATTCACGGATAGGAGGGTGGTGGTAAGTATCTTCAAATAAGTGGCTATCAGCAATTATGTTATCGTCTAATCAGCATCATTTGATAGAAACATGTCATTGAAATGTATTGAAATTGCTTGCTTCACCTTTTCCATGGCTGAAGGATAGGTATCTCTTTTCCGGTACTTATTTCGGTTCATGCCCTACCCAACAAGTGAATTTTCATGTTCAGTACTTCAACAGTTCTCAAGCAGGAAGTTTTATAGCGGCTGGGAAAAGGATTTATAACCCTAAGGTGATCGGACAAGTGTTGCTCGAGTTGGAAAGTGACGACACCAATGAGAATTTAGGTGGATACAGAGATCTGGTTGAAACAGAGACGAGAGAGAAGGCAACCCCGATCCTGAATCCCTCCCGCCCTGAGTTCTTAAAGAAGATGCAGCTTTTGTCCAAAAGGAAATGACCGCAAAACCAAAATTGTTTGCAACAAGTGCATCCGTTCTATGCGCTAAGAACATCGACTACAAAAATGCTTCGAATGCTAGGGCCACCTCAGATTTTTTTTCTTCAATTTTAAACATTATACCTACTATTGTACTAGTCCATAGTAGGCAGTCATGAATAGACAAAGTTGAATATTCCATGGAAAATATTCGTTGTTTGTGAAAAATTTGCTGATTTAGCCCTCCGTAAGGAACATCTTTTTTTTGACGGTAAATGGGAACATCGGTATGTGATACCGCTATTCCAGAAAGTCTATATTTTTCATAAATAATTGCAACTTTTAACAACTCTAACATTTTATTTAGGATTCGGGAACGTATAGGGATTATTCAGGAACATTATTCAATGCAATAAACGTTTATTTAGATTTAAAAAATAAAAATAAAAACATTAAAAAAATAAAATGGTACAAAATGACTTTTCTCACGTGTCTGAAACGTCCTCAGACCTTTTTTTAAAAGTACATAGATAACATCGACCGAAATGTTAGAATTTTTATGACAAAATTTTGAATAAAATAAACATTTCAATAAACTTCAATAAACTTGAATATTTGGTAAAAAAAATGTTTGAATAAAAATAAACACTTGAATAAACTTGAATATAAACTTCAATAAACTTGAATATTTGGTTAAAAAAATGTTTGAATAAAAATAAACACTTGAATAAACTTGAATATAAACTTCAATAAACTTGAACATTTGGTAAGGAAAAATTAGACATAATTATGTAGTAATAATCGAAATCAGGAAAGTGCCAACTCCAATGTTGGTCTGTGAAACAAGTGCGGGAGGAAACAGGAATGTTTGATGCCATTGCAACCTACAACAAAACATCCATTGTGTTAGCAAAAATATTTGGAAGCTCGTAAATTGCATGGTAGGTACTTGTAGACAACATGAAAAATGTCTGATTGACAGAAAAAAATGAAAGTTGTTGAGTAATGATAACATTGGTATATGATACTGGCAACCTTTTAGTCGATTAGAAGGAACATCGGTATGTGATACCGGCAACCTTTTAGTCGGTTAGAAGGAACATCGGTATGTGATACCGCCAACATTTTACAAACAGGTAACTTACCGTGGGAAAAAAAGGCGTGAAAATTCCTCCAACCTTCTACCTGTGCTTGCCGGTAGCTAACTGAAGATGTCACAGGGACCCAGTCGTCTCCGTCGACCCCTCGCACCCCCACCACTCAAATTAGGAACCATAGCGGTATGTGATACCGATGTTCCTTACGGAGGGTTAGTAATATTTTGACTTTTGAGGTTCATAAGATAAGGTCAATTTCAGAGTGCTCCTGTGAGTACACTAATGTATTTTTCGACGTTCTTTCTTTTTCTAACGTTAGTTCCTAATGTCTAGTTGGCGTTTTAGCAGATTTTTCTCCCATACATTTTTTCTAACGGGAATTATGACTAATTATGATAAACAGGAAATGATGATTTCTTTCAGCCTAAGTTAGGTGTTTCAAAATGTAGCAATAAATCGAGAAATCGTTAGAAATTGCTCTTTTTTGTTTGGCCCGTTAAGCCCTCTCAAATAGGGGGAAAATCCGTTTTTCGGCTTGTGGTTGAGGTCATGAGGAGAACCGAGTGCTGGGGTTTTGGACACCCACCCGTGTATCACATGGTGCAAAAAACACACGTGTAGGTTGGGTTAATTTGTATTAATCGATTAAAATTAATCGGTTTTCGAATACATCTGGATTTTGAGAGCATTTTTTAAGCATATTAGAATACATCAAATCCTGATGTATTCGAGAACCAATTAATCAGTATTAATATCGAACAATCAGTAATAATGATCGATTAATAAAAATAATCGACAGCTAAACATCGATTACAATTAATCGGTTAATCGGGATCAAATAATATGTCGACATTTTTATTGTTGGTCTGTGAAAATATAGGCAAACCAACTTCGTAAGGGGCGCCCATAAATAAAGTGACTTTTGTCGAAAATCTGTTGTTTGAGCAAGAAGCAGGTACCAAGAATGTCTTTCGTGGATTCCTAAACCAAAGAGAATCCTGGAACCACAACCACCTTTTCATGCTCCTCCAGACATTCGAAGACAAGTTCGTACTTGCTTATTCTGTTCGAGGAATTTACGGCGCTTGAGTGTGGCAAACACAATGCCTTAAACGAACATCACGAAAATCCAGGAATTTTGATACAATGAAGACAATACTGGGGTTTCTTGGTATTGTTTACATCGCCCCTGAACAGAGACATTTAATGTTCTCACTGGAGACAGATTCGTCGAAAAGTGGTTTTAGGAAGTGAATTGAAGAGGGTGATTCTACCATGAAAATGTTTCCCACACGAATACCAACTCCGTCGGAGCAAGAGCAAGTTACAATGGAGAGGATCGTCTGATGATGTACTCGGACGAAGGCCCAATATTTCACTTTACCTTGAAAATAATAAACCAAAACCCGTTTGTCCTCCGATTTTGAGTATTTTGTGAGATCAACCGAATGTTTCACCAAGCGCTCGTTCAAAATTAGTTTACTATTGAGAAAACACCAATGAATACGACAGAGAGATTGGCCATGGGTTACAGTCATATATTCATGACTGGGTCTCCAGTCAGTGGCGTTGCTTAGTAAAATTCCTTGAGTGGGGATGGAGGGGGGGGGGGTAGAGAACGTCAATTTTCAAAACTGCTTAACATAGATTTACCAACTATTTTTTATTTTAAGAAATTAGTATTTCTACTATTAAATCTACTAATTATTATACTACACTGCACTCACACTCAATTCAGTATTTATTAACTTGTATCAACAAAACATAGCTAGTTTTACAAATATACAAAATTATTCAAGTCAAAAAACGTCTAAAGTTCTACCAATTCATAGTGAAATTGTATTACTCCAAAAAATCTTGAATAAGAAATGTTTCAAATCCAATAAACTTTACAAACCCTTGTGGTAGCAGACGTAGTAGTGTAGAATTTTAGGGATATAAAATACCTAGTCCAAATTAAACTATAGCGCCACAGTGCAGGAAACAAAAAGTGACCTGAGACGTCAAACTCAAACATCAAAGTTTAGGTTACGTTTTCCACGTAGATCTGTTTCAGAGTGATTACCTAGTTGATTCATTTGTGTAAATCCTTAATTAAGAATGTCGATTTTTGGTCGGCTGAGATGTCGATTTTTTGTCGATTGAGAATGTCGATGTTTTTGTCGATTTTATAAATAATATTTATAACATGGTATTATGAATATTATATTATACTATAAATAGTATATTATAAATATATTATATTCAGAGAATTAACATTCCATTTAGGTTATTAAAATATGGGTTTTAAAGGTAATATCGGTACACAATGCCTATCTGTTATTTTAATCTGCGTATTAGCAAGTACTCCTGTCAGTTAGTCAGCTCCAACTGCTACAAAAGAACTGCGCCAGATACGCCTATGGATCGCAGGATTGCAATCAGGATATGTCTTCAGACCAGATCTAGGCGGTCGAGAAATCCACGAGAACAATTATGAAGTCTCTCCTATGGTCCATTACTGCTCTGACGTCAACCAATACTCCGATAAGGGCAGTTTCTGTGCTAAAACCAATTCTACCTGTAGGCTAACAGAAAAGGGTCATGACTATTCATACATCAACACACGCGCGGAGCTCATTATACACTAGAATCCGCCTGTATTCGACCACATAATTTTTGTCCCTAATCATCTGAAACCAATTTTTTGTCGGTGTGTACTTATTCTTAAGGTCGAGTGAAGTAATTCTGTGAAGTGAGCGCACGTAATCATTGGATAGTGGTGAAATAATGTTTTTTAGAAAAAAGGAAATTTAGGGGGTGAATTACCACCTAGGGAGCGAATCATGTACTTAGGGAGTGAGTAAAACACACGTACTTGAACATTTTTGAAATATATAATGGCGGTTTAGAATATTGCAGAAATACATTCACTATCTTACCTCCGAACAAGTTATCCCAAGAAAACTCTGGGTAACGTCTATTCCACGTTGGTACAACCCGATGTTTTCATATTCTTCAAATAAATTTTATCAAGACTTTATTTTGAGTTCATATACCCGGGCCTATGTAGACACGTGTGACCGCCCAACAGGTTTCGCCACTTGAAAAAAATTTAAAATATTATCCTCCTACAACGGTTTAATTCGGTTCATCGTGATTTGGGATCTTGCTCATTAATTTGTTGTTGTAGGTATTCGCGTACATAAATAAGTTTGAGTAACTTTCAAGTGATTATGGCGTTCTATAGAAGAGTTTCAAGGAATTGTTTCTGCGCTCCATAATGATGGCCAGTAGAGTTTTCTCTCTCACTATTTCCATTTCAAAAAGCAGTCTATCTAAATACACAGCATAAAATATACCTGCCATCAACTTTATATTAAACTCTTTTAGACTTTCACGTAATAACTCCCAGTATCAACTCTTTCCAATTAAGAATTATTCCGTATAAACTTAGTTGAAAGCAGTGAAAGGCTTCTTTGTACACTACGCAAATAGATGCAATCCAATATAGGGCCCCTTATTATTTTCAAGTCTCTCTCTTGCGGAGCCGGTACTGCTCTCAATATTTTGTATTCTTTCTGGTAATTCCCCTCCTTTAGGTCAGTCTGTGTTACCATAGTGATGCATAGAAGTATAATAATTGATAATACCTACAGGTATATAGATATCACCTTGGTGACTATTCTTAAAGCACTCACAGCTTTCACAACTCCTTTGAAATGTGGGAGCTGTACTCAAATCGCAGAGGAACAAAAGTGCAGTGTAACTTCTACCTTAAAAAGGAGAGAAGCTGATTTCTTTAAGCAATAGACAATGTTTACTGCGATCTTCATCGTGATTGAATAGTAGTAATTTATGACGATTTTTCAACCACCATGTCGTTTTTACTTGTCCAAACAGCAGAATATGGACCATTACTTCTTGGCCGTATGAGGTCACTTATCCCATGTCTAAATCTTTTCAGAAGTACGATACGTGTTTCCGACTCGTGATCGAGATTTCGCGTAATATGGAATATTATACCGTAATGAGAAAATAAATCTTATTCGGAGCTCGGTTTTTATTGGAAAAATGCTGCAAATTCTTCCACAATGGTTCTTTATATTCTGTTTACATCACTCATCTGGATGGATCACTGTTATGTATACGATATCGAAATTCCACCGTGATTGAAAATAATTAACCATAACGTTATAAAGATACCAACATGAGTCCACAGTGTACCAAAGAAGCAAAGGAGCCTGCTTTCGGTTTTGTCAACAAAATCTCAACTTACAATGTCGTACACGCACATGCTGCACAGTGCTGATAGAACTGAGAAGTAACTTTCTCCTGGGGAAAAAAAAGTTTTCAAGCGAAAATGTGGTTTAAGCCTTTTCCCCCTCCTCCTTTTCTGTTTGACTTTGCCAGCTTCCGAGCAAAACGCTTTCACATTCGACTGAGTAGGCGAATGGGAGCCCGGAGGAGGTCCGTACGAGGTCATGGCGAAACCTCGAAGGAACTCAAGGCAAACTCCATCCTACTCTCATAACTGGACTTCTCTGGGACGGGGAATTATTCGCATACTCTGCTCATCGTGTCGCATCCCCTCTCGACTCGTCACCGGTTCTGATTCATTATTAGCTGATGGGGTCGTAGAGGCGTCGTACATGGAGATGTAGCAACAAACAATGATTGTAGCTACAATTATTGTAGCAGTACATATACCTATTGCAGCCGTTGACTCGATTGTAGCATTGAAAAAAAAGCACTAACTCTTAATTGGAGGAACATTTGCAATTTTGTTCAAACTTCACATAGCACTCCTAATCTCAAAGACCGTGAATTTATGAGGAAGATACGAGTATAAGACTCGAGGAAAATGACAATATCTCGATTTCAGTGCTCAGTTTCTATCCACAAAAATTATCTGTTTTGTCAGAGAGAGAGAAAAAAAACAGCAGCTCTCTGAATTCATTACCCTACTTTTAACAAGTTTTTCATCTTTTGTCCCGAATGGCTCCCAAGATCCTGATTGAATTCACAAAAGTTACTCTTCAAGCTACTTACGATATTACCATAATGTTTATAATAGCCAATTATTGAATTTAGACCCACAAAGAAAACAACTTGATGCTTCGCCAAAGATGTTTCAATGTTAACATAAATTCTTAGGATGTCTAGATCACGGTGCAACACAGAATTCCTGACATACCAGGGGGTGAAATCCTCTTAATTTGAGCTCGCGGAACCTTAAAAATCCTGAGGCGTCAGATTGGCCGGACGAGGGAGCCGTTTGTTGATTGATGGAAACCAGTTCCCTAGTAGTGCCCAAGATTCGTCTCCTCGGTCGTTGTACTATTTCGGCTATGTGTTTAAAGAATGTGATTCAGTTGTAATATAAATCCGAAGTTTGCGCTTCCATTAATGGGCACATGTGCTTCATGCTCAAGAATGGGGCTGATGTCGAAACATGAAGTGTGCCTATGTGACATGGGCTGTGATGTTTGGGGTTCGCATTCACCTGTCATTTCTCATTATTCTCTTGATTATAAGATGCATAAGATGATGATGGAATCATCACTATGGTTTCCGTATGAAATCTTACCTAATGACTGTATTTGAGTCTTGCTTATATTTTCATTTTTTTACCATTGTCATAGATTACCGAATAAAGCCTTTTGCTGGTTTTCACTTTACAACAATTTATTCGGCAAAATATGTAATACAACGTTTTTAAAATGGATAGTCGAATTCTTAAACCTGAGAAAATGGACGGGTCGCCTGATTCACCAACCTCTGCCTGATGGAGATACCTCCACCGAACACTGACGAGCTTCATCGAGGAATCGAAAGTAACAGATGAGAAGAAGCTCAACGTACTGGTAAACTTCTTATCATTCGATAACTAAGTGAGTGAGTGTCATTCTTATACTAACGCCATTGACACACTCAAGGGACTATTTGCCCCCCCCCCCCCCCCCCCCCCGCTAATGAGCTTTCTGCTAGGCATTTATTAGCGAATCGAAGACAGCAGAACGGTGTCTGTTGACCAGTAGGCCATCAGAGCCTTGAGTAAGAATAATTCTTACTGGAAATTATTACCACCTCAAACCTGTAGATGCACTGAATTACTGTAATGAGAACTTGATCTGCGGCGACTTGACTTTGAATCAACTAAGCCAAACAGTACAGCCCAACGAACCGGTGCCAGAAACCTTGCGTCCGCCCTTGCAGACCTAGCAGACCTAGCCAGAGCTTTCAAGACCCATCTACTCTGACATCCACGGGTCAAGAAGGAATGTACTACAAGAGACCGAAAAGGAACAGGAAACCCCCTAAGAATCTTGACGATTTCGTTACCTGTGCATTGCCTCTAGTTTCCATATCAGATTTTACCATACGACTGTAATTGAGTCATGCTAATATTTCCGTTTTTTCCGTTGTCATATTTTGCCGAATATAGCTTTTTGCTGAATATATCCACTCTACAACAATGCATTTTCCTGTATGTTAAATCTGACTACTTGACCATTTGGATCCTTGCAGAGTACGTCAAGATAGTCCCCGTACATCGCCACCGCATTGGTCGAGTGGGTTGGGTGGGTGTCCCACAGCTTTTGACTCTGATTGAGCAGTTCCGCACCTTGAGCTAAAAGATTTGTCAGACAGATAGGAGAGTACCACTATACCAACTATCAGGGAAAAACCTCAATTTTTCGAGGGAAACCATAGAGACTGGAATGCACGATGAGACCTGAGCAGACCCAATTTAAATGACATTGTGATGATACTGATATAACAGCTGTATGTTGCATTTCTGACGTCAGAATTAATCTGATTGAGGTACAACATTTGTACCTCAATCACGATTAATTGAATTTAATTTGATAATTTGTTGTTGTTTCGTTCATATCCTCCTTGGTTGAATAACCTTTATTTATTTGGAGGGTTGAGGAGGTTTGTTGTAAATAAAACGGGCTGAAGATGGATTATTAAAGCCGAAAGCTCGGAAAGAATTCTCCCCCGTTTCATTTACAACAAACCTCCTACAACCCTCCAAATAAATACAATTTAATTTAATTTAATCACGATGCAATGCTATACCAGTATATCCCGTACACCAGTGGAAATACATGCATGACTCAATCAGTACATGCAAGTTATATCCACAGAGAAACCCAATTAGACCTCTTCAGCAGTGGAAGAAAACGTTCAAGAGTGCTATAAACAATACCACATGGTTTCATAACCGTCAGCTGGAGGTTTGGACTTACCATTTCACTGTTGATTATTAAAAAATAGGAAAAAAAATACACAATCATACAATGTATGACTACTTCATGTCATGACTACTTCTTGGAGAGTATCCAGCAAGTTTTGTGTGAGTCGATGCATCACCTGTTCTCATTTGAGATATTCTTATTATCATCTAAATATATCAAGCCTCAGTCAATCCAAAGGTGTTCTTGCGAAATTAACGTTACCTAACGGAAAATATGCCACTGAACACACTCATCCGCGTTGACCTGCAATAAAAGAATAAATTCATACGAATCGCGAACAATCACCCAACCAACCCACAAATTCCACTAGTAGAATTATTGAGATCGAAGAATGCACTCTTCGACGGAAAATATCTCTCATAAATCTGAAGAAATAGCGACCCGACGGTATAAATCCACCTATATGTAGTAATACCGCAATAACAGCAAGCGGCGCCCATATATTGCGGCTCGCCAAGTTATTTCAGTGTCATACAACCCTTAATGCGCCCTCGGGTATCCAACCGCCGATATTGGATACCTGTATGTTTTATAAATGTAGAATATTTTGCCTTTTTAGTGCTGAACCCAGGACAGCATTTCACCGTTCGATCCGCTTATACACCTTCGCCGTACGGGTTTGTATACGAGAACATTGCCGGTGAACCGAAGCGGGTCTTGTGTCGACCACTCACCAAATAATTAAGAGCGACAGGTAATTGGCGATTGTTTAGAAATACTTTTTCCCAGTTTCAATCAATTTGGGGGTTGAACAATAAGTTGCATGTTACGTTACATACGTATGCATGTATGTACATATTAACTTGCATGTTCGACATTATTCGAATGCCTGTGCCAATTTTAGCTCAATTTCCATTTGAATACTATCCGACACAGCAGGACGTACTCAATACCTGTATATTATGGAAGTACGAGATAATAGTATGATACCGAAAATGCTTGGTATCAAAAAAAAGATCCATAGTTTCTACCTACCTCCAGCTAAATTTCCTACATACTCATAAGAATACTTTTACCCAGATATTGGTAAAAACATCAAGAATCAGTTGATTCATCATAAATCTTTAGTTGTCTTGAATCTTGAAATTTTTGTCAGACATAGCGAAAGTGCGAGGCGTACACAGAATTATGAACAGTGTTACCATCCATCAAACCTGAAACCCACACGATCCTCGGAGGGAGCATCCAAGAATGCAGGTGGGGAGTCTGTAGTGACTATTTAGTTATTACGTGCAGTAGGTAAAAGCACTTGAAAAGCTGCAAGCGTATGTGATACTAATCCATTTGAGTACTTTTGCCGGTACAACAAAAAATATTGGTATCGAAAGAAAATATTCATTACTTTAATCGTATCGGTAGGTATTGCCAGTCGCTTGTTGGGAGAGAGCTGGAAATTTTTCAGACCCGCCTAATTTCGTTCCGGTACTGTATAGTGCACAGGTTCCCAACCTGGGGTACGCGTACCCCTTGGGGGTACGCAACGACCTGGTTGGGGTACGCCGAAAATATTTGGTAATGGCGGACTTCATGTTATTGCGCCTGGGTGAGCATTAGGGATGAATATGGACCCTTAACCACAAAAGCCCTTCTGGTTTTAGTTCCTTTTACACACACAGAACTAGTTGGGAGATCGTTCTCTTCCTATGCTTTCATTAAGAATAAGTATAGGAATAAGCTAAATGCAAGTCCTGATTTAAGAGATCGTTCTCTTCCTATGCTTTCATTAAGATTAAGTATAGGAATAACCTAAATGCAAGTCTTGATTTAAGAGTGTATTTATCAACCTTTGACATTGATTTCAAAATAGTATGTGCAACAAAACAGGCCCAATGGTCACACTAAAACAGTTTTGACTTGTTTTAAGAATAATTTGATTTCTTTTTTTTTTTCGATAAACTTATTTGCTAATTCTAGTATGTTTTCGTGACAAGAAACATTGTATTTACTTTGTTATTATTTTTTTACAGTTATTGGTATTTATAATTTACTAAGTTTACTAGAAACACATATACGCCTAATTTTGGAGCAATAACTTTATGTCAAATAAAAGATTTGAAAAACCTCTTGCGTAAATATTTACTTTCCATTATTAATGTTCTTGCAACTTTTTTTCTTGGGGGTACAATTTGAAATAAATTTATCTCAAGGGGTACGGTAGTGAAAAAAGGTTGGGAACCGCTGGTATAGTGTACTGTAGTAGTGCAAATTGATTACAATATTAGAAATGAACAGTGTCAACTGCTTTGAAGTTCACCACTCGTTGGGAATCTCTCTATTTCATTCGAAATTTCACGACCTTTCATTTATTACATATTAAATTATTACATCATCATGTATTAGGATCACTACCTAAGCATCGATTAATATCGCATCGGTTTGTATAACGTTATTTTCGGCATTACGACGAGGCTAAAAACAGTATCTTGTTCAGATGATGTTGTATGTGTGGATACGGCGAGCTGTCCCCATTTGTCCAGGGCGTGGCAATAATAGAGCATTAGGACACACGGCATGTATAAACGCGAGGGAAAAACTCCCAAATGATCGGTCATTTTACGAACGGGGCTCATTGTACCCAAAACAGATACAATGTACCTGGGAAGCGGGAGGTTTCAGTGAGGTTACATTTGAAAGTTGACACACATTGTCAGGAAGAGGTAAGTGGGGGTGAGAAGTATTGCGAGACCTGTAAATGTCACGATCCCACTATGACCTCAGCAGAAAATGGAACGCCCGACCTCAACTTTGATTCTAAAAGGGTAATAAGTAGGTAGGTTTCACATTGAATCGTGGCTTCCTTACAATATCGTGACGGATTTCGCAAAGTGATTCCGATAGCTGCATAGGATGGTAATTGAGTAGGAGTGTACGGACACAAAGACTCGATTCAACTCATCGATCAATCCCCATGAATGCAACAAGCGAGGGTCCACATTGCCGCCCGAGGGTCTCAGTCGACACCAATTAATTTATAACTACAATTCAACTGGGACATACACAATCACAAAATTAATAAATGATAAATATTCGTTTTGAGGTAACATGTTACACGTAGGTTACCTCAACTTTCATTATCTATCAACTTCTATAGCTCAATGGTGTTAGGCCATGAGACTTGGCAAAGGTAGTTTACCAGCCTAGGAATCAAACTTGGGACTAGGTATGCAACATCGGAAAAAAATAATCGAAATAACATCAAATGATTAATCGTGAGCTAATGATCGATGTGACCAACTAAGCGGTATTTAATAATCGATGTTCGATTAATCGAAAGCAAATAATTTTTTTAAGTACTAATTTCAAACGTATTTATGCGTTAATAATCATCATCATTTTGTTATAAATTGAAGGTGTAGATTGAAGGTGAAGATAGAACCGATAAAAGTATCAAGTTTGAAAGTAGTAGATAAATGATAAAGACATGGTTGAAGACAAATCGACGTTGTTATTTGTACTATACTACCTCTATGGTAACTATACAGATTAAGGATGCTGATGCTCCTTATCCTTAAGCTTATGCATGCCAATGCTTGTGCTCTTTCAAAATCCTAACTTTATTGAAACATAACTGATCCTAACTATTCGAAAACCGATTAATCAGTAACAATAATCAATTAATAAAATAATCGGTAGGTAGCTATGCATCGATTAAAATCAATCGATTAATCGGGATTAATTAATTGATTATCCGATTGATCGATTTGCATCCCTACTTCGGATCTCATGCAGAATGAAACGGACACAATCTCAAAATAACAAGGTGTAAGTGTAGGGTTTGGTCGAGATGTACAACTGCACATCTCTAATCACGTCGAGCATTGTAATTATTACAAATTACACTGATTAGCACCATAGCGGTGCAATTATCAGCATGATATAAGAGTGAAGGTCGATAATGGACCAAATGGTTCTGAGGTAGTCCTAAATTGACAATCATCTTTTAACTAGGACACAATTCCTTCTTTTTTGGATTAGAATTTGACCTTTCAGCATCCAAAAGAGACTTCAAAGTGGAATTCTGTTCAGTCCATCCATATCACACACCAGACACCATTCCAGAGGTGACATGAGATCATGCAGAGTTCTTCTTCCATATTGCCCGACTCTCGCTTCGACCTTGTTGGCAGGAACAATACAATGCGGTAAACCGGGCGTAGAATTCTACCGTAATACAGCTCAATAAAGAACCTGAGAAGGCTCGAGTCTCTCACCAACTTAGGTGGAGAATGAGGGCTAGAGAGCATCACATTACTTCTAACTACGGTACCGTCACAGTTAGCCGACAGGCGGGATGTCGAGGGTAATGTCTTGGAACTACCGAACCCTCGCAGCAAGAACTAGTCGAAAAAATCGAGCAATGACACGTTGTTGTGTGAAGAAAATAAATTCGAGTGTGAAGTATAAGTATTTAAGTACGAATACAAGCAATTGGAATTATTGACATGGATATGTCTTACCGCTGGGGGTCAGCCAAATTTTCCGTTCCACTATTTTCCGTCTCACAGACCTATAGAGCGGGAAGTTGGCAGAATGAGATTGTAGTGATCCGTCAGATTAATAGAGAGTTTTCGAAAAAGTGAACAATTTTTGTACGATGAAAAGTGTCGAGAATAAAGTTAAACGTAAGAACCAAGTAGATGTAAGCGAAAATCATCATAAATCAGGAGTCACCAGAGAGTGTACGTACTCGTATTCATGAGAATCACCAATAGCAATAAAATAATCAATCATTTTGTGCAAAACTTTAAAATTTTGGGTGTACAGCTGAAAGGATCCGTGTAATAAAGGTGTCTAATGTTGTATTATGTGGATAATGGGTGTATAATAAAGTCACATTTGGACCCTCACACAGAACAGTTCCTGATTTGGCACAGAGACCTTTCCGATTAATTTTTAGTGAGTTACACTACGTTGTCATTCGAAATTGGTCGACCATCAGGTATAAAGACGATCTGTCTTCACATCACTGTGACAGTAGCTCCCTTTGTCGCTGCCCTAATTTCAAAATCAACTGCTCCACAGGTCCGTAAAAGTTTTCCTATTTCAGCATCAACTAAATCATGTGTAGGTCCAGAATCAACCACCATCGGAATCACAGATCCGTCCGTAACATAAGTTTCCGAAACACATGAGGTTAAAAACGACAAAGGAACAGACGATCTTTCACTATCATCTTTAGCAGCAACGTTAGATGATGATTCTTTCTTCCTATTGGACAATCTGGCTTCTTATACCCTTTCTGGTTGCATCTATAACATTTTGGTGTCAATTTCTCCAGAAATGTGTTGATTCTTCATAAAATCTAGTGATTGGTAACAGGAAGAAAAGCTGTAATCATCTGCTGGTCACTCACCAACTGCTTTGGAATCTCCAACAAGATTTTCAAACTTACAAGATTATCATACTCAATCAGACCAATCAGCTTCTTTGGTCTCACCTGCTCTGCGACTTCGCCCTTGGAAAAGATTGTTTTCAACGTATCTACCATTCCCTTGCAGTCCTTTGATTCTTGATCATGACCAACACCGAATGAGACAAGCAAACTTTGAGGTTTCAGATCATGCTCAAGAAGAACCTTGTTCTCAGGATCATTCTTTCGCGCAGGTTCCGTTAAAACGTATTTACACTTGTGTGCTTCCAGAACATTTCAACTCTGAACAACCAATTCGCGAAGTTCGAGCCACCAAACGCTTTTATATCCGCGATCGTTTCGTGAAAAACGTGAACTTGTTGGGTGTACAATAAGAGTCTTAGTTATAAAATTTCTTCCATAAAGTGTGTGATAAAGTCTTCAATCAACATCAACGAGAAGCGATAAACTTACGAGAGAATTTGTAATCAATACGCCGTTTTCCTCGTGTATAACTGAAGAGAAGAACGCTTTTGTAGTCGTCCAGCAAGGGTAAACTGAAGTCTAATTAGACCCATGTACCGACGTATCTGCATGAATTGTAGATACATTATAATCTAATTCTAGATAAGATTGAATTTATTTTCGAAAAATGAGCCAAAAATCAAGTCTTAGAACTGCAAAATCCGAAGGAAAACCTTTGGAAGTATTTTAATTCATTAAAAATCAGTTGAAAACCCTTCAGCAGATTTGTTGGCACCAATGTCAACTCCTGGGCCGCTTTCAACATCGGAACCCAGAGCGAATTTCGATTGTGAAAGTTCTTGGCACAGATCGAACTCTATCTCGGTGGAATCTTAAGGCCGTTATTCAGGTTAATAGGCAGACGTCACGATTCAAATGGTTCGAAGAATCTCTAGAAAACTTGTTAAAAACACATGGAGCATCGATGTTTCGGTAACAAGCAAAGAATCTACGTGATTGATGAAACGACCCGTGAAGTTTAAATACAGTATTTCGTGTTGTAACAACAAAGTTTACATTAAGGCAGCTGACTAGGGTCTACAGAAAATTCATAATTATGGAATTTTTGGTACACAAACTTGAGGTTGTGAGAGAACTTGGGAGGGAAGGAATTCTGATGAATGTTAGGAAAAGGGGAAAGGCCTGCACCCTGGTCGCCCACGCCCTCAAACTCAATTCCCAAACAATTCCTATTAATTTTACAAGCTGGTAAACTTGCTGGTTTTCCTTCCTCGCTATTCCGTTAACCAGTCCAATCAGGGTTGAAGGGGAGGACCCTCCCCGCATATCTCCTAAAAACCCCATAGGGCCACGCAACCTCATCTGGCCACAGCTCAGTAGCTTAGTTAGCTCAACTAAGGAGCAGGACGAAAGTGCAGAAACCTTTGGAATCACTCAGCAAGATCCCCAAGCTCAATGTGCAGGGCAGCCAAGTTGACGGGATAAAATTTTCCTCTTAGATATGCAATCAAATATGAATCAATCCTTGGGAATAACATGTAACTATCAGGATGTCATGATTGTATACATTTTTCTAGTAGTCGACGTGAAAGCGCTAAAGCGTTTTTGACATGGATGTCTTATGGCTGGGGGTCATTCCAAAATTTGTGATACAAAAAAATGTGACGTTTTTTTGGCGCAATTCCCGTGGTGGTAGAGACTTGAAATTTGGCATATATGCCTCCTAAGGGCCATTGGCATATATACTATATATAGCCTCCTAAGGGCTTACACATTAAGCACCCTAGAGCCGGGATCAGCTGAATGGCTCCTAAAGGTAATTTCTATGCTATTCACTCTATGGAGCTGTAAATTGGTATGTAGCCTCCTTAGGACTTACACTTCAAACCGAACAGGCCTAGGATATGCTGAGTGGCTCCTTGAGCTAATTTCTATGCTAATCACTCTATGAAGCTGTAATTTGGGATGTAGCCGAAAAACAGACATATCCATGATCAGATGTTTTATTAGCGAGTTGGGGAGATCAGCATCTGCTTTCTTGATAAGAGTCCTTTGAGCTCAACCATTTGAATTTGGTGTGTATCGAGTTGATTTCTGATGGACAATACCCCACATTTTCTCTCCGTTTGCAGCCGACAATCAAGTGTATCAATCGTACCAACCACAGATCGAATCCGTTGAGAACGACTGTGTTTACCCGAGACACTGCCAAAGCCGAACAGTTAACGGTTTGTCAGTTTGGTGGGAACATAACAGCTGATATCGTCATTACTCTTCCTGACAGTTCCAGCGTTATTGACACGCGTCGTCCTAGGACAGGAAGCCTCTTCTCAAGACCTGTTTGACGCCTCTTTTTCTATCCGAGGGTGTCATTTCGAAATTGAGCTGGAGCTACGAAGGAACGAGGTCACCCGTCCAGGTGGCCCCATCACATTTCACGATAATAACGACGCTTGGATCGACGAAATCAACTTTACGAGGCCTGAAGACGCCTCCGCTTTTGTGAGCGAGCGTCGTTTCTGTCGAGACGTCTCTTCGTTCTATCGTTCGACACATCTCAAGCTCCCGCGATTTTCGTGGGAGCCGTTTTCTCAAGCTTGTCAAACTAAATTGATGGGTCTCAAAGATTGGAAACGGTACGTACGCTGCATATTGATTTCATTACATTCCAACTTATTGACGAGAACCTCCGCCAAAATCTCTGATAAAAATATCCTGTACCTACTTTGAAAACGAAATTCACTATGTTGGCATTGCCAATTAATTACATGCTCAGGTGAGTACGAGAATTGGTTCGTCTGGTACTTTTGACACTCAAGTTGGAGTGAGGCGTTGATGATGTTTCTATGGGATTTAGCAGTGACCGGGGCAGTGGGTGGGGGGGTTGATAGGGTGATTGTTGAAGGGGTTTGTTTCAACGAGCTCAGTTTTGCACATGATATCGCATGGTGAGAACATTAGTGACGAAAGTCCAAAACCTGAAAGATCAATAGCGATGGAAAGTCGAGGTACGTCACTTGAGTTTATCGTGTAGTTCGTGAAAAGGGAACTGTGTAAAGGGTATGTTTGGTTGTTTGAAGGTGCTGTACAAGTTTCACAACTGTACTACCATTAGTTAACGCTATAGACTCTATAGTATAGAGCATCAAACGTCACTGCTGTCTTGAGAGACAAGGTGAGGTGCTGTCTTGTGAGGTGCTGTGTCACCTGACAGGGCTGCTGGAAAATGAAATCGTGCTTTCAAACTTTACGAAATGGAACATGAAGATTTGTACAATAATATTGTACAAATCTTCATATTCCATTTCGTAATTTACATATTATGTAAATTGCGCAAACTTCACTAACATCGAATACTTTCACCATCGTGTTCAGCGTTAGAAAAAAAACCTTTAAAATGAGGTGTCACTTATCAGACTAAATAGTACATTTATTTATTAGTATTTATTGGTAATATTACATTTTTGGAATTTATGGGTAATTTTTCATGGATCTAACTGTAACATTGTACGTAAGACGTTGTTCCAGTGTAGCGGTTGCTTACAAGATGCTTCCCCTTAGAGAAATTCCATGAGAAAAAGAGCCAGGGCTTGTGGGGAAAACCACGAGGACCATTTTGAAAATACGTTAAAAGTACCTATGTGACTAACGACAACAGCGAAACTCATCATCGCATTTGTCTGGCGAACACAAAAAATTTGAGAATCCGTTTGTTTCTTTTCTGGTAGGTACTCGTATTTTTGTAGGTGCCTACTGTTTTTCCGCATTCAAACTTGAATTTCTCCATGAAATCGATAAGGAATCGCAGAGTTGACCATACCATAAGAAAGCTGATTAAATTTGCTAGTATCCCTGAGATAGGCCAGCTTCCAGCACGTTTTTTTGGAAATGCAGTTAACGTAGAAGTATTTTACGTACATTAGGCGTATGTAGGAAATAACGCTGAATCCGAAAATTTGGTCAAAAGTAGAAAAAAGTTGTTTCAAAGTGAAGAAATGTGGGTTTTTATGGCAAAAAACGTGGTTTTCAGAAGAAAAAACCTTTAAAAAATCATATCTTGGGAACGGATTGAGATAGGAAGGTGCGGTTGTCGGCGTTCGACTCCATTTTCAGTCTAGTTTTACACCATTTTTTCTTTTAGGTACACCAAGTGGCGAACACCCTGTATACCTATCATTTTTGGTGTCTTTTGGCAGTGAAATTCAGGATGGTCTGGAACGGATTTTGGTAGGTGTAAACTTTTTTTTTAAGATTCGAGTTTTAAAAATTTTGAACCGAGAACAATAGCTTCCTTTTCTTCGGAAATTCGCTAAAAACCCACCATTACTTGTTCCGAAAACCCTGGACGACCGATGGAGCGGTGTGAGGAGGGGAAACAAAGACACCGTGAAAATCGACCCCTATCGGTGATCAGACAATACGGGGCCGGAAAGAAGGTTTGTTGACTTCGTAATGGTTCCGGGAACCGGAGAAGGGAATGATTGGGCGAAGTATTGGAATCCCCTCTTCCAACATAATGGGAGTTCACGGGGTCGGGAGAAGGGTTTCTGGGTTTCTGTCGGCGAGCGTGAGGTTCGGAACGGCGGACGGAGGTCGGGAAATCTCGTGTTTCGGGGTCAACGCGCTTCGGAGAGAATTTTTCTTTCTTCCTTTGATTTTTCTCGCAATTGAGAAATTTAACACGGTAACGATATGACGTCGAAATTGAATGGGTCACCGACTAACAACAGACCAGTCTCAGCTTCGGGGCCCTGACTGAGTGTTAGGGTGTGGCGAAAATATTCTCTTCGCCTAAATCCCCTTGGAATACCCTAGAACCCGGTGTGTAAAAAAATAAAAAAAATTGTATTTGCCCCCCCCCCCCCCCAGGCCAAAAACCAAAAAAAGGAAATTGGCCTGTATTTCGGCAATATATTTGCATTTACTGACCCGGTAGGCCTAAGAAACGGCATTTTGATTATTTTTGAAAGATTAAGAAACCGTATACTTACTCACAAGACCAAGCATATACTTAAATTAAGGGAATACATAATGAAGAAAAATCTGAATCAATCTGAATAAAAAATGTAAATGAAGAAAAAATTTGTTTTTAACTTCTTGCAAAGTTTCAGATATCTGATCGTTAGTGGAAGGACCAAGATGATGTAAATAAACTGTCCTGTAAAATTTTATCCTAAAAAATTGTTTGTTTAAAATAAATGAAAAATTACCTACCTAATTTGCTTCATAAAGACACGCTAATATCTACTTATAATCTATATCTAATGTAATTTTTTTTTTTTTTTTTTTTTTTTTTTTGGATAAGGTTTCTCTCCTATGTTCAATTCGAAATGCAAATTTTGTAAGGAATTTCGCGTTTATGTATATTCGAGTGTCGTTTATTTCGCATTTTTAAGGTGTGGGTTTCGAATGACATTGCGTTCCCCATTATTAATTGTCAATATGCTACGATTAATTGTCGATATGTACTTATAATATTTAATTTAGCCAATTTCCCATTCGAAAGAATTGTGTAGGTATTTCTGTTTTTTTTTTCTACTAACGATCAGATCTCCAAAACCCTGTATAAAGTTGAAAATAATTCGATTTTTCGGATTTTTTTCCCTATTGTTTCCTTGTTTTGAAACCGTTATACGGTAGGTCTTTGTTGTTATGAAGGAAATTAGGTATGTAATTTTGTGTGGACAGGTAATTTTTTTATTTTTAATACAATTTTACAGGGCACTAAGGTAACATTATCTTGGTTCTGCATTATTGGTTTTATTGCAGAAATTTAGATTAAGAGTAAATATATTGTGAAAATTCGGTGGTCGCGCCTCGCCGGGGGTGGACCCTTGGACCCCCCGTTGCTATCACCTTGAGCTTCTACACGCACGATCATTTGTTTGTAAACAAAACATGATAACTGTTATGCCCACAGGTTAACGATTCATAGTCACAGAGTTGTGGCGAACAGGAAAATGGTGGTTAAATCGAGAGCTTTCCAACGAGTGGTGAAGGATTTTTGTGCGATCAAAAATTGCGAAGATAAATTTCTGTAGCAACGGTTTGGTTGTAACGGATATCATTGTATATCATTATAAAAATTGTGTAACCGTTTTTCGGGACGGTTTTTGGCAAGTAGGTCCCCGTAAAAACGTATTCTACGTCAAAAGAAAACTACCTAAACATTTATGTTATTGGTCAGTCAATGAAAAGTCAATACAAATATAACAGAACCAAGGCGAGTCACATGTTTAAACTCATGAATTCGGACTTTATAGGACCGACTTTGTCTTACCAAATGACTGTCAAAATCTCCCGAGAAACTCGTTGGTTGGTACGCATTGGTAATTTTTGGTACTGTTGGAAATTATGTACGTAGAGAAACACGAAAGCGTATTCGACTACCAAAATACATTGGATTGTTCTTTTTCCATGTCAAAAGATATTCTGAAAGCTAAAAGACTCCAACCATTTAATAAATTCAACCAAGGAAATTGTGAAGATAATCGATATCGAACGGAGTTTCACCATATGGCGACACGTTCCTGCGGAGGAGTCCGGCCTTCAGTCAGCCCATGCGTTTCAAAAGGAAACTGCTGAAGTCGGAACGATAACGTCCCTCAGATGGGGTTTTAGAGTTGAGATAAAGTAGTTCTGGCCATTTATGAGGAGGCAATCAAGGCGCACCTGATCCGGATGCCAGAAAAGTCCTTGGCTGAAGGAACCCGAGTGGAACTCAGATCCCTCCACCGGCTTGAGGATGTGTTTCATTGAAACGCGATTGAATCACACGTGGACTCCGTTTTCCCGTCTTAAAAATATGCGGTAGACTGCTTTGAGCACAAATATAAGGGGCGCATAATTAGCCAAACCAAATGTTATTTCTTCCCTTTTCCACCGCCACTTAGCAAATGTTGATCTTTTAACGACATAATATTGGATATGACCGTCACTGTTTGCCAGTCCTCACTGAAATACGATTTTGTGGGTCACATACAACCACAGAGCGAAAATCCGATTTGACCTTAGAAAACGAGTAGATGGTGACTCACAAATGCGGTGTAACTCTCAACCATGCGAAGTCACCTTATGATCACTGAAACAAGAGCTACTTGTAAAACCCTTCGGTTCTACAGCTCACAGAATTTATTTTCTTGTAACCCGTTGAGCACGATTTCAAAAGTTGGGGTCGCCTCCTACATTAAATCTTAACGTCTAATAAGGATTTATTTGGGTTCTGAGTAGGTGATCATCGAAATATCTCCTTAACACGGAATTTGAGATGAGTCGGACTTTGGAATGAGATAGAAATTAATTCACCTTCAACATCGAAGTGAAAACTAAATGAATGAGGAGTTTGTTTCCAGGATTGTCTCAAAAATGTGTTCATCTCAAAAATGAAAATTCCAATAATTCGTACAGTTATGGAACTCTCGGGGATCTTGTATACAGAACAGTGGATCTTGTGTACAGAAGATGATTTGTGGATGAATTTGCAGCGTTTTCATATAATTCGATGTGGCATGTTTTCATCCAAATATCGTGGTAAATTTATGAACTGATCGATATTTCACTTACGATTATTACTATTATTTTAGCATATTAGCTGTCAGGTTTAAGGCACAGGATAGGAAATTGTTCGGAAAACGAGACTTTCTAGGGGGGTGGAGCTAGAATGTTTGGTATTTTACTTATCAAATTATTAAAGATGTACAACATGTAATACCTAAGCGCCTTTAACACAATTAAACAACATTAAGCCACAACTATTACGTCAGGTAGGAGTGACCTTGTATGTAAACTCAATCAATCGATTCTGGCGTTGTCCACTCTAAATCTCCTCTTATTGAGCGCTCCTCGGTCTGTTGCGACTTCTTTTTGTGGGATTTTTTTTGAAATCCCGGGACCCTAATATAACCCTCCGTCCACCGCGCCCCCCATTTTCCAAAATCATACCGCGTGCGGCACTCAGTGCCGCACCTCGTTTTTTTATACTTATCATGAGTTTTCAAGGTGATTAACCTAACAGTATGCTTGGAATGGGTGTAGATCGTAAGAATATGAACACAAACTCAGAAAACTGAATTAACCAAAGAATATAATTGTAATAGGAAACACAGGAAACGCTTAAAATTCAAAATATAAAATTCGAACAATATAAACTTTCTTCGTAGGTAAACTAAAAATGCACAAGTCGGTACCTACTATTAAAAATATTACTAATCACATACCTTTTTTTGGTATAAACGAGATCAGAGAAAAACAACGAACAAATTAATATCAGGTATTTTCATTCTAATAATTCACAGGAACGACAAGTAGTGAGTGACTTAGAATGATTCCTACATACAAATCTCTTGCACTCGAAACATCGCACCGTCGTATTATTGTTTTTGTGCTTACTGCATTCATGGCACGGTCCTTTTCTTCTTTGGTCCTGTGGTTCAGCTGCCATCAGTGTTCGATTAGAAAATTCTGATTGACGATATGAAGAAAGGTACAACTGGATATCCGTGGGTAAGTATTTCAGCATGGCTCTACTTTTGAAATGTATTTCAAAGAGACCAAACGCGAGCCCATGTAGATATTCAGCTCTCCTGAAATTATCCGAGTCAATGCTTCCCATGTTATTGGCAACAAATATCACATAAGCATTTACTCCTGCCATATCAAGGAACCTGAAAAATAATGATAATGGCCAACGCCTGGTATTTCTTGCTGTATTTCCCTATATTTCCCTTTCTTCATCAGAGAGCTCTTCCAGCACACGCTGAAAGTCACCAGGTCCATAAATCACTTGGTCACTCATCAGAATAGACGTTGGGAAACCACTGTGTGCGGAACTAAGAGCTAAAGTTCAGTTTTTTTCCAATGTACCGCGCGCGGCCCTCAATGCTCAAGAACGAACCGTTCACTTCAGGCACCTGAATCGTACTGACGGGCGGGGAAAAAAAAGCGGGAAAGCGCTCTCCGCTTCCCGCACAATCCCTACATAGGTTATCTAGCCGATTATGGCGGGAAATCAACGTTTCACCGGAGCAATAATCAAAACGCCTGTTTTGCGGACCTCAGTGCCGCTGCGCGGTATACGGAGGGATAACTCAGCTTCACAACCCAACCTGGAGTGTCACCAATCACCTTCACTTCCCAATGTAGCATCACGCATCAATCATTGAGAGCCATTCAATCGGATAACGTTACGATATAGGAACGACTGTCTTAGCTGTGATGTAGGGAGAACATTGAACAGCAGCTACAACCCAATGTTTCGTACAATTCTGGATTTGGGTGGTTGACTGAGAATATTTTTATAGACTCTAACTCAAATAAAAAAAAAACACTTGTCTAGCTGTCCATTGTGGTTCTGAAAATTCCGAGTCAAATTGTACCAGAATCTACATTTACCTTCCTGCTGGAGTGACCTCTGTACGAGCCCTGCATGGCACACTATCTGGCCTGGTATGATATTCTTCAGGGACAGAAGTGCTGGACGAGGGCCGCCTTGAAAACGTACAAGGACCATACGAGACCTAAAAGTCAACATCCGGGAAGAAATTGCTACAATACCCTCTAACCGGCACGGTAAGATAAATGAGAAACGCCAGAAATAGATTTATTGAATGTAAAGACGTACCTGAGATGATTTTCAAGACTGACTGAAACAAAACTTTAGATGTGCCGTGATTATTTCTGTACTATAAGAACACAAGAAATTCGTGTCATCTCACGGTTGGATAACTTACACTGTGTAACAATATTAACATACATCTACTGGCAACAAACGAATTGGTTCTTTATTTGATTTTAGCGTCTCTCTTAGGGCCGGTTCATCAATGGCATTTATTCGACGAATAGCGCCATCTTATTCGGCGAGTAGCCGTATTCTACGAATAGATCTCATATGACTGTTCATCAAGTTGAGTTATTGGGAGAATAGGATGTATTCGGAGTATAAAGTTATTGGACCGTTGAAAGCTCCGAACAAGGCTTTATTCGGCGAATAGACGAGTCAAAATGGCGGCACTTTGAGTGCTAATAATGTAATAATTATGCTTATGCCTATTATGTATAGGGTTATTTGTATATTATGTAATAAAAAGTACTAAAACATCATGGCTTGAAAGAATATTGGAAACTTTATTCATTTTAAACTTCTCCTCCTGTAACAATTTGATGCGAAGATCGGCTTCAGCAGCGAGGAGCTGGCTTTCGATTTGTTCGTTTGCGCGTCCGTTTTTTTATTTTCAAGGATAAAAGTAGTGGTTTATTTTCGTTTGGTAGTTAGTTCGTCGCGAATAAGTTTTAATTTTGAAGGAAGAGAACGAGAACACCATGGACAAAGGTAAGTAAATTGATGTTATCCTGGTCGAGTCGCCCTGCTCCGTGTACAATTACCTACGTAATATTTCAATAAATAGGTATTCTGCTTGGCTTTATTCTAGCGAAGTGGCAGAGATCGGCAAATTTTTCAGAGGCTGATTCGAAGCTATGCTTGAACTGGTTCGCCAATTTAACTAATAGCTTCGAATCAGCCTCTGAAAAATTTGCCGATCTCTGCCGCTTCGCTAGAATAAAGCCAAACAGAATATTTATTGAAATATTACGTAGGTAATTGTACACGGAGCAGGGCGATTCGACCAGGATAACATCAATTTACATACCTTTGTCCGTGGTGTTCTCGTTCTCTTCCTTCAAATTAAAACTTTTTCGTAGCAACGAACTAACCACCGAACGTAGAAAGTAAACAACAATCTACTCAGAATTCACAGAAACTGGAAGGTAACACTATGGTTACAGCACCTTCTCGATACAAAAAAATCGATTCTGACCTTATTCGACAAACACTTATTCGTTCAATAAACTTCGTTGGATGAACAGTTATAAACACTGCTACTATTTTATTCGTCGAACAGTGTTATTCGGCGAATTGTTACCCACCGGTTTATACGGCTGATTGATGAACCGGCCCTTAGTCGTTTTTTGCACAGTCTCTCTGTATAACGAGTTTAAGTGCGGGAGGGAAAGATTGGGAAATGAATGAGCACGGCGTTCCGGATAAGGGGTAGCGAGAGGATCGGAAGGAATAATGGCCAATTTGAACCAGCGGAGCTCCGGGTAGGTCGATCTTTGTTTCACATTCATGACGATCCCTTTATTAACGAGCCACCTGCGCCCGAGCCCCCATCAGCCCATTTCTCTGTTCCTCAAACCCCCTGAAGTTCCCTTCGCGGGGGCTGATATCGCGAAAAGCCCATTATCATGTGCTTCGTTCGATTCGGAAGCGTCGAACGGCAGGTCGATTGCAACGAGACGGTCAATCGATGAGATAGCTCTTACTGTTTCCCTCATTGTGCTACGTGAATTAACGTATATTAATATGGATCCGGAAAGGGGCTTATTTGAGAGCAACTTTATCAAATTTGACAAGGTTTGGTACAAGGGACTTGAATACAAATTGCAAAGGGATCTCCCATTACAGTATTAGTTACTCATAAATCCTATATTCAGAACCGTCATTATAGATTGAAGCTAGAAGACCATTAAACCAGTTTGAAGCTTGAAGCCTATAAAAGCAGGGGTCTCGCAAGGAAGTGTTCTAGGTCCCGCACTTTACCTATTGTACACACAGGATCTACCACAACAAGTAGACACAACTGTAGATGACAAGGCAATCCTCTGTTGGAGTAGACTACTAGTGGGATTGTCAAGTAGACTAAGATGTGGAGAATGAATTTAAATGGATCAAAATCAGTACACATCAACTTTACAAACCGAAGAATATCAGTCCTAGATGTAGAGATCAACTGTAATAAAACACCGCCAAATACCTGGAGTGACTCGACTTCAAACTCCAATTGAGTTTAGTACGAGTAATAAGCCCACTGAGAACAAGCAGGAACTGAGGATGAAGTTCAGAAACATATATTTGGCTGATAAGAAGGAATTTCTTCTTTTTTTTCAGTTCACAACAAACTACACACAGATCTTTCGTCCTGGATCTTTCAGGATTCAGCTCTGGGGCTGCGTCAAGGAGTAAGTACTTGTTAATGGTGAAATGATGATATACTCCGAGTTCTTAGGGTAGTGAGCCAACGAAACAATTGCCAATCATGACTTCCATAAACATGAGAACCTGGAGGTGCTCAACGTTCTGAACAACGAAGGGGAACTCTGGCGCCTCAAGCGTAACAAACCACTGGACTTGATTGTGCTGTGCCAATAGTTCTGTTCTGCAAGTGAAACCCAGCGTCTCATACTGATCCCGCTGCAAACTCGGGACAGATTTTACTGAAGTGGGACCAATCATTTTGAGATCAAATATTACTTGATCCAAATTTGAATCTCGCATTGAAAACCTCTCTCTTCACTTCTTCTTCGTCAGCCAATAGCATTGCGACGACTGCACAGTACACGCACTATTTCATGATGCTCACACAAGCTATAACTGACTCTTTAACCAGCTTTGACGGCACCACCAAAGCTCTACGAGAACGACATGTCAGTGGTCAAAATTCCTCTGGCTCAGAGTGCGCATGTAATGTAACTGGATAGAATTGAACACAAGAAACAGCGAAAGAAAGAAATTCTATTTCAATTGCACAGCACTGTACCTACTGCAACTTTAAACTCGACTGCAGACTCACACTTGCACATTTGGATTTCCATACAGCAATAATTGTGAGCAGCCTCACGAAAACAATTATTGTTTTCGTGAGGCTGCTCACACGTCAAAACATAGCTATGTAGGTACATGTAAATTTGAATATTTTTTTACGGCCTTTTCCCGAATACTCAGTAATTCAAACAGTAACTAGTTGGTATTGGCGAGGTTTCACTGTAGTTCATTAAATTACATATTTGGACGATCCTATCTTGCTGAAAGGAACAAATGACGAATAGGATGTAAATTGAACAGGACTGTCTACAAGACCCCTTGAGTCCAATTCAAAATCACCGTCCAGACACCATCTCTTGGAACGGAAACCCAAAGGGCAACCTATAGGAACCCTTAGGGAGCTGTAGGAATGCCCGTGGAACGGAACTTGTCATTTGTACCTATAATTAGAAGGGTTACGAACTGGAACTTCGCCGTCTAACCCTCCGGGCCTTTCAAGCTCCAAAAGCGAACGTGCTTTGAATACCATTTCCTCCCTCACTTCCACCGCGCATGAATCAATCACTGACCGCACTAACTATCCACCAGCAACCTTGATTTCCCTATTAATTCCTTCTTTTTTTCACCTCAAAGGGTTTTGAAATGAAATCTCCAGTCGGGCAATAACATTATTGATCAGTAGAAATGGACAGAATTCCACTGGAGGTTTTGTTGAAATAGATTGACGCCACTCTGATTCCAGTCTCAGCACTGATTGGTTGGTTCAGATACAATTAACACGACCATAGTCACATTTTAGGAGTATATTCGAAAACTGAGAATATACAGAATGTGTTTTCTCGGGGGAATACACTTTGGACCAAATTTTGGAAAAAGGCAGACACTTTGGTCCAGACTACATCCCTCGTGTGCCGGCAGCAACACCACTAACCTTGATATACCTACCTAATTGTTTACACAGGACCACAGCTGGCAATGCCCTGGTCCAAACGGTACGTGGGAACAATCCTGTCGTTCGCAAGGCCCGGTCCAAAGCCTCAACGTCAACCCGAATGGCTAAATAACTGCCAGACACACAACAACTGGTGATGTAAATCCTTGCGATTCTAAATACGAGGGAATTCGTGGATCACTCAAATAAGTTGACCACTGAGAAACAAGTAGTTTCCTTCAATAACTTCATACTCGATTTCATTCCTGCGTAACATGTAATTTAATATAATATATTAAATATTATGACCAAAATGATGTTAATCTCAGATATATGCTGCGACACGACAAGGACGACAATTCAATCGGCAAAGACCATGCCTTCTGGAAAGATACGAATTTAGACATCAGCCGCCGAGTACCATTGCAATCTGAACTACGAATTGCTGATACATATCATATTATTTTAAATGGAAATCTTGCAGGGAGAAGACAAAGTTTTAACAATCGCTGTTTGCTAAATAGAGCTAACAAAAATTCTGCTCTGTAGACTAAAGTGGAAATAACACAAATTATGAGTAAGATTGGAATCGTTCAAAGACTGGTACATGCAATGCAAAACTACTACTATGCTATGGAAAATTACTACCTACCGGTATAATAGTTAAGAATATAGCCACACAATAACAAAATTAAAATTGGTAGGTTCTACAACTTTAGTCAGTCTTCGAAGAAGGCTTCTTGTTGTTCAGGTGATTGCATATTTCTGCAGAGTGACTTCTTGGATTGTACCGATAGCCGGTATAAACCATGATAGAACGCGTGTAACCTGGAGACAGTTCATAGCCGTCACACAACATGAGTAGGAGAAGTGCATGGAATCCGTCCTCACGTCTCGTAACGCTCGACATGAACGCTTACGGCTCTTCGTGATCACAATCCTGTAACGGACCCTCATTATCTTCAGCTCGAATGAGAAATGACGACTCTGTGAGGACCGCACCCCTTCGACGGTAAAGTGTGTTCTGCACGCACCCCCTCACCCGTAAGGCCCTCGTACTAAGCCCCAATGATCCGACGTAAATTGAATTATTTCAAGTGGATTCCCCCGGAGACCGGGACAATTAACGCTCGAGGATCACGCAACAACGCCTCGTTGGCTTTTTTGCCACAGAAATCCTCGGCCTTATGGTCGAACTTCATAGCAACACATTGAAGAATGTGAAACAAGACAATCGAGGGCTTGGAAATGTGTATCAAATATCCGTTTTCCTCAGCATTCTAATGAAATAAATTTCCTAAAGCACGACGAACATTCCCCTGTGCTGCATGCATCTCAATCTTGTTCAGTCCCAGCAAGGCCTGCACAATTCCTGCGTACTCTGCTGAAGAGCAACTTCAACCAAACTACTAACAAGGGCTCTTCACCGAATCGATAGTACTTCGATAGTACTCATCCTCGTTCAATACCATAACCCAGCCCCTCCTACAAGCAATAACAGTATGAACGCTTTCATGGGATGACCATCTGGTCTGTTGACATATTATAGAAATATAGCTTAGAAATTAGCTTTAGGAGCACTCAGCAGAAATGGGTATGTCGAAAAAATGCTTCCTTTTTGAGATATAGACCAAAGGCTGAAAAAAGTGCCAACATTTGGTCAAAAGTGCCCAAAAACAAAGTTCCGCGCCAAATGTTTGTCCTTTTTTCAGAGCACCAACTTTTTCCTAATATGCCTAGCGCCATCTGAATTCGAGCAGGCCTAAGGATACGATATGTCTTATTGGTGTAAAAGACCAAAAGACTAATCGTCCCGTAACCAAGTGGTTTCTCTTCCTTCTTCCATCTTGGAATCAGCCAAAATAGCTTGAAAGAACGACAGCTTCATGACGGAAAATATACTCACGAAACACCCCAAATAACGACAACCCGAAAATGAATACGGTATGCTCCGCAATGACAAACACACAAAAAAGCCTGTGTGGCGGAGCGGGCGTTCAATTTATACCTCTGACAATATGACAGACGAGTGAGTGATAAGGCTTTCGAAAAATACACGAAAAAATGTTATTTAATTAACTCACCGATCGACAGTATTGACGATTTTTCTGAAACCCAACAATAATGAAAAAGCCCTCTTGTTCTGTTGTTTTTTCCTGTACCTTCTGGTCTGACGCACATTTTGAAACATCGCTACACACACCAATCACTCTTCTCTACCCACACTCATAGTCTAGGAACGAGGTATAAATTTATTAATAAATAATTTGCCTTATTTATTCTTGCATATTACCTCTACAGGTCTTTTTGACTTAAACAACAAAAATATGTGATATCACCTCAAAAAACACACCGTGTAAATTTTACCCCGCCTCGCAAGTACCATTCTACACCAGCCAGAAAAAGTTATGATATCCACTTAAGAATAACTAAATCCATAGAACTGTATCGTATGTACATAAACATCCGAATTTATTGACCAAGCATGTCCTCCAAATCGAGGGTCTCAAGGCAACTTCCCACATCATCATTTTGGCGACTTTTCAGCAGAGCCAAAAAAACCATCTGCCAATGACTATGTTAACTGAGTAATGCAGTAAAGTAAATCGTAAGATTTAGTGTTACCTAACTTAGGTAGCTAACTTATACTCGGTTAGATTGATCCGCCGGGGGATGACGCTTCGAATGGTATGCATAACTCATTTTGGCCAAAAATGACGATGTGGGGTGTTGCCGTGAGACCCTCGAAATACCACAATCTCAGAATGATTTCTTCACTCGACAAATTCCGTGGCTGGCTCCATCCCTATTCGAACAGCTACCGCTCTTAACTAAATTGACCAGCTACAGCTCTTAAACTTCTTATTGAATCATCAACAGGGAAATTTAAAAAAATGCTTCTTGAATATTTTGAACCTGGAAATAATGAAATTAAAATTATACACAGGTTTAATTTAGGATAATTAGAGTTTAGGTAGTTTTTGGGTAACTACGATTATTAGAGTAATTCAAGGTAGGTCGTACCTATATTTTTTGTACTGAACACCTAATACAAATTAAAAGAAGCGTTTTAGATGCATTAATTGTACTACTTACTAAAAAGCAGGGAAGAGACGAGCCTGTACGGGTCACAGGACCTTAGGCTGAGAAATCCTCCTTAATTTTGGAACTATCATTACCATGTACTTAGACTGTACAAAATGTTTGCAATATGTATTGTGTACTGTTTTCTTGAATAAATTATGAAATACAAATTCACTTTGGCCTTAAAGAGATATCCTAACCACTTCAGAAGCACCATACCCGTTTCTAAATCTCCTCTTGACGTGTTTATTACTTCACATCTAGTACATAGATGTGTAGTAATAAAAACGTCTTTCCATGGCCCCAAGAGGAGATTTCGAAACGGGTAAGGTGCTTGTGAAGTGGTTGGGACATCTCTTTAGTTGAATGAAAAAGGGAGAGAGGGGAAAGTGGATATCATAAATTTTTCCGGCTGCTGTAGAATGATATTTGCGAGGGGGGGGGGGGTGAGTTTTTACACGGAGTGTTTTTTGGGGGGATATAGATGTGTAACACTTGACGGGTTTTCTATCTGATAAATTATTATGGTGGGAGTCAGAAATGAGGGCGGAGAGGAGGAGCAGAGACGAATACCAGATTTGCCCAATCGATTTTCCAAAACGCCGCTTCAATATTTATCGGTTCTGCCAGAGTTCATTTCACGCACCGGTCCTCAAAGATTCTCAATGTTTACCTCAGTGGAAGTCTCATCGATTCCTCGCCTTTCATCACGGGTGGGAGAAAAAAGTGTTGAACCCTCGAGAGGGGAAACGCTTTTCCGTTTCTAATTTTTCATCTTCGCCGTCTGTTGAGTTGAAAGATAATCCGACGATCTACGATATGGATTCCGCCTCGTTGACAAGGCCCTTCCACAACGTCGGATGACTGATAAGTTCATTTCGATCAGGCTCTCTCTATATCGCTCTTTCGGAATTCGCCCTTTCCTCAGCACTTCGCAGCTGAGTCACCCTTTCCGTACAACTATGGAAATCGCGTTTTCCATCCCCAAGTTCCCATCTACGGAATCCCAAGCGTGACACCCGCATCCCATCGCGAACAGTAATCCTGAGCAGGGCCGTAGTAAGTAAACATTTCGGGGCCTCGTATTTTTTTCTCGTCTTCTTTTCCCCATCCCACGTCCCCTCTTGAAGAGTATTTTCCTTCCACAAACCCCATTATCGGTAACGCGTAAGTAAATACTGACTCAACCCATATTGAATTTACCTACTCAGTTCGTACGCCTACCGCCTCTACAAACCTGCAGCCCCGAAATGATGGACTCTTTCATGGTGGAGTCCATATTCCATGACCCGAATTGTATAATCCTATAACCTTTTCTCCTTAGTCAGGCAACATTCAACTGGGTGGAAAAAACAACCAACGGCTGATAAGCATACAGGATAGAATCTAAAAAAATCCAACATTTCATCCAAAATTAGTATTATTATCTATCCGATAGATAACAATAGTAATTTGGGACCAAAAACAACAGCTTCTTCGTCTTCGAAAATTCACTAAAATACGAAATAATAATACAGTGGATTGTCAACAGACATTTTACATAAAACCAGTTATTTCTTAAAAATTCCCTCTTATAGCCATGCAGCATGACTGAGGAGTTTTTCAAAGATCATCTCAAGGAGGTGGCGTTTGCTAGATGTGTTTTTACTTTGTTTCTTTTTATACTCGTAATAATTACGAGTATAAATTATTGGTCTAACGATCACAACATGTCATGTTAACTAACTAGTTCTTGCAATAGGAAGAAGCGGGTTCACATGCAGCGTTAGGTGCGGCTGTAGTGAATTCGTTGCGTCTGAATAGTCCAGTAAAATATTGGAATCGTTCTAAAACCTTAAAATAGTCTTGAAAACGAGTAATCGGACTTTGTACACCCTTAGGGGGTGAGCTTAACTTTTGGTGCCCTGAAAACTTCGGCATTTTTTGAATTTCTTCAGTTTTTCGATCATGACACCTAAACAACGCACCCAAGCGAAAAGCTCACCAAGAGACAAATTGAAGAACATTGAATTCTGCGTCAATTAGCTCCCCTAACTTTAAAATTGGACATTGAACAACGAACATTTGTCCCATATTTACTTAAATGTACCATTTGACGACGTTCTGCCGTCTGTAGCATCAAAAGTACTGACCCTATGAAAAACACGTTAGGAATAAAACTTGTAGAGAATTCAATGGCAAGTTCAACGAACATCTAGATTTCAAAATTGGGCTAATTTTAACCATACTCATATGCCAATTTCCAAAAACAGTCACTCTGGAATATCCTACATCTTGCTTCCTGACAAATAATTCCTATATTTAGTAGTAGGTATACATTCAGTAAATATACTACAATATTAAATATTACTAAAAAGTATACTAACTGCAAATTTTGTAGTTAGTAGTATACTTTTCAGTAAAAAGTCGAAGTCTTTATATTAACCTTCCACCCCGCTCGTTTGAACTTGACCGGTCGCTTGTTCAACAGCTACAATTTTGATGAGTAAAATTCGTTCAGCCTCAGCAATCGTTGTTCCCTGAAAAGGGGCGCTGTGTGTACTCTAAAGTTGGCTTTACCTATTGCTCTAATTAAAAAACTTTTGTAGCACTTCTATACTACTTAACGTGGAAGGATAATATTATGAACTACCCCATGAGGCCGTACAATAACAATGACTGGATAAGAGCACAATAAACCGCCCTGAGTAATGCTCCCATTTCATTAGGCCGTCGATCGTAATGCCCAAGTACTTTACGTTGGCTACACGATTTAAAGATCGACACAAACAGGGCTGATTTCGACAATCTTACTCGTGGATTTTGAGTGGCAAATCAGTGGGTGGCATACCTCTATTTGGAAACCAAAAATTAAAATATAAGAAACAAACCAAAACATCTCATGCTTGCTGAATTTTGGTATTACTTACTCATCTACAATTTACATTAATTTCCATTAATAACATTTAAATTGTCACTTCAGTTATGATGTTCTTTTTTCGATCCCTCTCATCAGTGGACACCTCTCATTAGGGGATTACTTACTCGGAACAAGAATCAGTACATCAATCGATCTGTGCTTCAAATTAACCCACCTAACAACCTAACTTCACATTCGCCAAATGAGCTGAAATTCGTGAAATGAACTTTGATTCTGCATAACACGTCACCGAAGACCAAAATACTGGGTAATCACAATATGTAAACTAATGGAGTTGCTGTGAGTGACTTCATCTAAATTGCAAAGGAGTACTGTACACTCTTGAGAATCGCTATGTGCACTCACTTAACCCATTCTTGCATATTCACTCTATTATCTTCACATTTACGAAATCCACTCAATATCAAGATTGTTACAACAATGAGGAAATAAAGGTAAGAGTGGAAGACTTACGACTCGGATATAGGGAGAAACGATGCAAAATTAATTTCCAGCCTTGGGCCAAAAAGTTGTAAGCCCATTATCTCGATTACAAAAGCAGTAAAAAAAGCGACTAATTAGTAGATATGCGTACAAACAATATATTCCTGAATCATAATGTTCATATACGATGAATTCGAGTCGATAAATCATGTTTAGTCTCCAATAAAATTTCATTGTTGGGACTTGACCCCTCTGGCTTTTGGCTACAGGTTTGTTGTTTCCTGAAAACTCAACATGTCCTCATTTGAGGAGGATTCAAGCAAAACTCAACATGTCCACTTTTCAAAAATGTCCGGGAGAAGCAAAAAACTTGCTCTGCAGCTGATGGTCTGGTTAATCTGATATGGGAGATTAACAATCCGTAGGCCAGTGTGAATCATGTCTCTGGATGTAGAACTCCCAACATAATTTATAACAAATTTATTGACATAAATGTTTTGGATATAATAAGTTTTGTGAAAAAAATATAGACATGTGGAGTGTTGTCAAAATCACTAGCTTCTATATCACTAGCCTATAATAGGGGTGGAACGCCGTGATGCCTCGTGATATTCAAACAGGAGAATAAAGTAGACGAATTTAATTCAAGAGAAATGAAGAACCGTACGCTCAAGTAAAACCTGATTTTATTGAAACATATAGATGAAAAAAAAAAATAAATAAACAAAATGGTAGCAAGAAACCTAAAATGAAAAAAATTCTTGAGATTTTAAAATGAACTGTTCAAAACAAAAACAAAATATATTACTATCTTTTTTTTGTCAATTCAAACAAAAGTTAAATATGTGCTCCTGCGTCCTCGTCCATGCAGCCACAGTCAGACTCTTCTGGTATTTTTTAATGTGGATTTTTGTGGCGGACCTATGATGTACAGGTGCGTATCGGATAATAGATTGTACTTGAACGTAATGATTGGGAAGGGAAATATTGCGTAGGCCTGACAAATTCAGCGCGACGCCCTTGTGCAGTACGTCCTTGTTCTTTGTACATCCATCCAATCTACCGAGTGACCATCACGAAGATTGAAATGTGGCCTTCCCCCTTTGTCTCTCGCCCGTTGAGTCCATCAAGAGAAGCCCCTCCGGCCAAAGGTAACGGCCTTTTATTAAACCCTCCGTAACTTTCTTTATCCGAAGCCTTTATTTTCCCCGGTTGGGCTCACAAGGCGGAGCGCGGCTGATTTCCTTATTGTCATCCCGAGGAACAAAAGCGAGACTTGAACAATAGGTGAGCGCGAAGCTTCCTTGACCGGCAGAAGGTCTTCAGACTTGTCCACGGGGTTTAATAAACCTTGGGTTCTGTATTCTTGGGCCTCGTCCTCGATCCAATAGTGCAGCTGATTTCACGATCGATTACAAAAAATTATAATACTAACAACCAACAAACCTTATGCGATAGAATACAACATCCCATACGAGAAACTCCGAAGGCTTCGACACAAACAAAGAAATGGGGTGACCCAACTGGCTTCATCTTCTATAGAAAGAAAGAAAGAAATGACAGCTCTAGCATAAGATTTATTTATTTATTTTTACAAGAAACGGGATAAGCCCCATTACAAAAGAGAAGTGGAGGTGAATACAAAAGTAGCTACAGGTATAAATGTAAACTTACACTGACACTTGTGTCACAGTTCTAAGAAGAGATGATGAGTCGAGGAGGTGCGGTACTATATTGACTTGACGGGGGGCAACGAATGGGTAAAGAGGAGGAGGTTGATTTCAATTTCTCATTAATGATTTGCTTAAGGTAATTATTTGATGGGGAAAGGTTACAACGATGAATGTGGTGATTTGAAGTTCAGTTGAGTCAACAGCAGGGTGTAGCCGAGTTTCAGTCAAAATGAGGGCATCAAAGTTAGTTAGAGGAGCAATTTGGTGAAGAAAGCCTGAGACGTAAGGTGGACGTAAGCAGGGGGCTTGGTGTTGAGGCCACAGACATTCTGGTAGAGGGAAGGTTATTGTCTTGTTAGGCTTAGGGGAGAGTTTTATCAGGCGACAGGAGGAAGAGGCCCACTGGGTTGAGAGATGCTGCGGGGAGTGCCGGTTATGAACTTAATTGTCAGAGCAGGCTCGCCAAGATCGTCAAGCTGCTTACACTGGGCCGGTGTACGATCGGATGACAGCGAGTAGCCCCTAGGGGCGAGGAGAGAGAGCACGATTCGAAGCTAGCAGACGAGGGACAGAGCCTGAGACGTAAGCAGGGGGCGAGGCCTATCAGCAGAAGGTGTCTTACCGATCCGGTGGCAACGGTGGACGGAGCCATCAAAAGCCAGCTGAGGCTAGGAGAACGCTTCCTGAAGAAAGGATCGGTCCTGCTCAACAGCAGGAGGTGCTCAACACCAGCTCAGGGACGTTTGAAGCCCTACATGAAGCTCCGATATGAGCTGTTTACGGAAGCACCGATGCCCAGTCGCCAGTATCCCTGTAGCATCCCTATCAGGCGTCTCGTTTTTCTCCTTGGAAGTTCTATTTTTTCTGAGTTCCTTCTCCTACAAGGTGCTGTGCTGTCTTCTCAATGCCTCCTATGTATTTTCCTCACCCATTCCCCCATCTAACCGAATTGCAAAACTGACTCTGACCCCACACATACTGTGGAGGCCAAACCATCTGCACCCGGTACCCACATCAGAGTGACTTTGTTCTCCGCTCCCAGGCAGTTCAGCGTCTCCTAGTCTTCTTCTACCAGTCATGACCTGATGTGGGCCGCTGCAAGTGCCTTTCAGTGCTGCCTAACTATCATGAGTACCTTCCTCCTTCTGATTCCCCTCCTCGTTATGTACGCCAAATATTCTCGCAGAGCAAAATCTTTGCTCCTGGTACCAGACATGTGATGTACGCGGATGATAGTTCTTTCGTTCTTGCGAGACAGACAGGTTTGACGAGGCAATCAACCGTATAAATCTTGATCTCACCAATCTAGCTAGCTGGTGCACCAATTATGGAATGCAAGTCAACGAATCAAAGTCAAAAGTGATGGTACTCAAAGATACTGTCCAAGCTTGACATGAAGTCTGCCCTGAAATTAATGTACGGTACTCCTACCCTAGCTTTTGCAGAGGAGGCGAAACCTTTAGGAATAATAATCCACAATACTTTGGGCTCGGATTCCCAAGTCGCCTCGATGTTAGTTCTGCGTCTGAGGCCTGATGAACACATAACTCCTCATTACATGGCATTGGGTTGGTTAAAGATTTCGGAGGGGAAAAGGCTACAAGTGGCGGTAATGCTGTTCAAAAGTTTGACATTTCGAAGACCTGAGTATCTACACAATCAGTTCTTTTGGATGGAACAGATTCATGAGTGCAATACGAGTAATAGGGAACGACTTATGCAGATCCCGATCCACAGAACCAATATTTTTGATCGCTCATTTATTGTACCAAGATCTATAATGAGCCCACAGAATTATTTAAGTTAGACCAGAAGAAGGAAAATTTAAATTGTTAGGTACATATAGACGAATGTGAGATTATTTCTCATTATTGTTTTTGATGTTAATTACAACAGAAGTGGCTATTAATTTCTTTCTACCTGTTTTCATTTTAAAAATGTAAAATATGTGTAATTGTAAAAAACATGACTAAGATGAAATTTTTGTAATATGGTGTCCAGGGATGGTGGAAGAGAGGCCCTAACCATTCCTGGTGGCTAAATCAATCAATCAATCTGAACGTAAAGAGTGCTGCCTGTTATACATTAGCATCCTAGAGCCACCGGTAAACATGTCGCATTTCATTACTCCATTACAATTTCACCGGCGTATCTTCTAGTGTTTTTCTTCTCCCTCCGCTCTCCCTTCATTTCCCCCAAAAATATCTCCAAGAGAAAATAATATACAAAGATGCAAGTAACCGGATAAGTCGAGGTCTGTGTGTTAGAAGTGTGAAGAATTGGGCGTTACATTCATTTAGCGGGTTGCATAGATGCCCAGATGAACGTCCTTTTTCCACTGTCATCCCCCACCTCTTCGCACTCTGTGCCCATCCGTAGTAAGCACTTTCGCTGTAATCGCTCCCTCGTGCGAGCACCCCAAATGCGTGGGGCTGACAGGAAAATGAATAGGTAGCGAAAGAGGATCCGAGAAATTTCACTCCGTTTGTTCCTCGATGGAATGAAACATTTTTCAGTTTTTCGTTTTGTTTCTCCTCATCTTCAACAGTTAGAATGCGAAATTATACAGTTAATGCCCGCGTGAACAAGAACAATTTCAACCGGCGGAAAAAATGAATTTGAACTTGTGGGAGGGGGAAAAAGTTCTGGCTGCGGATGTTGAAGCCGAGGTGGGTTACTCGATTAAATTTTTTATAGTCTGCAGACATTGAAATGCAAATACGAATCCGAACCAACTTCTGGTACCTGCACACGTTATTTAATGAATAACGTTCACTTTTTCAAAGTTAAATTTCCGTACTTCCTCCTCATGGAGTTGGGAAACGTTGAATTCGCGCTGCATAATAATATTGGACCAGCAAGTTAGGAAAATACACGTTCGTTTACCTACGTGAAGAGTAATAAAAACCATTCAACGCAGCTCCCACTCGACTCTTAAATCTCACTCGTTGTTTAATTTCTGTGGAAAATGTGTGCTATTATTCACGAGGAAACTGAACTGAATATATATATCAAGGGATACAATTTTATTGGATCAAATAACATGGTTGTTTCGGCGATCAAAGTTGGAGCAGATCGAAAGTCGTTAACATGAGGGGGAATCATGCGGCAACCTGTCGGTTCAATGTTAATACTGGCCAAGCTGATTCGAACAGCAAATGGTTTTCAGATATCGATTGAATTAATAATAATTATTAACACTTATCAATAACTAACAATAATTATTAATCATTAACAACAATAATTTTTCTTAATTTATGATTCATGTTGTTAATTTATTTAACAACAATAATTGTTGTTCATTTATGAGTAACAACAATAATTGTTGTTAATTTAAATTAATCATAATTCGCGTGGAATTCGCTACCTACTTGTTAAGAATTCATAATAATAAATCTATAATTTATTGATCTAGACACAAGGGTGATTTGTTTGTACCTACAAAGATGATAATTAACCGTTGTCAAGAATTTGCAGAGTTTCACCCCTGGAGTGACAGCTGGAGTACTTGGTGAATTCAGTTGAAGTTCTGTAGTTCAGTTCCCTTAAAAAATATTATTCACTTGATTGAAAACCAAAATTTTTTTTTCTTGAAGATTTCAGGGTAGTTTTAGTCCCTCTTGTAGTTTTGTGCAGAAAAAAATTATATTTTTCTTAATTGAAAAATAAAATGATATTTTTTAAATCAATTATGTGTTTCAAGTTATCCTCTTAACTTACATAATATTATTCTGATTAATCCAGAGTCTAGATTATTGGTGTTTCAGTAAGTTCAGAATAGCACAACTACTGAAAATGAGACGTGCAGCATAGCACAAGTAATATTCGTATAGAGCAGCATATAAGGAGAAACATTATGGCAGCATAGCACAACAGCTCAATTTTGCTTATTATTCTGATTATTTAAACTCCTGTTGGATATATTATTATGACTGCACCAATTGAAATGGGGAGGAGATAGAAAATGAGAAAAACTCTTACACCTTTAGTACAAATCAGTTTTTTGTCCTCCTGAAAATAAGGCAACCTCCCTTCGCTACCACCCGATCACCTAGCCAGCCAGCCGTCTGACGTCATACGCTCGTGCGTCATAGGCTCTGACGTACTAGTTGCCCTCCTGCAAGCCGTATGACGTACTAGTTGCCTCCTGCCAGCCGCCTGACGTCATACGCTCGTGCGTCATAGGCTCTGACGTACTAGTTGGCCTTCTGCCAGCCGTCTGACGTCATAGGCTCTTACGGCATAGGCTTTGACGTACTAGTTGGCCATCCGTCTGACGTCATACGCTCGTGCGTCATAGGCTCTGACATAGTGGCCCGCCGGTCGCATGTGTTCTGACGTGATCTGAGGAAAAGGGTGAATCAAGGGAACAAATTTTTCCCGTTTCAGTTTATGTGCCAAAGCAAAGACATGAAAATGTCAAAAACTATGTAAACAGGTACCTAAGCCCAACTCTAATGTCAATTTTCTGACAATGAGTTTTCGACTATAGGCTTCATACCTTTTTACTTAAGTACTTATTGCAATTTGAGTCTGATAATGAGCTGTTTGCAAATAAAAAGTCTGATAACTACTTTATTACATCTTATTAATTTATTTTCAAGTTCCGATTCGCAGTTGAATGTATTTTATTTAGATGGAAGTCGAAAAAAGTGAAAACGATGGAATGACGAAACCTGTCGACTACCTACTGAAGAAAATGTTGGTCACTGGTGTCGACTACTAGAGCATTGGGATTTTTTACAAAACTTGTTTTTCCCTTTTCAAACCATGTTGAATAATATTTCCCGCTGCCAGGTCTTTTAGGGAAGGATCTTGGGTACACAATGAACAGGTTTGCAATGAGAAAAAACTATTTCCGTACGTGAAAGGTAAGCTCAAAGTTCAAACTTCCTTTAACGTGTCGACTTCTGACGCATTACCTTATCTTGAAACGTAAACCAACAAATTTTGAGGGGGGGGGGGGGGTTCAAAATTTTTTTCTTTGGGCGATTCCAATGGTTCATTATCGAAGATAATAAACCAAAATAAATAAAACCTCCCAATGAAAGCAAAATCCTCGGTAACGTGATGCGATCATCTCGGGATCCGTCTTTTTCTCACCTTCCGAGAAACTCGATTCCCGTGGCAGAAGCCGAAGAGCGGAGGACGTCGGCCGGTTCAACAGCCTCTTCCTTCCTCGCCTTCCTCTCCATGATTAGTCATCTCCCCGGCTACGTCCACTCTCCTTTGTCCTTTCACTTGCCTGCGGTCTCGCCTGGATGGCAACCGTGGAATTTTTCGCCAGCATACTCGTAGTTTCATCACTAGGACGAGACGATCGCCGCGTTGTGTATCGAGATTCAACAAGTGCGAAGCCGCCTGTGTATTACGCCGCGTTCCTCATCAATTAAACATTATCCCGTTCGGACTGTCAAAGCTTTGTCGTGACCGGGAGCCATTTCCCGATCCTGATCACATTGAAGCAACTAAACAGTCATTTTACCACCGAGCACGGTGTGTTATTTGACTTTATTGCGCTCAATTTGTGACATAAACAAGCACTCCAGCTTCCTATGAAATATCGACGAATTTTACTCTGGTGCATCAAATCATTTTGTAACTCTCTCTTACCAATTTGCACAACGTGTACTTACCTGGTGTATACCTACAATATTCAAAATGAACACAAATCTTGACAAGCAATGTTTATTATTAGAGTTGATACAATCCAATACAATACAATACACCGCACAGAACATGTTTCTTGGTGCTGGGGTGATTCCGTACCACTACCATTTAACATATAGAAGGCATGTATATTTAAAATATATTTTGTTAAACAAAGTTCACGATTGTTCATTTACACGTCTGATGGAATCAATCTTTCATTCATTCATTTGATTTCAAACAGGTGGTTGGATTTTTTGTGGTGTGGAACACCAATACGATGTTGTCTGTGGTTTACATCTTCTTCAAACGCTCTGTTCTGAGGTTGTTCGTAGTACTTAATTACTGGTTGATGGTTTACCTGATTTTGTTGGTTGTAACGGTGTTGTTCTCGTCGTTGTGGAGAAATAGACGAGCAAGAAGAGGATGGGAAGAGGAGCACTTGCCATGATACACGTCCTCTCCAGGGGTGGAACCACTAGTACTATCTCACATCATCACTGAACGAGACACTGTGTCGGTCACAAATTAACGCGGCTTGTGCGGCACATCCGGGCCGCATGGGTGATCACGTCAAATAATACGGCATTATCGTTGACAGTATGACAGAACGCGGCGGCGTAACCTCTCCCTCTGGGCAAGCGACCGATAGCCAACTAACGAGAAATGAGCGTTGGTAAAGACAACCCTTCCCTTGCGCCGTCACAGCCGCAGGTTTCGTGCCCCCCCACTTATCCGCCGGTTTCGAAGGGCAGAAGGTGGCTTTGGAGACGGCAACCCGATCTACCAGAAACAACGTGAAACTTCTGGTCGATGACTGGTGAGGGGGAGGACGGTTGGAGTCTGCGTCAGAAACCTGCGGAAACGCCATCGAAGACCTTCCGTCCGCGGGATGAGGGGCAATGGACCCAGAAGTCTTTTCCTCCCACGGATTCGTTCATCTGGAGTAGGTACGACATCCAACCCCACCGATTCAGGGCCGGTGAAAAAACTCTGCAAATTCTTGACACAACGGTTTATCATCTTCTTCGTGCAGATCACCCTTCTGTATAGATTACCTACTAAATGATTGAATAATTAGTATTATGATGAAGAAGAAGAAAAGAAGAAAAACGTTTATTGAAAATAAAGGTTACTTTAATAATGCCTCATAATGGTAAATAATGCCTCATAAACATTGCGACATGGTTCTGTGAACCGCCTGTCGCTCCGGGTTTATATATATGTCGGGTTTATATATATGTCGGCCAAAACCCGGTCCTGAACCGGTGGGGTTGGATGTCGTACCTACTCCAGATGAACGAATCCGTGTATATATATCCGTGAATATATTGCTTTTTTTTTAATATACCAAAATAAACAAATTAAAAAGAGTGATGGTGAAGCAAAAATGGCAAGAATAGAATGAAATACAATGGATGTAGCGTAGTACGAGTGGATTTACACATGTGGATCTTTATCAGGTTCATTGTTCATTGTTATCAAAAGTTGAACTCCGTAACGAGCATCCTTCTGTATGGCTACCCTTCTGAAATGCGGTCCTCCTGAACTCTGCCAGCACTGGGTACGTGCACAAAAAGTGAAAGGTAGTTTCAAATTCCCTTCGATTGCACATTGAACACTGTTATGCTGAAGAATGAGAGTCGAGGTATGGTTTGAAGTTGAGATACCTCAGACCGCAGCTTGAATAGTCATCTGAGTGTGCTCATTGGGTGATTTGAAGCTCTGAGTAGGCTGACAGGTTTGACATTAGGGTCCAGTTCTTGGTACAGAGTATATGAATTGGAAGTCTCTGCCCTTTCCCTGTAACAAGCTCTTTCGCCATTAATGAAGTTGGACAAAATTCTGTCCACATCAGCTTTAAGAAGCGAGGCATCGAAAGAGATTAAGTTGTTGGAAATGCCATATTTTGAAACAAGGTCTTCCCACCGCTTAGCACACGACACCCCTGCACTCGCGACCTCCCGAGCAACGATCCTTGGTAAGCGAGAACTTGGCATCTCTGTTACCTTCACTATGTAGTTCAAGTGCAGTTGTAAAGTGAACACCGAGAGTGGGTTCAATTCTGTCTCAAGGTATTCCATATAATTTGGGGCATGCATCGGGAGGAGGAAAAGTTTTTTAATGAGCAGCAACTGAACGCTATCGACACAGCCATACTCTCGAAAACCCCAAACCTGGGCTGAATAACACAAAATGGCTCTGACAATGGTTTCAAAAATCTGCATTTTAGCAGTTAAAGGGATTCCATGATTCCCAAATGCAACTCTCCACACATAATTCAATGCATTTTTCGCTGATCCAGCCTTCAGCTTCAAATGCTTCGAGAAAGAGATCCGTGGAGTCAGAGTGACACCCAGGTAATAGTACTCATTGACTATGGTCCATTTTTCAGTTGCCCTGCGTCTTCCTCCTTTCTGGAAAATCATTAGTATTATAGTATTAATTAGTATTGTGAATTGTCATTAAATATTATCAAGTACTGTAATTGATTATTAATTATTGATCCAAAAGTGAGATTTTAACACTAGTCGATTCAAATTTTCGCGCCTCGTAGGCCAGTGATCAGTTTTATTTTGACATTTTATGTCTTTGCTTTGGCACATTAAAATAAAAAACTGTCACGAAAAAGTGTCCTCGAAAAGCGTTACCTACATTTTACGATCATTTTCACTTACCTTCAACCAAGCCGTTGCTAGGGAAATGAAACTTCTGTAGTTTTCATCGGACAAAAATCGTTCTTCATTCGATCGAAAGCTCTCGAATTATAACGCATTTCTTGCGTATTTGTTCGTGGTATTTATGTCAGACTTATATATATTTTTATGTTATAAATAGATATAGTGAACACTGCCGCTTGTTTTGTTACTGAACGGTTTATTAAGATTGGATATTATTAATATTGACATAAGATGTCCCAATGTGTTGCAGACTCTTATGCAAGTATTTAGTTTTAGATATGATTCACTAACTTGCCCTCACCGATCGTTGAATCATGAAGGAGTTAGTTTGATTTCGCACAAAATGCACAGTGAGTTGAATGAGCAATCCAGCTGGAAATATTTCCTTTAAATGCATACCACTTGCAATTAAGCCCTGGACGAATTGGGGTGTGATATTTGATTAAAGTCATCGTTTTCTATTTCTTTCGAAAATGAGTTATGCATACCATTCGAAGCGTCATCCCCCGGCGGATCAATCTAACCGAGTATAAGTTAGGTAGGTACCTAAGTTAGGTAACACTAAATCTCACGATTTACTTTACTGAATTACTCAGTTAACATAGTCATTGGCAGATGGTTTTTTGGATCTGCTGAAAAGTTGCCGAAATGACGATGTGGGAAGTTGCCGTGAGACCCTCGATGTTTCATATTATGAAACACTAGACTATCAAGACTAGACTTTTACTAGACTATCATGTTTGGTGAAAAGTAGGGCTAACTCCATAGTGTCCACTCGTTCGTTATGGTTAAAGTTTACTTAAAGCTCTTTACTTGCCGTTCTATTATAGCTCTGAATTGATATTGATTGTTTAGAAATTAAATCGAGTTGATTGTTAAAAGTCGAGTTCATTTGAAATTACTATCTTGCGTTAATTCGAATTACACTTCTATCGAGTTATAATTCTGAATAGCTGAGTTCATTCAAAATGACGATCTCCCTTTGATTTGAATTAAACTTCTTTCAAGTAGAATCGAGTTGATTGTTAAAAGTCGAGTTCGTTCAAAATTGCTAGGTGTCTTTGATTTGAATTAAACTTCTTCCGAGAAGATGAATCGAGTTAATTCTTAAAAATCGAATTGTTGAACTCGAAATGACCGAAAATCTAAAAATCTAAAATTTAATTTTTAAGAGCCAGACAACTAAATATCTAAGTATATATATCATTATATTGATAGATAAATTGATACCAACCATTACAGCACGTACATATACAGGGTGTAATACAGGTCGCACCACCGGCCAGGGATCGATTTTACAACTAATTTCTGATGAAAAATTTCCTATAACTTTCCTATAACTTCCTATAAATTCCCTAAATTTTCGAGACTTTCCTATTCGGGCTTATTTTTCAATATCTGAATCTTCTTCAAAAAGTTTCATTTAGCACTAGGGAGATAGAGAATTTAACGCTCTTTCTAACGGGACATTCAAATCAAATCACATTCAAATTTTGACTGAAAAATGAGGTAGGACTTGAAGCCATTTTAGTTACTTAAGGTCGAAAACACGAAAAAAATCTTAAAAGTGAAAAAAGTCGGAATACCGGAATAAAAAAAATGTTATAGGACACTTTTCATCAGAAATTAGTTGTAGAATCGATCCCTGGACGGTGGTACGACCTCAAGGGTTACACCCTGTATATCGATGTATCGAACGCAGTACATTGATATTTCCCATATATCGTTCTCATCCATATGGAATTACCTGTAGGAAAAGGGCGGCAGCGATGACAATGAAATTTATTTTGAAGTTTTCGTTATAAAACTACGAAATTATTTATACTCTTGATTGTTATTAATGAAACGAGAAATACCGGAAAAACACGTAAGTACATATTATTTTGTCTACCCTTGTCCTGGACTGGGCTAATAGTTCATACAGAACTCGTTCGAACAGCGGATTTGCAGAACACCAGGTCCTGGCCGCACAAATAATAACGGGGATGAAAAAAATAAAAATAAATAAACAACAGCTTGTTTATCGTACACGTCATTTATTTCCACGGCGATCCCATGAATACAAAATGATAAGCACAACTCACATAAACATACAGTTAGTATATAAACATTTTCGTAGTTTGCTGACATGAAACCCAAGAACAAACTCTTTCACGTTCCTCTCAAATTACACCTTAAATACAAGAGTTTTATACACTTTATAAAATTCATTTTTTTTTATACAACGCTCTTTTATTTTTATAGTGTGATCTATAAATAATATACCTAATTTTTTTTCCATCAAATTTACAATTGAAATTTCCTATATGTAACGTATGTATATATATACTTTTAAACGTCTCTAAGAGTAACAATAATTCACTTCATGATATGTGTAGGTACTTAACTTGATCACTGCCTTGTGGCCGGATGCGATCCAAAAAATGCAACGGTTTTATTTTCAACTATACTGTTTTTAATTAATTAATTTCTCTTTGGCATCTCCAGCAAAAGTGTTCTTTAAATCACCGTTATTTACAGAGTAATACGCAAGTTGACAAAAATAAATAAATAAACATTGAAAATGGTTTTCAACGAAAATGACTAGTGAGAAAATGTTTGTTTTTATTCTTAAAAAAATACGACCTTAACGTGCTCTATTTTGATATGTATCTGTTTCCTAAAATTAATTCTAGCAAATTTCTACACAAGTCTTCCTCACTAGTGTGTATTTATAATAATAAACATCGCTGTTTTTTTCATTCAGAAGATTTACAAAAAGCTGTACATCGATTAGCTAGTCTACAGGGTGGGGGATGATTACATTGATTAGATTCCTCCACGAGGTTTTCGCTAAAGGTAACGGCGGACACCCAAGGAGCTTTTAATTCTGGCTATTTGGATCAATCTTACTACGGGATTTGGTTTTGGTCTTAACCAGAGGACAGCTTCAAGAGAATAGGCCAAGCCAAAATAAAGTAAAGCTCTCTAGGTAGGTATAAGTTTTACTAAGTATACCGAACCAACCGACCATGCAAACTAATCGAAGGAATGTCGAAAATACGTATGCGAGGGATGGCCTCGCCCTTAGATAAGATATATTCACTTTTCCTCACAAGAGATTGCCTTCCATACTGTGATACATCATTACAATATATCCAAGCTATTATGTTGTTCAAACTCATTGACCAGTTGGTGATGACCGAGTGGGAATTTGGGATTGGGGTGGTTTTTGGTGGTGTGACCAAAAGCATATCTGTATTGAAAACTCATTAAAAGCCTCCAAGACCTGATTACAGGTCGTTTACAAGCCTGGTAATCGAACCCAGGATCCTCCTCGGTATCGAGGGGCTCTACCCCAACGCTCTATCTAGGCCAGTGGTTCTCAACCTTTTCACTACTGAGGTGTAGGTAGCAATTCAAGGCTACAAGTCAGAAAAGTAGTTTACTCCACATTATCTATTTTTTAGCTTTTATTTGGTGATTTTATGTTGGATAACTGGGCCCCTTCCCTCTCATTCTTTTTATGGCGTTGTAATATCAGCAGTATATGTTGCATAAATCTTTTATTCTGCACACGTTTGTCAAGAGAAGTTAATTAATCTCTTGACAAGTGAGTTTTAGTCACGGATCCTTCAGGTTATGGGCCCAGCACGGTTCCACTACGCACAACGTACCCTTCAAACTCCGAGAAAGAATCAATATTTCCACACAGCTCTATACAGCTACAAACACATCTGAGTTGAAACTCACCGCTAACAAAATTCTAGAACGGAGCAGTTGCATGTTGAGTAAACCAATTTCGGTAGATGCAATAACTTTCGTCCTGATTCAAGATTAAAATTCATTAGAAGTCGCTTCGCGGACCACATGAAAATTGCCCGCGGAACACTCGGCCACGGAGAGCGCTAAGATGTTCAACACTCGTTCAAACGGAAACTCCAAACGGCCCCGTCAAGCTGAGAAAATCGCAGATTGCGGCGATGGTTCTGAAAATTCTCAAATCCAGACGACCCGAGTATACTGTGACTATTTCAAACTAGAACAGCGAACCGAAACGTTTAAGATTAGTTTAAAGAAGAAGTTTTTAGAAGATTACTGAATTTATGTTGGCTTATTCCTTATTTATATTCCAAAACGATTGTAAGACGATATTTATCATATTTTTAATTATTGGATCCGGGGAAGGTGGAAGAGAGGGCCACTAGGCCCTAACCTTTCCCTGGTGGATAAATAATGAATTACTATCAATCAAACCAGTGTTACCGGCCAAAAAATTGACTAGAACCAAAAGCTCCAGAAGGAGGACATGTCTGGATAATCAAGTATGAGGCGATTGGGAATTCGAGTTCCAATCAAGACAAAGTAATCGTTTTGCACTTGTTCGCTCCTCGACCATATGTATATTGCCTTGATTTTTGCCAACCACACAAATTAATAAGAATAACCCGTACACCGAAAAGTCTACAATTACACGACCACGTTACTTCTCATCAACCGACAACGAAAGATGTACAAGATTCATAATGTACCTACTACGAAAGATTCTGAATACTGACAATATTCGTTTTGTTGTGAAAATTCGAACGCAAACATGGGTATGCAGTACATACTCAGGAAGTAGGTTAAGCCGGCGTCACACGATGCTACCAACACCTTCCAATGTTGGACGCTTGGTGACTGGTAGCATCGTGTAGCCGACCTTCCAACGTCCAGCTTCCAATGGCCAGCGTCCAACGTTGGCGTTGGAGGGTGATCGGTCAGAGAGCGGTCTTTGCGCCCAAGTCAAAGGAAAAAGAAGGGTCCAACGTTGGCGGGAACCTTCGTTTCTTGGAAGCTCGTTTCTTCGAAGGCAGGAGGCTCGGTCACACGACTCGGCGTTCAGTTTGATTCCTTTTGCCACCAAGTATTCATCGACACAGGTAATTTATGATTGAAATTGATTCCTTTTGCCACCAAGTATTCATCGACACAGGTAATTTATCATTGAAATTGATTCCTTTTGCCACCAAGTATTCATCGACACAGGTAATTTATGATTGAAATTGTTGAATTGTATTGAATTTCATTATATTTATTTGTCTTTAGTAATTTCTTTGTCTTTATTGTCATGCCTACAACTGTGTCATGGGTCTCCACTTCATTCGTTTTTCCATAATAATTTTAAATTATTTAAAACAAACAAACCTAAAAATCAGTAGGTACTTAAATAAAAAAAAAATGCAACCTATCAATTTTTGTCATTCTTTTTCAGTTCAACTCAGTTTGAGTTCTAGTTATGCCGAGAATAGCGGGATTATAGATAAATAGGGGTTGAGCTATATAAACCATTAAGGGCATCCCCTGTAATGCATGCATTACTCAACTATATGTTTTCGATTTTACAGGAAGAATCCGTTTCCATGTTGAAACAACTCCCGACGGCTCGACCTTCAAACGGCTCGACCTGGATCGTACTGGATCAAACGTTTGCCACACCGTGTAGCTGGGGCTTTAGCTCCAGTCACTCGTCGAGTCGTCACTCGTCGAGTACGGTCAAACGTTTGGCCCAACATTCGACGCGCCGTGTAGCGCCGGCTTAAGTCATTGATCGTCCAAGCAGGAGTGAAAATGTACACCTCTAATAAACCATAAAGAGTTCAAACAAGAGGATCAAGTCCACTTTTTCTTTTGCAAAAACTAAGATAAGGCGCTCATGAGAACAAAAAAGGTTTTTTAACGATAAGTGATTTTAGGCTGAATTTTATAGTAGAAATTCTAATAGAAGTTAAACTTTGTACAATTAAAGCTTTGTTTTTGGACTAAAACTGGCTTCGAAAAACCGCCCTTGCTTAAGAATCTCTTGAAAATCCTGAATCCGCCCTTGAGATATGGGCGGTGTCTTAACCTTCGGCCTAAGCCGAATCAAATGGTGAGATCAAAGTTGAACCAAACGAACCGGTTCCAGCTGTATTTTACATCCGAAAACAGCCAGATCGTTCAAAAGGTTCAAGTTCGAGCAGCCAACAAAACAAGCGAACCCCACGACCATAATGTTATGGGGTTCCCTACTGCTGTTTTAAGTACCTCTTTTTTTCTAAATCAGACAAGATTTCTGTGTAAGTTTTTCCTCTTTGGAACACCCAACTTTCGCACACCCAACGACGTTGTTACCCCAAATGAAAGAAAAATGACAACCAAAGTGAACATATTTTCGTTTTATTTATAGAAAGAACTGTGTATATTACTATGGCAAATTATGTTTTTTTTTTCTCCTTTTTGTTTCAATGGGAGAAGACCGTACAGTATTAATAACTGTGAACTACTTGTACACATCACCACTAAAAACACCAAAATCGTCTAAATGATTGAAATACCACGAGACATTATAGGGAAATATAGCGAGTTAGGGGCTCTAATGTATGGTTTGCTGAGTTATCCTACTCCTCGGGGGGTATGTCCGGCAATAAGGCCACCCAGAGGTATGTCCGGCAATAAGGCCACCCAGAGGTATGTCCGGTCTGCATTCACAGACCTGGCTATCCCCAGAGTGGTCGAACCAAAACTTCTGGAACCAGGGACACTCAGCAAACCATCACAAGGCTGAGCAAGCTGTTGTCACTTAGTGACTGAGGTAGCCTGTAGGAATCCCCGTAACCACCCCCACGAAACCAGGGAAATAGGGCATCGGGGAACCTGAGACGAGAATTTCGATCTTCACGAGAGCACAATAATTGTGATTATGGAAATTGCTGCATAATTCAATTTACTTTGACGACAAACGAACGGTATCGAACGACAGGTGGATGAGAAAACAACACTACGTTCGGAAAGGGACGCGATTATGCTGAAACCGGCTTAAGTCTTATAAACCCCGATCCGTGAGATGTCATTTTTATCGACGAGTAGCGAGCCAATAGCTACCGCGACTTTGCACAGAACGAGAGCTACAAGACTCAAGTTAACCTTCAGCA